>CM028136.1:525205000-525805000 GCA_016271365.2 Neoceratodus forsteri | reverse complement strand
GGTGAGCCTGTAGACCAAACGTTGAGACAGGGCTCAAAGTGGGGTTTTAAGAAAGTACGAGGGGAAGTCACATATTTGGGCATTAAAATAGGGTGCAGTACTGGAAGTTTATATGGTCTTAACTACACCCTGCTTATACAAACCATAATAGCAGATTTGACTAGGTGGCATAAACTCCCTATTTCATGGCTAGGGAAAATAAATTTAATGAAAATGAACATCCTCCCTCGACTGCTGTATGTCCTCCAGATGCTGCCTATGGGGCTCCGAAAGGTTGATATTAGAAAACTGGAGAAAGCGTTTTTGAGTTTTATTTGGCAGGGCAGATGCCCGAGGGTGGGACTGGCTCGGCTTAAAGCCTCTATGGAAAAGGAAGGGCTTCAATTCCCAGACTTGGGAGTTTATTATAAAGCTATACAATGTAGATACATACAGGATTGGATTGGTAGACCTAGAGAAGAAAGATGGCTTGATTTAGAAGAGAGGGGATGTCTGGGTAGGTTATCAGCATATTTGTTTACCAGGGGATGGCAGGCATACCGCAATCTCCCGGAACTGAACCCACTGCTTAGAGCAGTGCTAGAAAGCTGGAAGGAAGGTGTAAGCAAAAAGGTTTGGTACAGGATGATACCCTGCTTCTATCCCGGGGGGTTTTACTGCCAGGATTAGAGGATGCGGGATTTAGGAAATGGGAAGAAAAAGGTATCCTATGCCTAAAACATCTCTCTACTCATACAGGGATGGATTCTTTTGAGAATATACAGGCTAGAACAGGTCTGGGACATGAACATTATTTCAGATATTTGCAAGTCAGAGCATATTGTGGATCTCTCGGCAGACTCCTCTAGACAAATTCTATATGGGAGCCACTAGAACATTCTATTCTGTTGGGACAGAAGAACCCAAAGGGAACAATTCGTAGGATGGCCAGACAAAACAGAAAAAACTAAGCAGCTATGGGAAAGAGATATTGGGCTCCCTATATCAGAGGAGCACTGGAGCACAATGTCCCAACTTCATCAGGGTATACTGCTGTGTAATAAATATAACGAATCTTATTATAAATTTTGCCATAGACTGTACTGTCCACCAGTCGTGGTTCACAAATATAACCCTGCAGTGTCCCCTATTTGTTCTAGATGTAGCAATAACCCCGCAACCTACTACCATCTTTTTTGGACATGTCCGGTTTTGCAAACCTTTTGGTGTGAGGTAGTAAGGGAACTATGGGGTATTACTGGAAGGCAGCTCCCACTGTCCCATTTGTTGCTCTTATTTGGGATTGAGGATGATGGGGGAGAGGAATGGAGCCCTGTTCAAAGGTGGCTTTGGGTGGTATTGTTTATGGCTAGACACTGTATCCTTACCACGTGGGTCTCTGCTGTAACACCTATTTCACAGTGGAAAGGCCTTACTTTACAAGCACTGACTCTAGAGCGCTTGACTTATGTTATAAAAGACAAGGAAGAGCTCTTTCATAAGACATGGCAGCCCTATTTAGCATCCCTGTCGGCAGCAAATAATATAATGCTAAGGGAAGGATGGACCTGAGACTGCATTTGTCTTCCCCTACTGGCCCTGTCTCTTAATATGAAAATGGAATTGGTCTTATCCCTCTGATCTTAAGGAGTATAAATGGAATAATTTTTACATGTGGTGTGTTTTTTTAGGGATTGGCTGTATATCTTTTTTTTATTTTTAAAATGTAATCAAATGCTGAAAATGGATCCTAATGTATATAAGTTATCGATGTTTATGTATGTCTTATATGTGATGTTTGTCACATATATTGGGAAAAAATGTAATAAATAAAGGACGCCAAAAAAAAAAAAACCCAGTCAGAATATTTTGGCCAAGCCCTAGTTTGATGAGCATACAAAGCAAATATCTCACCTGTGCACAGTGTACATAAACCAGAAATGGACACAACACAGGCAGTTGAGAAACAGCTACCCAATGGCAGAAGAACTGTGAGCAACAGCACCAAAACTACGCTCACCCTAGTGAAGAGAGTTCACCTGGAAAAACATTATAAAGTAATTTAGTACTCCAGTCCAACAAAGCAAATATCTGACTGCCTAAGTCTCAAGGTGCTGGAGAAACTGTGACAAACTGAGCTGTCCACGCAGACATATTTTGGATATGCCCTATAGTGCTACATTTCTGGTGATCAGTTACAGAGGAAATAACAGAGATGACTGGGCAAATTTGCCAGATAAAAATAAAACATATGCTTCAATGTTTTGGTGAATAGAGTATGGGATTAGTAGTGCTTATGTAACTGTATTTTACTTTCTGGCTTTTCTCTATTCCCACCCTTGGTAGGTAAACTGGGTAGTGAGTAGGTAATAGAAAGATCAGCACCAAGGGTGAGTAGAGTGCTGGAGAAGGAGGAGGCAGGGATGGATGGTGGGTGTTTCACAAGCGAGGAACTGCTGTGGGAGGCTGGCCTCTGCAGGGAATGTGGGAGGAGCTATTCCCCCACATAGCACCTTGGTTTTTAGCCCTCCCATTCAATGTTTTGGTGAGCAGAGCATGGGGTTAGTAGTGTCTATGCAACTGTGGTTTACTTTTTTGACTTTTCTCTGTTCCCACCCTTGTTAGGTAAGCCGGGTAGTGAGTAGGGAATAGAAAGCCCCAAAAGATTACCTCCTCCATACTCATGGAGAGTATGACCAGTACCACGCAGGAGAGGGAAAAACCCCCAGGTGGAGGAAACCTCTGAGGACCCAAGGCTACTGACTCACCCATCCTCTGGGCAAACGAAGAGGAGATGAACCTAGGTTCTAGCAACCATACTCTAATTTCTGAGTAAGGTGGACGACTTGGAGAGATGACATTTCATCTTGAAAGTCTGCTGGATGATGCATTCTGGAAGGACGATTCTGAGGTTGAAGAAGCAGGTCCACTCTGAAGAAGCATCCAGATCCTGAATATAGATTAGGTCCAGCTGAAAAAGGGGTGACCGTGGTCCAGAATTCTGATGCGATATTGGTTGACATTCAATGGGGTTACAGATTAAATGCGAGTATGAAGAGCATGAGTTGAGGAATGTGTTGCCAGACTCTGAACTGTGGGAAGTATGATGGGTTAAGAAATTCATAGAGTAGAATAATCTATCAGACTTTGTAGAGGGCTTGACATTCAGATTAGAATTTGAAGGCATGGAGTTCAGTGGTGCATGATATGTTGCTCTGTAGGCATCCATGCAGATGATCAAGGATTCAGACAGAAGCTTTAGGTACCTGGTAGGAGGGGCTACCATAAAACAGTGCAGACTGATGAAAGATGGGAGGTATATGCTGTAGAGATGGTAACTGGGTATCGATGGGACTAACTGGACAGTTCAGCGTGATGAGCTTGAAGGTTGAATAGAGTTATTGTTGCTATAACCAGATTTGAATGGGCTCATATTCAGGAAAGACTGCTAATGAGAAATGGTGGATGTGGGTATTGCTGTGGCTTCACTGCCCATAGCAGGAGCTTGACTGGACATGGTGGCATTGCAGTGCTGGAGCATTCAATGTCTGAATGCTGAGGGGAGTCAGAGAATGGGTCATCGAATAAGTCTATGGACTGAAGTGACAAAAGGGAAGTTGAGAGCAGCGTAGAATGCAATGGGTGCCTAACCTGCTTGGTCAGATATAGGACTGTTGCTGGACATGACTGGGATAGTGAGACAGCCAGATCAGTTCAAGATGTGCCGAATGAGGAATCAGTGGATGCCTGCTCTCAGTGCTGGTATTCACTGGAAAGTATGGCAGGTAAATCCCGATGGATGGATTAGAAGGACAGTTGGATGGGTAATTGGCATGATTTAGGGCAACCTGATGAAGAGATGTATATAACTTTATGAATTATGGTGATGTCCAGGGCCCAGGAACAGTGGCTTGGATGGAGTAACTTTCGACAAGGCAGCTAGGCACCAAATATCCAATGATACGTGTCCTGGGATAGAAGCTGAAGAAGGTCTTAGGAGCATCTAATGGCTATTAAGGGAGTACAAGTTGAAAAACATGATCAAACTGAGGCAGCGCATTTATGAGGAGACTACAAGGAGAAGATATAACGGATGTGCCAGTACTGCTATGAGGTACCCTGCGGTTCCTGTTATCCTAAACAGGGATGGTTATTATGGAGTTGGTATATCTTGGAAGGAAATAAAATCACTTTTCCAGGGAAGAAGATAGGAGTGAAGGAAACTCCACTAAATCTTGGATCCTGTGGAGACATGGGTGATAGTGATGCCCATACTGCTTGAAATAATAGAATATATGAGGAAGCATTCTGCAGAGATAGTTGAGAGATGGAATCTTCTATGGTCCAGTCAAATGAGATGCCAGAAGTGGGTCCTGGGGAGGTTATTGGGAGATGCTGATGATTTTATGGTGATGTAAAAGTCTACAGGGCATGCTGTTCAAGGGATATTGCTGGAATAAGGTATTCTTGGTGAGAACGTGTACTCCGTAGCACACTGGAAGGGAGCTGTTATGATGTCTGAGGTAGGAGTATGAGATGGGCGAATGGGTAAGAGTAGTTGATCAGGCAGGGATGCTGATGTTAATAGATCTAGAAATGCCCCAAAAAAGACACAGCAAACAAGCAGGAGCCCCGAGCTGCCAGGGCAGTGAGGAGGAAAGCAGCAGTCTCGGGACTGAGGGAATAGTCTAAGCAGAAGTCCACCAACCAAAGCATAGAGCAGGATAAGAAGACTGGTGAGGCTGAGCCGTACAGACATCGGCAGGTACGGAACTGAGGCAGGTACCATAGCAGATGGAAAAGAATGCAGAAAAACTGAGTCAGGCCTAGGTGGGAGATCCATGTCGAACCAAGAGGCGAATCCAGGCATGAGATACTGCAAAGTAGAGGAGTGAGGGTCCCATGTCTGGAGATGGTGAACTGGAACATTCGGTAGCAAGGTCCTGCAGTGATAGGGAATGGGTTCCCACTTCCGAAGGAGATGGCTACCTGGAACTGGTAACAGGAAAGTAGCTGCAGATAAGGAAAGCACTGGAATCATAGCTGGAAGCCCACTGTCTGGGATAAGGGAAGCAGCAGGGGAAAACTTGAAGACAGCGTCAGGCACACATCCTTGAAGAGGAGAAAATGGCACAGAACCAGCAGGAAGCAAGGGGAATGTGGCAGACATGTCCAATAGGAGCCAATAAGGCAACAGAGACATCCAGTAAAGCAACGAGGGAAGAGATGGCAGTATGGAGTGGAGGACTGAAGATTGGATGTGGTCGAGCCAGAAGGCAAGCCACAACAACAACAACAACAACAACATCATCAGGAGAACAGATGGAAGACAAGCAGCAAGGAAGTCCAGGAATCCATCAGACTGAGTAGAGATGGAGACTGAACAAGGAGGTAGGGTCCAAATCCAGAATGGAGGTGGCCAAGGCAGGACAAGTACATCAAGTCCACGGAAGCACAGAATGTAGTTGGATAACATAGGATACTGAAGGCGAATGGAGTATGTTAGACTCGTTCCCGAAGGGAATGCAGTACCCAGGTATCAGGTACAGAAAGCAGTTGGTTGAGGCAGTAGATTGAAGGCAGACGGGGTATGGTGGTCCCATTCCCAAAGGGAATGTGGCAACTGATTAGCAGGACTAGAATGCAGTCAGATGAACAGCAGATTGGAGCCGCTGGCTCCCATCCCTGGTAATTAGTGGGGAAGCTAACCTTCACTCGATGCCACACTGGTAGAGTTGGGGACGAGGATGTCAGGTTGCTGGTGATACGACTGGTAGTTGTTGGTGAAGAAACCGACTGAAACGGACTCCCATCCCCAGCAGACAGGGTAAGTCTACCTACGCTCGATGCCTCAGAAGACAGAGTTAGGATGGAGACTGGAAAACTCCTGGTATGGGCTGAGCAAGGAAAGGGCCGCTGAGCTGCATAGTCAAAGGATGGTAAACAGAATAGGTAGGAAGAAGGGGAAGGCAGCAAGTCAGAGTGGGAGAATGGAAGGAGAAAGTTACCATGAATGCCAGGAAGGTGGAGATAAAGTAATCCAGGGAGGAGTTTGCTGGGCAGTAATGAAATGTAATGAATAACAGAAGGCTGAGTAGGCTGCAGGGGTATTGAGGTATGCAAGGGTAGTGGAAACCATGTAGGCAGGAGGGCAGGGTAGATTGTATAGCTTACATAAAGCAGGCTCCTGCTGATTGGAGCTATGATGCCCCACCACGATGCCCAAGTCCCCCGCCATGGGAAAAACACGGGAGTCGCAAGCTGAGCATCTTCAACATCAAACAGCAACTGGAATCATGGTAGGGTAGGAACCTGAAAGAGGCTACAGGACTAGTAGGGCCTAGGAAAGGATAAGCCATGGGCAAACTGGGGAACAGAAAGCAAACAAGATGGGAAACAGACAGGATAACGCCTGATGAAATGAATAACATGAGGAGAACCAATGATGCAGGACTTATGGAGGGCCGCAAGGGCACAGAAGAAGGAGCAGGTGGGAATGTTGCAGCTATCTGGCATGCTGGAAGGTGAAGACTACCAGGGGTAGATCAAGGAAACATAAAACTTGAAGCTGAGCAGGGTAGAGGTGCTGGGAGCAAAATGGTAAGGGGTGCAGGTGCCAGACTAGGGTCAGATGTGGCATAGGGCTGGACAGAAGAAGTGGCATAAATGGAGATGGCGTGCTGGTTCAAGGAGCAAAAGGCCCAAAAGGAAATCCAGGGGAGTACAGGACAAAGGCAGGAAGGGGGGACAGGGTGGGGGAGGCAGAGCAGCAGTGAAGGGGAGGAGCACCAGGAAGAAGACAGCGGGGCAGACAAGGAGAGCCATGGGATAGAGGGAGGGAGGGCAGGACAGGGAAGGTTATTTTTTTTTTGTGTCAAACGTGGAAGCAGTGATGGCTTTTAACTCAGGGAGGAATTATCATTTCCCTGGGGCAAGCCACAGATGGGCTACAAATCATAAAAGACTGATTTAGATGGGGGAATGCAATGTGAATTTAACTGACAGAAAGGTACTGGTCCAATCAGACTGAGTGGAGATGGATCATTATAGCTGATTGGAGTCTGGCACAGATCATTGTCTTAGTTAGGAATCTGGCCACCAGTAGACAGTGATCGGAGTCTCATGTCACAGCATGCCAAATGAGTAAATTTGTGTCTCATGCCTGACAGGCTCAGTGTGATCATAGCCAGGTTTTGTGGTCCCGGAGTGCAAAGAAACAGTCTTTCCCCCAATTTAGTACCCACTGGAAAAAGTACTGTATTTCCCTGAATGCCCCTTCATTTCCGACTGAACTGCTGCTCAAGACTAGACAGTGTAGATAACGTCATTTATATGGATGAGGCTCTGAACTCAGTTCGTTTTGATTGTCATACCTTATGTGTCAGTGTTGTGCAGCAAGTAAGGTAGGATCCAAACATGATTCCACAGGTGTGGGACATGGAGAGGTAACAGGTACCATGGAGTAGAATGGGAGGCAGAGGGTGTCCGGGTGAGACAGGGCATACTGGGAGCAAATGGTGTAGCAGAATGGGAGTAACAAAACATGCTCTGGAGGGAATCAGTGAGGGGTACAGCTGGAAAAGGAGCGCTATGGGAGCCAGCACAACCTGGAAGCACTGGTGTTGAGGGGGCGGTGGCACCAAGGGGAGGGATGAAAGCCAAGGCCCAAAAGGAGAACAGCAAAAGAGAAGTGGAGCATGGAGACCAGGTAGGGGAATCTGCGGAGCAACAGAAGGATAGGGAGGGAGTGGGGGAGCAGAGAAAACAAATGGGAAAAAAGGCACCACAGAGGAAAACAAGCAGGGAACGAGTGGGAGGAGGGCACAGCAAAGAAATGGAATGAGGGAGACACAGGAAACAGGCGGTGGGGGGAAGGGAGAAACATAGAATTTGATGGCAGATGAGGACCGTATGGCCCACCTAGTCTGCCCATTTCCCTACCTAATGGATAAGCTGCAGATCCTAGTTAACCAACAGCCTACTTCCTCCTACCCCCCACTAGAACTGCCTTATGTCTGTCCCATGCATTCTTGAATTCCCACACTGTTTTTGACTCCACAACCTCCTCAGGAAGACTGTTCCATGCATCTACAACCCTCTCTGTGAAGAAATACTTCCTCACATTACCTCTGAGCCGTCCCCCCTCTATCCTCAAATTGTGCCCCTAGTTCTTGCACATCTCTTTTTCTGAAAGATGCTACCCTCTTGGACTTTGTGGATTCCCTTGAGGTATTTGAAAGTTTCTATCATGTCCCTCTTCTCCCTCCTTTCCTCGAGGCTATACATCTTAATAAGCTCCTTTAGTCTTTCTTCATATGTCTTCTGGTGCAGACCCTGCACCATTTTGGTTGCTCTCTTCTGGACAGCCTCCACCCTGTCTATGTCTTTGCGGAGATGGGGTCTCCAGAACTGTACACAGTACTCCAGATGGGGTCTTACCAGCTGTCTGTACAGAGGGCCAACAACTTCCTGTTTTCTACTGGTGATGCCTCTCCCTATGCATCTCAGTATCCCCCCAGCCCTCCTTACTGCCTTCTCACATTGCTGACCCACCTTTAGGTCATCTAATAAACAGAGAAGAAGCTAAAGAACATCAAGAAAACCCAGACAAACAAGTCATGCAGGAGCCTGGAGTGCTGCAAACAGGACCGTTTCGCAACACACTATGCGGGGAACTGCCGTTGGAGGCTGGCCTTTGTAGGGGATGTTGGAGGAGCTATTCCCCCACATTAAACCTCGGGCTTTAGCCCTCCCATTCTGGCAGTCCCGCAACTGGACCTAAAGAAAAAGTACAAGAAAAGATGAACCCTCATGCTAGTAACTGCACATAAAAAGGCAATAAAAAGGTAATGGCTATGCGATATGCCTCCAGCAACAGGAGAAGGGTACCTACCACTAATTTATAGGACTATATGATAACATGGGAAAAAATTATCTAGGTGAGGAGACAGAAGACCAGTTTTCCAGAACAAATCGAACTGATGTGTATTGTAGATAATGAAGAAACAAAATTATTTTATGCCATAGTGCAACCTCTTTCAGTATTCAACAGGGAAAAAAGGCCCCCAAAGCTACAGCAAGAACATACAAACCACCAGCTAGTGTTCAATAAAAGTAAAAGGGGAACTGTCAGCTCCGCAAAGAGAAAAGCAACAGGACCTATAGGTCCTGAATAACAAACGCAAAACAAGTTGAATTTTTTATCCACTTATCTCGTCTGAAATATTTAGATTTATCTGGTTGATCCTCAAACACCCATCTGGCTTATCCTGCGACCCCCCGCTGGAATTACCAGCATCTAATGCTCTCAGTGTCCCCGCAGCCAGCCCTCTGATGGTGTGCATTAGTAATTGTCTATTTTATTTATTTGTTTGTGAAATCAGTTTACAACCTTTGAGCCAAAGGCTCATTTCCAAAGGTACCTCGTCACATTAAAGACATACATAGAGTTTTAAGTTACATAGCATAGGTTTGCAAAACAACAGGCGTTCATCAGAGGCGTCATGTCACACTGAGGTCAGACAAAATACATTTAGGTTACAGGGTACAAGTAATTGAGAATAGGTGTTACACAAGCTGGTATAAAAAAATTGAGCAATCTAAAAGGTATACAATGAAACAGCTGGCACTGGCCAGGTTAGACACAGGTACGGTGTACCGGGAAGCGGTGGTGGGGATGGCTAGGGGGAGAGCCGTCTGGTGGGCATTGTCATGAGAAGTCGAGGTGGAGGCTGCCTTCAGAGACAGGAGCAGCTACGAGTGTTGAAGAGTTGGATACGAAGGGTGGTTTTGAACTTGGAGATGGGTGGCATTGGTGATGGAGGCAGGGAGAGAGTTAAACCAGGATGGGGCTCTGTAGCAGAAGGACCTCTGGCCACGGTGGGTTCTTGATCTGGGACCATTAGCGTGGTCTTGTTGGATGACCGTGTTGCAATAGTGGGTGGGATCTGGTGGATGGATGCCGTTACCCCAGGGGTGGAGAGCCCTAGTAGGGTTTTTTTTGTGAGAAGGCAGGTTTGATATCGGAGCCGTTCATCCAGGGTAAGGAGTTTAGCCTCATCATACAGCTGACAGGTGTGTGTGAGCCTGGGGGCACCAGTAATCAATCTGCAGGCTTTATTCAGGGTTAAGTGAATTTTTTGAGTGCAGTTGTGTCGGCAGCACCATAGACTGGTAGACCATAGTCTACAAGGGACAAACGGAGGGCGTGAGTGCTGTGACGAGCGCATTTGGGGAAGAGCAGGTTCTATGAGCGGAAGAGGATGCCAAGCCGTGTGTTAGTGGCAGATGTTAGGCATCAATGTGGTTGTGAAATGTGGGCTGAGTCAAAGGTAACCCCAAGGTATTTGTAGGAGCAGACTTGTTCCAGTGGCTGTTTGGTACTAGGAAGGATATAGAGTGGGTGGTTGCTAGCTTTGTTTTGGGGGTGGGAAAAGAGCACAGCTTTGGTTTTTTTAAGATTGATGACGAGTCTGCGCTCCTTAAACCAGGCTTCGGCATTATTGAAAGACTGCTGTAGGGTGTCCTGAAGGGAGACGGGATTGCGGTGGGTGGCAAAAAGGACAGTGTCATCTGCATACAGGAGAATTTTGCCAGGGCATGCCTGGGCAGGGTGTTCAGATAGAGTGAGAAGAGAAGGGGGCCTATTTTATGGTATGGCGTTCAGAGCCTCAGGGATGGGGTGCCATATAAATAAAATTGGCATTAGCATGAGGGACTAAGCTGCAGGGATGCCAGAATGCTTGTGAGCAAATTGTAAATGTTAACCAGTTACACAGTGTGTTACCGCGCTTACCTTGCCAGTACCCATCAGCTGAGGAAAGTGTTTCCTTCTAAGAAGCTGACTGTTGTTCCCTTTTAAGTTATGAGTAAAAACAGCATGGCTTACAGAGCTGAGATACAGAATATATGAAATATCACAACAATTGTTAGAGTTCTATAGTATGACCTGTTAAAAGTTTTTGTAGAAACATTGAAGAATGTGAAAGATTGTATACTCTTAAATGAAATGTTATTGTAACAATTTGTCTCCTTTTGATAAACAAGTTTTTTTAGAGAAATAACAGGCCTGTTCTGCTCTTTCCCACTACCAGAGTAAATCCAAAGGTGGATATAGATTCATAACATAAAGCGAACAAGAGGTTATGAAAAGGACATGTTGTTCTTCTAACACTGCAGCAGCAGCTGATTTTAAATTTCCACTTAAACCACACGTGCTGGAAGAAATCCAAAGAGAATAAGATGATGTTATTCTACAGCAAACCTGAGGATAAAGATTATGATTCATTCCCATTCTGAAAAATCTAATAGGCATCCACTTAACCCTGCCCATGCAGACCTTTCACAAAAGCAAACAAGCCTTGCAGACAAGTACTCCCACTGCTAAGCTGACCCTCTATAATCAGTATCATGGTTTGAATCCCAGCATTAACCTAAAAAAAAAAAAAAAAAAAAAAGTACAGCATGCTGTCGGACCTAGGGGTGGGGCCACTGTCGGTCTTCTCACAGTATTTACCCTGAATGGAGGAAATTACTGGTAACCTGAGCACCACAGAGATGCAGTTTAAGGTGGTAGTGTGTATGTGTGACAAAGGGGCCACTACAGAGGGACGGCAGACAGGAATAAATACATTTTAAGAAGCTGGGAGTGGTACAAAGTTATTTTGAAACACCATATTAACAGTAACCAACCCAGTAGGGAGGAAGTAGAATTCTGAACTACAGCCTGGGAAACTAGTATTTACAGCTGGACTTGGGTTTTTCCCGGGTCCCCAGACTGGCTCAGGAAGAGGCGCTTGTTATGGATGTGAGAAGCACAGAGATACAGAAAACCTGATGGCTGATAAAGACTCGAGGTCCATCCAATCTGCCCATGATCCCTACCTATACACTTTTAGTTAAATTTATATTTTTACTGAATACAACAACTAGTTACCCTATGTTCCCCACACCTCCACTTTCTACTAACTCTCTGTCACATCCCCTCTCACTTATCTCATTTCCTGAAATTATCCCAGCATTTCTTAAAACTATCACTAGATCAAGACTCAGCAACCTCTCTTGGGTAAACCATTCTAGGAAACAGCAGTTTCTGAAATCCCTTTTAAATCTCCCCCCACCAGTCTCCTCCCATGACTCCTTGTCACTGTGCTGTCATTCCTAGTAAAGAGAACCCCACTTTCAACCTTGTTTATTCCCCATAGGAATTTTTAGGGTGCAGTCATATCCCCCCCTTTCCCCTCTGTCTACCAGTGTATACATGTTCAGACCTACCAGTCGTTCTGCACATGATTTTCCTTGCTGCCTGTGGGACCCTTTGTGTACCCACTCCAGTCTGTCCCTGTCCTTCTTTAGATTAAGAGGCCAGAACTGGGCACAGTATTCCAAGTGTGGTCTAACCAGTACCAGGCAATACCACATCCCTGTTTTGACTTTTAAGCATCTTTCTTATAACGCCTAATATCTTAAATGCTTTACTGTACAGCTTGAGAGGGAGGGGCTTGGTTCCTAGAGAAAGGTACAAGCTACCCTAAACTTAAGTGCTCTTTGCTTTCCAGCAAAGCATGATGCCCAGCTGACTGGGGAAATGATGGGAGCAGCCAAATATTTTTAGTGGTGATTCGGGGAAGGGGGAAGGGGCATTTTTTCTGCCATAGGCTGGCATCTTGAGAAGGCTAATGGCAGGCCTGAGACCAAGTTCCTATCCACCTTCAAGGACTGCTTCTAGAGCAGCATGTCCAACAGAGGGCTAGACTTGAGGCCACCCTTGGCCTTATTTTTAGTAATGGGAATGGAGTAATTTCTTCTGTGAACATCAAGGAACCAGTGGAAAACAATGACCACAATTCTCTTATCCTTCTTTCAAGTGATAGCGCAAACTAACCATACCACAGCCATCAGGACCCTAAACTTCGGAAAAGGCGGATTTGCCGAAAGAGAGGGTCTGGAGTCCAAGAACCTGGAGCAGCTGAATGAGACTGGTAATGCAGAACACAAGTGGGACTCATTAATGAGGGTGATCAAAGCAGCCATAGAGGTCTGCATCTTTGTAAGCAAAAAGGGAAAGTGGGCCAAGATGTAGGCAGCCTGGCTCAATGGCGGCCAAGGTCGTCTGATACTGAATGAAAGGAAAGCTTATGATCAATGGAAAGAGATGGGTTGTGTCTAGGCCAGAGCAGAGAGCAGAGCTGCACTGAGGAACTCAGGGACTGTTGCTGGAGCCACCGCTGTTAAACATTTTCAACAATGATCTAGAATATGAAGTCAGCAAAGCCGGCAAGGGTGGCAGACTCCCTTGAGGATGAGAAAAAACTTAAGGAGGACCTGAAAAAGCTGGGTGATTGGCTGGACACCTTAGAGTTAATGTAGACAAATGCCTGGTGCTACACATGGGGAGGGAAATTAGAAGCAGGACCTACACTCTATGTGAGGCTCCTCTTGCTGAAGTGCTTGAGGAAAAGGACCTGGGTTTAAAAATAGACAAGGCATTTAAGTAGGACAAGCAGTGTGCAGCCACTTTCAAGAGTGTGGCAAAATGCTGGGTTGCGTCAAAAGAGGTGTGACCGACAGGGCAAAAGTAATCCTTCCTCCTACAAATTAGTAGATGTTTGCACAGTATACTCATTTAATCTCTGTTCATGAAGCGGATGGGGGGTAGAGGCAGACATGATGGACCCAGAGTGCCTTCAAACCTTAAATTACTATGTTTCTATGTTACAAGGTCCTGGTCAGGCCCCACCTAGAGCAGTGTGTGCAGCTCTGAGGTTTTCATTACAAAAACATACATTGTGCAGTCAAGAGGTACAATTTAGGATTGCGAAAATGATCTAGGGTATGGAACACTAAAGCTATGAGGCGAGGCTGGTGTCCCTTAACCTGATCACATTGAAGAAAAGAAGGCTGATAGATGACGTGATCTCAGTCTTCCATATATGTAAGGGCATCAACAAGATTTAACAGACTGAGATGTTTAATCTGGTATCTTCCAGCAGGACACAAGAGCATGTTCAGAAGCTCAGAAGTGGTAAATTCAGGGGGAGAAACATTAGGAAACACTTCTTTTCCAGGGGGCAGTGAATCTATGGAACTGCCTACCAGTGGAGACAGTTGACATAAAGAATGTACAAGCTTTCATGGGATGCCTGGATACAGGTCTCCTTACTATGAGAATCACTAGATACCCTGGGAAGCAGCGTGTGCAGTTAAAAGTAGAGTGGGTAGGGAACCCTTCAGGTTAGTACATACACAGTATACACAGCATGCCTATTCATGCCTGCTTATGAAGCAGGGAGTTGAGATGATGGACCAAGCATCCCTTCCAACTGTAAATTACTATGTTACTGGAGCAGCACTGGCATCATTTTCAAATGCAGTCACTTGCCTTCCTTCCTGTCAGAGAGGAAGGTTAGGTCACACTGACCCACCTTTCCAATTAAAAAAAAATGAATGGGAGTAGGCAGTGTGTGCAACATGGGGCTTGCAAGACACAGAAAGGTGGCGCTGCATATCGTTAGCCATAAAACAGTACAAAATGTAAAACTTACTACAAATTCTTTCTCTCCAGAGTGCTATTTGAATTCTCCGGAACTTTTATCCATCCATAAATGTTCAACTTGTGCTGCTGAGTTCAAATGCAAAGCACTTTTCTCTGAAGACTTATGCGATACAGATTGGCTAGATAAGGCCACAACTGGAGAGATGGGTAAAGGAAAAGGAGCAAGTGGTGCAACAGTTGGTGATAGGTCACACAATCTGGCCAGCTCCTCTTCAGTTCAGTCTGGTGAACCAACTCTGCAGACAGTGTTGAATGCTGACCAGGCTCTGGACATGAAAGTTCAAGTTCAAGTTTACTGCAGGAAAGACTCCGTTGAGCAAGCTCATTCACAAGGAGGTCCTGAGGCACACATACAGTTCGCAATTACATAGACAAGAGATATAAAATGTAGAACAACAAAGAAAAAAAAGCTGAGAAGCTGGACAAAACAACAGATACATTCACAGCCAGGATTAAAGTGAAGATGGGTGCTACAACCTCAGGGGTGGAGGATGCCTCATCTGTAGCAAATAAAGTTTTAATAGCTTTGGCTGCTTTGATTCAGGAAAAGGAGTTTTTAAGATTTCCTCTGGAACATTTAGAGAACCTGTTACAAGCAGCCAGTCTGTGGCTGTCACGATTGCCAGAGGACAGTGACAAAGCCTATACCATTTGTAACTGAATCTTTTGTCAATGCTGTTGGGTCCAGACACTCCAGTATAAATCATTTGTGTCTGCAGGTGCAGGCCTCAATGGAGACAAGAACACCACAGCCCCAGGACCTTGCTCCAAGTGACTAGTAGAGTCAAAGAAAAAATTTAAGCACCGACAGTGACAAACGTATGGGTCAACTGGAAATGTCATCAAGGGACTATCTTCACCTGTTCCTGGATTACAACTTGGTCTTTTGGGAAAGGAGAAAAGCTTCTGATGCCTGACAGCAGCCCTGTTGGAGTTGATAGTCACTCCTTCACTACAACGTCCTCCGAAGTTAAGGGTCCATTATGCAAGAAAACTGTATCCTTTCAGTAATCCTAAAGATGCTGAAAAATGCAGAGCAAGTTTTAACTGGACTTTAAAGTAAGGCAGGAAGTTTACTCGGAGACCTGAATTCTTTTTTCTCTCTCTCAAACTCAGAAGTAAGAGGTGTATGTAATGGTGATGAGAAGTCTCTGGTTCATAAGTGGGTTACAGTTCTGGCAATGTGTCAGGCAGGGACTGACCTGCAGATGTCATATACTCCTGTCCTGTCAGCATTTTCCTCCATTTTCGGTGCTTCTTCTGCTCATCAACGTCTGCATGCAGAATTCGCAGCACCTCCCTTCTTTGTCTGCTGCTCCTTGGCTTGTACTGCTCTCAGGCCTCCAACTGGTGGCAGCCATTTGGCAGAGCATGCAGTCCCCCTCCACCGGGAAAGGAGAGCATTCCCTCGGACACTCAGTCCTCTCCGCTCCAGCCAACCCCTGGCAACTCATGCTCGTTTCCGTACAAGGGTTGCTGGAGTGGACAGAATTGTGGCATCTAGTGCCTCAACCCTCAGCACCACTGAGCTTGCACTTTTTTTTTTTAATATACAGCTCCAGTGGCTTTGGTTTAAGATGGCCACTACCACAAGGCCACCACTCCTGCCCTAGGTTTGGTTGGGCGAGGGAGTGTAACTGGTTCTATGAGCCGTGAGATCGGATTGTTAGTTTTGACCCTACAGCAGATTTGCTATATTCATTCGTAAGATACTGTTACTTATATGGCTGATCTATACATAGTTTCAGCAGTGTCAATGGCTCAGTAGGTAGCACACTCGCCTCTGAGGCCGGGAGATCAGAGGGCTGTGGGTTCAGTTCCCACATCTGGCACTGGGGTTAATATCCTAGTACTGACACTGTAGTGCAGCATGAGAGGGGTGCTGCACTTCTGAGGTGCCGTCTTTTGGGTGAGACATTAAACCGAGGTCCCATCTGCCTGGATTGGTGGTAGTTCAGGTGGATGTTAAAGATCCCATGGCACTTATCGAAAAGAGTAGGGAAATTTTATTGAGAAGTGGACTTCATTACAATGAATTAACAATATTCATTACACAGAGAAAACAAATCAACAAGAACAGTCGTTGAATAGTGAATCACAGTTACACCACATTAAGTCAATTTGGTGTTTGTTATAAGTATGAAGATCATGCTTTTTGACTAAACATAAAGCCTTATGTATACTGCAGATAACATCTTGTTTATGTATAACTTTTTGATGTAGAACAAAGCATACATCTTGCTTGCCATAAGTGATACTTAATTAAAGCAAAGATTACATATAGAGTTTCTAAATGATATTTTGCATTTAAGTGAGCATTCGTGCAAAACATAATTTGTTCGTAAGATAATTGAATGAATGAAGGTTCAGACCATTTCATGGCTAGACTAAACCAAATGTCTGAAGAGAATGGACATTCAAAAAATAAGTGTTGCTGGGTTTCAGGAACATCAAAACAGTCATTTCTAGGACAGTAACGTAAATTCAAAGCTTTATGCTTATGATTATTTTTAACTCCTAATCTGTCATAATTACTTAGCCATATCATATCCCATACGTATGAAGGTAAGCGAGGGTTGCGGAGTTGTAAAAGAACCCAGGAGAGGTGACTAGAGGGGCAGGAGGGAAATATTACCTCTCCTGAGCTTTATTCTCCAAATTTTATCATATAAGGACCGTCTTGATAAAATACAAAATCTTGAGGAAAAAGGTTCCAAGATAGGGCCATTTTAAAACTTTTTACCGCATTCAAGGTATTTCCAAAGAACCAGAAAGAGAAGTGTTTCTCCCACTGAAATCCCATTTATCAATACACAAAGAAAACCAGTCCATAAAATAGGGTCTCCAAATTGTTCCCAAGTTTATGTACATTACCAAAGTTATAATGGAAAAACAAGCTGTAAAAAAAAAAAGCAACGGGATGTACCATATTAATACCGCCTTCATGTATGGGCCTATATGTAATGCTACGTCTTATGGGGTTTAATCTGGACCCCCAAAAACCTTTAAAGAAAACCCCAAATAATTTAGTGAAAAGAACTGCAGGAGGTGGAAATATATAACTAAGGTATAAGAAGAGGGGAATAACTAAAGATTTTAACAGAACAACTCTTTTTTTTTCCAATTAAGGCAGACTTCCAACCTGCAATTAATCTTTCGGCTTTATTTAAAGCATTAATCCAACTATAGGAAGCCATGTTTGATTGACCAAAATAAATCCCTAAATATTTAAAAATATCAAGTTTAACAGGAATCCCGGCATAAACCCCATTTTCTGGGAGAGAGTCATGGCCAATCGGTATACCTATACTTTTACTAAAATTAACTAATGAGCCTGATACAGCTGAGAAGGAGCGTAATATCTGAACAACAAGATCCTCCTGTTTCGTCCTCAGATCTAATACTAAAACCAAGTCATCAGCATAGGCTAATAATTTAATAGACGGAGAAGTAGGAGAACCTGCCAAACCCACAATTTGAGGGCAAAGCAGAATAGCTCTTATTAAAGTATCGATATAAAAATTATAAAGCAATGGACTCAATGGGCATCCTTGCCGTACTCCACGGGAAAGGGGAATGGGGTTACCTACCCACCCATTAACGTTGGGGAGTATGACAGCGTGTTTGTATAAAGAAAGAATCCAGGATAGAAACGTTGTTGGGAAACCAAAGGCTTTTAGGACTTGGAACAAAAATTCATGAGAGACTTTATCAAAAGCTTTCTCTTGGTCTAGGCCTAATATCCATCCAGAAATCCCTTTTTTTTCTCCTAAAGCAAATAGCTCTCGTAATAGAATTAGATTATCTTGCTGGCGCCTTCCTGGGATGCCACAAGTTTGAGCAGAACTAATATATTTAGCAACTTTAAGGGTTCTAGATAATAGAATTTTTGCCAGAATTTTATAGTCAACATTTAGCAAGCTAATAGGTCTCCAGTTGGCAATATCAGCAATATCTCCTTTTTTTTTTAAAATAAAAATTAAAATGGCCTCGTTCATAGATTTAGATAGAGTTTCTAAAGACAACATTTCCTTGAATATTAAGGTCAAAATGGGAATTAAATCCGCAGAAAATGTTTTGTAGAATTTAGCGGTAAGGCCATCAGATCCTGGAGCTGAACTTGAGCACAAGGAGTCAATGGCTTGTTTCACTTCGCTGTTTGAAATATCTGCTGACAACATGTCCCTTTCTAAATTGGAAAGCTTGGGTAAATTCAGTGAGTTTAAAAAGGACTCTGCATCCTGACAGACTGATGTACGCCCAAACAAAGAAAGAACATGCTGTTCAACTATAGAAACTAAAGCTTCAGGTGAAGTCATAAGTTCACCTGATGGTGATTTTAAGGATGGAATTAATTTAGAATCCACCCTACCTTTACATACTTTAAATGGGTCAAGGTTGCTTTTATTTGTCTGGGAACCAAAGCGAGCTTCTTGGCCTAAGGAACTGGCTCGATCATATTGAAATTGCCTCATTTGAGAACAAATTATTTCAATCTGTTTACTATAATCCAAATGGTTGGAATCAGCCAGTGAAATCAGATGCTGCAACTGCTGTCGTAGAGATAAATAATTCAGGTATTTGATATTTTGTGCAACTGCAGCTTTTTTTTGAAAGGCCTGCTTCCAACTCAACTTAGAGTCTTCCCACCAATCAATAATAGTGTCATAGAATTCAATGACTGATATCCGACGCTACAAATTCCTTATGCCAAGTTTTTTTAAAAAAGAGGGTTCTCCAATAAGGAATCAAGTAAGACGCCAGGTATTTTTTTACATCGGGGGCAGAACCCCAAGTAAATGAGGCTTGAAGGGCTACATGGTCAGAAAATTCAATCCCCACTGTCTGACACAAAAGAAGTGACAACACCTTAGACAAAAATATAAAATCAATCCTGGTTCGTAAGGGGCCTTTAAAAAAGGTGTAACCTCCGGTTTTATGACAGTACCTATAAGCATCCACTAAAAGAGCCGTGGATGTGATTTCTCTTAAAGCTACAGAATCAGAAAAAAGCTTAGGGGTTTGTAAACCTCTATCTGATTGGTGCAGACTACAATTAAAGTCACCCACCCATAAAAGCAATCTAGAGGTGTGTAAAAAGGGTCTTACTGTATGGAAGAGAGCAACTCTTTGGGCTTTAGTTTGTGGAGCATAAGTACCTATGATACGAAACCTTTCCTGTTTATAAGAAAAGTCTAATAGCAAGGCTCTACCAGGTAAAATGTCCACCAGTCTGGAAACATGAAATTCTGTGCTAGAGAACAGAATGCCAATGCCATCACATGTATCCGAGCCAGTGGACCAAAAGGAAGGGCCACTAGACCAGGCATGGGAAGCTTGACTAAGTTCAGTATGAGTTTTTAATCTTGTGTCAACCAGACAATAAATATCATTTTTAAGGTCTTTGAGTGTCAAAAACACACCTCCCAATTTTTTCTTCCCTTTAATACTGTTAACGTTTAAAGAACAGATTGAAAGAGAAGCCATTTTAGGAGCTATTTGGAGATTTACCCCTCTGAGATTGTCGTGTACGCTTAGCGATAGGATCAGTGTCAGTGCCTCCTTCTAGATCTGGAAAGGAATGGACGGAAGAGGTATCCGTATCGTCCCCACAAGAATCTTTATCAGACAAATCACTAGAGAGTACAGCAAATTTGTTATTGGACTGCCAGTTACGGCCGATATTTTCTTTAGTTTGGCAGACCACTGCAAGGCCTTTTCTAGTCCTTTTATGGGTGACGGGAACAAAGTTGGAAGAATCAGTGTCCGAAACAGAAGGGGGGAGAGGGGGAAGGGGCATTATAACATCAGTTATTTTAACTATACTTTCTTTAGAGGGGACATTAGACTCAGAAGGAATAGCAGCCTCCTTCTGAATATGAAGGTCTGAGGTAGTGGTTGAGGAAGGTCCTTTAGGATTAGGTACTAGCAGAGAAGGAGGGTCATTAGCCAATTTTGCGGGTAGTGGCCTTTTGTGCGTGTAGCTGTTGGGCAATTGTAATTAGCCCGTCATGCGAAGGGCAGTCTTCTCTATTGTGAGATGCCCAAGGGCAGCGACCATAAGCATGACCAACTTCTTCACATAAATTACATTTAAAAGAATTAGAACAAGTTGAAGAATTATGACCATATTCAAAACAATGACTACATCTTAAGACATCACAAGCTGAGCTAAGATGTGTTCTAGAGCCACATTTGAAACAGGATTTGGGCTGGCCAGCATAGAAAATAAACCTTTATCTTTGCCCAAAAGAAAAAAATTAGGCAAGTGTTTCGGACTGGTATTAGTGGAAAATAATTTAACACGAACCTTCCAACTCCCATCCCAAATTTGTTCACTATCTAGGGTGGGCGAGGTCGATTTAAAACCTCGATCTCTTGTTTAGCCAAAAGAATATCTTCAATATTGACACCCTCATTTTTGAAAACAATGGTGATATTTCTAATGGCTGGTTTGGTCAGAGGAATAGCTTGGAAGGGAGACCAAATGGGAGAAGTCTGGAGCTTATCGTATTGAGCCCAGAATCTGTCTAGTCCTGAGATTTGCTTGAAACTAACATCGAAACTAGAGTTCCCCAGATGAATTAAAGCAAATATTTCGGAGGCAAAAAACTTCATAGACCCCTTTAATAATGTTTTAGCGATATATACTTATCCGGGGTACTTTCAGTCCCCTTGTGTATATTAACTTACAGCTCCTCCTTGGTGCAGGTTCACCTTGAGGAAACAGGTCAGCCAGTTTAAAGCTAGCTGATCGACCTGGATTTATATTTTTAACAGTTTCAGACAGGGGAGTGGATGCAGGTTCAGAAGAATTAGAATGCTGGAAAGAAAGAAAATTATCAGTGGCATTTTTTTTCCTAGTAGAAGAAACATCATCAGCAATATTAATATCAGCATTAATAATATTATTTCTAAAGTTAAGTCCAGTGTGAACTTGTGAAGGATCTTCACCCCGGGGTTTGTTGGCGCTTGCAGGAACGTTTTTTAACATGTTAAGATATGCAGGGTCCTGAGAGTCTGGAGTCCAAATCCCTCCTTCCCCTTTTTCCCAGCCAGCGTTTTTAAGGGCCATATCAGGAGACCACATGTCTTGGGGATCCTTAGATTTATGAGTAGGAGGTTTTCCTGGAACATTAAATAACGTGCCCCCACGTTTAGACCAGCCAGGGGTTTTATCGGCAGAAAAGAGAAATACTTCCGATTTAGAAGTTTGCTGTGGACCAAACTGTAAGTTGGAAGGAGAAAGTACAGGACTTACAGAGTCATTAAGATGGCTGAGCTCAGCATTTCCTTCATTTTCCAGATTTTGGTGGTCCAATACCGGCTCTCGGCACGATGAGGAAATCCTCGATAAGCTGCCAGCCGGCTTCCTCGTAGACGCTAGTGCTGAAGATGCACTAGGATCCGTCGCTGCAATGATGTTCTCAGAGGGCTTTACAGACATTGCGACGTCTTTTAGCTGTTCAGGAGGTGCCTGTTCGAATGCAGCAATTTCAGAGTCAAGTGATTCCAACTGTAGAGCAAGAACAGAGCGTTTTTCAAGGAGCTCTGAACGAACTGCGGTAAGGACATGCTTTTCCCTTATCTCCGATTCAACAACAGTATCAGCATACCCGTGTGCAACAACAAAACGTTCCTCTGTGGCCTCTAAAGTAGATAGCACTGGGGAGGAGGCCCACTCCCCAGGGCTGCCGATGTCCATTTCCTCCGAGGGAGTTTGCGAACTGGCCATCACACAACCAGCAGCAAGGCTCCTCCTACACAGAGTAGGGGAATTTCCCCGGTGTCCTGGCCAAATTTCCCTCATTCACTAAAAATACCACCAACAGCTTAATCTGGTTCAAGGTCAGTTGGCATTCATCTGTATCCCACTTCCCCGGGTCATGCCTGAAAATAGGCAGGATTTGTCTAGTGCACTTACCCGGTCAACAAAAAGTAAATAAAAAAAAATAAATAGTGAGCAAATATTTTAGTTTGAAACTCTGAACATTTGTTATGCAATTTCTTTTTATACCATCTTTGGGACAATTATCAGTAATCGACTAATGATCATGCTCCACTTGAAGTGGCTCAGTTTGACAACCAAGTTGATGTTTCAATGTTTAATTCTTTGGACAAACCCTTTATAGCGTAACAAGAGAAGTCAGAACTACAAATCCAGCTATAACTGTCTCTGTGATTGTTTAAACAGTCTTGTCTTCTAGATTTTCATTGTATGTGAGCAATATATACAAAGCAATAACATTAAGTTTATAAAAATTAACGTTAAAATGAATTCAAGCTTCTTAAGAACTGTTTTCACCACAAAAAACAGTATATAGTTTACATTAATGTTATGAACAAAATATATATTTTTTCTTTTGCTTTATCTTTGTATTGCCTTCCTCTGTACTTCCCAGGTGCTCCCTCATCCAAGTCCTCCTACTGACTTGAGAAGAGACCAATCGTCTGTTCCTGCTGCAGCTCTACTGAAGTTGAACTGGGATGGACCCTCTGGTAGCCTTAAGTGGCGAAGAGCCGGGGTGGCTGAGACTGAGCTGTTTGTCTAAGCCTTGAGACCAGAGTTAACTATTCATTTTTGTTTGGCTTCCCTGCAATAATTTGTGCTGCAAAGGAACTGTGGAATAAAAACTACCAGAGCAGTTTATACACCAGCAATCAGAATGTGTCTTGCTTCCTACGAGTGGGTCCTTCACATCTCACCTTCACTAGCACTGTAGCAGGAACAGATGGCTGCTCTCCTCTGGGATCAGTGCATATAAGGTCTTAGCGTTTGTCAGTAATATTTGCACTGGCTTCCCATGTATGCACCCATCTGTAACAGGAGCACAAAGCAAGCTTGGTTTGTGTCCAGTTGGCTGTCTACTGACCCTACTCACTCCTGGTCAGCTGACACCAGTCTCTCCAAGGTGTCCATGGTCAATGTGCTAGAGCTAACCCTTCCAGTGCCCTCGCCTCTGTTACCTCAAGAGAGCAAAGGAAGCAACACTGTAGAAGGTTAAGTGGCATACACAGGGAGGTCATAATTTAGAGCAGTGGGGATGAGCTCTTTTCTGCCAGTTTTCCTCCTGCCCACCTCCAACAAAGGCAAGCACATTGCAGCAAGCCTGCGCAGGGGTGCATGACAGGGCATGGTCACCCTTGTTGCCAGTGGCACCATGACTGCAAGGACCCATTACTCAAGTGGAGCATAATCCACCCTCTTCCTTCACAGGCAGAAGGCATGGGGTTTTCATATACCCAGTGTACCAGGAGGCTAGCGTCCCCACCTCTAGAGATGGAATGCGTCACCTCCACAAGGTACCCTGTCTACACTAGTCTAAGGCCTGAAAGTTCAAGCCTGCTTGTGAACCAAGACTTCCCAGAGCACAACACCCAAGGCTCAAAAAGTTTACATTAATTTAGTAACAGGCAGCGACTTTTGCAACGAAAAAGCACACTTTTAATTTTTCTGCTCTGTCATTTATATATACAGTTTTACAAATACAGTACCATGTGATCTGTCAAACTTAGGAGAATTTTATTACATAAACTTTAAACCCAGCTTAGACAGCCAAAACCTGTATTTTTTCTGGACATGATTCAAGTGTGTCTTGGACCAAAAAACCTCACGCCAGCTGCCACTATGCATTCTGACACCTGCTCCTAAATATTAACTCCTTAATACACAAGGCATCAGGGAAATACACTGGCATGCAACTTGCATTAAAGACCTCCACTTTGTGAAGGCTCAGCAACTGGTTTTATAGAACAATTTGTACTTCATCTGAAGACTGCTGACGAACTACAACTTCACTGAATGTTCTTCCTAAAGGGACATGACCTTTTTCAGTTGCAAAAGCAGCATGGCCTTCATGTCCGTACAATCCATCCAAGGTCTCTAGTGATGAAAGGCTAGGGCATTATCCTCTGCACAATCTAGTCCGAGCCTTTTTGTTAGGGAAGGGTTTATGGCGGATTCCTGGTATTTATGCTTTATCTTTGGCTCATCCTCACAAGCCAGACACAAAAACAAAGTCAGGAATTCAGTACATGTTCTAACATGATGACCCTCTGCCATCACAGTGCCTGGGAGTCTGACCTGGTTGTAATTTGAAAAATATACTTGCACACTCACTACACTTATTGATAGGAAACTGAAATTTGCAGCAACTCGCTATCAAAATAAGACTCAAGCTATAAAAATGTCTCAAATGATAACCCAGCTGTCTGCCTTTTATATTGCAGTCATTTTTCTACTAAAATAAAGATAAGTTTATTTTATCACAGAAATGGAAAGCAAGAACCCTGCTTAAAACTGTTTTCACTACATTTACCTTAATGGTTTTCTAGTTAGTGACTACGCAACTTCACTGTCTTATAAATATGTTCAAATACGCTATTACCTATATTGTACATTTATTTGCATCTCAATAAACATCTGATAGTCAATTCCTGACCTCATAATCCCTATATAGTGCATGGTGGAATGCTGTTGTGGATGGAATGCCATCCCTAGAACAGGCCTGTTGTGCTGCAGTAACGACGTCATGATGTTGTTGTGCTGCACTAGTGACATCACTACTGTAGCACAACAAGGTAAAACGTCTTTGCACGGCCGCATTGTTCAAACCACCACACTTGATGAAGCAGCCGTGGTGGTGAATGCTGGCCCAGAAAGTGAGCAGCGCTTGAAATAACTGCTAAAGTAAGACATTTGGGGACTATGGGGGACCTTGCTGGATACAGGCTTCTATTAATGGTTGCCCATGCACTATAAAAGACTGTGTATAAGCAGCCATACAGATACAAGGCTGAGTTTAAATCGAGGTTTCTGTGGTAACAAGAGACCTCAAGAGTGTAGCTCAAGAAGTCTCTTCTTACTATGGAAACCTCTTGATTGAAACAGCCTTGTTGTGCATAATTGCTCATAAACAATCCTCTATGTCTGTGACACTACTGTCTGCTGCCATGGAAAGGAGTCTTGTGTTAAAAACAAACCCGCAATGAGGTAAAAAACTCTCCTCAAAGCTTTTATACAGTCGTGTTCTGTGACATAAGACACTTGTTTCTACATCTGGATCTCCACTTTACCTATTATGGTACAGCAAGTGGGTTGCTTTTTATACCTCCCCAGGATAACGTCATAAGTAAAATTCTAAAACCTCCAACACACAATTAACGTGTAGCACTCTTCATTAGCTAAAGGTCAGTCTATCATAAAATTTGGCCACTTGGCCTTTAAAAAAAAAAGCAGGGGAAAACACCAGATTACGTTTCCCCAATTTACCTTCCTTTTTGCATTATTAAAAGTGACAGTGCACGCTACAGTGAAACATTTCTCCTTTTATTCTAATTTAGATTGCCCCATACCTCCTATCTTGAAGACAAGCACTTTTGTTTGCATTTAAAATAACTGAACAGGGCACTTTTCTTTATGTGGCTGTCCCCATCTTTTCATTATTATTCTCAGCCTTTTTCTGTAATATACACCTTGGCTTCTTCGATCTCTGGTCTCAGTGGAGTTGCTCCAGTCCTGTTCTGGACTCGTCTCAAAGACTTACATGTTAACCACCATGGTGAAATGTCCCACAGGGTTGTGCGATTCCTGAGAGGGTCACAGAGTGAGCCGGGGCATTTTCTTCAGGTAGTTTTTCTTGTGCTTTCCCCCAGGGAGTCATGTATGCCACGATAGGCGTGTATGTGCCATGTCAGCGGACGCCCTGCTCATTCCTACTGCTTTAGCTGTTGCTGCCATCTAACCGCCATCAGGTGGCAGTTAAGTGGCAGAATACGACCCCCCCTCCCCAAACCAGAGAAGGAAGAGCTGCCACAAGATGCCCAGCCCCAGAGTAAGCCTGGTCGGTTCCGGAATCCAGATCACCACTGTGACAGGTGGTGTGGCTTCTAGCGCCTGAAACTGCCATACCACTGACCAGCTCATTCTCAGCAGTTTTTGGAACACTCACTGTCCCATTGTTAGGGAACAGTGTCTGTTGCACACTTACTGTAGTTCACTTCAATCACAATAAAAAAGTGATACTAATGGGTGTGCAAACCAGCTGAGAATACTAATGAAAATCAGGGGAAAGTCATGTGAAAAAACAGATTTCCTTAAAAATATTTAAAATCTAAAAATAACTGCTAAAGCTGCCAAAATGGGAAAGGCGGTATCTTACAAGAAAGACAGGAAATTTATTTATTTAATTTTGGTAACCGGATAGGCCCACTGGAATCATTACAGTCCCTTTTTCAGGGGTGACCCGGAATGAATTACACATAGAGATTCACAAGACATTTTCGGTACAGAAGTAAACTGTTTACAGTACAATATACAGTGGTCAAGAAGGGGCAAACACAAATACAATAAAAAAGTATAGGCCACAATTTTTCACTGTTGCCATGCTTTAAAAATAACTGTGCCACATCTACAACTCGCAAAAATAAGCACAATACTTTTAAAATAAATTATAGAAGCCACACAAGTAACAATTTTTACATTAGTTAAAAATGTTCAACACACACCCATCTTAAACAGCGGCTGAATACCTTTTTTGACCTGACGCAGGTGAAACACTAGGGTGCTTGTTACCTGTCTCAGGTTGTAAATAAGCAATTTTAAGAAATGATCTTACAGAGCAATTATTAATTAGAGAAAAGCCTTTGCAGGGCCTTCTTCTATTCAACAAGCTTTGGAGTCTGAAGTTGTTAGCTTTGCCCCATAACAGGATTATGAAATATGTAATGAGGGATAGGGCTACAGCATGAAGTATAGAATTGGTGGGATGGGCTGTTTCATGTCACTTTACTGAACTTAGCAGGTCAACTTTCATTTTTTTTGGAGTGGTATCATGATTAAGGCACTACCTCCAAAAAGTAAATGTGTCCTACTAAATTATGTAAAGTTACTATAAACAGACCACCCCCACACTCTTTCTGCCAATCTTTATACTGAGCATGTTGTGGTCCATCTCTCTTACACAGTTGCATCATAAAAATGCTGTTATAGGGCGGAGCTACAGTTTGAGACTCAAAATCTTACTGAATACACGCTGGCCCTACAAAAGCTTTAATTAATTATAGTATACATTTTTTTTTTTAAACTGCTTATTTAGACCTTGATACAGGTAGTAACCTGGTAAGACTTACCCACCCAGCTCCGCCAGACACTCTTTAAAAACTGAACTTAGAAACAACTTGAATACCAGAACGTAAACCATACCAAGCTGTGATTCCAACCACAGATTCTGGTGACATCATGAACTACAAGAGTAAAGCTCGCTGCCTCTTCTGGTACCTCTGGTTGAGTATTTAAGTGGGATGTTTACTCGAGAGGGCTTCACTGTTTCAGATCTGCACTCCTGATGCTGTAATCTGTAGGCTATTTTATTTATAAGTTTTGTCAGGCATGCACACTGAGCAGAAGCAGGTTTCCAGATGGAATCTGGGGCACGTGTTTAACGTGGCAAGCAGAATTACGTATACAAGTTAATAAAGGTTTTGAACATAAACTGTTAGCCAGGTAACTGAAATAAAGAAATAAACTCCAACCAATCTAATTTGCTATACTGTAGCTTAGAGAGAAAAGGTTAATACATCAAGTGATAGGTTGACTCTGTTACCACGTAGGACCAGCAACATTTAATGCAATGTCCAGATTATTATTCTTTTAACTAGCAGTAAATCACAGCAGTGTTTTTGTCTGTCTCATAGTGTACAGGCTGCAAATCCATTTTCAGCTGAATGCATCATCCAAAAATTGAGTTACTTCCAATACTCCAACAGCTTTTATGGAATTCTATATCTTATCCAAACTCTAATTGCCTGGTTGTCTGGGGCAGCAGATCATCTGTCACAGACGTTTGCAGATCAAAAGGAAATTCATTCTGGCAGTGCTAGTTTAGGACTGAATTTTATAGCAGGAGACCAATCATACTCAAAAATATGAAAATGAAAGTCTCCTATTCAAATGGACCCTGGATAACAAAAACAATTTTCTTTAACATTAGTACGACGACCGGGACAGAAAGCAAAAAATATAAAAGGGCAACACTCTAGAACATCTCCATGCTGTATTTGATACCTGCATTATTTACAAGTGCAGGAAGTGTAAAATGCCTAAATTGATCTATAAATAGGGTTAAGAGTTAAAGCGCTTTTAATGACAGGCTGCTGGACTACTAAATCCTGATCTATTGGAAGTCTGTATAAAAGTTTTAAATCTCACATTATCGGTCATGCAGAATATTTTAACTCTTGCTATGCCACAGACTGATATATCAGTCCAGAATTCCTATATGTTCTAATTATGTTGGCAGCCTAAGAGTAAAGTCTTGGCTGACATAACTTTAGCAATGTACTCCTATCAGTCCACATCATTTTTGTGTGAACTGGCAGAAATATACTTGTCCTATATGAGCAAGTCATATTACAGGTGAATGAGTAGTTTAAAAGATATTGGTATGAGTTTAAGCACCAAGATATATTTTAGAGTCAAGGTCATTAAAATTACAGGTTCCATGTCATAATAGCGAAAAATTTTACCGTGACTTGCAAAAGAGCAAGTACATCTTGCCGAATACCCTAATCAGCATAACACACACCACAGAAAACACTAATTCGGTTCACAATAAAATTAATGTTTAATGTGGGGAGCTATGCCCCCCGCACCCACCAAACTAAAATAATCTCGGGGGGGGGGGGCAGACACTGGGAGACAGGAGACTACTGCGGCCCCCAAACCAGACAATGGCAAAAATTAAAAACACAACTCCAACACCGGTAAAAGTAAAACACCTGTAGGCAGTCCCAAACCCGGGACCATCATCGCCACAGGCAGTGTCCCTACCCGCCAAGCTGAGCAGCTAGCTCGGCAGCAGCAGGCTGCACTCCTACATTTAACCAATGCTTCCTGCAAAACCCTGTCACTAGCAGTCACTGTTCTTTCCCTCCTCTGTCACTATTCCCCAGCCCCTGCTATATCCTTACTGTCACTGTTCCTATTGGCGCCCATACTGAGTCACTCATATTCAAGTCGCTCAGTTGGGTTCACCAATATGTTTATTTGTTTGTTGAATTTTGTTGACCCGGTAAGCCCATTGGACCTAGAAGTCCCTTTTTCAGGAGCGACTGGGGTGGGGGTGGGGGGGATACAGATGGTAAGCAACTGAAATTGAACCAGATTAAGCTGTTGGTGGTATTTTAGTGAATGAGGGAAATTTGGCCAGGACACCGGGGAAATTCCCCTACTCTCCTGTAGGAGGACGGGCTGTCAGATGGTCTGATGGTCACTCTGGGAAAGAAGCCAAAGGAGGAGGAGGGTGTGTAGGGTGGGAGGACTGGCCTCTCCTTCCACTGCACTACTGCAAGAGGCTGGAAAGATGGAGATCCAGAATGTGGACTCAGAAATGGAGGATAGTTTTCATGAAACGTATGTGTTTTCTGTGAAGCTGGAACATCACAGTGAACACCAGCTTTTGGAACAAAAATTAGTTATCAAACCTTTGGATGTAATAATCACTGAATCTGCTTTGCAACTGCAAAATGATCAACCTAAAGGACAACTGCAGGACTCGATCCCTCGGCCCAGTGTATATGCAGATGTTGCAACTGACAGGCCAGTTGAGAAGCCTGACAGTACGAAGGATGACGCAGTTCAGCGGGCTGGTGAACAAGTCAAGGGTGAGTCTGTTTCAAACTTAATTTTGGCTGGCAGGAAAACAGCGAGTGTTTGCATGTGTCTAGAGCCTTCACGAGCTGTCAATAATGCAGTGGATAACAATACTACAGAAATGTTTAAAGTATCACACCCAGTAGTGCAGAAATCTCCTACCTTCGATTCAAAGCTTCAGCTCAACAAAGATGCTGGATTTGTTTTTAAGATGCCCGTTTCCCACGGAAAGCCGGCAGAGCAAATGAATATGGTTACCTTTCAGAAAGACAGCATTTAGCAGTTGGGGTTACAGAATTTAGCTTCACAGATACAGCGGCTATTCTCTTGGGAGATTGCTTACACTCAAAGAATGTGAATTCTCTGTTGATATGTAACTCAACTTCCGGGGACCTGGCTAAAGAAAAGAGTGTATTGGGACAGGACTTATATGATGGTAACTGGTCACCGGAGAAGGCACTCCTAGAGGTTGGATGGGAGAAGACAGTCTCTGGTATTTAGACTCCAGATCCTCTGTGGGATTCATGGTTCGACTTTCAGTCAGCTTCACCTGCTTGGAAGCCAAATATCACTGCTGCTGCTTCAACGGCAACCAGGTCGGTAGCCCAGGGTCACATGATTAATTGAAAGGCCATTACAGGGGCTTCAAAGGCAAGTCTAGACTCTAGTGATATTGTGACCGAGACACCAGGTGGAATCTCGGAGCCTGCTGCAAAATCTGAACACCTTGATGAAGGACTGGGAGAGTCAGGTTCAGAAACAAAAAAGGAGCCCTTAATGTCTGAATTATTTTCACAGGCCAAACGAGAAACTGCTCCACGGTGAAATGCAGTACGCATTCGCTATAAAGGGGGTTTAGCGCAGCTTCCTGACAGGTACTATGTGGGCAAATGTTTAATTAAAGACTCTCTTCATTTTTCACCCCATGATGGTTTTGCTTTTATTAATATATCAGGAGAGGACAATTTTGACATTAGCTTTAGAACATCTTATGTTTTGGATCTATTTTGGGAACGTTATAGCCAGGTAAAGTTTTCCCCCACATGGATCCCCTTTTTAGTAATTCCCTTGACAAAACCTCTAATAAAGTATGTTATGGTGATGTTTAGGAATGAGGGGGCTAATGTGCAGGACATAACTTACTGACTTTCACAGAAATGTGAGGTTTTAAGTGAGCCTGAACCCATCCTGGACTCTGAACAGTTCTGGACAGGGGGGTAGAAATATAAAGTCAAGCTATGTCAAAATGACTCAGGGGTAGAACACATACCAAATTCCTTTCTTCTTGGGGAGGGATATGGGAGTTTGTTTTTACGGGGGCCAGCCTAGGGAATGTTATAAGTGAGGTTCGAGAACCCATCTGTCCAGTGTATGTGACCAACCTAGGTGTGACAATTGTGGGGAGATAGGACATGTGACAATGCAGTGTGCAAACCTCACTAGGTGTGATCTTTGTGAAGGTGATGGGCATGTTTTTCGGGACTGTCCTTGGACAGCTAAAAATAAGGCTTCCTGTATTAGTCCAGATTTGTTAATCCAGAAGGCCCAGACTACTTCTTTGGGAAAATCAGGTACCCCTCCTGGACATTCTGCCCCCTCTCAGGTTAAACAGGGTCAGTCAGCACAGGCTTCTGCTAACCCTCCCTCCTTCCCCCTTCAGAGCCTGCTCCGGAGGTACAGACCCTTGAACCTTCTGCTTCTGGGTCAGAAGACAAAGAGAACTTGAATGTTGGTCAGAGGAATTCTGAGGCCTTTGAACCCGTGTATTACAGGGATCCAGAGCCTTTAGACAAAACTCCTGATGATGACACTGCCTTTTCTCCTTTACCCCCTAGAAAGTCTACTAGGAATAGCAGAGTTAAATCATCCCCATCCACTACCAGTATTGAAACCCCAAATTCTTATGCTGTGTTATTCACAGACTGGGGTGATTCCAAAACGGATGTTGGGAATTCAGATTCCCAGAAATCTGTTCAGGATTCGGGATGTCTTCCTACTGAAGATTATAAAGGGAAGAAAAAGAAATAAAGTGGGTGAGCTCAACTTACAGGTAGAATGGTGGTTTTCACATGGGGTTCACTCAACACTCATAGCCTACTGAATAGTGTTAAACGACAAGCCCTTTTTCAAACATTTACATGAATTGCACATTTCAGTATGTTTTTTGCAAGAAACCTGGATGTTCTCCCTTGCACAAATCTCTTCCTTTCAGAGGGACTGGCCATGGGGTCCCTCTTATTGGTCCTTTGGAAGAGATAGGGCTGATGGTTTAGGTATTCTGTTCTATGATTTTTCCTTTTTACTTTATAGGATGATAGATCTAATTCCAGGTAGGGTTTTCATTCTGGATGGGAAATGGAACTCTATGGAATGTAGATTTATCAATATCTATAACCCTCAATCTAAGGCAGAGCGTATTAAGTGTACGAGAGCAGTCCAGCCTTTTTTAGTCACTTCCTATAATATCTTTTGGGGAGGTGATTTTAATTGTAGTTTGTTGACTAAAGCTGAGTCACAGAAAAAAAATGTACTGTGATTCACATGATTTAGAGTCTATTATTAAGGTAGCTGGTCTAGTTAATTGTTTTCAGTTCCAGAAGAAGGGGCCTAGATGTACCTTTATAAAGGGAAAAATTACCTTAATCATTGATTATTTATTTCTGCACAAATCCCTACTGGAACTTTTCAAATGATTCCTGTAGAATTTACTGATCATATGCTTTTATTATATTCATTTGGGAAATCATTGTTCATTCCTCAAAGACATGTAAGATGGAAACTGAATACCTCTATCCTTCAACACTCTTATGTCAAACAATCTATACCGCCTATCTTAAAAGCCCACCTATAAGTTGCCATGCTATATCCAAATCTTGAAGAATGGTGGGTGGAGACAAACAGATCTGAGTAAATGGTTCATGGTTTATGGGACTCGTCAGAGAAGCTCAAATTTTTTCACACATCTAAAACTTAGGAGCCACGTACAAAGACTTATTACCCTGGCAAATACCTCTACAAGAGATTACTCAGAACAAACTGATTTGGTTAAACATAAAATGAAACTAGTGCAATACGATAGGGCAAAAACCTTACAGGCTGTTTTTACAAATCATACACAGAAATAAAAAATGGGATCCTTCTGAATTATGTAAACAACTGAAGGAGACTACAACAATGGAGTACTTAGTCTCAGACGGGAAACGGGTTCAGAAGGAGATGGAAATGTGCTCTGTTATAGAGGCTCATTACGACTCCCTTAGTCCGCAGTCTCCTATAGTGGAGGAATCTGTTGATTCATATTTACACTCTGTTCCACTCCCGCTAGTCTTAAAAGATTCGGTGCTGTTATTGGACCCCATCTCTATTTCAGAAATAGAAACAATTATAAAGAACTTGAAGGATGGAATGGAATATCACCAGGAGTGGATGGGCTCCCTAATTTATTCTATAAAACATTCAGTACTTCTACTACGGCTTGCTTAGTTTTAGTTTTTCAATTCATAATGAAGGGATAAGTTATGCCACCTTCCTTTATGGACGGCTTGATCATCCATACTTACAAATCTGGGGATAAAGGTAACATTAAAAACTGGAGGCCGATCACAATTCTGAATTGGGACTATAAAACTTTTACTATGCTTTTGAATAATCGATTAAAAACTTATGCGGAAAAGGTTATCTCACCATATTAATATTGTGGATTACGTAGTAGGCGTATACAGTAATCAGCCCTCATGATCATCAGAGATGTAATACAGCATTTATCTTTAGAAGGTAAAACCGGATATTTGATTTCGGCAGACCTTGAAAAAGCTTTTGACAGAGTAGATCATACTTACTGTTTAAGACCCTGCAATTTTTCGTTATCCCACTATTATTTTGTAAAATCATTAAATCCCTGTACAACACTGCCAGAGTATACCCTTTTATTAAAGGAATTCAAACAAAGGAACTTAGCCCGATGACAGGGGTACGTCAAGGATGCCCCTTAAGTCCGCTCCTATATATTTTCTCTTTGGAACCTTTAATTTGTATTTCATCTTTTTCTCCTAGATAGACAGGGATTAGTTGTACCCAGTGTCATTTTCAAATACATATTCAAGCGAATGCAGATGATGTCTGCCTATTTTTTGAAAACTATGATAGCTTACAACACTTTCTTGATGAGTTTGATTCTTTTTCTAAAGTTTCAAACGTAAAAATTAATATGGGTAAAACCGAAGGCCTGATCACAGGGGCGGGTTGCCATTCAGCCATCCAGTACACAAATATTACTATCTCTTCAGAGCCCTTAGGTATTCTAGGTGTCCTTTTTGGTCCTCAAAACATTCCACCTGAGAATTGGGATATAGTTTTAAAAAAAGCTGAACTTGAAGTAAACATGTGGAAACAGCTCAAATTTTCTAAATTAAAACGAATTCAAATTCTTAAACAATTTATTATTCTTGGATTGCAATATTTGCCCATGCTTTTTCCATTACCATCTCAGTTTGAAACCAGACTTTATAGTTGTTTCTTTCAGATGTTATGGGGAAACAGGCTAAATCCTGTAAAGAGGTGTTATACATATATAGACAAAAAGAATGGAGGATTGGGAATGATTGACCCGATTTTTTTCTTTTCCCTTTTTTTTTCCCCATACTCCATTAGACCTATACTTTCATTTCCTGACAGTAGAGAAGGAATCTGGATGGGCTCTGTGTTAGGACGCTATCTTAAAGCATGGAATGGTTTAGCCCCTAAACTTAACCCACATGTACATGGCCCTGAGTATTTTAGACCAGCAGTTCAGAAGCTGTACGAATGGTAGATCTCAAAACACCAGATAGTTTCTACTTCAGTTAAATCCTTATGTAAAGCTACTGTGAGCCATAGCCACCCATCAGTTCCTTGTTTTCAGAATTGTCCGGAGGCCCAGAACAGCTATATTTTAGATCAATTAAATAACAATAGAATTCCATCTTGCATGTAGGAAACACAGTGGTTAATGACATATGGTAAATTGAATGTGAGGGGTAATGCTAAGTACAAAGCTATGACTGAACGAACCTGTCTTTATCCTGAGTGTATTAACCAGGAGGAAACCATGAATAATTTTTTTTTTTTTTACACTGCTCATATGTTAAGCAATTGTGGGGATATGCCGCAAAAGCATGGGGGTTCCCTTGGCTATTAAATCTAAATTATGATACATTGGTTCTTTGTAAGTTTCCTCCTAGGTTAGACGTATTTCACAAAAATACTTTAACAGTTTTTTTTGGATGTCTACATTTTTATTTATGGCAGGTTAGATGCCAATGGGTTATTCATCAGAAAAAAGTATCACAGGAAGGGTATTGTATGCTAGTAGTACATGAATTGCAGAAAGTGTATTTAAAAGATACCCAATTATTTAATTCCTCCAAGGTACTGAAGTGGTGGAAGGGATTTTCACATATTAAATTCAAATAGAAAGTTACTTTTGCTGGTTTTCCGAAGTTCAATGATGGGTTTAATATGAAGAATTTGTTTTGATTCTATTTTTTGTATGAGTTGTTTTCTTTATATTTGAGTTGTACTGTATGTTTCTTTTTCAATAAAAACTCCCCTACTCTTTTCGATAAGTGCCATGGGATCTTTAGCATCCACCTGAACTACCACCAATCCAGGCAGATGGGACCTCGGTTTAACGTCTCATTCGAAAGATGGCACCTCAGAAGTGCAGCACCCCTCTTATGCTGCACTACAGTATCAGTATTGGGATATTAACCCAAGTGCCAGATGTGGGAACTGAACCCACTGCCCTCTGATCTCCCGGCCTCAGAGACGAGTGCGCTACCTATTAAGCCACTAACACTGACAATATAATGGAATACCAAAATTAAACTCTTAAAAAAGGAGTTCCATTTTACACTGAGTTACATGGGTAAAAATAAATGGTGTTCTGCCCTGTTTTGCATACCAGTTTTCACGGCGGAATACTTCTTCACACTAGTATTCCAACTAGAGTACCACTGTTCCATGACACCACTTAGCAGTTTATTCACTGCACTGTCATTCTGGACAGGTAAAATACTGGATTCATAGATGAAGTACCAAATTTGGGGTTTTAATATTCCACCTTCAACGTCAGATTATTTCTATAATTTCTACCCCCTAATGTACAGGAACTATAGGTTTTGAAAACTTATAAATTACTAGTTCTGTTTTTTTTACCAGAAATTCCAAACATTTAGGAAATCAATGTCACGTACTTTCACTGATCATTTGTCTATGTCTGTTACTGAACCAAAGAACCAAGGCTAGTCATTGTACAATTAATTTCACTAAAGCCAGTTTCCAGCGGACAGCATTTATTTTCTATTCTGCGAGTCCTTTTAATAACTCAGCCATTTAGGTGTCGTAGCTGTAAAAACATTGGTCACTGTGACCTTTATTCAAAGCATGTTGACTGACCTCTTAGAATAATTGCCCAACTGATATTTAATCAAATTCAGGAAAATAGTGCCAAAATTTTACCTTTATCAGCCTAGATAACCATAAGTCAGAACTCCTGCATCTGTAGATCACCATGGACAAGACAAACAACTGACAACTGGAGAAGTGATTTTCAAGATACAGCCACAAATGCAAGCATGACATTCTTACATGTGGGGTCCTTCACCACGTCCCTATTACTGGGGGTCCTTCATTGTGTCCCTATCACTAGGGGAACCACGTAAGCAGGGCACTGTCCCATGATTACATGCGATAATGCATCTCAAAAGAAATCTAAATTAATACTTCTTCATAGAAATATAAAGCTTGGGAGAGTTTACTTGCAGTGTGCTCCCTACTGAGCCACTGATACTGACAATATAATGGGATACCAAAATTAAACTCTTAAAAAAGGAGTTCCATTTTACACTGAGTTGCATGGGTAAAATAAATGGTGTTCTACTCTGTTTTGCATACCAGTTTTCATGGCGGAATACTTCTTCACATTAGTATTCAAACTAGAGTACCACTGTTCCATGACACCACTTAGCAGTTTATTCACTGCACTGCCATTCTGGACAGGTAGAATACTGGATTCATAGATGAAGTACCAAATTTGGGGTTTTAATATTCCACCTTCAACACCAGATTATTTCTATAATGTCTGCCCCCTGATGTACAGGAACTATAGGTCTTAAAAGCTTGTAAATTACTAGTTCTGTTTTTTTTTTACCAGAAATTCCAAACATTTAGGAAATCAATGTCATAGTACTTTCACTGATCATTCGTCTCTGTCTGTTACTGAACCAAAGAACCAAGGCTAGTCACTGTACAATTAATTTCACTAGAGCCAGTTTCCAGTGGACAACATTTATTTTCTATTCTGCGAGTCCTTTTAATAACTCAGCCATTTAGGTGTCATAGCTGTAAAAACATAGGTCACTGTGACCTTTATGCAAAGCATGTTGACTGACCTCTTAGAATAATTGCCCAACTGATATTTAATCAAATTCAGGTAAATAGTGCCAAGATTTTACCTTTATCATCCTAGATAATCATAAGCCAGAACTCCTGCATCTGTAGATCACCATGGACAAGACAAACAACTGACAACTGGAGAAGTGATTTTCAAGATACAGCCACAAATGCAAGCATGACATTCTTACATGTGGGGTCCTTCACCACGTCCCTATTACTGGGGGTTCTTCATCGTGTCCCTATCACTGGGGAATCATGTAAGCAGGGCACTGTCCCATGATTACGTGCGATAATTCATCTCAAAAGAAATCTAAATTAATACTTCTTCTTAGAAATATATAGCTTGGGAGAGTTTACTTGTAGGAGAGCTATGTATCAGACTCAATCTGAGCCAATGTTTCCCTGTATATTGAAACTTTTTTTTTAATGTTATTTTAGAATTTTTAGCCAGTAAAGTCATAATGAGCTGCTGCTCATTTCCAGGTGCATCCCTGGAGCACTGGGAGGTCAAGTAACTTGCTCTGGGCCACCCCGATGTGCTGCCATGCAGGTGACCCTGGTTTAGCAGGGAACTCAATTCGCCACGCTGGGAGGCAGGCTGGACCACAGCAGCTGTTGGGAGGAAAGGCATCGGAAAACTGGTGCAACACACACTAACTTCTGTGGTGGGCCAGGGGAGTGTTCTCCTTCCAGAGGCACTGATGAAGGCATCCAAGGCAGTCAGCAGGCTATACTCATGCCAGGGGAGGAGGGAGGTCCCGGGAGAAAGCGGGGATTAAAAATCCCACAACTGTCTCCATGACAGCTGCCACTTCTGGACCCCCCCTCCCAGTGTCCTAGTACCCTCTACACTGGATCCTGTCCACCAAGCAGACTGCCTGTTTGTGTGTGTGTGTGTGTGGGGGGAGATAGCCCTCCCCCACAGCAATTACCCCTGGAGGGGGAAGCCTTAGGAGTCGTTGGTTGGAAGCTGGACCCAGGGGACTAAGGATCATCAGGCCTCAACAGGGTATATGCCTGGGATGAGGGTATACCCAGACAACATGGCTGTGAACAAAAAGCTCTGAGGGAAAAAAATTTATCTTGCTCAGGGTCACATATTATGCAAGTGGAGGTTGTGCAAATTAAGCCCAGGCCTGCTGGCTCTCTACATTCACTTCCTGGCACTCAATACACTAGGCTACACTGCCTTATAAAAGTGCTGATAAAAAGATAAAAAATAAAAAAAAATCAAGCCATATTTTTTGTTTTCCATTAGTTTTGAATTCTTTTAGCCAACTTTATATTTTCCTTCCTACCAACAGAGCTTTACAACTTTAATAATGAATATACGTTTGATCAACACTGTAACAGTCACAGATGGAAAAAGCTCCACTAGAAATGTACTTTTGAAACTAATGTACTCCATGATACTCTCAGGGAGTCATGTTGCCCTTTGCAAATATGGACCAACAGCATTATCAGCCACTGAGATCAGTGAGTCGAGCTGCAATGGATAATTAAAGTCTAAAGGTTAAGAGGACCTAGGTTTCCAGTACATTTGCACAGATGCAGTAGGGATTAAAAACAGCCTTGAAATCTCTCATACACAGCCTGGTTGATTTCTAAACAGTCTGTTTGAATTTCTGGGAGTATCAAGCTCACAAACTACTACTGATCTCAGGGCTCTTGGAGGATTTTTAATGTGAGTATCCTAACTCCCTGTAGAAATAACTAGGGGTCTTGGAAAAATGTTTATGTCCCCAAAAATTCCCCGAAGGTCCCTTTTCCAGTTTTTTTAGTCCAGGAGTATGTACTTATAGTATATGGTTAAGGCTTATTGTGTACTGAATTCAGAGGCTTTCAAAATCTTGTTGTAGGACAGTTCAAAGGTTAAAAAAGTTGTTGTACTATTATTCTGATGTCACATCGATAATACAACTTTTCTGACCTTTGAACTGCCCCGTTCGTCATTACAGTTCTGGAGTTTGCTCTGAGGTACACCACTTAGGGTAATACAACCACCCCCCATCAAATATTATCCCTTACCCTTACAGCAGTAGCGGAAAGAACTGAATCTACATTTTTTCTCGTTTCTTTTTGTTAGCGTGAGCATGTCTCACTGGATCGGGCTGGCAACAGTCTGTTAGTGGCAGTCAGGAGCTACTGATGAATGCTGCACTGAAGCTCTCTGAAATGAAAAAAAAACCCACTGCATTTAATGTAAAAAAATGCATATTTTTATAAAATGTGCTCCAGTTGTTTCAGTTTCAGAACATGTGGGCGGAGAGAGGTGAACGAATGAGTGTGGGGGAGACAATTGAGAGGCAGGTAGATGAGCAAACGGATGGGGAAAGACAAGCTGGCAGTCCATAGTGTACTATAGTTTTTGGAACCATATACTATATAAAATAGTATATGGACAACCATACACAAACAAGGACAGTGTTTCCATCTCGGGTTGAGATTACATCAGGACCTCTCGAGCTTTGTTCTCGAAGTCCCTGTGATGTCATCTCAACTCCTCGATGGAAACACAACCTTACACTATTCTATATATGGTAAGAAGTGCTGAATCAGAAATATTTACATCAAATCATCTTGATAAAAATAAGTGTCTTCTGGTGGTGGTGTTGTGGAGGCGTCCATGGTGTGGGTGACTACCTGCTATCAGCCACCCCCACTCACCACCATCAGGCCAGCCACTGGCTTTTTTATTTTAACCAGAAAGTAGACTGGGACATGCCCTTTTTCACCAATGACTAACACATGCATAGGGATGGATGGCGAGCAGGTGGGGAGAAAAATGGAAATAAGTGCTCTGGCATGCCAGATAATAGCTTTCAAGTCCTTCCATGCCAACAGTCACCCCCCAGCAATGCCATGGTCCCCTCCATGCCAGCATCCCAGGGCTAAAGGCACTTCCTCTCTTGCCAGCCACAAGGGGAGGGACCTGGCAAGGGTAAGCCAGATCCACAGAATAATGGCAGCACTGAGGGCAGAAGACAGACTGTGGCAGCAGCGGGTGATGAGGCTGGTGGGCAGGCCATGGGTCCCAAATAAGAGGGGTGTCGGTGGGGGGGGATGTTACCTTGCAGCCCCCAAGACAAACTGCAAATTGTCTGGGCTCCATTTGACCCCCTAACAAGACCATTTACTTAGCTATTTTCTTGGGAAGTAATTTGTAGATTATTGGTATCTTTCTAAGAAGACTGTGCTTCTTCTTTAGTTCAATTATATGAAGTTGCACCTCCCGAGATAAAAATAGCCAAAAAAAGACAAGCTACCTTTGGAGAGTCTTCTAAACAACATGGTGCTAGACATCCTGGACAAGCTGCAGCTCTATGCGGTGTGGTCATCCATACAGAAGACCCTGAACCTACACTGTGGACAGCACAGCTTCCAAAGAATAGCAGTGCTCACAAATCTGAGCGCGTGCTGGAAAAAATAAGAACACTAAAACGAGTGAAACACCAGCACTCCAGGCTTGAGAAATTCAGTGAGATATTTTTACTGAGAAATGTTCAGTTACATTTACTTACATTCAGTGGAAAAAAACTCCTAAGGAAGGGGTGTGAAACCCCGAAGCACAGAGGCTAAAACTGTTTGTGGGAGCTGGATTGTTCAGTTTATGTGTCTGAATTTGTTTCCGCTGAATGTAAGTAAATGTAACTGAACATTTCTCAGTAAAAATATCTCACTGAATTTCTCAAGCCTGGAGTGCTGTTTTTTTTTTTTTTAACTCATATTACTGTGGACAGCACAACAGGCAGGCAGTGACCTTGGCAATAAAGTCAATAAAACCCACAATTTGCAGCAGAACCAGAGGCATTAGAACTGAATGAAAATGAGTCTGATTTGTACATCTGAACAATGAGGTGTGACCCATGAATACTAGGCAAATCGGCTTGCTGGAGGTCCAGCAGTGAATGTACTCCACTTTGTATGCTGCTTTATGGACCCAATGAGCCTCTTCAGCTCGAAACACAGTGGTTGTCTTGATTTTGTATCAGGTGCCTCCTCATAAACAGTTGGATGCTTCTAACTCTAACTGCACACTGCTTAGTCACTGGGGACACTGTAGGGGGCCAGAATTATTTCAGCAGATAAACAGGAGAGAAAGCTCTGCCATTTATACAAAAGTGGGAACAAAGAGGAAGCGGGGAACTACAGACCAGTCAGCCTCACCTCGGTAGTGGGGAAGATCATGGAAGCACTACTGAAGGAGAGACTGGTGAAACATCTGGTTGTCAATGGACTACAGGACCCAAGGCAGCATGGTTTCACCAGGGGAAAGTCATGTCAGACCAGCCTCATTGAATTTTTTGACTGGGTGACTAGGGAGGTGGATCAGGGGAGGGCAGTGGACATGGCCTATCTGGACTTCAGCAAGGCCTTTGACACTGTGCCATAGAAGACTATTGCACAAACTGGAGAATATGGTGTGGACAGGACAGTAGTGCGGTGGGTAGTAACTGGCTGGGCAGCAGGACACAGAGGGTGGTGGTAAATGGCTGTCACTCCACAGAGGAAGAGTGACCAGTGGGTACCACAGGGATCAGTGCTGGGACCGGTACTATTCAATATCTTCATCAGTAACATTGCGCAGGACCTAGAAGGCAGAATTTCACTGTTCGTTGATGACACAAAGCTCTGTAACAGAGTAGACACACCAGAGGGTGTAGACAGAATGAGAAGGGACCTGCAGAAACTTGAAGAATGGTCAGGGTTTGGCAGTTGAAATTCAATGCAAGGAAGTGCAAGATAATGCATATGGGCACAAAACCCTGGCACAATATATCAGTTGGGTGAGGATATAGCATGCACCAAGCAGGAAAGGGATCTTGGAGTTATCATCTCTGATGACCTCAAGGCAGGGAAACAGTGTGACAAGGCAGCAGGTAAAGCAAATAGGATGCTAGGATGCATAGCCAGGGGCATCATCAGCAGGAAAAGGGAGGTCATAATTCCACTATACAAGACACTAGTGAGGCCGCACCTGGAGTACACTGTGCAGTTCTGGAGACCTTACCTACGTAAGGACATAGACAGGGTAGAGAAGGTTCAGAGGAGGGCAACAAAGATGGTGCATGGATTGCATCACAAGTCCTATGAGGACAGGTTGAAGGCACTGAACATGTACTCCCTGGAGGAGAGGAGGAGAGGGGATATGATAGAGACATACAAGTATCTTACAGGGAGGAACAGGGTGCAGGAATGCACTATTTTTAAGCGAAAAAGATGTTCCAGGACTAGAAGGCATGGGATGAAGTTGGAGGGAGACGATTCAGAGGAAAGCGTGAGGAAGAATTTCTTCACAGAATGGGTGGTGGACAAGTGGAACACCCTGCCAGAGGAAGTGGTGAGGGCTGAAACAATCACGGGATTTAAGAATGCATGGGATAGACATAAAGGAATTCTGGAGGTCAGGGGTAAGGGGCAACAGACTTCCTGGAAAACATAAACTGAACTTACAAACTTAAATGGGCAGACTGGGTGGGCCATAGGCCCTTATCTGCCGACACTGTCTATGTATCTATGTATGTATCTATGAGGCCAACTCTCAGGTTTAACTTTCTCCTGCCATGACCTCTGCTGCAGTACAACAACTAAAGTTGTGCAACTCAGACTCTGAGAACTGGCAATCAACAATAACTCCTGTTTCAAGCTGAATGATGTCTTTTCTACAAAGGGAAACACCCTACAGTTTGAGGACCACTCTGAAGGTAAGATGGCAAATGAGCTCTGAAGATAGTCCGCTAGTAAGGAGACCAAACCCTCTTCTGATTGATGCATGATTTTACTGATTACTGAGTTTTTTTCTACACATATTCTTCTTTGTGAGCATGTTCACAGGCTTGTGTTTCTATGCTAAGGACTCTGACTTATTTATTTACTGAAATGTTTCACCAGGAAGGCACACTGAACAACAAGTTGCTCGTCTCCAGGTGCGACTGGGGGGAGGGGCGGTACAGTAGGATTTGAAATTCAGACATACAGTTAACATTTATCAGAACTGTACAAAAATGGGGCCGGCCTGTCACAGCAGTGGGATTTTCGCTTGCAATGCCGGGCGACTGGTTCGGAACGGACCAGATCACAGAGGGTCGGGCCGGGGAGAAGGATAGAGCATCCTATGGACTGCCTCCTTCTCCGGGAGGCGAGGGTAGTAGTCAGCGCACCGCGGACCTCTGGCGGAGGCGGGGGAATGCAAGCGGCCGATGCATGCAGTTCCAGGAGGCGAGCGGACGCTGGCGTCATTGCACGCCCCCACCTCCCTAACGAAAATGGCGGAAAAAAGGAGGTGGGCAAGGACCACCATTGAGATGAAGCCCTTCCCGGAGGACCTTAATTCGACACCATTGTGGCGGGTCCCCAACCAGACACTAGCTCGTGGCTACCAGAAGTGGTGGCCGTGGCCCCGCCCGGGGTAAGCCGGGGGTGACAGTGGGACCCTGGCAACGATGGACGGTGGCGGAGGTCTCCGGGGGCCATGACCAGGGCTGAGGGCAGATGGTGGTCCTGCCAAAAAAAATTAAAAATGTACAAAAACACATACAGTAGCATTTAAACTGATACATACATTATACATTTATAGAGTGTCTTACAGAATTAATATGTAACATGACTGAGAATTATACATACAGTAAAATACACTGCCAGTACAGGGCAGACATGCACATTTTTCAGGTATGAGTAAGCTAATACCTGTTTATGTGCTGAGAAGTAAGGAGTCAGGGGGGATGAGGGAGTGGACAGGGAGGATAGGGAACAGCCTGGAACTAGCCCCTCCAGGATGTAGAGAATTTGCCAGGGGCTGAGGTGCATGGGGCCTGAAGGTATTAATAAGGGGAGGGAGAGTGGCAGGGGAAGGAAAGGGTGACAGATTTGGTAAGGGAGTAGAATAGGAGGACAGGGGTAGTGTTTGAGGGGAGGAAGGAAAGACTCCTCCTAAATACTAATACAGGCCTCTCCAGGATGCTGAGAACCCTGCCAGAGGACAGATTAAGGAAGGGCAAGAACTGGAAAGGAGCAGAAGGGCTTTTGGGGGGGGGGGGGAGAAGAGGCAGAGATAGCCCAGGGTAATGGAGACTTGGGGAAATGGAGGTGAACACTGGCATCTTATAACTAATTATGATGTAATGGCACTGGCAGCTTATAGCTAATTAATGGGGTAATGTACTGGCATCTTACAGCTAATAAATGGGGTAATATCTGACTGAGCTTCAATCTAGCAAAATTTTTGTTAACAAAAATAAAACCAAAACAAATTAAAAAACAAATTTTAGATAGCGCCCATCAGTCATCCTTCTTTCTACCAAGTTAAATTATTATATCCGATGCATTCAGTTTCTAAATTCTATGTTTATGTTTCATATGGGACTGTGTTACTCCCTATTCTACCTGTGATGGTGAAATTGCTTACCTGCTGTCAGTTTCAGGGTTCCAGTTTTGAACCCCATCGTCTGTCTTTAATTTTGTTTTCTTATAGCTGTATTTTGACCTCTTCTCCCTACCTGCTCCCATTTGGATCACCCTCACCAACCCAGTTGCCCATCATCTCTGGGATTTACCCTTTCACTCCCATGACCTACTCCTCGTGGTGGGGTCATGGGGACTTGCCCTTGCCACCTCCCAAAATAGGATCCAGTGGGGTGCTCAGTCGGTGATGCCAGGCCTGTGGAGGACTTCTCTTCGCTCTGCTCGGCAGGGATGTTTTTCATCCATTTTTCTCCCTCTGGACATTGGCTTGTAATGACACGGAGCATCCTGTCAGTGTCCCATGACCCAACTGCTGTGACACCTAGCTTCCACTTTATGTCAGCTGCACTGGTAGATCTAGGTATGTAGCGAAGTAGCACCTCCTACCCACTTAGGGTTGTAAACAGTAGCTATTCTAGCTTAATATGAGCTTGAAAAGGGAACATTTCACATTTTCTGGGGAAAGTCCTACCTCCTTGAAAAAATTCTACATCTAGTCCTGCATCAGCATGGCAGGCAGTAGTGCTACCAGCATGCCATTGGGCTGGCCATCTTTACATTTTTATATGGTTTTGTCCAATCTAATGCAGATTCTCTTTGGGCCTGGCTCCCTTAAGTACCCTTCCCATTATAAATGGACTGTTAGGCCACTAGACATCCTAAATAAACAACATCCTATCTTCAGCACAAACAGAACTCAGGCCATAGCAATCCACTAGATAAACATTATCAGTCTGTCATTATCTTTAGATGCAGGACTCCACGCAGGCACAGAAGCTACTGACACAAGGAAGCCATACCATCTTAATCTAAACATCTGTCCGAATGATCACAAGTAGTAAAGGGGTAGTGGTGCAATTTTCTCTCCAAAATGCCCAGTCATGGTGTACTGTACCACAAGCTTTCATTCTTGGCCCACTTCTGTTCAGTGTATGTCTACTATTAGATACTGTAATACCAAAACTAAAATTATACAATGGCATAAATACAAAGTGACAAATCCTGCAGTCTGATTGGTTGGCTGGCACCTTTCCAGCATTATAAATCCACCACTGTACCAACTGGGAAAGGTGCCAGCCTAAAGATATCACTACCACCCTCAGATATCAAAAGAAACTGCCACCATTTTCTTCCTTACTTACAAACCGGAGCCGCAGTAACTTCAAAAAAACATGCGTACCTCCTTCGGGTTACTGGACATGGAGGAACTTGAAAATATATTCAATGAACAAAACAAACCTTCCAACCTTAAAATCGTACCTCAAAGTATTATAGAAAATCCTCTCAGGTCACACAACAGTCTGGTTCCCGTTCCATATACAGCCGTAGACAATGGCGACGCTGATACTGCAACCTCCTGGGAGAGTGAACAGCCAGCAACCTCCAGCCACTCTCTATACACACTCTGTAGCTTCCATGGCATCATAAAACCAGGCCATGACCCCCCCCCCCCAACCAAATATCTGCTTTGAATAAAGAAATCCGCCATCCACATCCAAATGGAGATACTGCTCCAATGGACGGAAAAATGCAAGCGCATTCCCATGTGACAACCACAAAGAAAGGACATCCCCCCCCCACACGGTCAGCTGCAAAAAAAAACCTTTAAGACACACGCAGAAACAAAAAACTCTTTCTTACAATACAAAAAAGTGCCACTACTACTCGAAGGAAACCACCAACTAGCCCGACTGATCTCTCAAATTTCTACTGAATAATAAAGTTCATTTAAAACATTAGCAAAAATCTTTCTCACCGTTTTCTTGTCTCATTTATCTCTATATCTACAAGGGACTATTTTTTCATGCGCAACAATATACACTACAAATCTACCCAGTCTATAATAAAACAAAACACTAACAATACACAAAAAATATCACAAACATATTTTCCATCATTGTATAATGGCAATATACCACTCTTAGGTGTGGGTATATGGGGGTGGATTTAACACTTCTGGTATGGTTAAGCCACTCGGCTGGCAGCTGCGTTACCAAACCACACCAGGTGTGGTAAATCCTCCCATATACCCACACCCTGTCATGGTATAGTGCTTAATTATGCTGTTCAGCTTCAAATCCTCTTATCATGAACATACAAACTTAGGAAAGAAAGAAGACCACTGCTATCTCCCCACCAACTTCTATTTTATTAAGATATTATGAATGATCAGTTTATGATAAATTAAATATAGAATATAAAGATATAAACTCTGTTACAAGTGGGCATCCTTTACAGAATATAGTTGGAAGCTTCAGGACAAATAAAAGATAACACTTCTACACACACAGAGTGGCCAGTTTATGGAATAAACTCCCTGAATACATAATAAGTGAAAATAATGCCGGCCTGTTGGCATAATGGTTAGATTTCCAATTGCTAGCGATGCTGGCGACCCAGGTTTGGGAGCGGACCCAGGTGCCAGAAGATCAGCCGGGGGAGGTAGTCTGAGCATCCGCTGGACTGCTCAGCTCCTCTGGGGGAGGGGGGTTCCCTGGCCCGGGGGTGGCCTGGTTCCTGGCGTCAGCTGGAGGTACTGCAGCCCCGGCACCTGACCAATGGGGGAGCGCAACGGACACTGGCATGTGGCACGTCATGCTCAGGGGGTGTACAACTAAGAAATCCCTCTCCATGGCGCAACACTGGCATGAGGACTCGATGGTGGGTCCTCGCCTAGCAGCAGACTGGAGTACCTCTCGGGGCACCGATGAAGACTGGATTCCTCAGGAGAGGTGGGTTTCAGGGCGGCCCCTCCCACCGTGCCTCACCTGGGAGGTAAGTCACAACTCCATGGGAGCAGCAGGTAAGGTAGCTGGGTGACAGTGCTGAGGTTGGGGCAGGGGGAAAAAATAAAAAGTAAAAAAATAAATACATGAGTGAAAATAAGGACATATTCAAAAGAAACATGGACAGATTTATAGCAGAAGGGGGTAACATGAGATTTTATGATCTAGTCTAAAGGAGCTGTATTTGGGCTTCAGCCTTTTTATCTCCTCATGCTTTAAGTGACTAACTCACTGGGGAATACTCTGTCACCCCTTTTTTCCAAGGTACTTATCCAGTTAAGGCTTGAAGGTAGAAACTGTGTTAACTGACACCACTTGTTCTGGAAGCCTATTCCAAGTGTTCATCACTTGTTCCATGAAGCCGTTTTTCCTGATATTTCCCCCGAATCTTCCTCCTTTCAAAGACACTGAGGTCCCCCTTGTTCTCTCATCCTTTTATGTCCAGAAGAGGTTAATTCCATCTGATAGTGTTATGCATTTCTGATATTTAAAAACTGTAATCAAGTCACCGGAGTCTCATTTCCCTTCCCAAGGAGAACAGTCTCAGTTCTGCCAGCTGGTCCTCATAGCTCATGTTTTCTAAACCCTCAGCCACCCTGTACACTCCCTCTCTGCACCTTCTTGATCCTGTCAATATACTTTCTCAGATAATAGGACAAGACCTGTACATTACACTTACAGGAAAGGAAAGGGGAAATTGTTTAACCAGGAAAGGCACACTAAGTCGAAGCTTATTTCCAGGTGCGACATGGGAGCACAAGGAAGTTAAGTGACATCTCAGGATCATGCAGTATGCAAGTGGGTTAAGATGCGGTCTGACCAGTGATCTGTAGAGGGGCATTATGGTATCTCTCAGTCTATTTAAGAAGGTTCTCTTGATGCAGGTCATGCTATTTATTTGTTTTGCTAGCTGCTCCCCCACAATGTTGCCTCTATTTAAAGTTGTTACTGATTGGGGAGTCACGTGATGCAGTTCACTGCTTAGCAGCTCGTCTCTATATCTCCAGCCATCCGGGATTTAAAACACAATTATTTACTATTTCTTCAAGTTGCTAAACATATCAGATTGGTACCTGAGGCTCTACTGCCCACCTGGGATTACCATTGCAGGGTTAAGCGCAAGAGATGGAGGTGGAAATTAAGAAAGCCTTACCCAGACATACCCCACCATCCATGCCAGAGAAATCCAGCAAAAAGGCCAAGGCCCAGACTCCTGCAGACAGACGTGGTACAACTACAACTGCCTCAGACTCTGAGCCATTAACAATAGCCAGATTCCAAGGTGAATTTAAGCCATTTAGAGAGGAACTCCATTCACTCACCACTGACTTCAAAACAACGGTGACAGCTTTGGAAGACATCTCCAAATGGACCAGCAATAATGAAGCCCGCATATTCTCCTTGGAGAAAAAAATAATGGATAAAACTGAACCTGAATTAGCCACTGTGCACCAACGGATGTCCCGGCTGGAGGCCAAAATCGAAGATCTTGAAGGCCGCAGCTGGAGAAATAATGCTGTTATAATTGGGCTTCCTGAAAAAGAACAGGGCTCTGATGCCATAGGGTTTGTTCAAAAACTAGCTGCAAAGCTGATGGGTTCCTCACCATTTGGGCCTGCATACACTATCGAGAGAGCCCACTGAGCCCTTAGGCCCATGCCTCCAGCGAGGGGCCACTCCATGTCCACTCATCTTCCGTTTCTTAAATTATCTGGAGAGACAACACTTTTTGACTAAAATGAGGGAGATTCAAGAAGTCAAATGGGAGGGCTCTAAGATAAGAGTTGCGCAAGACCTACCTGTGACAGTCAGACAAAGGAGAGCGTCCTTCCACCCCATTGTCACAAAATTCATTGCAGCAGGTATAACATTTTGAATGGGATACCCCGCATGACTGCAAGTGTTACTCTCTGGCTCACGGTCCACCTTTCAGGATGCGGAGTCAGTGGCAATGGGACTCAGGTCTGCCCTTCCTAATCTTTTCAAGGACCACTGAGAAGTGAATAATTGCAAAGACTTGGATAATGTGCTAATTTTTGTGAGGGTAATCAACTCCAGTTTGTAACCCATGTACCATAATTTCTAAGTAACTGTGAATATTGTGGCTCGATCTAGATTGCTTACCAGTGTCTGAACTTGGATTTGTACCCCACCACATTCTGGATATACGGATCTTCATACCGGCTACGATTTGCAGGAGGTTCCTGTCACCTTCACTCTTCTTCAGCAGTGGTCAGGAGAACTGTGTCCTGACAGCAAGCAAGTTCAAAGCAGTTTCCTTTCATTTCAATCAGAAGAGACAATATAATGTAACCCCCCTGTTACCCAGGGTTACAAGAATCCCAGTAAAACCAAGTGGTAGGCAGGGAAGGCAGCTTGTGAAACTCCAGTTAAATGGATTTCACACCGTCTCACTCTGTTCTCAGTCTCAGCTGAGACTGAGGGATGACATCACCATAGAACTTTCGCAGCTGCATGAGTCACATTGGAATCTGCAGTTGGGAGTTAGGTTAGAATGTTGGGAGTTTTTGAAGGGAGTTATGTGTGAGCAGTCTTGAAGAGAGGAGCACAGCAGTCTGTGCACAGGCTCTTGGAGCCTAAAGCTCTGATATAGAGCTATTGTAAGGGAGAGGTGTGTGTTTCTGCCAAAAGAGGAACACAGTAAGCTGTTCGTGAAGTGGTGGAGACTGCTGTTACTGGTCCCGGTGCCCCATCCCTGAGGGGATGGGGGTGGAAAGGTTTGCCTGTCATTCCAGGGGCAACCCTCCTGGTTCCGGCTCCAAGCTGTGCTGCAGCACCAGACTCTGTCAAGAATCGCCTGTGGGGCACCTGCAACCAAAAGGTGAGTTTGCTCTGACATAGGGCCATTGTTTCACCTGAACTGTTGTAAAGTGGGGGATTGAACTGCTTAATCAGTGGGAGGCCTAGAGGAATAGGCTAAGCCAAGTAGAAGTATTTTTCAAGTCCAGCACAGGGAGTACAGTTAAGTGGGGATTGGACTGCCTAATCAATGGGAGGCCTAGAGTAATGGGCTAAGCCAAGTAAAAGTATGTTCAAGTCCAGCACAAGGGGAAAGCCAAGACATGTAGAGGAAATGTGCCAAGCATTTACCCTTTAATCTACACTGCCAAGCTTTACAGAAAGAGATGTTTAATGTCCAGAGAAATAGCCAGGTATGAATTGTGGAAGTGAGAGGTGGGAGACCCCCCCATCAGTAGTAACCAAATTCACCTCTACGGATTTGCTCTGTGGCCCTTTTACTTTCCCTCAGGCACTTGGCCAGTGCTGAGGAAAGTACCCAGACGTGGGAGTAAAAAGAAGTTCCCCATATGGAGTCGAAGGCTCTTAGGTGGTTTAGGGAGCCACCAGAAAATGTGTTCCATGTCAAATGGAAGGTGTTAGAGTGGCCGGCAGGGGAGCCAAGCCAGGGAAATCCCAGAATAGTGTATAAGTTCAGGCTGTGTACCCAAAGCAGCATGCAAGTCCGGGCTGTGTGCCTGGTGGGTTGCGAGTCTGAGGGCTGAAGTGTTGAGGAAGTGTTCTGATTCTTAATCTGCATTACCAGAAGTGTAGCCCTGTGGGGGTCCGTCTATGCTTTGTTTTGTTCTGCTTGGATGTGAATAAAGCCACACTTTAGAATCCCATTCCTGGTATTGGACATTACAGTACCAGGTGGGGGACTGGGTTCGGAGTTACTCGGCACAGGGGCACCCAAGTAAATCCGAACACAGGAAGCAATAATATAGTCTTGCATTGGGGGGCCTGGTTTACATCTTCATGGGGTCAATATTTGCTAATGTAGGTTATATGCAATGTGGAAATTGTGTCACCAGAGGGAGCCCAACATCATGGCTACACTCCTACTCGAACATTGCACTCAACCTGGTAAGCTACGGTGCACACGGGACATATCTTCAAATTTCCTTTAGTCTCCTGGGCTCTCTCATAATATTTCAATGACAGAAAAATTAATAAACCTTGAATTTAAAAAAATAATAATTATAATATTTCAATGACACGAGGTGGTTTATTTACTTTGGCCATCTTCTAAAGCTCACCCCATGAGGTAATAGAGTGGGCATCATTTGTGTTGAAGAAATCTCCAGTTTATGTGACAACTTTATTTGTGGATACCAAGGTCTTTCAGGGAAGTGTGTTCAATGAGACCCTTCGACTTGCAGTAATAATCAAGGGTGTGTGCACTTACAGTTTTTAATGTTACAGATTCTGGAATTTTTGAACTGATGGGAAGGTTAATTATGTACTGGTAACTTTGTGTTTTCATCTGTCGAAGTTCCTTCCACATCCGTGGCACCCCCTTTTATATTGGGCTCCTATTTCACCAGAGTTCAGCAAACTTTACTTGAAGCAATTTGACTTTGAGCCTGGTTTATTTGAACTTTGTAGGCTAAAACTACCTCTGGACAGGAGGGCTTTTCATGTTATTTTTCACAAGGAATATTTTGGGTGGCTGGGGGGTTGGATATAAGCAGGTGGATTGATCATAATGGACCAAAGATACTTTGCGTTGGTGGGGAGGGGGGGACAATGTGAGTACCATTTGGGGTCTGTTTCTGTTTTTCTTTATTACGACAGCACTGCAGATTGGCGGGGCAAGGTCTTTCATGCTTATGTATACTTCATTGTTCGGGCAGATAAAGAACATAATGGGATGTGGATTTATGGTCAGGGGAAGGGTTTGGGTTTTGGGGACATGGCATCTAGATATCCTGAGAATGACTTTGGGTCTGATATTACCTTTTATATTTTTGACTTAGTTGGCCACTCAATGGTTAACAATGGCTAACGATTTTAATGTCATTACTTGGAATGTACAAGGGGCCAGACACAAAATTAAGCAATACAAAATCCTTAAACACTTGCAACTCCTTAGGAGTGACATCGCCTTACTCCAGGAGACCCATTTGCTAGAGACCAAAATTCTGAAGGCAGTGTGTGGGACAGTTTTTTTCCGCTGGAGACAGTACCCAAAGTAGAGGTGTGGTGATTTTAATAGCACACTCTGTTCCCTTCATATGCACACAAAGTATCAACGATCCTAATGGCAGATATGTTTTCCTTAAAGGCTCTTTAAACATGGTACAGATTCTCCTGGGCTGCATTTATGGACTAAATACTGACACTCCCTCCTTTTTCATGCAATTGATGACCATTTTGTCCCCCCCTCTCTCTTTCTCCCTCCCTCTTTATTGGGGGAGATTGGAATCTCCCATTTGATCTGGACTTGGACTGGTCTGATAGGTGTACAGCTGGTCTCTCTCCAGCTCAACATGCCCTACGAGACATGGTTGACCATTTGGGCCTCTGTGATCCCTGGAGAGCGTTACACCCCACATTCCGGGAATACTCATTCAAATCGATGGTACATGGGTTCTCATCCCGCATTGACTAATTCCTAGCCAGTCAATCACTCTTGTCTGGACTCCCTGACATTAACATGGCACCAGTGGTAATCTCTGACCACACTTTAGTGTCATGCAAGATCACCTTTTCCTCTTTTCGTAAAAAGGAAGCGATCTGGAAAATTAATAATCAGATTATCAAATCTGAAGAGGTGACCAGACAAATCTCAGATCATACAGACCAATCCATTTCGGCTAATCAGGATACTACACGGAAACTGGACGTAGAATGGGGTGCATTAAAATGTTACCTCAGAGGGGTCATAATAAAAATAGCTTCAGCCTGAAAAAAGGGTATACAGGCACTATCCGTTTTGTCCCAGATAAGGACAATGGAGGCACAACTGTCATAAACATCAAATGAGGGTTTTCACCAGGACCTTATCAAGCTCCGGAGTCAATACAGTGAACTTCTCCGTGAAAAAGCAGAGCATGCCATCTTAAAAACTAGAGCCAAGTACGTAGATTAAGGGGAGAAAGCTGGGCGTTTAGGGGGTTTGGGGCATGAGGCCCCATTTGTATTTGCCTCTTCCTGTGCCCCTCTGACCCCGGCCCCTCCTGGCACTATGTTTCTCCCTCCCAACATCCCTGCCCTGTAGTGTTGCGCTGGGTGGGGGTAGAAGCGGTCTGCTTCAATGTCATTGTTGGAGGGACGCACAACTGTTTGGCTACACCACTTGCAGCAAACCAGGGACCCTGCTTTTGTAAAACTGGGTGCAGGGTCCCTGGTGCACCTAGGGTTTGCTGCAACCCTTAGAGTGACACAACTTCATTCCTCTAAGGGATTTCTGAAAATTGTGCCCATAGTGTTACTGTCCATCTCCAACAGAGTTAAAAAGTTTCTTTCTAGCTAGCCAGCCCGGTAGTGCAGAGGGCTGAGGCATTTCTGCCTTACGTCGTGCTACACTTGCAACCTGGATTCAGGAATGACCTTGAGTTGTCAGGAAGCCAACAAGGGGAGGAGAAGAGTTGGAGCAGGACTTAGGTGCCTTGTGGCAGCTCTTCTCTTACAGGGAGGGGGAGCGCCCTCCCGCTGTCACCGGGTGGCGGTCCAGTGGTGGTGCAGATGGGCATGGGTGACTGGTAGAGTGGGGCGTCCTGCAGTGTGTGGCGTGTGTGCCTCGACACGCATGCACTTGCACCAAGGCGCAAGGGTGGGTGGTCAAAAACCAGGGAGAAAAATATAAAGTAATTGCGTTTCTTTCTCTCTGTGTCTCAAGTTAATGTGCTATGTGTTTGGCTGCCCCCAATAAAAACTCTGCTAAGCTTACTAAGATGTATATCATCCGTTATTATATATACTGTAATTCAGATAACATTTCTCCCAGCCACAGTGATCTTATTTTATTATACTGTACTTGAAACATCTCAAGATGACATGCTTATCATTTACTATGAATCCTTTCTTCTGGAGACTGGGGTGCTGCCCCATTTGTATTTACCTCTCTAGGTTGAGGGCAGAGGTTGCTGGATTCCAAGGAAAAAAAATTTGGCAAGGGTGCAGACAACCTTCTGCCCCACCAAAAGGCCACCAACACCAAGTCTGCCACCACTTCCCCAGAGGATGCAGAGACAGAGGAAGAATGCCTGGACTTTGGTGGACTGCAGTAGAGCGGAGTCGACTGGAAGGTTGCTTGCTCCTCAGCTTGTACCGCTGCAGAATTTCTTCACCATACTGGCTGGAGTGGGCAGCCAAAGGGAAGCAGCCATAGCGGGGGGAAGTGAGGGTCTTCAAAAGGGGAGGCCCAAAGGAGGGAGGGAGTGAGGGAGGAAGATGCCCCAGCCAAGGAGGAAGTAGCTAGTGGGGTGGGGAAGTCTACTGTTAGGGAGATACATTTCAGACCAGGGGAGGAAGGGAGAAGGAGGTGAAGTGTCTGAGAGGTGCTTCAGTTTGGCGGGATGGACAACGTATCCATAGGATCGCTACGGCCACAGGAGATGGGATGGAGCTAGATGTCATTGTCCACCTGGGGACAAGTGACCTGGCAAGGAACAGTGTAGGGACAGTGCAAGATAATTTCAGGAACTGGGAAGGGGCCTCAGGCAGGTTGCTTAGATGATACCTGTGTATGATTAGGTAGAGGGAAAGATACTCCACACACCAGAGCATTTAACAATTGGTTGAAGGCATGGTGCATGGAGGAGGGCCTCAGCTACACTGGGGACTGGTGACCAACCTGGGAGGATATTAACCCCTACAGAGAGGGAGCAAGAGGATCCTGCTGCATGTGACATGGCAGCAGGCAGATTTTCAAATGGGACATTACAGGCCTTTCACAAAAACAGGAAACAAAGCATGTTAAGGTTCACGTAAAACATCTCTTTGATTGAAACACTGATCGAAAGGTTGTGAGTAACGGGAGCACTGGAGTATTTGTGTTGTTGCAAGGTGCAGAGGTCACAAGGGGCTCAACCAGAGTCTCTGATCCCCTTCAGACCTTGGCCCAATGGGCTTCTTAGGCCCAGAATCAGCCCCCCCACCCCAATCTTCCGATGCTCCTAGACCAGTCAGAAGCAAGAACTCGACGCAGTACCAATTTTAAAAGACGCTGTTAAGCGTGGTCCGCACTCATCCTACCACTGGCTCTCCAGCAAGCTGCAGAGGTCACGAGGGGCTCAACCATGAACCCCTCCCACCTCTATCAACCTACCCAGATCTCAGCCTGATGGCTTTCTTGGGCCCAGCACCAGTCTGCAACCCCCACAAACGGCCCTGCACCAATCAGGAGTCAAAACTCAACGCAGCAACAATTTTAAAAGGGTACCTTCTCTAGGGGTCTTCCACGCTAAGGTCTTGAGCAGTAAGGGCCACGGCACAAAGGCTGTCACACTCTGGGCATTAGTTTGAGGTGGCAGTTTGGCAGGAGATGCCACTTCCCCCACTGTCTCCCGTTTCTGTTACTGTAGTCACCAACTGTGCTCTGCTCCGTATACACTCTTACTAAGTCCTGTTCTTTTCTCTTGTAACTGCACTCTGGTTTCTATATACGGTTGCTATGTCTGATTTATTTTGCAGCGGTGTTCCCACCGCTATAGGTATTCCATAGTATTACCTGCCTACCTGCTTGGATCTTTTCTTTACACCCTTTGTTCCACCTTATCTGGGTGATCCCTATTATTTTTCATTCAAAATTTTGATTTTATACTGTTTAACTCAATTTGTTCATGTTTACTGCTAGTACCCCATGGAACTGAAGTTATTTAGTTAAACTGTTCTACTGCAATAGTTCCACCCTATCTGGGAGGTCCTGATATTTAAATTTAAAATCTGAATCTTATACAGTTACATCATTTTGAAAATTGCCTACTACTAGTACCCCCAGGAATTTGAAATTGCTTAGTTGTTTAATTGTTTTACAGCAGTGGTAAAATGCTATCTAGTTCCTACCCTTATTGTTTGTAAGTCAGGTCTCTTGGTGTGTACTAAAACTAACCATGTTGTTATTTCTCTCTGTCCTGTTATCCTCTGCCTTCGCTGTCTATAACTCATCCCACTGCTGTTCTCATATTTTCACCAATTCTTACTGAGTCGGTTTCGACTTATTCTGTTATACATACAGGCCTATTAAATGGTGACTACCTCTGCTCCTGTCTGTTTAGCCATCCCTTCCTATTCACCTCTCCACCACCGCACGGGCCATTACAAGAAACTGGCTGGCTGGACATTAACCAATGCTACTAAGAGGCTGTCAACCATTCTGCTCTTATTTGGTAGTGATAGTTGGGGCTATGCATCAATGTACTGTAGGGCCAGCTATGCCTAATTTGCGTGTACCCTGCCTGCTTAGCTCCACATCTGCAGACAGGCACATGGTGCATGGTGTGCATTACTGTGCACAGCACTGGCACCTCCCCTCCAGCATGCCGCTGCGCAGTGGGGACGACTTGAAGGACACAGATCAGCACCCAATCTGATGCCTGCCCTGGGTCACAGAGTGGATCGCTGCTCCAGGTGAACAGACGATTTTGGTAAACTGCGGGAGGGACAAATTGAATGTTTATGAGCAAGTGCCCAAACGACCGTTTCCAGCCATTCCTTTCTGACCAGGGGGCAGGGGAAGCATGGGGTTGTGCTGCTGCAGCCGATGATTGAAAATGGGGGAGGGCAATGGATATAGCAGGGTCCTCGTCTGCATATCCTGCGTCCTTATTGTCTGGCACTCTGTGCCTTCATGAATGGCACAGAGTGTGGGCAAGCCCCTGGACCCCTGGTGCATGGCATTGTCATTTATGACTGCCTAGTCACAGATCTGTGGCACGTAAGCAATCCACACGATGATGCACAGACCCCAATGACTCGAACCCAGGCCCTTCCCTAGCAAATCTGTCCTACACCCACTTACATTTCCCCCCAGGGGTCTCTACCTGTATCAGATTAATATCCACAATCTTCTTTCTTAGACCGACTTTATCTGGGTTTGGGTGACCCAGCCCTTCCCTGACATTCTAGTACTCTCTGAAATCTGGTTATCTGCCAAGACTCCCTCCTCTGACACTGCTCTTCCTGGGTTTATGGTCTACCAGCAGGACAGATGTAAAGGGGGTGGCAGGGTAGCCCTCTACAGATCCTCTGCCGTAACCTCTACTTTCACCTCCCAGGAGGCCATCCCTAGGTCCCATGAGTTAATCATTGGTAAACTTACCTTCCCCCCATTCCATCTCCTTGTACATGATGGGTATCCAGTTCTACCCTGGTAAGAGTGATGATGCCATTGTTGATATCATTTCCAGCCATCTAGCTAATATCATTACTCCTAGACATGACCATGTAATTCTGGGAGATCAAAACTATAACTGGCGTTGGTCTAAATCCTCAAATCTCTACTCTAAAATCAAACCTCTCTACACCAATTTACTCACTGACCATACCAGATTCAATAGTCTACCTTCTAACCACTCCCTCATATACTGGATCTTGTCCTTTCACCCCACTATCTTGTTGTTCAGTGATCACTGTATCACCTACTGTGTTTGTACAATCAGGACAAGTAATGCCCCATCTGAAATCAAGGGCTGTTCCTTCTGTAAATTCTCCCTGCCTGACTTCCTGTATGACATTCTGACTGCCGACTGACTCTGGTCAGGCACTGTCCCATTTTTTGCTCCTTATTTCTCCATTTGTGACACCCACACCCCTATCAGGATGAGCAGGGTAAGTGGGGCCATCTTCCCTGGGTCTCCTCAGACTATACTGCACTATCTACCACCACCACCACCATCCGACGCTCTGTCACACTAGTTCATACTCGGACCTCTGGGAAAACCTCTCTTGTTATCCCTAGAGCTAGGACCTCTCACGGCCAAAGAGCCTTCAGCTTTAGGGCCCCCTCCTGGTTCAACACACTGCCCCCCTCCATCTCCGAAGCTCCAACTATATCGTGCTTCAAAACGTCCTTACGGAACCACCTTGTTAACACCCGAAGCTGTAATTGCTACTAGTCAGAGCCGCATCACTTATGACAAAGCTACTACTAAGCTGCTAAGGACAACATAACTCTGGTATTGTTTGCATCAATTCTACCTGTACCAGCTTGTTTGTATCTATGTCTTAAGTTACTGTTATACTGTGTATGTTCGTTTGTCTTACTGTGACAAGGTACCTTTGTAAATGAGCCTATGGCTCAAAGGTTTTCCAAACTGCTGTCTAAATAAATAAATAAATAAATAAATCTAAACTAAGGGATGCTGCCTGGTCTGCCAGCAAGGCTTCTGGTACTCCTGCTGACAGACAATGTTATAACAGGCTCGAGAACCTACAGTATGTATCAAAACTATCCGGAAAGCCACAGCATCCTACTTCTGTTCCAAATTTATTCATGATTCACCCCTTGCAACCAAATTCTGGAATGCAGTAAATAATCTGCTCAGCCCCTCACGTTTGTACCCAGGTATCACCAGCCTCAGCTGTAACCTCTTGTGTGGTCGCCGACCCACATTCTATAGCTAATACCCCAAATGCCAAATTTGTGGATGGACCACTGGCAATTGTCCCCCTTCTCCTACCAGGTACTGCCATCCCCCCAGGTTCCCCATCAGTGCTAGTGCTCAATTTGCCTTCTCCTGCATCACCTCTTCTTACGTCTCCATGAACTGCCCTGCATCAATCCATGTTCTTGCTCTGCGGCTGATGGTATTCCCCTCCTTCACAAATTTAGGTTCCTCTGTTACTGGCCCTCCCCCATGCATATTTTTAACTGCTCCCTTACCGTCATCATTTTCTCATCACTTTGGAACCATGCCACTGTAACCCCCCTCCACAAAGGTGGCCCCACTGACTCCTCTGCTAACTACCAGACAATCTAACTCCTCCTTGTTCTCGATAAACTGTTAAAGAGAGATTGGTTGCTAAACAACTATCTGCCCATCTCATCACAGTCTCTTTTCGGAATACCAATCTGGAATTCATACAGGTCATTCTGCATCCATCTCTTCGTTCAAACTCACAGACTTCATTCTCTCCATTAGAGACATGGGTCTACAAACCAGTGTTATATTCTTAGATTTGGCCAAAGAATTTGGCCTTGTTGACCATTCTTTTCTTCTAAAGAAACTTGTTTCTGGCTTCTGCAGCCCTTTCCTTTCCTGGTTTTCATGTCACCTTTCTTGCCACACCTAATTTGTCTCCTCTGGCCTGGCTATATCTGATCCTAGACTCATCACTCTTGGGGTCCCACAAGGCTATGTTCTTGGGTCTCTCCTTTTTTACTAGTTTTGTAAATGATTTACCGCAGAATGTAAAATCCTGTACTATTTGCATGTGCACAGATGACACCATCCTTTAGTCATCTGGTCACTGTCCTGTTGATATCCCGGCCGCCATACGGTCAGACTTCGGCACACTCACAAACTGGTTTAAAGCCGGGACCACAGATTCAGCAGCAATCACTGATTTACAATTAGTTCACTATAGTAGAGATGGCTATATTTTAAAAACTATACAGAGTTCAGTTTGGTGACTAATCTCATTGTTAAGGTATTTTTGTTGTGAACAACTTTGACACTGGTTGTGTATGTGTAACTTGTATGGTTTTCAAGATATTTGCATTTGTTTGGCATGTCTACTAGAGTGTTCACTCAGAGAGAGAAAAAAAAAGGGTCTGCTGTTTGCAGCTGCATCTACACACAAGCCAAACAAACCTAAATATGTTGGAAACTTTACAAGCTACACAAAAATGACCAGTAGCAAAGTTGTTCATAGAAACTTAGAAACATAGAATCTGATGGTAGATAAGGACCGCTTGGCCCACCTAATCTGCCCATCTCCCTACCCAACGGATAAGCTGCAGATTCTAGTTAACCAACAGCCTACTTCCTCCTACCCCCACTAGAATTGCCTTATGTCTGTCCCATGCATTCTTGAATTCCCTCACTGTTTTTGACTCTACGACTGCCTCAGGAAGGCTGTTCCATGCATCTACAACCCTCTCTGTGAAGAAATACTTCCTCACATTACCTCTGAGCTGTCCTCCCTCTATCTTCAAATTGTGCCCCTTTGTTCTTGCACATCTCTTTTTCTCAAAGATGCTACCCTCTTGGACTTTGTTGATTCCCTTGAGGTATTTGAAAGTTTCTATCATGTCCCTCCTCTCCCTCCTTTTCTTGAGGCTATGCATCTTAAGCTCCTTTCATCCTTCTTCATATGTCTTCTGGTGCAGACCTGGCACCATTTTGGTTGCCCTCCTCTGGACAGCCTCCACTCTGTCTATGTCTTTGCGGAGATGGGGTCTCCAGAACTGTACACATTACTCCAGATGTGGTCTTACCAACTGTCTGTACAGAGGGCCAACAACTTCCTGTTTTCTACTGGTGATGCCTCTCCCTATGCATCCTAGTATCCCCCCAGCCCTCCTTACTGCCTTCTCACATTGCTGGCCCACCTTTAGGTCATCTGATATGACCACCCCCAGGTCCCTTTCCATTTTTGTTGTCAGTATCTCACCTCCCATTGTGTACTCTTCCCCTGGGTTTTTGTTTCCCAGATGCATTACTTTACACTTATTTGCACTGAATCTAAGCTGCCATACATTTGACACTTCCTCCAACCCCGCAAAGTCCTTTTTCATCCTTTCCACCCCACTTTGCATATCAACCCTGTTGCAGATCTTTGTGTCATCTGCAAAGAGACATACTTTTCCTTCCAGTTCCTCTGCAATGTCACTTATAAAGACATTAAAAAGGACCGACCCCAGTACTGAACCCTGCGGTACCCCACCAGTAACCCCCCGTTCTTCATAGTGGACTCCATTTACTATTACCCTCTGTGTCCTGTTGTCCAGCCAGCGTTTTACCCAGGCTACCACCCTGGGACCCACTCCCAGGCTGGCTAATTTGTTTGTTAATCTTTGTGCGGGACTGTGTCAAATGCCTTGCTAAAGTCTAGGTAGGCCATGTCCACAGCCCCTCCCTGGTCTACTACTCTGGTAACCCAGTCAAAAAAATCTATTAGATTTGTCTGACATGACCTTCAGGACAAAAAGACCTTTGCAATGAAGGTAGTCGCTAAGCTGAGCACTGTATAGTTTTTTAAAAATATAGCCATCTAATTAAACAAATGTCCATTTTTTTTAACCAAATTTCCCACTACAGATGGCAAATATTTAAAAAAAATGAAAGGTGTTCAGCTTAGTGACTACCCTCATTGTAAAATTATTTTTGTCCTTAACAACTTTGTTGCTTGTTGTTTTTGTGTAGCTTGTATTGTTTTCAAGATATTTAGATTTGTTTGGCATGTGTGCAGATGCACTTTTTTCTCTCTAAGTGAACACTCTAGGAGACATGCCAAACAAATGTAAAGATCTTGAAAACCATTCAAGTTACACATACACAACCAGTGTCACAATTGTTCACAACAAAAAGACCTTTACAATGAGGGGCAGTCACTAAGCTGAACTCTGTATAGTTTTTAAAGCAGCAGTGCAATGAAAAGCTATAATTTTTGGCCGGCCCAGTAGCACAGAGGGCTGAGGTGTTGGATGCCTTACCTTGCGCTATGCCAGTGACCCAGATTCAGGAACGACCTTGGGTCATCGGGGAGCCAGCACGGGGTGGTGGAGAGAGGAGCATTACTGAGCAGACTCACAGCAGCTCTGCTCTCCTGGGGGAGGTGGTTGCCCCCTGTAGTCCCACTGTCACTGGGTGAGGTCCAGTGTCAGTGCAGACAGAGGGGACAGCACAATGGAAAGGCATCTCAGTGCACAGCGTGCATATGCCTCCACACACGCACTCGTGTACGAGATGGGGTGGGAGTAAAATAGGATAAAAAGCCTATTATATACATCTATATATATATATATATATATATATAACACACACACACAATTCTTTGCACCTGTGATTTTAGTTTAGTAACATGCCACTTGATGTCCGTATTCTAAGAGTTTCCTTTGGTTCTTTATTATTTTGTAATTAATTTGCGTCACGTTTGTTCTCTTCATGTGATTTCCCAGGAAGTACATTAATTCACGCAAATGAATTACTTTTTATTGAAGTAATAAAAAATAATAAAGAACCGAAGAAAACCCTTAGAATAACTTAAAATGGACACCAAATGGCATGTTTCTAAACTAAAATCACAGGTGACTGCATAATAAATTTTCATTGCACTGTTGCTTTAAAATATAGCCATCTCTATTGTTGTGAACTAATTGTAAAGTGATGCTTGCTGCTGAATCTATGGTCCCGGCTACAACACCATCACATGAGACAGGATGCATTGTAGGAACAAGGAAAGCAATAAACTTAACTGAGATGGAGATCACCAGGGGCCGTAAAGTTAGCAGGCAAATTTAGGCAAAACTAATAGCAGATAGAGGGAAGGACACATTAGGACTTCACACACAAATGAAAACACTCTGCAAACATATGTTTTCGCAAATTCTGGGTGTCCTACTCCTTTAATACTTCTTCTCATATTCAGTCTCTAGTTTCCAAATCCCACATGAAGCTTGGTGCCCTTTACCATGCGAGCAACTGCCTTTCACTAGGAATGTGCAAAGGATATATTATGGTATCCCTAAACTCGATATCTTGAGTCAAAGGATACAGAGTTTACTGGCTCGAAATATACACTCTGGAATCAATCAGATGCCCAACAATACAATGTTGGGCATTTGAGTGAAAAATACAAAATGCAATTGTAACTAAAATAACAAACTCTGAGGGGGAGCAGACCTCAGAGTTAAACATAATTAGTTACAGGGGTAAAAAAATGATCAGATGAAGCATGGACCAGAACCCGAGCCTCCCAGGGCATGCTGGCTGACCTGCCAGTGGTTTAGCCCTCAACACCACTGGGGCAGCTCAGCCAGCTTGTGATGTTGCCCCAAAATGCCAACTAACTAAACTGGATGTGCTTCTTAATGCCCTCTACAGGTGTATCCTCTGTGTCCTTGCCCGGATGCATCACTATATACTAAACGATCTCCTAGGCTGGCATCAGTGTCTAACACAAGAATCCCACACCTTGCCCCTCGAAGGTTTTAAATACTGGCTTAACAAGCTCCCAAATTATTTGTGCACCCTTCTTACCTCCGCTGCAAAGACTACACGCTAGCTTTGCTCCCACTCTGGTAACAGATTCCCTGTACAAAGGTGCAAACTGAATTCTGGCTTACTTGCTTTTAGCTACATGCTTCTCTAGGTTTGAAACAACCTAGCCTTGGATAACACCCCACCCACCAGTACTGCTGCTGCTGAAATGCTTCTGAAACACCAAACTGCGTCACAATGTGACTGTACCTGATGCTAGCTATTTTGTGTACATCTCTCCTTGCTTTACAGATCTTGCCTGTGATTGTTGTAAACTGCACAAAATTTGAACAATATTTTTTTTTTTTGACTGCCCTTATTCCTCTCTTCCTTCCCCCATAGACGAGATTATTTTTATATCTCTGTATCTCTACCTGGTAAAACACTTTCAAATAAATAAATGGGAGATGGCCTGCATCCTTCCAGGAAGGGGACCACAGTCCTTAGTGGGAGGTTTAAATGATATTTGGATGAGCATTTAAACTAGCCTGGGCCGGTAGGGGTTCTGTAAAAGCAAGGGAGACAACAATCCTCCCCCCGATGATGGAGCACTGTGGAGAGAGGGTGAGGGAGGGCCCTAGAGGAGCATATTCCCCTAGGGCAGGGGTGCAAAAAGACGGGTGGTGACAAGGCAGAGCAAAAGGGGATATAAAGCACGTAAGCAAGAATAAGTAAGTATAGGAGATAAGGAACAGACAAGGTAAAAAAGGGAAGAGGTGGGTCAGGTGGAGCTATGGGGGACAGCACAGGCAAGAAGGGGGAGCACGGAAGCAGGCAGAGGAGGAGTAAGTTATGGGGCGCCATGAGAGCCAGTGCAAGGAATCTGGGAAATAAAATGCAGGACCTGGCGGAGGGCTAGCCTAGATTTGTTGCCCATAACGAAGTAGTGGTGCACTGAACACCATGACTTAGACACTGCCATATCTGACTACTCTCTGTTCAGGAGCAACAGGGTAGGGAAAAGGGAGCTGCACTATATGTGAGGGAGGGAATCAAGGCCGTGGCGGTACAAGGTCATCCAAAGGAAAAAGAAGGGTTGGAGGTGCTGTGGGTCACCCTGGGCACAGGCTCTGCAGACACTTTCCTTAGCAGAGTAGTGTAGAGACCTCCAGCACAGGGAGAGGAGTTGGATAAAGCACTTGGGGATGACATCATTACAATGACAAGTAACAAGGAGGTGCCGCTAGCTGGTGACTTCAATCTGCCAGATGTGGATTAGAGTCTTCCAAGAGCAGCTTCAGCATGGAGCAGGGCCAGCCTTAACTCCCTACAAGAGGCTTTTCTCAGGCAGCTAGTCAAAGAACTCATTAGGAAAGGGGCAGTGCTGGACCTGGTGCTAACAAATGGGGACAACACTGCAGATGTCACAATGGGCAGTCCCCCAGGTACCAATGATCACTGCGGATGTCACAGTGGGCAGTCCCCTAGGTACCAGTGATCACTGCGGATGTCACAGTGGGCAGTCCCCTAGGTACCAATGATCACTGCGGATGTCACAATGGGCAGTCCCCCAGGTACCAGTGATCACTGCGGATGTCACAGTGGGCAGTCCCCCAGGTACCAGTGATCACTGCAGATGTCACAGTGGGCAGTCCCCCAGGTACCAGTGATCACTGCGGATGTCACAGTGGGCAGTCCCCTAGGTACCAATGATCACTGCGGATGTCACAATGGGCAGTCCCCCAGGTACCAGTGATCACTGTGGATGTCACAGTGGGCAGTCCCCTAGGTACCAGTGATCACTGCGGATGTCACAGTGGGCAGTCCCCTAGGTACCAATGATCACCATACAGTGTGGTTTAACAAAGACAGATAAAGAGACAAACCACAGGAGGATGAGGATGTTGGACTTTAGGAGGGCAGATTTTAAGGAAAAGGCAGACTACCTCAGAAACTGCCTCGGGGAGTGGGGATTGCCAGGGAGTGTAAAGTTAACATGGGGAAACAATAAGAGAGGGAATAATTAAGGTAATCAATCTCTACATGAAGGAAGTGAGAAAAGGAAAAAGGGACAGTTAAGGTTCTCTGGAGAAGTGGCCAAGTTGGTGAATGAAAAAAAGGTGGCATTTAGGAGGTGTAAGGAAACACAGAGGGAGGAGGACATGGAGGTATACCATGTAAACCAGAAGGAAGCAGGTAAGGAGGCAAGGGGAGCAAAGGCACAGACAGAGGAAAGGATAGACAAACAGGTAGCTAAGGGTATGACACTTTCTTTGGATATGTATGTGAGAAAAGAAAAGCAAGGGGAAGGAAAGTGAGCTACAGGAGGGCGGCAGGGCGAGACTGCACATAAGAGGACCAAGAAAAAGCTGACATCCTGAAGCTACTTCTGCCCAGTCTTCAAAGTGGAGAGGGTGGGAATGGACCACTATGGAGTAGCAGGAACAAAGGGGGTTGTGAGGTTGACAAGTCCATTTTCAGAGGAAAGAGTCCTGAAAAGACTTGCAGCTCTGACGGTGGACAAGGCTATGGAATCAGATGGAATACTCCCAAGTGCACTGAAATAACTCAGGGAGGTGCTAGCTGTGTCACTGACAAGCTCATCCAACAGTTCACTGGAAACAAGCATGGTTGCAGAGGACTAGAGAAGAGCAAATGTGGTCCCACTACATAAGAGACACAGCTAAGAGGAGGTTAGCAACTACAGACCGGCCAGTCTCACCTCAATGGCGTAAAAATCAATGGAAATCCTGCCTAATGAAAGGCTGGTAGAATATCTTGGATCCAATGGCTGCAAGATCACAGGCAGCATGGTTTCATGGGGGACAGCAATCATGCTAGATAAATCTGATTTGTTTTTTCCCCTACTGGATGACCAGGGAAACAAATCAAGGGAGGGTAGTGGACATGACCTATCTGGACTTTAACAAGACCTTCAATGCTGTGCCACACAAGAGACTAATAAAGAAACAGAGCAGCCTGGGGTAGGATCCAAGGTGGTGAATTGGGTTCAAAACTAGTTAATGAATAGGCGGCAGAGGGTGGTGAACAGTACTCACTCTAATGATGGGAGAGTGACTAGAGGGGTGCTACATGGTTCTGTACTGGGACTGGTCCTTTTCAATAAGTGACACTGTTGAAGAACTGGAAGGTAGGGTACACCTTTCTGCAGGTAATATCAAAATCTGTAGTAGGGTGGACACTCAGAAGGGGGTAGAGAGAATGCACAGGGATCTTGGGACACTTGTGGAGTGGTCAAGAGCATGGCAGCTGGGGTTCAATGCCAAAAAGTGCAAAACCTTGCACCATGCACCTAGGACATAGGAACGCAGGAGCAGTGTATAGTTGTTGGGGAGGTACTGACAGTCACCATGCAGGAAAGGGAGCTTTGGGTTTTTATAACTGATGACCTCAAAGAGACAAGGCAGTGTGACAAAAGCAGTGGGTAGGACAAGTGGAATGCTGGGGTGCACAGGGAGGGTTATCTCCAGCAGGATGAGGGAGGCGTTGCCACTGTATTCCTCACTGGTGAGACCCCATCTGGAGTACTGTGTCCCTTTTTGGAGGCCGCACCTCAGAAAGGACATAGGCAGGGTGGAGGTAGTCCAGAGGAGGGCAACTAAAATGATGCAGGGTTGTACCAGAAGCCCTACAAGGAGAGACTGAGAAATCTCAACATCTACACCCCAGCAAAGAGGAGAGCATGAGGGGACATGATCGAGACCTACAAGTACCTCACAGAGGTGAGCAGGAGGGTAGTCTCTTTTAAACAAGAAAGAGCACCAGGACCAGGGGACATGCGATGAAGCGGTAGGAAGTTTAAGAGGAATGTGAGGAAGAACTACTTCCCTGAAAGGGTTGTAGACACCTGAAAAAGACTGCAGTCAGAAGTGGTGGCGAAAACAGTGTGGGCTACAAGCATGTGTGGTATAGACACAGGAGAATATTAGTAAATAAGCTAACAGGAGGGATGGTCTCCGGAGAGCACTTAGACTGTGCGAAGACATATTAGGCAAGGCAGACTAGGGCGGCCAAGTGATCTTTTTCTGCCAACTTCTATGTTTCTACGTTTCTTTTCCACAATCGCAATACACCTTACTTGATTTATCTGTATGCCTACCATATCTTATATCTAGCATCTTACTTGGAAAGGTCTTGCATCTGTAGGCTGTTATAATTTTCCTATAGTCTTATTTTGCGAGCTCTACAAGATAGGATTCCAGGCAGTGAATTATTTTATTAGCTATCCAAGTCAGAAATGTCATTTTATTTATTTACATCAACAAATCTTTCATTTTTTATTCTTCTACATTCATTTACTTGTATGCCATTCCTGTTCTAGGTCCATAAAAAGCCTAAACCATTTTCAAACAAATTATGCTTGATAAATAGAATCCAAGATGATTAACAAGGCTCTAATAAACAGTGTTTTTCTATTACGTATAATATACGCTGCCTAAGAACATACACGGTTTTAAGTTTTAGTCAATAATCATTTGTTTGACATAAATCTCTACAGTAACATACCCTAGTTCTGTTTTTATTGCCATGGCTGGTGGTGTAACTGTTTTGTAACCATAATGCCAGTAAATTCCTACTCAGCTGTATTAATTTCATTTTTCTAGTTCTGACAGACTCCAAATCTTAGCGGCCTAGAAGAGCCTGCACGCTCAACTTAGCCTTTATTGCATTTATCATGGGAATTACGGTGTTACCTCCATACATCTTACTGAACTTGTTATGTCTGAGTGCAATCTCTCATTTTAGTTGTCGTACTATAATGGGTCACCGTGGATGTTGCTGTTACTAACTTTGCCTTGTGGACTTAGACACAGTTCAAGGGTGTGAGTTGATAAACTCCAGGTTTGTTTTTTAAACCAAAATAAGACGATGACTGTGAAAGGATATATTTTTAGGGGTCTGTTTCAGTAACAATGGACTGTGGTCCAAACATATAAACAGTGTTAAACCCACATAGTCTGGGGCTTATATTGGCTCTATGATGCCCAGTGAGACTGCTGCCACACTTCCATGCTTTCTGCAGCCTTTTTGGACTCCAACTCTGTGGTGATGCAACAGAGAACTGCCAGCAAGGGGAAGATCACGATTTCTTCAGTACCTCCACACCAGTGGCTCTGCAGCACACATCAAACTGTTTCTCCCCCAGCTGCCAACTGATCAAGCTCCACCAGTGATCGAAATGGAGCAGGGAATCCCCCACAGCATGCCCTGACAGATTGGACACTAAGCAGGAACCATGTGGATGACACAAGGGGCGCACATAAACTCCTAAGATCAAGAGGCCTTTTAAAATAAGACATTTGGGACCAGTGATCCACAGTCAGGTAGGCTGCCCTCATTTTTGTGCTTCTTGACCCCATCAGCATGGCAGCAGAGGATCAGGGGTTACGTCATCAGCCAATCACTCTGCACAGCTTGGAGGGGATCCACTAGGAGCTTCTGTGATGCCTGAGGATTGCAGCATTCCTGGCTTGAATTTACAGCCAATTATCTGTCATGTGATGGACCGCCAGCCTGGTCCCAGATTGACTGATAGCCTAGTGAACCAATAGTGAGCTGACATTTCCGAATGAGTAGCAGGGTTATGCCAGGATCCATTTAGTCTGAGTGTGTCTGCAGAAAGAAGCAGACTGGTGACTGCTGGAGCTGCTGCAGAGGCAGACTATGTGTCTGCCTAGAAGAGACAGGCAACAGAGTGAAAAGCAGAATTTCTGTCTTTAGAAAAAGAGGTAGTCACATGCTAGCCCAGAACAAAAGTGAATGCTGCAGACTACAGTCGAATGGGAGACTTTGCAGGGCTGTAGTCCAGCCCAAACATCAGCCAGTACCTTAGCCCAGTGCCAGATATCACCACACAATAGAAACTGTATGTCAAGACATGGTATGTGAGGCAGTTAGAACAGTGTTTCGCAAACACTGTTGCCCTGTGTGGGAAGAGGAAGAAGATCATCTGCTGCATGCAGATGTCAGGAGAGGCCTGACTGGGGCCAAAGACAACAGCAGACAACTGACACCCACGGTGTGCACCACTGAAGAAGGAAAGAGAATGAAACCAGCCACAGAAGACACTCGCTGCCAACTTCGCCATCACCCCGTGCATCGAGGGAGGTCTCCTGGACTAGGAGGTAGCATTTATATGAATTGTGTAGCAGGTGGGTGGGAGTGAGAAGTGGAGATGTTAGTTACATTGTGATTGTAATTTAACTGTGTGTGGTGGGTGGGTGGGAGGAGAGGTTGGTATGCTGATTTCTCTAGATTTGTGGCTGTAGCGGGCTACTGACAGAGATTTCACTTCAAAATCTCCATCAGTCAGAGAGAATCTGTGGTGTCTTGTATGCTGTACCCCATGGATATAGCTGAACTCTAACTGTACTGTTTTTTCACTCGTACTCTGATTTATGCTCTTTTGTATAACTACCATACTGTACTGCTCCCATGCACTCCTGTAATTTTTGTTCCTGTGGTTTGCATCTTGCATTGTAATTTTGTCTAGTCTGTACTACTCTATTGTTACTTCCTAGGTCGTACCTGAAAATGGGCATTCAATTGTCTAGTGTATTTACCTGGTCAACAAAAAATAAATACAACTATAGCAGTGACTATGATGAATTTAATGTGAAAATATTCCCACTGGAGGAACTAGTTTCTACAAGTGGTTGTATGGAGAATACTGCCATGGATAGAAAGTCCTGTGACCCAATGAGGTTTGAAATCTAACAGCCATCATGTAATCAAGCATAACGAACACCTCTTTCATTTATTTTCCTTTTACTACTTACTACTACAGTACTGTATATGGCATATGGTACTTATTAAACTACATCCCCCCCCAAATATGAGAAACACACTGCTGACAGAAAAAGACCATTGGTCCATCCAGTCTGCCCTGTATTACCCCTATCCAACCCCCCTGACATATTGTCTAGACAGGGTTTTCACCCCGTCCCCAATTTGCTCCTTGCCTGCTACCCCCTTAATATCAATTAAGCCCCTTTCTCTACCCAACCATGCTTGAATCCATTACTGGTTTTTGGGCCCACCACCCCAGCAGGTAGGCTGTTCAACAGCTTAACTACTCTCAGTAAATTACAATTTTCTTACGGCACTTCTGAGTCTCTCCCCTTATCAGCTTCTACTCATGACTCCCTTCTTTTGGACCCACCATTTCTGCTGAATATGTCCTTACAGTTTATGTTGTTTATTCCTTTCAGGAACTTGAAGGTCTCTAGCATATCACCCCTCTCTCTTCTGGCATCTGGCAAGTACATGTTTAGTGCCCTAAGCCAATCCACAAAGGATGTGCCCTGTTAGTCATGAATCATCCTGGTAACCCTGCACAGCACCGCCGCTAGCCTGTCTCTGCCTTTTTTCAGGTGGGGACTCCAGAATTGAGCACAGTATCCCACACAGAGTCTCACCATTGCTCTATAGAGAGGCAGTATTACCGCTTTCTTCCTGCTACTGAAACACCTCTCAATACACCCCGATATTCTGGCTGCCTTGCTGAAGGCCTTGCTGCAATGGCTAGTTTATTGTAGAGAGTTACTTATGATGACTTCTAGGTCCCTTTCCTGTGAAGTAGTACCCAGCTTAACCCTTCCCATCCAGTATTCCACCTTGGGGTTCTTGTTCCCTATATACATCACCTTGCATTTTTTTTCCACTGAATTTCAACTATCAAACCTTGGATCATCCCTCTAACATTTGCAGGTCCCTCTGTACCTCCCTAACCCCTTCTTCATCATCTACCCAGCCACAAAACTTAGTGGCATCTGCAAAGAGACACATTTTACCCTGTATTCCTTCTATGTCACTGGTGAACATACTGAAAAAGACTGGTCCTCTGGTCGATGGATCCCTGTGGCACCCCGGTTGTGACATCCCTCTCCCCTGATCTGAACCCATCAAGCACTACCATCTGCTGTCTCCCTCCAGTCAACTTCTCACTCATCTAACTAGGTCCTTCACTGCTCCTGGATCCTCTAACGTTTTCAACAACCTTGTGTGTCAGTTGGCACCGAGTTGATCCAATCTCTTAGAACCACCCCTGACAGTAGTGAGCTGTTGAAGAGCCCCACCAGGGGCTCTGCCAGTTCCAATGACAATTCCTTGAGGATTCTCAGATGCATCCCATCTAGCTCTTGTGCCATCTCCATTTACAGGGCAGCAAGCTTATTTCTATCCCTTTCTCCTGCAATGACAACCTGCACCATTTCAGAGATTCCCCCCCTTGCAGCAACCTTTATGCCACTTTCTGGCAGAGGCCCAGTAGCCTTTACTGTGAATACTGAGTGGAAGTAGTCTTTTAGAATGTCTGTCTTTTGTTCATCCTCCTCTATTACCCTACCCCCTTTGCCAGCCTTGCATTTCCCCTGCTTGTCTTTTTCTCCCGATGTACCTGAAGAATTGTTTGTCCCATCCCTTGACTGCCCCCTGCAATAAAGCTCTGTGTCTGCTTTTGCATCCCTGACTACGTTCTTGACCTCCTTCATCTTTACCTGGTATTTGCTCCATTCCTCATCACCGTTTCTCCTTACAGTTAATAAAGGCCCATTTTGTGACCCTCACTGCCTCTGTGACATTCTTAGAGAACCATGCCAGTCTGTTATGCCCGCTACCCTTGGTAACCATTCGCAAGCATGATTTACATTGCTTCGAGAATATCCCCTTTAATTTCTCACCACCTCTACTTCATCCCCAAATTTTGACAACTCCAACCAACTGATCCTTGGCTAATTCCCTCATTTGGGCAAAGTCTGCATGTCTGAAATCCAGAACCACAGCCTCTGACAGGAGCATACTGGTACCCAATGTTATCAAGGCACAGGTCAGGAAACATAGGAAAACCAGGAGCAGTTGTAAAATTCGCAAATAGCGTTTTTTTATTAATAACAGCAAAATAAAAAATAAAAATTGATCAGTATAACTATTCACACTAGCAGTACAAACATAGAAAGCACAGTCCTTCTTTTTCTTTTTATAACCAGTCTTTGCAGGGAGTTAAGAGAACATTCTGCTTCTCACACAGTGTTCTTGTCAGTTTCAGCATGTGCAGCAAAAAGAAAATATAGACCCAGAACTGACCTCTTGTTTACATCTCTGCAAAAGGCTTAAAAACTGCATTTCAGGTTAACCCCTTGAGTTCCAAATAGCTTTTTGCAATCGTTTTAACAGTAAAACTAAATACACTTTTAAACAAAGGGATCCCAGTATCAGTGACATTTCACATAAAGATTCATATATATTTTTATACCTGTAGATATACAAGGGGAAGAAAAGACAGAAATAGCAAGGGAAGGCACAGAGATAGTGAGAAGTGGAGAACTGTGAAACCGTTGGAGTGATCAGTTGCTAGGTCTCACAAGAAAATGTTGTGCAACCAGACAGAGAAGAGACAGAAAAGGAGAGGACAGAACAGACCCTTGCATTCAACTCTTTCTGTAGAACAAATGGGACAGGGCCTTATTCAACCCTTTCACACCCAGGGCCAGTTCAAACCATATGGCATTATGGTCACTGGATCCCAGTCATTTTCCAACTTGCACTCCACCTACCATATCTGAGTTGGTGAGCACATCAAGAATGGCAGCCTGTTTTGTGGGTTTCTTGAACAGCTGCACCAGCAGACAGTCCTGCAATGCATCTAGCAGGGCTTGACTTCTGGTACTCTTAGCTGCTGGAATGTCCTAATCTTTTTCTGGTAGACTGAGGTCTCTCACCACCACCATTACCACCCCTCCCAAGGCAGTCCCCTTCTCAATTTCTGCCCCTAATTTCCTATCCCATTGTCTCCCTGTCCTGGAAGTCTACAGACCACCCCCATGTACCACTTCTTTTCCAATGCTATGTTGAGCTCTAACCACTGCGATTCTGTCTCCCCATTCCCTCCCCAGATAGCCCCATCCTCTACCACCTCTATGCCTTCCCTGACATACAGGGCTACCACAGCTTCTCTTCCCTTACCCCCATCTCTCCTGTACATGTCATGTCCCAGTACTGCCAGGTCCCAGTCATTATTCCCAGTAGCCCATGTTTCTGTAATGGCTATGAGGTCTAATCCTACATCTGCTACCATTGCCTGGAACTTGACTAATTTTGTTACTTAGTCTACTGGCACTTAGGCAGACAGCCTTCCAGCTTAAGCTTATACCCTTCCCCTTCATGTCAGCTCCAGCCCTTTGTTCTCCCTTTCCCTCTGTAACTACCCTGTTTCCCTGTTCCCTTCTGGCTTTCTGATTCCTACCCCTGGCACCCTTTCCTTACTCATTATGGATCCCTTCTTTGCTGATTTTATCCTCACTGCTCCTAGCCCCCATTCTGAGGGAGTTCTAATTAGGTTCCCTTTTGATCTCCATCCTCTGTGGTTCCCCAAACCTCCCCCCCCCTTAAAAGTCCACCTATGTAGACTTCATACTTCTGCCAAAGCCCACTGGTCCCCTCTCTTGCCAGGTGAAAACCATCACTCTTGACAAGCCTCTTGTCAACAAAAACTCTGATCCTTTCAGCCACCTGTTAAATTTCATAATCTCCTCTTTTCTCACCCTATCCCTTCCCTTTCCCTGTCCCACAGAGTGAGGATCTTGGGAAAGACCAGAGAAGCCAAAAGTGCTTTTAATCTATCCTTCAGTCCTCAAACGTTTCTCTTTACCTACCTGATGATCTGGTGCGATCACTGGTACCCAAGCATAGGAGCACTCCAGGCTCCCCCTCCTCCCTCTACCAGCCTCCTTATCCTATTCCTGTCACAAATGGCAGATGCACCCGGAAGGCATCTGACCACCTTCTCTCCTTCACCCCTCTTCCCACCATCTTCTCTACCTCTCTAAGCATAGACTTGCATTCTACTAGGATACTCCTTCCTGTTTTCTTCCTCCTCTCTCCACTGGGTTGCCACCAAGTCACCTAATCCACCTTTCCCGATTGACTCACAGCCCCACTCAAAATAAGTCTCCACACCTGTACCTTCCCCAGTGGTGCAAAATGATTTGCAATAGGAGTCTGGAGAGCTTAGATGGCTTTGTTATCACTTCCCCTGTCGCTCCAACCACCACCCACCACCTCTCCCAGGCTAGTTTGCCTCTGAGGAAGTTGGGGTGCGGGATGTACCTGTAGGTACCAGCTCAGCACTGCAGGGATATCTCTTCCCTTGCTGCTGCTGCCAACAGTGCCAGGTGCTCCACACATCTCCTACATATGGGGCAGTATCCCATCCTCCAGATGTAGTAATACAGTTATGTAGATCTGCAGTAGGTTTTGTTAGCAACTGAGGTCAACTTTCATTAGAAGAGGTGGTGTTCATTATAACAATTATTTATAGCTCTGAACTAGTTCTTTAAAAACAGAAAAGCTGAATTATTGAACTAGATTTCCATTTCTGGGACTCTTAACATTGTTTAATGGACTAGAGTAATAGCTCGTCATTCCAAAACTCTCACACACACACACACACTTGCTTCCAGTGAATACACATTATACAACCTTTCCCAAATTCCCACTGATGTATTATTTTTCAGCTTTACTATAGTCTTACCATATCCAAGTGCTGAGCTCATTTCGTATGGAGTCTTTCTGAAAAGTAACTGGAAATATTGCTTTTTTGAGTTTCTGTCAAATACCAGGCATAAGAAAACAAACAGCACTTGTTTTTCATCAAGGTTCTGACAACCGTCCAAAAACTAGTGCAAACCATGAAACTGCCTGCGGTTTAGTGGTTAGAACCTAATTGGATACATTTTATTTTATTTTTTTTTAACTGGAGAAGGAGAAAACAAAATCCTAAATTGCAACCTTTTGAAACCAAATATAGAATTCTTATAAGATCTGCAAATTTAGGATCACATCTTTATTGCTGTGTCAGTTTTAGCCAAAGAAGCTATAGTAAGAGGCAGTATCCCCTTGTGCATGTTAGATTGGCTAGCTTTGGATAGCTTTTTTTGTTTTTTTGTATCATGTATGCTGTGTGTCTTCTTTTGGTTAAATCACAGCACCAATAGCTAGTAGCAGTAAAAGAACAGATGGCAAATTAGACAAAAGTTTCTGCTTCAGAGAACTAGTAAATTAACAATACAGTAGTTACAGTCAGATGAGGACTTTAGGTTTAATATCTTAATGCACAGAAGTCATCCACTGTTAAACCCATACCTGACTTGTTGGGGGAACGTACTGCTAACAGTGTCCATGAACAAACCAAGGCTAAGCCCCAGGCACACTCACCTTGCAGAGTAATTAACTGTGCCGATGCCTTACTTCTGCTACCTCAATATATACTCCATCAATACACTTATTAGAGTGGGACTACACTTAGGTCTGAGCAGCTACGTTAATGGTAAATTGCAATTTTCGGCTGTTTATAACTTGGATGTCCAGTGAGCTGGGACCTGAAAACTGGTATACAAGCTGTGGTGCTTGAGGCAGCATCGAAGACACTGCCACACTTTGTAAAGTTTTGTCAAGTAGTTTTCATGTTGGGGTGGGAGGGGTTTCAAAAACTAAAATTCACCGATTCTGAGACACTTTTATTTTTTTTTGGGGGGGGGGGACAAAATGGAAAAATGGTACAGATTTGAAATCTGAAAATTTCAGATGTGTTAGAGGGTTACCTAATGGAGGTGTTTTTGCAGTGCTGTGAATAGAAGGAGGTGTTTGTAGTTTTGTGAAAAAAAAAACCATGAAGCCAAAAAGTTACAATTGTTTAATAAAAAATCACTAGTCATGCATGCATTTTAGCACTTTCTTCGCTGAATTTTTCATCGAGTACCAGATGCACTAAACAGGATGTAGTGGGCACTAGTTTCAGCAGACAATAAGACAGGGTGGAGTGTTGGTTGTGCTACCACAACCACCCACGGCATAGCAAGGTACGAGGCTGGTGTGTGCTCAGCCACTAGAAATGTGGCTGTGGCAGCACAGCCAACAACAACCTGGTGTCTTACTGCACTTACTGTATAAAATGGAGTTTGCGTTAAAAAGTTAGAAAATTAAAAGTTATGAAATTTTAGAAATCAGCAGTTTTGTGTGAAACTGTCCCCCAAGACAGGCTGTCACCACTGGGTGCTAGCTTAACCGCACACTGTGTGAGCCATTAGGTGTGTGTGCTTTTTGTGTGACCTGTCTCTTGAAGTACCCCCCTCCCTGTTTTGTTCCAATTCTTTTTCTTTTACGTGGACAAAAACCTTCATATTGTTTTACTTTGTGGACTTGAACTGGAAGTGATCGGCTTCAAGTGTTTTAGTTCAGTGACTAAGTGAACTCAGCAAGGTAGTTGTGTGAATAAATGTGACATATGCAATGAAAAATATTTTTCCAAAAAGCTAGTTTCAGCTATAGTTAAAGATACATATTAGTATACCTGTCTAGGTACCTCCTATGCTGTGCACCATGAGTGTTTTTCATTTTTTCAATCCTAACCCTTACCAGGTCTACACTGCTGTTTCTATGCAAAATGTGGCCGCTATCCTTTTTTTTCCCCCTTGAGAAAAACTCAACTAAAACATTTATAAAATACTCAGCTTTGCTGGGATTAGAAAATTGTACCACCAAATAAAACTGGAAGATGCTCGGAATCTAAGTGAAAAAAATGACAGGGTCAAATGTGTTTGCCTGCCTAATCTCATTGCACTGCTGCTCTAAGTGAATAAAACTGGTTTTGCTTTCATTAAATATATGATGCATTGCTGTGATGGCAAGCTATAAACCTGACTGCCGCTGATCTTTTTTTTTTTTTTTTCATATAGGTTATTCTACGTGCCCCTTGGCAGGATGGGGGCTCTGTCAGCCCTGTCCCAGAACACTGTGGCCGTCCCGAGTCTCTGTCCTTCTTACCTAGACTGGGCGGGCCACTGGTACCAGTGGGGAGGGCTTCATTAAGCCCAGCCTCCATTTTTCCTCTGATTTCATCTCCAGGGTGTGGCGTTATGTCCAATAAGCACACAAGCACACTCCACCTTTGAGGAGGTGCTCCTAGCTTTCTGTACACCAGCCCTTCCCCTAGTGACTGGACTCGCACGCACCACCACTAGGCTTCTGCCAGGTGGCAGTTGAGCGGCGAGTCGTGGGATCCCCCCCTCCCTGAGGGAAAAAAGCATTTCCACAGATGCTCAGTCTTCCCTCTCCTGGCCATGGCACTGGTAGTTTACAGTAAAACACCTCAAATTTGCAAAATGAGCTATAGCTTACCTCAGCCTATTACGTGAATGTTAGCATTCCTCCTATGATGTCTTTCATGCTGATTTCTAATAAACAACTTTAATCCTGGAGTATAAGGTGCAGTTTTCTGCGTTTGTTGCAGGAAGCACAGCAATGGCTATGCTAATTCACTGTATGTGCCTGCACTCACCCTCTGAAAGCATGCTCAGTTCTCAGTCCCTCGCCATAGCGTTGTGTATGGTGTGCATGCAGTAGCACTGTGGTTATCTGGAATATAACAAGCAGTTTAAGGATTGGAAGCAGGTAGTTTGTGCGCTTCCAGTGAAATTAAGGTCAGGGAAATGGTGGCCTTCTCCCTTAAAGATGCACACAAATTGGGGTAACAAAAAAAGATTGAAACTGAGCACAAGGAGGAACGCAAAATATTTAGCAACATACAGCAAAACATAAATCTGACATGGATGGCTGTAAAAACAAAACAAAAAAAGATAATTTTTCTTTAAGTCTGAATTATAATGCTATACTTACAGCTGTTATAACCTTCATATTATGCTTGTTAAAAAAACAATATTTTTATAACAATAATGCTTGCATTATTGGTTACTACATACAATTCCAAAAATATGTATATTTTAATACACACAGTGATATACAAACATGTGCAAAGCTCATACACAGAGTTTTTAAGTCCCTGTGTTGTATATGCATGCTTTTTACAGGATACTGGTGTTTGTGGTCAATTTGTGTAAAGCTCATACATATGCATTACAATGCATAAGTGTGCCTGCTGTGACTTACTAGCTTTATCGCGGTTCCACATCTCTGTGAAAGCTTAACTGCCAGCACATGTACGCTAGAGGACAATATCTGAGGTCGCATTCTGCAGCCTCCCCCAGCTGTAGGGGGACTCAGTTACTGAGTGAGTGTTTGACTCGGTTACAGAGCGAGTGTTTGAAAGCTTGCAATGCCCTATTCCTTGTGGCTAGAAGTAAGTTTGTTCTGGAGGAACTTGTCACAGAAACACCGAAACTGATGGCAGAAAAGGGTCCACCAACCCATCTAGTATGCCTGGCCCTTCATATACTAGAATGTGAATTCCTTAATGGTCATTCAGTCCCCTCCCCTAAGTCATCCTCCACTGCTATCCTCACCAGCTCATACATCTGTCCCTCCTTCACTTGAATCACTTCACTGATTTGGTGCAGAGCAACCCCTCCAACAGTCTGTTACACTTATCCACCACCCTCTCTGTACATAAATACCTACTGATATCCTTCCTGAATCTCCCTCTCACCATCTTCTTTGAGTTCCCCCTTGTGACCACTGTCCACTCAACCACAGATTATTGTGTCATTTACAAATAGGCACATCTTCCCTTGGATCCTTTCCCCAGTGCCACAAATAAAGATGTTGAAAAGTACTGGGCCCTAAGATTGATCAATGGGGAACCCTAGTGGTGACTACCCTTACCTCCAAGAATTTCCCATTTAAAACCAGTCTGTGTTCTCCTACTCAGCCTGTTCCTGGCCCATCCTGTAATCTTGTCCTCCACCCCCACCCCCGTACTCCAATTTCTTGGTCATTCTCCCATCTGAGACTGAGATGAAGGCTGTGCTACAGTCCAGATACTGTATATCCACTGCTTGTTCTTTGTCCATTGCCTTTGTGACCCAGTCAAAGAAATCAATCAGATTTATCTGCTATGACCTCCTAGTTGAGAATCCATGCTGTTTTTGTCCTGTTTTTCTATCCACTGTCATCCAAACACCCCACTATCCTCTCCTTAATAAGGAACTCAAGTAATTTGCCCATTAAAGATATCAGACTGTCTAGTCTAAAGTTCCCCAGTTCAGTCCTGCTCCCATTACTGTGCAAGGATACCACATCAGCTGCCCTCCAATCTACTGGCACCCCTTCCGTTTCCTGTGAGGAACTGAAGAGGTTTGCCAGTGGGGTGGCCAGCTCCTGTCACATTTCTTTTAGCATTCTAGGGTGCAACCCATCCAGGGCATCTGATCTGTCAATCTTCAGAGCACAGAGACCCCTCAGTAACCACTCCTCCATGATCGGCTCCATGGTAAGTTTGACACTCTCTGCTCTTTTGCCTTGACACTGCATTCAGGTAGTGGCCCCTTATCCTCTACCATGACTACTGGGCAACAAATTCATTTAGTATTTCCTCCTTACCCATATCCTCCTCCACCCACTCTTCTCCCTTTTTTAGTCTAACTAGCCCTCCCATAGATCTGTGCTTCTCTCCATTGTGAAAGAAGACTGCCTTAGCCCCCTTCTTCATCACTAACGCTATCCTCACTTCTGTTTCCAACGTTGTCTTCTTAACCCTTTTGGTGGCATCTTTCATCTTGGGCTGGTACACCTCCCTGTTTTCATCTGTCTGGCTGACGTGTATTTTTTGGAAGCTCTCCTTTTCTACCTCACTGGCTCCTCCACCTCCTTTATGTATCAGACTGGTTTTCTTCCTCACTTTTTTTTTTTGCTACTGCCCTAATACTTTTATTTTATTTATTGATTGAAATGCCTCACCAGGAGGGCACACTGACTAACACGTTGCTCGTCTCACGGTGCGACCTGGGGGGAAGGGGTTACATAGGGTTGTGAAGGATGATCAGTTACAATAGCATGTAGGTAGTACAAACAATACAACATTGTAAGATTATGCAACAGTTGGAACACAAGGTACTGTACAATAAACAGTAGTGGAACATTGGGTAAATTATAATACGTGTCCAAAATCATACAGAAGAACATATCAATGTACAAAACAGTATAATACAGAGACTGTTTGCATCACAAAACCTTTTTTTGTGTGAAGTAATGACAGCTTACCTGCACTCTAATGCTAGCATGTGCTGAGCCTATCAAACCATAGATGCTACACACCAGTGCCAGTGTTGGTGGCCCAGACGCTGTGTTGTAACAGAACTACCCACAAAGACAACAAACCGTGGGCTTCATCAGCCACAGCTTGACATTATCCAAGAAACAGTATCCAACACATAAGCTCAAGTTCCTCACCATCAAGTGGGCAATAGTTCACTAATTTCACGAATACTTATAACGAGCTCAGGTAATGGTCAAAACTGACAACAACCATATGACCTAGGAGAAAACTAATGCTAAGCTTAATACAGCATGACATCAATGGTTGTCCAGTCTTGTTAAGTACAACTACTGTGTTCAGCATTGAGCAGGACTGAAGCATATCGATTCCGATGCCCTACTGAGACTTCCATCTTCTAAGAACCTTTCTGAATCAGCCACAAGTGATGAATGGGTATGTATAGTCACAGATGCTGTCAGCTTACTGTGCAAGAAATATGCTACTGATGAAAGAGCATCACCAGCCGATTCAAATCAACAGATTGACAGTTTGAGTACCATAGCTGATTGCATATCCTTGGCCTTCTGCAACCTGGCTTTGTTACACCAATCCTTGTTGCTTCACCTGAACTAGCGAGACCCTACCTGTGGCATCACACCTCATAACACTCCTGGGTGTATGCTAATCCCAACATAAATCCCACCCTGCTGTGTCTCAGAAACATAGAATATGATGAGAGAAAAAAAAACAGTGACCTATCCAGTCTGCACAACCTACCTGCCTCACCTATGATGTCCCTAGTGGCCTTCACTCTCCTTTACCCTTTGCCCCAGCCACCCTTGCTATGGCCTTGTGCCTGTCTTACCCTTGCTTGAATCCTCCACCCTTCAACTATTTTGACTGATACCACTTCCTCTGGTAGTCTGTTCCACTTGTCCACCAGCCTTTCTGCGAAAAAGTGCTTGTGGACATCTTTCTTGAATTTTCCTCTGGTCAGTTTAACTGAATGCCCTCATGTGTTTTGTGTTCATACTTAAGACATGCATCTGTGACACCCTGTTCAACTCATGCGTGCAGGTATTTGTAGATCTCTTATTATGTCCCTTTTCTTTCCAGTCTCCAGGATATAATGCTGAGGTCCCTCAGTCTCTGCTCATACGTCTTCTCCCTCATCCCTTGGATCACCCTCTTCTGTACAAACTCCACCCCCACACAGTCCTTTCAATCTTCCACAGGTGTGGACTCCAGAACCTTGCACAATACTCCACATGTAGGCACACCAGGGATCTGTACAGTGGAAGGAACACTTCTTTCTACTGCTGATTTTCCCTTCTTATACAACCCAGTATTGTGTTTTACTTCCCCACAGCCTTGTTGCACTGTGCTGTGGATTTCAGGCTGTCTGATACGGATCTACGAGGCCGGCATGACAACAAATACACCAATGTCCTCGACCACAACAGAAACCCACTGACACCCACAACTGCACAGCGACCCTGAACCAACTGGCACAATCGCAACGCACAGTGCCGGGGGGGGGGGGGACCTGTGCCCCCCCGCACCTCCCTAGTAAAGCTATCTAATGCCACGTCACACAGATAGTGGAGTTAGATATTTACCCCCCATCGCCCTACAGTGTCTCGATGCAAAACCCCTGTCGCTGCTGATATAGGCGCACTGGGGGTTTTGCTGCGGGAGGTTCGGTGTACCACTGTCGCTGTAGTGATGGTATATCATCTGATACTATCAATCCCAGATCCTTTTCTTCTGCTGTGCTTTTTAACACTACTCACCTTGTTTTGTTAAAGCATTTTCAGGTTTTTGTTCCCAATGTGCATTATCTTGAATTTGTTTTTCTTACTGCTTACTAATACAACGTGGTCAGTGGTTTTTGAATAAAGTCAAACATGTAACAGCAAACCACATACCAAAACTTATTCATAATATTTAGGTCACTGGATGAAATAGTCACAGCCAAATTATTTCTTCGTTTTTTTGTTTAATCAGGAGGTGAATTGGATCCAAGACCTACTTTTAGCAATGCCTGAACAGAGAAAGAACAATAAACAACACACGGTAAACCTAGTTCATATTATCGAATTCTATTGCAACTACAAATCAATGGAAGACAGTCTAGATATAATTCAAATACTTTATTTAGTTATTTTAAAATTGGTAACTGGGAAAGGCACACTGAGCCGAGGCTTGTTTCCAGGTGTGACCTGGGGGAATGTGATACAAAAAACAGAACACATACACAGTTCCCAGTTAACAATAAAGTGCAATTAGAGAACATGATGAATACAGAAGTAAGTGCAGAATGAGTAAGTAATATCATGAAGCCACAGTTAGGCACCTCAGCCACACCAACACCACAGTAGGATGGCAGTAGCAAGGGAAAACGGTCAGGGAGAGGGAAAACAAGATTGGCGGGGGGGGGGAGAGTTTCAGTTGATATCTGAGGGGGCGCAGGGCAGGCTGTGAGGTGGAGGATTGATGGGGGCTGGTTCCAAAGTACAGGAAGACAACAGGCAAAGGCTGACTGCCTAGCAGAAGAGCGGGAATGAGGAACAGCAAAGGTGCAAGGACCCTATACATAAAATGGCATGCAAAGACATTAGACTTACAATTCAAATACAATTACAAATATATACAAATGGCACAACGTTCAATATTTATATCCTGAGGATGTCACTACTACTTTCTAGATTCCATGCAAATTTTGATCACAATTACACAAGTTGGTCCCAGAATACAGGCAAATCTGAAAAGGTAAATCGTAAGCCAGAACTCATTCAAAGAGAGAATATAAAGGAAAGTTATTAATGACTAACGATACCAAATCTGTTCATCAGATAAATAGGTGTTACATGGTGTCTAAAAATAAGTAGTTACATATTCAATATACTGTAAATATGCAATATTGTTTCATAATTGACAAAGTGAAAAAGAACTCATTTGATAAATTTAGTAACTTTCCTTTTTGTCAATGAAAGTTGAATGATGGAAAACTAGTTTGTACAGGAAACAAGCATTGCTCAAGCATACTTCTTTTTCTAGTTTGCAGACCACACAACTGGCACCTTCTCTTACCATTTCCTATTGCACTGATGTCACTGACTGCACAGTACTATCACATACTTACATTTCATATACTTCAACTCCTGCACAGCTGTTAAAAGCATAACTGCTATAAAGTTAACAGCCATAACTACGAAGTGGGCTGGTTCCTTACAAGTGGTCATTATTTCTATTCATGTAAGAAATAATTGGGCACTTTCTCATTTCTGCTTTCCCATGCCATCTAATTGCTCCCTAGAGCCTTCCACTGAAATCTGATTCCTTGTTAGTTTTATTCCTGACTAAATAGTATGTTTAATTTTACAGCCATGGAAGCTTCAACTCAATGTCTTGTGTTAACCAGTGGACATAACAATATCAAAGTCTAGGAACTCTGCCTCTTAATTAATTTGCATTTATTTTACCAGGGATAAAGATCACTTGGGTATACAGCTCTACTTCATGAGTACTGTGGCGAATAGTATTCCTACAAATAGCACTAAATGCAGTATAATTATACAAACTTCAGTGCAATAATAACGTAGCAGCTAATCCTTAAGAGTAAAACAATTATCAATTTGATCCCAGTAAGGGAATATAGATATGCAGAAAGACTAGGAGTCCATCAAGAGTACCCTATTGTTTCTATGTTGTTTTGCTCTGCCCTTTTATGAACTGCCAGTCATTTAGCAGAGTTTGGTGGAGCATCCTAAGTATAGTGTCTAAGTAAAAACATTTTCTTTCACCACTACTGGCTTCAATTCATGAAACTTTAAAAGCAATGTTATCACATGATCATAGACAGAAGATACAGGTTACTCACCTGTAACAGGAGTTCTAAGAATGGTATATGTTGTTCACCCACACTGTCTGGGAGGTTCCTTGCCGCTTTAAATCTTGCCGGAAGGTCTTCAAGCTGGCTCCTCCCACCCACCCGGGTGGTAAAACTCTCGGCTCCACCCCATGACGCCAGATCTAGCCTGCTGGAAGCCAGGTTGTGCGTCAAAGCCGGGGAGGCCGGGTGGGTCGTGTGGATGAACAACGTATACCATTCCTAGAACTCCTGTTACAGGTGAGTAACCTGTATTTCTAGGGGCATGGATATGTTGTTCAGCCACACTGTCTGGCAGACTCCTAGCAGTTCTCCGGGAGGAGGGAGGAAAGGCGCACAGCCCCTACTTAGGGAATAATGACTGGAAACCCGAGGCCCCAAAACCAGCATCATGGTGTGACTCAAGGTTGATGTGGTAGTGGGTAATGAAGGTGTGTGCTGACTCAGGCAGCAGCCCTGCAGATTTCCCGATAGGGACGCCCTGAAGCAGCCACCGATGCAGCGGTATGGCAGGTAGAATGAGCTCTTATCCTCTGGGAGGCTCCATGCCCTCCAACCTATAGCAGAGATCTATGCAGGAGATGACCCACCTGCCTATCGTCCGCTTGCTGCAGGTCTGCCAGGTGTGGCTTCAGCGTGAGTGACAAACAGCTGGTGAACTCTCCCGAACTTCAGCCCCGCTTCCTTGTAATAAGCGAAAGGCTTCTAGGGTCCAAAGTATGGAGCCTATCTGCCTCCGAGGTGTGACTGGGGTAGAACACCGGCAGAGTCAACACCTGGTTAAGGTGAAACTCCGACACCACCTTTGGAAGGAATTTCAGGTGGGGGCACAGGACAACCTTGTCCCTATGGAAGACCAAATATGGAGACTCGATGGAAAGCGCCTGGAGCTCTCCCATCCTTCTGGCTGATGTGATAGCCACCAAGAAGGCGGTCTTCCATGACAGGTGAGAGATGTCACACCTGTGCATCAGTTTGAATGGCTTGCCCATGAGCTTAGCCAATACCAGCAGTAGATCCCATGGAGGTGGAGGTTCTCACACCGGAGGGGATATGTGATCAAGGCCTTTGAAAAAGCACCCAACCACCTTCTCCTGCGCCACCGACTGCTTCCCGGCCCACGCCCGGTAAGCAGAGATGGCTGCCAGGTGCACCTTAAGGGTCGTCGACCGAAGCCCTTGCTGAGAAAGGGACCATAGTTGCCAAGGAGCAGGAGGAAGGGTCTAGGCCCTTGCCCTGACACCAAATGGAGAATCTCTTCCATTTAAAGGCGTAGCATTTTCTGGTCGACTCCTTACGGGATGCCTCAACAACGCTGAGGACCTCGTCGGAAAGACCCAAGGCCTGGAACTGTAGCCACTCAGGAACCAGGCCATCAGGTGCAGGGATTGAAGGTCCGGATGGAATACCTTCCCCTTACTGACTGAGATTAGGTACAGGTGGGCTGGAAGCCACCTCGGGAGCCTGGAGCTGAGACTAGGGAGATCTGGATACCAGAACTGGCGGGGCCAGTCTGGGGCTACCAGAATCACCTGTGCCTTGTCCCTCCTCGCCTTGAGGAGCACCTTGTGGATCAAGGGGAATGGGGGAAAGGCGTAGAAGAGGCCCGGGGTCCACGGCCATAAGAAGGCATCCCCCTGCAGCGAGCCCTGCTGATGGGGGCAGGCATGAAACAGTCTCAGCTTCGCATTCTCCCTGGAGGCAAACAGGTCCACCTGAAGCATGCCCCAGTGGGAGAACAGATCTTGTACTACCTCCGGCAGGAGAGACCACTCGTGGGACGCAGCCCCTATCTGGCTTAGGGCATCAGCCAGAATGTTGAAGGCTCCTACCATATGGATGGCAAGGAGATCCGCCTCCAGGCTGCGCATGAGGTATCAAATGCAGAGAGCTTCTCTGCACAGAGGCATGGAGCACGTCCCGACCTGACGGTTTAGGTAGTACGTGGTCGTGGTATTGTCCGTCTGGACCTGGACCACTTGACCCCGTACAAATGGAGCGAAGGTGGTGAGGGCTAGATGAACCGCTCGAAGCTCCAGCAGGTTGATGTGGCATCGGGACTCCCGAGGGGACCAGAGGCCGTGCGCTCTGTGCTCTCCCAGATGGGCACCCCAACCCATTAGAGAGGCATCGGTCAATAGAGAGACCGTCGGCTCGGGGCGGACAAACGGGATGCCCTCCTGCAGATTAGCTGGAACGGTCCACCACTGGAGAGCATTCCACATCTCCTGGGTCACTGTCACTAGCTGATCCAAAGGATCGGAGTGCTGTGACCACTGGCTGGCCAGTCCCCATTGTAGGGGACGCATGTACCAACAGGTCCAATGGACCACGCTGGTGCAGGCCGCCATGAAGCCCAGGAGGTGCAAGAAGTCCCAGGCAGGGTGCAATTTCCCAACCTGAAATGACTGGACAAAGGAGAAAAGAACCTCGGCCCTGTCCACCGGGAGCCGTGCTCTGGCTCACAGAGAGTCAAGCTCTGCCCCAATGAATTGTATCACCTACTTTGGCTCGAGTTCTGACTTGTCCTTGTTGATAAGGAGGCCAACTTGAGAGCAAACCTGGAGGGCCATAACCCTGGACCGCTCCACCTCCATTCTGCAGGAGGCCGCAATCAGCCAGTCGTCCAGGCAGGGGTACACCCGGACCCTTCGGAGCCGCAGGAATGCTGTCACCACTGCCATGCATTTGGTGAAGACCCTGGGAGCTAGAGAAAGGCTGAAGGGCATGGCCCGGAACTCGTAGAGGGACCCCTCTGTCCTGATGCAGAGGAATCTCTTGTGGGATAGACAGATTGGGACGTGAAAGAACGCGCCCTTGAGGTCCAGAGAACAGAACCACATGCCTCATTCCAAGGATGGAATGATCTGAGCCAGAGTGACGATCCTGAAGGTTCGAGACCTTAGGAACCTGTTCAGGTCGTGCAGGTCTAGAATGGGGCACCAGCCCCCCGTCCGTTTCGGGACCAGGAAGTACCTGGACACAAACCCTGGGTCTGGTGGAGGATCCGCCACCTTCCTGATCACCTCCTTTTTGAGGAGCAGGACAATGTTGGCTCGACAAGCCGACAGGGAGGCTGTGGACCTTGTAGCCCCCCGCGGGGCGATGGCTCAGAAGGGCGGGGCCTGCTCGAACTCCAGAGGCAGGCCCTTTCCTACCACCTCCAACACCCAACGATCTGTGCTGATAGCGGACCAGGCGGAAAGGAAGTGGCGGAGCTGTCCCCCCATGGGGGGAACCCAGGGGGGAGCAACGAGGCTGGGGGCGACATCCCTCAACCCGACACTGGGCAGGCTTGGAGGAAGGACTGGCCGAGGGACCTCCTGGGCCTTTTCCTCCCTGCTTCCTGTTAGAGGAAGCTGCAGGCTTGGCTTTGGGGTGCCAAGCGTGAGCTTGCTGGCCCTGATGCTGGTGTTGCTGGGCCGGACGTGCTGCAGGAGCAGAAGGACGAAAGGACTTATGTTGCTGATGACGACCCTTGTCCTTCTGTGCAGAGGTGACCAAGTCCAGGGTAGCGTTGGACTTTTCAATCCTCTGGAGGTAGCCTTCCACTCCAGGGCTGAGCAGGTCAGTCCCCAAGAAGGGGACATCCGCTAATTTGTGCTGGGTATCCATCGTGAAGGTGGATATCCTCAGCCAGGCTCTGCGGCGCATGGCCTCTGCGGCCGCTACTGATCGGGCACAGGAGTCTCCAATGTCTAGAGCCATTTGTAGCTGCTGTTTCACCACTGCCCTTCCTTGATCTCGCACCTGCTTGACCATAGTCTGCAGGTCGGCCGGGAGATGAGGGATCACCTCATCCAGGGAGCCCATGAGGGCGTGGGAGAACTGCACCATCAGCACGGCCGAGCTGGCCTGACGGAGGCCAAGGGAGGACGCAGCATACACCCTGCGCCCAGCACAGTCCAGCTTTTTGGATTCCTTGTCGGGGGGCTTATCCACATCCCTAGCATTCCCGGAGCGCCGGAAAATGCTATTGGTGACCAACCCCTCCGCAGAGGGGATGCTCCGAAAAATCGGACAAAGAGCCGGTAGGGACTGCATACTTCCTGGCCATCCTAGCCGAAGGCACAGGACAGGAAGCCGGCCGCTGCCAAAGCTCCAAGGCTGGACCAACAATGGCTTCAGCCACCGGAAAGGCCTCCGCGGGAGAATCCCCTCGGTCCAGTGTCTCCATGAGGGGATACTTGACCCGCTTGGATACGAGCTTGAGCTGCATCCCGGTGGACTCAGAGATGAGCCGAAGCAGACCCATGAATGACAGTGGACTCTCATCCATCGACTAACCCCCAGAGGACTCCAGGTCGAGGGCCTGGAAAACAGGGAGGAGTCATTGTCAGACTCTGAGGAGTCTGCGAAGAGCTGCCTGGGGCCTGAGCCACCCTCCACCTGCTGAGGACGGTCAGGAGTGAGGGTGACCGACAACCGGTGGGGCAGACCCTGACCCGACTGACAGTCCTTGGTTGGCACCTCTGATTTCGGGTGTGAAGGCGGAGGTTCCACCACAATTGGTAGGGCAGATGGTTTGGGCCGAACAACCGGCCCAGGCTTGGGTACCTCGACTACCGAGAGGGGTTGTTTCGGCCTTTCAGGTGACAGCCACTTAATGGCCGGGGAAGGCAACGGCGCCGGCTTGTTCCTGGACAGGTGAGCTGCCACATCGAAGTCCTCGAGCATCGACACAATTTGGCGCCGTCTTCCTCTTCCGAGGAGGAAGACAAGGACAACGGCAGCGATTTACTGCGCCGAGACCGCTGATGTCGGGCGGATCAGGTCTGGACCGAGATGAGGTCCGAGACCGAGATCCTGGTGTCCGAGGTGGGTCTGGGAGGGAGTGGGAGACACCCGTTCCTCCCTTGGCTCGGGAACCTTAACCGTGGATACTGGCACAGGAGGCACAGGCAAGTCCTCGGTTTCCACCGGGGGAACCGGTGATGAAGGGTTGTTGGCTTCACCAGTCGACAGCCCGTCCGACGGGTTGAGAAAAATCTCGACCGCGTCGACAGGTGTCTCGGCCGACTCGCCTGACGGGGACACCGTGAAGCCAGCAGCCTTAGCCACAACCTCGACCGAAGTCGAGTGTCGACTGTCTGGGGAAGGGGACCTCTCTCGCTCCCATGAACATCGACGGTGGGACTTACCCTTAGAGTCCTTCTTTCTTGACCGAGAAGAGTGTACCAATGGCCCCTCTCCCTTTGTGGAAAGGGATTGGAAAAGCTCCTTAAAAGAAGCTGTGTAGGAGGATCCCAGAGAGAGCGGGATAAATACTGTGACTGAGGAAGATGAGGATGCGCCTGGGCCGCCGCCTCCTGAGGGTGATCATCTGCTCGAGTTGCTCAGCTGAGCCAGCCACCGTGGACACCGCTAGCGGCCTCCTTGACTTCACCGGCGGATAATGCTTTCCTCGCCCGTTGTAAACCAGGCAGCTGGTCTTCAAGGACGTGCTAGGAAAGATCTGCTACAAACCCGCAGGCTCCGAGTAGTCGTGGATCAAGGCCGAGGGCAGTGGACGCACGGAGTGCTGACCCATCCTGGACATCTTCTGCTCGCATGGGCACCACCAAAAACCGGGAGTCGATTTGTCATTCGCAGCCGCGAGGGAAGAATTTGACCAAAGTCTTGAGAATTTTAAAACTATTTTCAGGCGAACCGAAGAGTTAGAATCCAGTCTATATGCAGAGCGTTAAGGAGGAAACCTAAGCTTCCAAGTGGTAAGAAAGATCTGGCGTCATGGGGCGGAGCCGAAAGTTTTACCACCCGGGTGGGTGGGAGGAGCCAGCTTAAAGACCTTCCGGCAAGATTTAAAGCGGCAAGGAACATGCCAGACAGTGTGGATGAACAACATATCCATGTCCCTAGAAACTGACATTTCAGTAATTAAGAAATGTGCCCATTATGAAGATTTACTCAAGAATACTTTGGTAACTAAATTAAGCAAGGGTAGCTGGCATGGTTAATTAACTGTAGATTCAGCCAATTCCAGTAATTTATGTATTCCGATGTCTACAACAAATATAACCACATGGATTCAGAATGGCATCACTTACACAAAATATAACTGTCTACTTACATAGAAAATTCGCTCTACTCCAAGTCGCAGTCCTTTTGCTTTCAGATTCCATGTCATCGGCTGGGGTGAATTCAGAATGAAAACTATAGGCTTCTCATGTATCTCAACTGATGCAATGGGGTTCAAATGCAAAGTGACCTGTTAAAAAGCAGAATAGTAAAGTAAATAAAAAATGTAAGCATGATAATTGTTCCACGTCTTACATATATTAACACTATGGAAGCATTATGAACATTTTTTTTTTTAATTCAGTAAACTACAGTACATAGAATTGTTAGTATTCAGGTTTGAGTTGATACAGAAATGATATCTTAAAATTAAACATGCTTAAAAAAATATAGCCAGGTTATCAAATATTAAGCATGAGGCTTTATCCATATATACTTAAAATACGTAAAGACGAAAATATCTACGTGGGTGACCTATTATTTCAGGAATTGTGTTAGTCACTGAACCCCTATCAAGTTTGGTAGATCACCATGCAAGGGATCAAGTACAAAATTCAGAATTGTATAGAAATGATACCAAATGTATAATACAGCTTTCAGAAGACTTTAATAAAATCAAGACAAATTATGAAACAGCCTCATTGGTAACCACTTATATCCATCCATCCCCCATATCAGAGGATTAAAGGCACTTTTTTAAAGCACTGGAGACAAAATTTGATTAAAAAAAAAAACAAAACAAAACAAACAAAAAAAAAACACATTACATTTCTAAAAGAACTTGCAGAAATAGTACCCGAGAAGAACTTTTCATTTGAAAACTAAAACTATCTGCAAATACACGTAACAGGAAATGGGGCAACAACAACCCCACATATGCAAATTTATTCATGACCAAGTCTGAAAGTGAATTTGTTTTCTCAAAAGAAAATCAATACCTATCATCTATAATCCCTTCGTCCTCAATCCCCTTGGTTTGATGGGACCCTGAGGGAGATGCGGAGACTAGGATGAAGGTTAGAGCGTTGCTGGTGGAAGTCCGCTCTTGATACCGACCACCTTAGATTGATGGACCATTATCAAGCCTATCAATCTGTAATCACCCATAAGAAGGCAGAGCTCCTGTCCAGGGAGATTGTGGCTGCTCAGAATTGATCTGCTCGGCTTTTCCATACTGTGGGACAGACTGTGCAACCCAGCCTGTCTATAGGTCCGGAAAGCTTTTTCGCAATTAGATTGCGATGAAATTGCACAATTCTTTGCTAATAAGGTGGCTGACATCAGGGTGGCACTCCAGCCAGCACACTCTGTGGGCATTCTTTTGATCAGCTCGAGGTCACTGCACCTTGATTTTCTTGGAAGTACCTTCAGACGACCGGAGTTCATGGATGTCATGCGGCTTATCAAGGGTATGCACCCTACCTGCTGTAGTTTGGACCCTGGACCAACTTCCCTAATTTTGGGTCGTGTTGATGTCATCGGTCCAGTCCTTGTGCGGATACTCTGGTGCTCCTTGGAATCCAGAGAGTTTCCTAGCTCCCTGAAAGAGGCGGTGGTGACACCTCTCTTGAAAATAGCTACCTTGGACCCAGACTGCCATGCAAACTACAGACCCATCACGAACCTCCCCTTTTTAGGGAAGGTGATTGAGAAAGTAGTGGCAGCACAACTGGAAGACCATTTGACCATCCATGACATCTATGAACTGCTCCAGTCCGGTTTTCAAAAGAGACATAATACTGAGACAGTGCTGGTTCGGCTGCTCAATGATCTCCTGATGGCTAGAGATTGGAAGAGCCACTCCATCTTGGTTCTTTTGGATCTCTCATCAGCATTTGACACCGTGGACCATGGGGTGTTGCTGGGTCGTTTTAGGTACATCTGTGGACTGTCGGGAACAGTCCTCAGGTGGTTTACATAGTTCCTCATGGGTAGAACACAGAGAGTGGTGTCTGGGTTTTTTTTCCTCAGGCCCTACTTCTCTGTCATGTGGGTTACCTCAGGGTTCTGTGCTTTCACCAATGTTGTTTGCAGTGTGCATGCTACCCCTCGGAGACACTGTAAGAAGGTATGGGCTGAGGTTTCACCTCATATGCTGATGATACTCAGCTCTACCTTTCTTTCACACCCGACCAGGTTGGAGCTGTCTCGAGCTTTAATAACAGTCTGAAAAAAATCCAGGAGTGGATGGATTCCAGCTAGCTGAAGTTGAACTCTGAAAAAACTGAGGTGCTGGTTGTGGACCGAGGTCGCCAGATAGGGGGTTGGGGGTTGGTTCGTCCTCTGGAATTTTTCTCAGTGGCGTTTCACTCCTGACTTCTGAATGGGTGCGTAACCTGGGGTTAATTTTTGATGAGGTGCTGACCCTGCATTCACAGGTGTCAGATGTCATCAAATCTTCCTTTTATCATCTTAGGAATATCGCCAGGGTTAGGCATCCAGTTCAGTCTGTCGACCTTCCTACATTGATCCATGCCTTTGTGTCCTCACACTTAAATTACTACAACTCCCTTTACCCTAGGGCTTCCTGGGGTAGAAATCCATCACCTGCAGCTAGTGCAGAATGCAGCGGCCCAGCTTTTGATGGGATCTGCTCAATCCTGTCATATTTTGCCGGTTCTGCGCAAACTGCACTGGCTGCCAGTACAGTGGTGGATCACCTTTAAAGTCGGCTTGCTGACTTTTAAAGCCCTACACGGACTGGACCCAGATTACCTGAAAGAGCTCCTGTTTCCTTACTGCCCTGGACAATCACACCGCTCAGCCAACGAGGGGTTGCTAGAGATTCCAAGGGTATGTTTAAAATCATCTGGGACGAAAGCTTTTATGTATGCAGCCCCCACCCTTTGGAATTCTGTACTCGGTCAGCTATGGGAGTGCACAACTATGGAGGGATTTAAGCAATCTTTAAAAATGTTTTTGTGGCACCAGGCATTCAGCGATTTAGTTTTTCGTTTTTCTTTTAGTGTACTGTTACTTTAATGCTAATTTTATTGATGTTTGTTTTGTTTTAAATAGTTTTTGCTGTTTTAAATTGTAAGGTGCCTTGGTTATGGATAAGGCGCCCTATAAATAAATGTTATTATTATTATAATATCTCATTACCTCCAATAGCTCCATATGAAGTCGAACTATCCATTGTTTACCCGACACAAAATGGCCACCCAGGAGGTAATGAGATATTCTATAAAAGATATATAGATGATATTTTAATAATATGAATGGATGACATGGACAAACTGATGCAATTTTTCAAATATCTGAATAACTACACAGGATACCTTGGTTTTACCATTATACAACATAAAACAGAAATATGTTTTGGGGGAGTTACTCATACAGAAGGAAAACAATAAGCTTTCAACTAATCTTTACAGGAAGTCAACAGGCACAAATACCCTCTTGCATGCTGGAAGCTACCATCCAAAATGTTTAAAGGACCATAGTACATGGAGTACTTCACTTAGAAGCATGCATTAATTCTTGACACGCATTTTAAGTATTCTAGATCCCAAAACTTGGGGGGTGGTGAGGGTGGGAGACGTCCAGTGACAGTTTTTGTCTATAATCTGTTTGATTTTAAAGGATGGAGCAGAAAAGGCCACAGCAAAATTAAGCTGTCTGTAATTACAGAAAAGGAAGATGAGAAGGACTCAGCTCTTGAAACATATGTAAAAAACGTTTGAATTTTTTTATAAATAGGCACTTACATGTTGGCAAAACTAATGTTTCATTTCCATGCCTAAAAAGGATGTAGAGACATACTCTGATGGCAGATAAGGACCGCATGGCCCACCCAGTCTGCCCATTTCCCTACCTATCAGATAAGCTGCAATTCCTAGTTTTACCAACAGCCTACTTCCTCCAAACTGCCACTAGAATTTCCATATGTCTGTCCCATGCATTCTTAAATTCCTCCACTATTTTTGACCCCATGAGGCTCCTCAGGAAGGGCGTTCCATGCGTCCACCACCCCCTCCGTGAAAAAATACTTCCTCACATTGCCCCGAGTTATCCCCCATCTAGCTTCAAATTATGCCCCCTTGTTCTTGCATGCCTCTTTTTCTGAAAGATGCTACCCTCTTGGACTTTAGTTGATTCCCTTGAGGTACTTAAAAGTTTCTATCATGTCCCCCTTCTCCCTCCTTTCCTCGAGGGTATACATATTAAGCTCTTTTAGTCTCTCTTCATATGGCTTCTGGTGCAGACCCTGCATTATTTTAGTAGTCCTCCTCTGGACTGCCTCCATCCTGTCTATGTCCCTGCAGAGATGGGGTCGCCAGAACTGCATGCAGTACTCCAGATAGGGTCTCACCAACTGTCTATACAGAGGGATACCAACTTCCTGTTTTCTACTGGTGAAGCCTCTCCCTTTGAATCCTAGTATCCCCCCCCCAGCCGTCCTTACTGCCTTCTCACATTGCTTGCCTACCTTTAGGTCATCTGATATGACTACCCCCAGGTCCCTTTCCATTTTTGTTGTCATTAATACCTCTCCCCCAACTTTGTACTCTTACCTAAGGTTTTTGTTTCCCAGGTGCATTACTTTGCATTTCTTTGCACTGAATCTAAGCTGACATACTTTTGACCATTCCTCCAACTTTGCAAAGTCCCTTCTCATCATTTTCACCTCCCCTTGTGTATCAACCCTGTTGCAGATCTTTGTGTCATCTGCAAAAAGGCATACATTTCCTTCCAGTCCCTCCACAAGGTCATCTACAAAGACCTTAAAGATGACCAGTTCCAGCACTGAACCCTGCGGTACTCCGCTAGTAACCCCCCTTTCTTCGGAGTAGACTCCGTATACTATTACTCGCTGCATCCTGTAAATAAGTAAAGTTGCAGAAATTGATATGATCAGATACTGTATTTCCTGAAATTTCTGTCATATCGCTAGAGAAATTCCATGCCTGCCTGTAGTAACGCTATACAGCCACTGGAGAGAATTTCTTTAGAAATATCACAAAAACATAGCTTAATCTGGTTCAGTTTCAGTTGCTTACCATCTGTATCCCCTCTCCCCCCGGGTCTCCCCTGAAAAAGGGACTTCTAGGCCCAGTGGGCTTACCGGGTTAACAAAATTCAATAAATAAAAACATCTGTCTCTGTCTATTGCTGCAACTGTATTAGATATTTTGGGGGGATATAATTAAACCTAGCCATTAAAAATTGAAACTTTTCACACATGTATGGATGGAATAAACGGAACAGTGCACTACCAGCAGTGTATTACAAGAGCTAATGGCACACTTCCCAGCATATTCATGGCCAAACCTCTTCTTTGATTTGCCTTTTTTTTTTGGTTAAGAATGAAATAACCTGTTAAAAAAATAATATGCTACTGCCAATGTAATAATATATAGCTGCATTCTTGCATCACCAATTAACTGCAGTTTACTATTCTCCCGAGTTGCAGAATCAACTCTTTTGAGGTAACTGACAAGTTTAACATGTTGAAAACCATTCACTGCTCTACTGGCTCTTACACAGCATTGCGTTACTGTCTTGACTTTTAATGACTTCCCCAAAGGGGACCATCTAAAAAGCTACCATTCATTCAGTCTGCCTTCTGCTACTCCGATAACCACCTTTACTGCCAGATAAACTAGATTTTATTTAGTGAAATTACAAAGGCGAGCTTTATGAATCATAGATTACAGTGACCTCCCCAATGACTTCTGATGCACTTTTCATATCTCGCTCTGCCTAAAAGGCGTGTTTGTCTATTCAAAGAGCACTCTTGTCTCCATGGCCAAAATGTTATCATTTAGATCAAAAGGATTTGTTACATATTAATGGGATTATACAGCCATAGTACTACTCTTGCCAGAATCAAAGCAGTCAAGTGTGAAGAAAATACAACATATCATAAAACAAAAGAGAAATACCGCTCGGGGAAGTTGCTCAATATAAATTCCTTTTTAAATTCAGAATATCCTTTGCTGAACCTGCCATATATATCTGCACCATTGATAAAATACTAAATTATAACAGCAGTGGTGCTACTATCAATTGTCTACGTTTCATCCCCCAAAATAATGCTATTAAGGTTAACTAACAGCTTAATCTAAAGATATAGTTAACTGTCTGCAGCCAATTTTACCTGAAAAATGTGGAGTGCATAAACCACAGCATAATGTACACAGATAGCAACAGACTCTGTAACTCAGTTTGTGTTACAATATGAAACTATGAGGCATTAAAATATCATATTCCATTTTCTTTAATGTGAATAAAATCTAATAACTACAACTTTGGAAAAAATGTAATAAATGTGCACAATGTAAATAGCACTAGAAACAGCTACAAAAGTTTCTATTTCCCTAGAGACGACCCTTTCACAGAAGGCTGAGGATCACCACAGCAACCAGTCTACAAAAACAGTCCATAGGCCCCTGCCCCATGATCCTGGTAAAGTGATTTGTACTCTGTTAGAACGTTAAAGCAAAAAATTTTGAAAAACGATCAAAGTAAACAGCACTATTAAAAAAACATCTTGTTTTGCTGACTTCAAGGTGACAAGTCACAACCTTATATTTTGAATTTGAAAGATGAAAGCCAAGTGCCAAAGATTGGGTAAGGCTGATTTAACCATTTCATTGAGAAGGTCTACAGAGACATTCACGGTATATTATCCACAACAACCATTACAAATTTACGTTACTAGATCACTGCAAAAACATGCTGGGTTATATCATATTGCACTATCCATGCTAAGACAGCTGTTCACTGTAGCATAAGAAAAAAGTTGTTTTTTTCAGACAACATTCCCTATCTCTACAGACTAGACAAACCAAGTACAGACCTCTAAACTGCAGAGAGGCTGATGGTCAGACAAGTAAAAATTAATCATGTAAACTGTACTAATCTATGTTTTTATAAACATACAATAACTATTTTACATACACTGAGCAAACATTTAATTCGAAATAATGTGGCAAAGCAGTTTATTTGACAAGATAACTATAATCCATTCCAAGCAATCCAGCACTTTTCAACCATTAAACTAAAACATAATTCTGAGGGCAATTCATAAAAATACTCAATTTTAGAAAGCTATCGGTTTATAACACATCCTTTTAAGAAATATGGGGTCCTGACATGAACCATTTATGGTGGTTAACCATGTTTCATACTACTGTTAAGTGTAACATGATGTAATTCTGACTGCTTGTCCTGTAGTTAGAAATTAACCACTTCCTTTCTTACACATTATTACACTAGGACCGGATCCAGAGGGTCATGGTTGGTGGGACAGTCTCATCCCCAAGGAGGGTCATTAGTGGGGTCCCTCAGGGATCAGTCCTTGGGCCCCTCCTGTTCAATGCCTATGTCTCTGACATAAGGAAGGGTATCAGGAGTGAGACGAGTCTCTTTGTGGATGACTCAAAACTAGGAGCGGTCGTGGATGGAGGGGTGGCCCTACAGGGGAGGGGGGCCTGGAGGCTCTGGAATGGTGGTCTAGAAAGTGGAAACTGAGGTTTAATGCAGGAAATGCAAGGTATTGCATCTGGGAGCCAGAAACCCGGGCCAAGAGTACACCCTGCTGGGGGGAATGCTACAAGTCTCAATGGCTGAGAGGGACCTGGGGGTGGTGGTGGATGTCAAGATGAACAACTCTGAGACTTGTAGGAGGGCAGTGGCCAAGGCCAACAGGATGCTGGGATGCACTGCTAGGGGGATCACCTCCAGAGGAAGGGAAGTGATACTCCCCCTGTATAACTGCTTGGTGAGGCCACACCTTGAGTACTGCGTGCAGTTTTGGAGGCCACACTTAAAGAGGGACATTGAACTCCTGGAGAGGGTCCAGAGGACGGCAACCAAAATGATCTGGGGCCTGGGGGACAGGACGTATGGGGAGAGGCTCAAAGAGCTAAATATGTACACACCAGAAGAGAGAAGGGACCGGGGGGACATGATAGAGGTCTTCAAGTACATGAAGGGGTTAAATAGGGAGAAGCAGTCAAGGTGTTCCATGGAAGGGGGGCAACTAGAGGGCATGGGTGGAAGCTGGGGGGGGAGATTCAGAAGAGAAAGGAGGAGGTGCCACTTCACTGAGAGGGTGGTGGAGCCATGGAATGCGCTGCCCAGGGGGCTGGTGGAGGCAGAGACGGTGGAGGGGTTCAAGAGGGGGTGGGACAGGTACAGGGGAAGGGTTCTGGATGCAAAGTCCTGTGCAGTGGGAATATCCGGGACTGAGAAGGGAGAAGCCAGAGAGGACAAGGGGGGCAGTAAGATCATCTCCCAGGGTGGGGGCTGACCAAACGAGCAGACACGAAAGACCATTAGGCCTATTCTGCTGGCATTTTAGTATGTTAGTAGTATGTTAGTATAGAGTCAAATGTGAACTGCTCTATTCTTTACTGTGTTGAAGGTTATCTGTCAAATTTGTTTTACCATATACTCCACCTTCCAATGAAAAACTAACACGTTAATGCAAGTGTTTTCTCAGAACTGGATCTGTTACTGTACTAACAAGTTAAAGGATAACTAATGAATACATTTATAATCAGAATTAAATATACTGACACTAAATTTTCCTGCATTGGTCCTTTGGTAACTTGATTTGAATAGAGATAAAGCTTGCCCATAGGCGCAGCAGTAGCACTACCGCTTGCAATGCCAACGACAAGGGTTCAGAAGCGAACTTGAGGCATCAGAGATCCGGCCAGAGGGGAGGAGGAGGATCGGTATCTGTAGGACTGCTTTCCTCCTCTCGGGGGCAAAGTCCATGCTTCTCTGGCCCCTACCGGCAGCTGGGGGAAAGGCAGCCAGGGCCTGAATGTCAAGGGGGCGTGGCAGAAGTAGGCAAATGTTGCACAGAAGTATGCAGCATGCGTCCTGATGTCACTGCAAGCCACGCCTCCTGGGGGCACCAGAAGAACGGAAAAACTGGGGGCAGGATGGCAACGAGTGCTTGCAGGCCCCATACCCGACTAGCTGGACAGGCCAGCATATACTGGATCCAGATCATGGCGGGGGTTGGGGAACCCTGCCGACTCCACCAGGAGGGGTCAGCCCTGGGGGAAGATGGCTGGTGCTAAGTCCCAGTGGAGCTCAGCGTGATGGGGCTGGGGCGCTCGTCTGAAGGGGGCTGACCGGAGAATGAGATAAACAGAATATAACTAAAAAAAAGAAAGTATTACTATAAAGCAATCGTTGGATAATTTGCAATTCACGCACTTGTCTGAACTAGTCTGAACTATCTGTACTGGAGTGAATGCACAGCACTGCAACATAGTTAAAAGTTTTGTTCATATATTAGAACCCCTGCATGTGGTAACGGAATGTCTTCACTAAGCCTTTATCTCTGTTAAAGCAAACTTATCATTCAAATCACTTGTATTCTTTTGACTCTTAACTATAGACGAACAGATTACAATCAGGCCACAATAAAATGGCTCCAGTTATCAAAAGAAAACAATTTCTGAGGGTCTCCTTCTGTGAACAAACGCTTATCTTTCTACAGAGTTCATCATAAAACAATGTAGTCTAATGCAGTGGCAAATGCTATACCTGACATAATAGGAGAACCTACTGTACTTTATAAACTAGTCAAATGAACTGATAAATCAGAAAATATCCAAATAGCTTAATTTAATATATCATATTGAAAAATAGATTCATGATCCAGTAGAAATAAGAGCTAGATAATGACTGCAGAATCCCCTGTTCAAGTTTTCCTCTGTATAATAAAAGAAACAAAATATTTAAAATAATATGCTGTACATCATCTCTCTCTTTTTTTTTTTTTTCTTGCCTACCTGCCCACCTGCACCCCACTCCTTTGGGCCACTGACACTACCCTTGCTACCCGCCAGACTCACCCTCGCATTTCCAGCATCCACCGAAGTTCTCCTGCAGCCTTCTGTCCCTGGGCCAGCTTATCCCTGCCGGGGGCCTGGTCTGTCTGTCGTGGAGGGCAAAGACATCTGTAGCCTCTTGCTTTCCTCCAAATGGCTGATCTGTCCCTGCCGGGGAACCCCCCACTGACTAGAGGCGGAGGCTGAAGGGTGATGTGGTGCTGGCACAGTGGGGGTTAGTTGGCATGGGAGGGACTTCATGGCTGTCATCCTGCATGCCATGGTGTGGCAGAGTTTCCTCCTTTCTGCCCTGCCCTCCCCCCATCCACAAGGACATGCATGCTACGGCTGACCTGGGAGGGAGTACCCAATGGTGCAGGTTCACCCACGCCATCTACGGCACCCCCCCCCCCAAAGAAGAGCATCCATCGGATGCTCTAGATACTTCCTACTGGCCTCCACTCCTGACGTCCCAGGCTCAGGGCGCAACCCTGGGTCGCCAGCGTGCCAGAGGGATTTCCCCATCACTCACTGCCACCATCTCTTTTTAAATGTCTCTTCTCTAATTGTCATCTTGATTGTTCCTAGTTGCAGGATATGCGATGCCAGAGAAGGGAGGTGTGTCCAGGAACTTCAGTTTCAATCATGTGAGCCTGTAACTCAGTGGTTAGAGCACTGGGACAGTATTTCAGGGGCCTTGGTTCAGTTCCCAGTAGGTCAGGTTATTTCTTTCTCACTGCAGTTTGTGAATTAAACTGCTTAGCACTGACTAATACTGCACCAAAAAACATCTAATTATCATCTCTTTTTCAACAGAGACAAAAACATCAGTGCACAATTATTCAGCAATGTCTAGGGTAGATGCACAGGCGTTGGGACAAGGAGATCCATGTTCAAATCTCAATACTGTCACGCAGTTTATAAACCTGAGAAAGTCACTTCAGCTGTCAGTGCTTCAGTCCACCCAGATAAGTAACACCACAATGCAGGGCCCACTGAAGATACTGCATCACACTTTGGCGTTCCTGGGTAAATAAATGGTAAAAACATAAACAGAAAAGGTTTGATTGAAGAACAGTTGGCCCATCATGCAGACCTAGGTTTGTGCATGGACTCAGGTTTTCTGCCCTGGGACTGGTGGGGGAAGGGCACAATGCAGAGATGAAATACGAGGATCCAGGGGAGGAAAGAGGGTGCAGGCAACCTAGGAGACCCAATTTTGTATATGGACTCAAATTTCCTGCCTCGGGACTGGCAGAGCACAACGCAAAGATATGATGTAAGGATACTGGAGAGGGAAGAAAGGGGGCAGACACCAGGGAGACCCAGGCTTGTAGGTGGATTCAGATTTACAGCCCTGGCACTGGCATGAGGCAGGGCCCAATGTGGATGCAAAATGCAAAGACACTGGGGAGAAAGAGTGCAGACACCAGGAAGGCCAAGGTTAGTGGATGAATTCAGATTTCCTGGCTTGGGACAGGCAAGGGGCAGCGCACAGTGGAGAAAAAAAAATGTGAAGATCCTGCAGAGGGTGGGTGGGTGCAAGCCCCTGGGAGACCCATGTTTTGTGCAAGCCCCCTGGGAGACCCATGTGTGTGCATGGACTCTGGTGTCCTGCCCTAAGACTGAAAGGGCCCAATGCTGACACAGAATGTGAGGATCTTGGGGAGGGAGGGTGCAGATACCTGGGAGACCCCAGTTTGTGCACGGACTCAGGTTTCCCACCCTAGAACTGGCAGGGTCCAATGCTGAGATAAGATGTGAGGATCCTGGGGAGGGACGGAGGGAGGGAGGAAGGGTGGGAGGGTGCAGACACCTGGGAGACCCCCGGTTTGTGCACAGATTCAGGTTTCCCACTTTAGAACTGTCGGGGGGGGAAGGGCAATGTGGAGATCAGATGAACGTCCTGGCAATGGAGGATGCAGGCTACCTGGAAGACCAGGTGACAAAAGTAATTAAAATCATTATAAAAAAATAAAACATGCCAGAAAGGCATTTAAACAATGCAAAAGTACAGACAGAAAGGAATTTAATATAAAAGAAACAAAGCAATCCAAGACAGACAAACATGTACATGGTGTCAACTGTGTGAGCTTATTTCCTCAGTTATCCTATTTAGGCTCTTAGCTGGACATAGAAACATAGAAGCTGACGGCAGATATGGACCGCAAGGCCCATCCAGTCTGCCCATTTCTTTTTCTACCTTATAAATGTGCCATCGGCCTTTGCTCTGTCAGTGGCCTATCTATTCATACTCATTTGTATTGCTCCCTTATGCCTATCCCATGCCTGTTTGAAGCCCTGCACTGTATTCATAGCCACCACTTCTTGAGGTAGGCCATTCCATGCATCCACCACCCTTTCTGAGAAAAAGAATTTCCTCATATTCCCCCTTAATCGGCCCCCCTCTAATCTCATGCTGTGTCCTCTTGTCCTGCTATTTTTCTTATATTTAAACATGTTAGACTCTTTCACCTTGTTAATGCCCTTAAGGTGTTTGAATGCTGGAGACAGGAAATGGCACCACAATCTGCATGGGGTTGTATACAGACCCCCATCTCAGGGGGAGGGAATGGACAAGGAAATGATAGAAGGCTTTCTTAGAATGGCAGAAAAAGGGGAGATATTGTTGATGGGGGACCTGAATATGCCAGCTGTTAACTGGAGCACCTTTGCTGCAGGCACATCCAAGAGCAGGGTCATTCTTGATGCCCTACAAGGGGCATGCCTCAGACAGCTAGTATTGGAACCCACTAGGGAGGGAGCAATCTTAGACCTGGTACTCTCAAATGGGGATGGAGAAAGAATCTTAGATTTAGAAGTAGGTAGCCATCTGGGAACAAGCGACCACCAAACAGTGTGGTTCACGATAAACACAGCCATACACAACCAGTTACAAAAGCAAGAGTACTGGACTTTAGGAGGGCTGACTTTGGGAAATGAGAGAGTGCCTCAGAAAAGCACTAGCAAACAGGCAAGAAGGAGGGTGGAGGAAAATGGGAGTGATCAAAACAGCCATCACAGAGGCAACAAGCCTTTGTGTAAAGCAAATCAATAAACACAACGAAGGAAAAAACGCTATGGTTCTCAAAAGAGGTGGCAGGAAGGTTAAGGAGAAAAGGACAGCATTCAGGAAATATAAGGAAACACAGAAGGAGCAGGACAGAGAACTTTATCAGTTAAAGCAGAAAGAGGCTGGAAGGCAGTCAGAATAGCAAAGGCCCAAACTGAGGAAAGGATAACCAATTCTGTTAAGAAGGGGATAAGACCTTTATAGGTACATTAGGAGCCAAGAAAGACCAAAGGAGGGATACTGAAGCTTAATAAAGGGAGGAATGTTGGTAGAGGGTGACAGTGAAAAGCTGGGATACTGAACGAATATTTCTGCTCAGTATTCACAAAGGAAGAGGAGGGGGAGTTACCTAAACCAAACAAGAGAAACACTCTGAAGACAGGGGTCGATACCAGTCCATTTACAGAAGAAAGGGTTCTGAAAGAACTAATAAAATTGAAGGTGGACAAAGCAATGGGGCCTGATGGGATTCACCCAAGAATTCTAAAAGAACTAAGGGTAGAACTAGCGACACCGCTGAATACTCTCTAACAAATCATGGGAGGATGGGGTGGTACCCAAGGACTGGAGGAGGGTAGATGTGATTCCTCTTCACAAAAGTGGAAGCAGGACAGAGGCAGGAAACTACAGACCAGTTAGTTTGACCTCAGTGGTAGGGAAAATGATGGAATCACTTCTGAAGGAAAGAACTGTTGAGTACCTAGAGGCCAGTGGGGCACAGGACCCAAGGCAGCATGGATTCACGATAGGAAGGTCGTGTCAGACGAATCTAATAGATTTCTTTGACTGGGTGACCAAAGTAGTAGACCAGAGAGGGGCTGTGGACATGGCCTACCTAGATTTTAGCAAGGCATTTGATACAGTCCCACACAAAAGATTAATTCACAAGATAGCCAGCCTTGGAGTGGGTCCCCAGGTGGTAGCCTGGATAAAAAATTGGCTAGACAACAGGACGCAAAGGGTAGTAGTAAATGGAGTACACAGTGAAGAAATACAGGTTACTCACCTGTAACAGGAGTTCTAGGAATGGTATATGTTGTTCATCCACACTCATTGGCAGGTATCCTTGCCGCTTTAAATCTTGCCGGAAGGTCTTCAAGCTTGCTCCTCCCACCCACCCGGGTGGTATAACTCTCGGCTCCGCCCCATGACGCCAGATCTGGCCCGCTGGAAGCTCAGGTTGTGCGTCGCAGCCGGGGAGGTCGGGTGGGTCGTGTGGATGAACAACATATACCATTCCTAGAACTCCTGTTACAGGTGAGTAACCTGTATTTCTAGGGACATGGATATGTTGTTCATCCACACTCATTGGCAGACTCCTAGCAGTTCTCCGGGAGGAGGGAGGCAAGACGCACACCCCCAATACTTACTTGGGAAAGAGAGACTGGAGAACCGAGGCCCCAAAACCAGCATCCCGGCGTGACTCAAGGCTCGATGTGGTAATGGGTAATAAAGGTGTTTGCTGACTTCAGGTAGCAGCCCTGCAGATTTCCTGGATAGGGGCGTCTGGAAGCAGCCACGTTGCAGCAGTATGGTGGGTAGATGAGCTCTTATCCCTCTGGGGTCTCCATGCCCGCCAACTTATAGCAGAGATCTATGCAGGAGGTTACCACCTGCTTATCGTCCGCTTGGCTGCAGGTCTGCCAGATGCGCGGCTTCAGCGAGGTGACAAACACAGCCGGCTAACCCTCCTCGACTTCAGCCGTGCGCCCTATAATAAGCGAGCGCCTTCAGGGTCCAGAGTATGGAGCCTATATTCGCCTCCGAGGTGTGATTGGGTAGAACACCGGCAGAGTCAACACCTGGTTAAGGTGAAACTCCCACACCACCTTCGAAGGAATTTCGGTGGGGGCGAGGACAACCTTGTCCCTGTGGAAAACAGGTAAGGAGACTCGATGGAAAGCGCCTGGAGCTCTCCCATCCTTCTGGCTGACGGATAGCCACCAAGAAGGCGGTCTTCCACGACAGGTGAGAGAGAGCACACCTGTGCATAGGTTCAATGGCTTGCCCATGAGCTTTGCCAGTACCAGCAGTAGATCCCACGGAGGTGGGGGTTCCCGACTGGAGGAAATGTGATCAAGGCCTTTGAAAAAGCGCCAGACCACCTTTCTCCCACATCGACTGCTTCCCGGCCCGCGCCGGTAAGCAGAGATGGCTGCCAGGTGCACCCTTAGGGTCGTCGACCTAAGCCCTTGACTAGAAAGGGACCATAAATAGTCCAAGATGCTTGCCAAGGAACAGGAGGAAGGGTCCAAGCCCTTGTTCTCGACACCAAATGGAAAACCTTTTCCATTTGAAGGCATAGCATTTTCTGGTCGACTCTCACGGGACGCCTCAACTACATTGAGGACCTCGTCGAAAGACCCAAGGCCTGGAACTCAGCCACCAGGAACCAGGCCGCTGGGTGCAGGGATTGAAGGTCCGGATGGAACACCTTCCCTGATTGACTGAGAGCAGGTCCGGGCGAGCTGAAGCTGCCGCGAGTCCTGAGCTGAGACTGAGGAGATCTGGTACCAGAACTGGCGAGGCCAGTCTGGGGCTATCAGAATCACCTGCGCCTTGTCCCTCCTCGCTTTGAGAAGCACCTTGTGGATCAAGGGAAATGGGGGAAAGGCGTAGAAGAGGCCCGGGGTCCACTGCCTCGAGAAGGCATCCCCCTGCAGCGAGCCCTGCTGAGGGGCGGGCATGGAACAGGCTCAGCTCGCTGCCTCCCTGGAGGCAAACAGGTCCACCTGAGGTGTGCCCCAATGGGAGAACAGATGCTGTACTACCTCCGGTGAGAGACCACTGTGGGATGCAGCCCCATCCGCTCAGGGCATCGGCCAGGGTGTTGGAGGCTCCTGCCACGTGAATGGCTAGGGAGATCCGCCCAGGCTGCGCACGGTGACCAAATGCGGAGAGCTTCCTTGCATAGAAGCATGGAGCCGGCCCCGCCTGGGCGGTTTAGATAGTACATGGTCGTGGTATTGTCCGCCTGACTCGGACCACTTGACCCCGGAGGAACGGAGCAAAGGCGGTGAGAGCTAGGCGGACCGCCTGAGCTCCAGCAGGTTGATGTGGCATCGACTCCTGGGGACCAGAGGCCATGAGCCCGTGGTTCCCCAGATGGGCACCCCAACCCATCAGAGAGGCATCGGTCGATAGAGACCGCCGGCTCGGGGAGACGAACGGATGCCCTCCTGCAAATGATCTGGAACGTCCACCACTGGAGAGCGCTCACATCCCCTGTGTCACCGACACAAGCTGGTCCAAAGGATCGCAGCGCCAGACCACTGGCTGGCCAGTCCCCACTGAAGGGGACGCATGTTCCAGCGGGCCCAACGACCACGCTGGTGCAGGCCGCCATGAGACCCAGGAGGCGAGGAAGTCCCGGCAGGGCAATTGCCCAACCAGAAATGATCGGGCAAAGGAGGAAAGAACTCGCCCTGTCCGCCGAGCCAGGCCTGGCTCGAAGAGAGTCGAGCTGCGCCGATGAATAGAATCACCTGCTTCGGCTCGAGTTCGACTTGGCCTCTTGATAAGGAGGCCCAGTTGAGAGCAGACCTGGAGGGCCAGATTTCTGACCACTCTGCCTCCTTCCTGAGGGAGCTGCTATCAGCCAGTCGTCCAGGTAAGGGTACACCGACCCTCGGCGCCAAGAGGGAATGCTGTCACCACTGCCATGCATTTGGTGAAGACCCTGGGAGCTGGAGACAAGTCAAGGGCATGGCTTGGAATCAAGAGGGATCCTTCCGCCGAAGCGAAGGAATTCTGGTGAGACGGACGGATAGGGACGTGAAAAACGCTGCCCTGCAAGTCCAGAGAGCAGAACACAGATGCGCTCCAAGGATGGTATTATCTGAGCCAGAGTGACCATCCTGAAGGTTCGAGACCTTAGGAACTTGTTTAGGTCGTGTAGGTCGAGAATGGGGCGCCAGCCCCCCGTCCGCTTCGGAACCAGGAAGTACCTGGACACAAACCCTGGGTCTGAAGGAGGGTCCACCACCTCTCTTATCACCTCCTTCTGGAGGAGGAGAGCGATGTCGGCTCGACGAGCCGCCAGTGAGGCTGGGGATCCCGAAGCCCCCCGAGGGGCGACGGCTCTGAAGGGTGGTGCCTGCTCGAATTCCAGAGGCAGGCCTCTTCCCACCACCTCCAAGACCCACCTGTCCGTGGAAACAGCGGACCAGGCGGAACGGAAGTGCTGGAGCCGCCTCTCACGGGGGACCTAGGATAAGGTGACGGAATGGGGCGACACCCCTCAGCCCGGTCACTGGGCAGGCTTGGAGGAGGGACCGCCGAGGGACCTCCTGGGCCTTTTCCTCCCTGCCTCCTGTTAGAGGAAGCCGCAGCTTGGGTTTGGGATGCCAGGCCGAGCCTGCTGGCCCTGGACGTTGCTGGGCCGGGGTGCCGGGGCACAGAAGGATCAAAGGGTCTTAGGCTGTGGGTTTGGCGGCCTTTGTCCTTCTGAGCGGAAGAGACCGAGTCCAAGGTAGCACTGGACTCTCGATCCTCTGCAGGTGACCTTCCACCCCAGGGTCAAGAGGTCAGTCCCCAAAAAGGGGACATCCGCCAACTTGTGCTGGGTATCCGAAGTAAAGGTGGATATCCTCAGCCAAGCCCGCCGACGCATAGCCACTGCGGCCGCCACCGATCTGGCACATGAGTCCCCTAAATCCAAAGCAGTCTGGAGCTGCTGTTTGGCCACTGCCCTGCCCTGGTCCCGCACCTGCTTAACCGTAGTCTGCAGATCGGCGGGAAGATGAGGGATGACCTCATCCAGGGAGCCCAACAGGGCATGAGAGAAATGTGCCATGAGGACGGCCGAACTGGCCTGACGAAGGCCGAGAGAGGACGCAGCGAGACTTTTCGCCTGACATAGTCCAATTTCTTGACTCCTTGTCAGGAGGTTTGTCCATATCCCTGGCGCTGCCGGGCGCGCTGAAAACGCTGTCGGTAACCAACCCTCAGCAGAGGGGTGTTCAAAACCGGACAAGGAACCAGTAGGGACCGGATACTTCCTGGCCATCCTGGCCGAAGGCGCAGGGCAGGAAGCAGGGCGCTGCCAAAGCTCCAGTGCCGACCCACTATGGCCTCGCCACCGGAAAGGCCTCCGCCGGAGAATCCCTCGGTCCAGAATCTCCTGAGGGGATACTGGCCGTTTGAACGGGTTCGAGCCCATCCCGTGGACTCCGAGATGAGCCAGGTAGTCCTAGGAAGGACGACGGGCTATCGCCCATTGACTGACCTCCTGAAGACTTCAAGTCCAGTCGCTGGAGAAAAAGGAGGAATCATCTTCGGACTCGAAGAGTCCTCGAAGAGCTGCCTCTGGCCTGAGCCACCCTTCACCTGCCGAGGTCGATCGGAGTGAGGGTAACTGACAGCCGATGGGTAGACCCTTAGCCGATCGAGAATCCTTGGTCGGAGCCCCAATTGGTGGCTGTGGAGGCGGAGGTTCCAACCGAATCGGTGGAGCAGCTGGTTTTGGCCAACAACCGCCTGGGTATAGGCCTCGGATAAGTCGAGGGTTGTGTCGGCCGATCCGGTGACAGTTACTTAATGGCCAGGAAGGCGACGGGTCGGCTTATTCCCGCCAGGAGGAGCTGTTAAACATAAGGTCTCGCACGCCGACGCACTTACGCCGAAGCCTCCTCATCCGGTGGAGGAGGACGAGGACGAGCGGCGACGACGCTTACCGCGGTGCCGAGACCGAGACCGCCATGACGTGGGATCGGGCTGGACCGCCAAGAGGTCCGGAGACCGAGAGTCCGGAATTTCCGAGGTCGGGCGGGAGGTGTCGCCGAACCGCACTCTTCGGCTCGGATGGTGCATCTGAGGGCTCCGAACCGGAGGCACAGGCGAGCCCACGGGACTTTCAACTCTCCGGGGAACCGGGAGAGGGGAATCGCCGCTAAAGGCGATAGCCCGCCCAACGGGTCGAGAAAAATTCGACTTCATCGGTGGGAGTCTCGTCAACTGACCTGACGGGACACCGTGAGGCCAGTGGCCGGCCGAGTGGTCGATCGAGCCGACGGTCGACGGCCCGGGAGAGGGACCTTCCCGCCCCAAGAGCGCCGACGAGGGACTTACCCTTGTCCTCTTTTGGACCGAGAATAAGGTCCCGCTAACGAGCTTTCTCCTTTAGTGGAGAGGGACAGACAAAGCTCCTAAAGGAAGCCAAGAAGAGCCCAGAGAGCGGAATAAATGCCGCGCCGAGGAAGATACGTCTGCCGCCGCCTCCCTCTTCGAGGGGCTTACCCATCCGCTCGAAAGCTGATCTGCCGAGCCGCTGGACACCGCCAACCGGCCTCCTTGGTCTTCACCGAGGGAACGCTTCTGGACGGCCCAGATGTAATCGGGCAGCACGGTCTTCGAGACGTAGGTCGAGAAAGATGAGCACAGGTCGAAGCCCGCGGTCGTGCTCAAGGCCTCACAGTAGACACACGGGAGTGTGGATCCGTCCGAGACATCTTTCACCCGCATGGGCATCTCCCAAACTGAGTCGATTTGTCCATCGCAGCCGAGGGATAGAAGACTGAAGTCTTTGCAAAATTTTTTTTTTTTTAAATCCGCAAACGGAGAAATAGGAACCAGTCTCAAACGCAGAGCGTTAAGGAGGGAACCTGAGCTTCCAAGCGGTAAGGAAGATCTGGCGTCATGGGGCGGAGCCGAGAGTTATACCACCCGGGTGGGTGGGAGGAGCAAGCTTGAAGACCTTCCGGCAAGATTTAAAGCGGCAAGGATACCTGCCAATGAGTGTGGATGAACAACATATCCATGTCCCTAGAAAGGAGGGTTACTAGTGGGGTACCGCAGGGTTCAGTACTGGGACCGGTCCATTTTAATGTCTTTATAAGTGACATTGCAGAGGAACTGGAAGGAAAAGTATGTCTCTTTGCAGATGACACAAAGATCTGCAACAGGGTTGATACACAAGATGGAGTGGAAAGGATGAGAAGGGACTTGGCAAGGTTGGAGGAATGGTCAAATGTATGGCAGCTCAGATTCAATGCAAAGAAGTGCAAGGTAATGCACGTGGGAAACAAAAACCCAGGGGAAGTGTACACAATGGGGGGTGAGATACTGACAACAGTAAAAATAGAAAGGGACCTGGGGGTAATTATATCAGATGACCTAAAGGTGGGCAAGCAATGTGAGAAGGCAGTAAGGAAGGCTGGGGGGATACTGGGATGCACAGAAAGAGGCAGCAATAGTAGAAAACAGGAAGTTGTTATCCCTCTGTACAGACAGTTGGTGAGACCCCATCTGGAGTACTGTGTGCAGTTCTGGAGACCCCATCTCCAAAGACATAGACAGAGTGGAGGCTGTCCAGAGGAGGGCAACCAAAATGGTGCAGGGTCTGCACCAGAAGACATACGAAGAAAGACTAAAGGAGCTTAATATGTATACCCTTGAGGAAAGAAGGGAGAGAGGGGACATGATAGAAACCTTCAAGTACCTCAAGGGAATTAAAGTCCAAGAGGATAGCATCTTCCAGAAAAAGAGATGTGCAAGAACAAGGAGGCACAATTTGAAGATAGAAGGGGGATGGCTCAGAGGTAATGTGAGGAAGTATTTTTTCACTGAGAGGGTTGTGGATGCATGGAACAGCCTCCCTGAGGAGGTCGTGGAGTCAACAACAGTGGGAGACTTCAAGAATGCATGGGATAGGAATGTTAGTCCTAGTGGGGGGTAGGAGGAAGTAAGCTGTTTGTTAACTAGGATCTGCAGCTTATCTGTTAGGTAGGAAAATGGGCAGACTAGGTGGGCCAAGCGGTCCTTATCTGCCGTCAAATTCTATGTTTCTATGTTTCTATGTTTAATGCCTCGATCATATCACCTCTCTCCCTCCTTTGCTCAAGGGTATACATATTGAGCTCTGTTAATCTGTCCTCATATGTCTTCTGATGCAGTCCCTGCACCATTTTGGTTGCCCTTCTCTGGACTGCCTCAATTTGGTTAATGTTCTTGTGAAGGTGTGGCTCCAATACTGCACGTAGTACTTCAGATGGGGCTCTAACTAGTGTCTTGTAAAGAGGGATTATTACCTCCTCTTACAACTTGTGATACCCCTACTAATACACCCTAACACCCCCTAGCCTTACCTACTGCTTTAGAGGTCTGCTTGATGATTTCAGGTCATCACTGATGATGATGCCCAAGTCTCTTTCTTCCTTTGTGACTGCTAGCAACTCCCCTCCCAGCCTATAGGTGGCTTCAGGGTTTCTCTTCCCTATGTGCATGATCTTGCACTTCTTTGCATTAAATCCCAGTTGCCGCTCTTCTGACCATTTTGCTAGCTTATCCAGATCTCTTCTCATTCTGCCCACCCCATCTGGATCATCTACTCTGTTGCAGATCTTGGTGTCATCTGCAAACAGACAAGCCTTACCCTCTAGTCCATCTGCAAGGTCACTAATGAAGATGTTGAAGAGGACTGGCCCCAGGACTGATCCCTGAGGTACCCCACTTGTGACATAACATAACAGGGTAAATCATTAATCTAATAATTCATTCTAGGAGGCAGTATAGTGTAGCAGTTAATGGCACTGAGCTGCAAACCTGGGTTTGAATCCCATCTGCCACCACTTGCATACTGGGAGACCCTGAGCAAGTCACTTAACTTCCTTGAGCTCCCAGGTCGCACCTGGAAACAAATTCCGGCTCTGTGTGCCTTTCCTGGTTAAACAATTTCCCCTTTCCCTAACAGCCGTTCCAAACATATAATAGAGTCTGAATGTATTCATGTCATTAAACAATCTTGAAAACACTTTCAGATGCATCAGAAAATGCTAATCTCAAACACCAGGGAATGCTTTTAAAGGGAACGTAAACCCTGATTTTTACATCTGTAACAAGATTAGAAACCTGGACATGTGTAAAATCTATTTAATATCTTCAGTTTACTGCTTAAGGTATTTGTTTTGATATATTCCTATTTTTTTTTCCTTATTTAGTGCCCTCTTGTTAATGCTGTCTTTTTTTCCAGCCCAATATTCATTTTTATTTATTTTATTGAATTTTGTTGACCAGGTAGGTCCACTGAGACTAGAAGTCCCTTTTTCAGGGTGCCCTGGGGGGAAGGATACAGATGGTAACCAACTGAAACTGAACCAGATTAAGCTGTTGGTGGTATTTTTACTGAATGGGGGACATTTGGCTAGGACACCAGGGAAATTCTCCTACTCTGCAGATGGGAGGCGCTGTCAGTCTGTCTGTGGAGATGGCGGAGCACAGTTTGGAGTTGGAGACTGAGGGAGTCGGTCGTGTTTGCGAGGAGGATGCTAGTGTGAATTTGAGCGCTTTGCAGGAAATTTCCTCTCCCACGAGAGAAACTCCGGAGGCAACCGGAGCGGAAGAATTCAGGCTTTCTAGTACACCAGTTATTGATGACAATGCCTTGGAGGCATCAGTAACTATACTTCCTCAAAATTTATCTATAGCTGAAAAACGAGCTTACTATCAGATACAACTCCTTCTTTTGGAACTCCATCGGGAATCTTACTGCTGATTTGGAAAAAAAAACGAAAACGCAGTCCTGAAGCAGCTTCCTCCCAACTGCCGAAAGCATTTTTTACTGGAGCTACATCACCGGAAGGAGGACATCGGTCCTAGTTGCAGTCGTGCTTGGTTCTGGGTGATCCAGGGTGGTCCCCTGAATGAGCCTTGAGAGATGCCGGCTGGTATCAGTGCGGTAATGGGGATTGGAGTGCCAACCCTATTTTTCTTGAAGATTCAGCCTCTGTAGGCGTTTCAGATCCTGTTCCCATCTCAGAGACACTGAACGCTCTACAACCTGTTTTGGAGCTGCAAAAGGGGCCTATATTGATGGAGCATATCACTACTGAAACAGGTAACATTTCCATGCTCCCTGATTCCCCTCGTTCTGTGGGTTCTCCTTCCTCTTTGTTGGGGGTTGATGGGCAGAAAGAGCTTCCTGAGGGAAATACTAATGTTGATTTGCATGACATGGACAATGCTATGGACATACAAGGACTTAAATCAGGTGCAAAAACCTAATTCTTTTCAACGTCCTTCCTATGCTGACTTATTTCTCAAACCCACTGAACTGGCCAAGCGTCGCAAAGCTAATAGTTTGAGATATTTGGGAGACATGGACCTTGCTCCAGATAGATTCTTCGTTGGGAAAATTTTATTGAAACAATCCCTGGGCTTCACGCCCTCCGAGGTTTACGCATTGATTCATGCCCCTGTGAAACATACGTTTGACATTAGTTTTAGGACTCCTGATCTCTTGGAACATTTTTCGATTAAACATATGTCAGTAAAGACTAACTCTTTGCGGACACCTTTTCCGGTGATCCCTCTGACGAAACAGCCTTTTAGGGTTATCACTGTATTGTTTAGAAATGAAGGGGTCAATATTTCTGACATTCTGTATTGGTTGGAAAAACATTGTGAAATACAGGGTACCCCGATTTCATTTTAGATACTGAGGGGGTTTTGGAATGGGGGGTGGAAAATAAAGACTAAACTTACTCAAACAGCTGAAGGCCTAAAACATTTGCCAAATTGCTTTTACATAGGCAGGGATAAGGGTTTTATTTTTTACCCTGGCCAGTCCAAAATTTGTTTTAAATGTGGCTCTCCTAGGCACCTTAGTTCTACTTGCTCTATTCAGCAATGTACTTATTGTGGGGATACAGGGCATTCAAGTGTGCACTGTGTTAATACACCAAAATGTAATCTTTGTGATGAAGGCGGTCATAATTTCACTGAATTCTCCTGTGCTGCACACAGTACTGAGGAAGCAGATTATGGTATACAAGATTTTTATGTGCATAGAGCTACCAAATCAAGTAATGTTTCTGTACCTCCCCCCTTTTCTCTTGACCCACTATCCCAAAGGCAGCAGGGCCGTCAACGATACTTCTCTGTTGTTAGCCTTAGTAGCTCTACCCGTTTCAAATCCTACAGTGGCAGATACATCCCCAGATCCTCAAGGTAAGGCTGCGACTGTGCCTCCACTTCAGGCATCTATTCATCCTTGTGCACTCTGGGAAGTACTTAACTGTAATAGGTCTATGCCTCCTCCTCCTGTTCCTCAGGGAATTCCTGTTCCCCCTAGTTCCCATCACACTGAAGATACCTGCTCTCAACCCACGCTTTCTTCTATTCTACCGCCAGTGATGGGGGTTCCTGTTATTGAAAACAGATTTTCTGTTTTGCCAATTGATGTGGATGGAGCAGATCTGGATTCAGATCCTGCCTCCATGGCTTCCTCTCAGAAGGGAATGGTTTCTGACCCCGGAATCTGGTACCATTGTTCCTAGTAAAGTAAAAAAAAAAAACATAGTTCTAAACCTAGGGTGGGTACCAGAAAAAGTTAAAGATTATCATCCACTGAATCTTAACTTGTGGCTTCTGTTTCTGATCCTGTTAGTTATGAGTTGAAAGTGGCTGGTCTCAATACTAATAGCATTCGTTCTGAGATGAGGATGTTACCTACATTTGAATTATTTTCCACCTTTTTGTATGATGTTGTGTTTTTTCAAGACACCAGACTGTATTCATTACAGGATTTTGCCACAGCTTCTGAGGCATGGATATGGGGCCCTAGTTATTGGTCTGGGGAGGATGACCGTTGTTCAGGGCTGGGAATTTGTTTTACACCTCATGTACAGGTTACCCATATGGTAGACATTTTTCCTGGCAGAGCATTTCTGTTAGAAGTTACTTTGGCCTCCATTGATTTCAGATTAATTAATATTTAATGCCCACAATCAAAATCAGGGAGAATCTCCTTATTAAAACTCATTTACCTTTTTCTTTTGACCAGTAGAAATGTTTTATTTGGAGGCGATTTCAATATTAACTGTTCGGCCCAAGATAGGCATTTTGCCTCTTCAAAATTGTATTGTGATACCCATTTTTTTGAATTCTTTGCTTACCCAATCTGGATTAACAGATGTTTATTCCTCATATACTTCAATTCCACATACCTTTTTTCAGGGGAAGAAATCATCCCGGATTGACTACTGGTTTGTGTCTTCCTCCTTACAGACTACGGACCCCATAGTATAACTGGTAGCTACATCTGATCATGCACTTCTAGGTGTCACTCTTTCAAACTGTCACAAAACTTCTCGGGGGTCTGGATACTGGAAGCTGAATTTATCCCTATTAGACATTCCAGAAGTCATGGAGGGCTTCCAGGCCATTGTTACTGCCCGCAAATCAGTCCTTTTTTTATATGACACTAGCCAAGACTGGTGGGAGGATTCAAAAAAGGAGTTTCAGCTTTTTTTTTTCAGACTATATAGGTCGATTACTGGGCAGATATAAATCACAAGAGTATTCAGCTATCAGAAGGTCTTTACTTGAGTTTCAGGAACGTATGTTTAATGGTCTGGAATGTGATATCCAGGTTTTTCAAGATCTGAAAACTAAACTTACCAAACTCCAACGTGACAGAATGTCTTCTTTAAAACAGGAACAAAGGTTTGGAGTCAGAGGTACTTGAGCTCATACAAATCCTTTTGATTTTTTTCAAGCTTCTAGGCAAAGTAAGGATACTTCATTTCTTAAAATTACCCACAGGAGAGGTTATTCATGACAAAGAGGATATTTTGGAGGAAACAGAGACATTTTAGGTCTCTGTTTACTGCAGACCCGCAGCTTACTGATTTACACATACAGAATCGGTTGTCCTCCTGCCCCCTTCGGTTGGTTCCAGAATATCTTATTCCTACTTTGGTACAACCTATTTCAGTACAGGAAATTAGGGGAGTTATTTCCAGCTTTCCAATGGGGAAAACACTGGGTTCTGATGGGCTGCCAAATGAATTATATAAATGACTGGCAACTTCTTTGGCAGAAGAATTAGCATATCTTTTCTCCAATAGTTTACAGTCATTAGCCTTACCTTCCAGTATGTATATAGGGTTAGTTATATTACTCTATAAACAGGGTGCCAGAGGCTCCCTCAATAACTGGAGGCCTATCACTCTTTTAAATTGCGACTATAAATTGCTTATGAAAATTCTCAGTAATCGACTATTTGTCTAGAGGACATCATTCACCCAACACAGTTTTGTTCTGTTCCTGACAGATATATTACAGATGGTCTCATTTTATTAAGGGAGTTGTTTTCTGGAGGCCTTTCAGGAGAACTTATGGGTTTTATTATTAGCCTAGACCAAAAACAGGCATTTGACAGAGTTTCACACAATTATATTTGGGCCTGCCTGGCACATATGGGATTCCCATCTTTTTTTATTACTTGGCTTAAAACCTACTATAGAGATGCTCTGGCAACACCTTTTGTCAATGGCTGGTTAGGTAAATCAGTGATAGTCTCTAGAGGTGTTAGGCAGGGGTGCCCCTTTGAGTCCCCTCATATATTTTGTCATTGGATCTTATCACCAAAATTAATGCCACGGAGGATATTAGAGGTTTGTCCATCAATAACTCTTGTATAGAAATTAAAACGATTGTTTATGCTGATGACCTTTGCATTATTTTGGCAGATCTCCCATCGTGCCATGCTACTGCGGCCTTGCTGATTGCACATGCGGAGGGCTCAGGATCTAAATTGAATCTTACAAAAAGTAAGTATTTTCCTCTAAACATAGTGCTTTTAGTCGACTTAGAGTCCCTGGACATACCTGTTTGCACCAGTGCCTGTAAAATTTTAGGGATTTTTGGGGGTTTGGAAGATTCAGCTAAATATAATTGGGACCTTCTTTTGTTGGATGCTCGTCTTAAGGTTCAACAATGGACTAAATGGAGGATGTCCAAAAAGAAAAGGGTCTACATGGTTAAGACCTTTTTATTAAGTATGTTTTTATATTTAGGGGCTGTTTTTCCTCCCCCTGCATCCTTAGATACTGTCATTTATGGATTATTTTTTTCTGCTATACGGGGTAGCCATTAAGAGAGGCATACTGTATCAAGATTTTAGATTAGGCGGAATTCGAATGGTGAATCCTGTTGTATTTTTCTTTTCTTTATTTGTTACCAAAAATATTTGTCCTCTTCTAAACAAAGTTGAAAAAATCTGGGTGGGTTGGGTATGGGATGTTGTTTCCCCCTGGCTCCAATCTTGGGAATCTACTTCTCCTATACCCAAACAAAAATCCCTAGTAGAACTTCCTATATATTTTAATCTTTTTTTTCTACATTGAAAGTTTGGGGAGTCCTAAGAATTAATTTAAAAACCTATCACAGGAAGACATTATATGGCAGTATTATGGAAGGTTCTTTTTGCTTCCTTCAGCCTTTGCTGATTGTTCACCTCTCCAACTGTCACAAATTAGTAATATGCTGACATCTACAAGGGTTCCTACTTATATCTGGGATGTAGTATGGCTTAGTGCACACCAAAAATTAAATGTCAAGGGAAATCTTAAACATAAGAGTGTTTCTGTCAGAGGGTGTCCAGAGAAATAATATGTGTACTGCACCTTTTGAAACAGTTCAACATTTATTTTTCGAATGTCCTTATGTGATAGAATTTTGGACTTATGCAGGTAGCCAGTGGGTAGGTACACCATTTCAAAACCTTACTAATGATATTTTGATCTTGGGTATTTCACCTTATTCCTGGAACCTTTTGTTCCCTGATACTATCTATGTCATTTTATCTTGTATTAATATCACATTTGGCAATCTAGATGTGCATGGTCCTTACAACAACAATACCTAACCCCAGTTCAATTGTTCAGGAAAATACAAACTACAATTTTAAAAATTAAACAGTTTGAACAGATCAAACTTTCAAAAGATCTATTTCTAAAGTATTGAAAACATTTAAATTGGCTGGATACAGGATGATGTAAATATTGTGGTTCAGTTAGTTGGTTGTACATTTACAATCTCTGGCTTTTACATCATTTCAGGGCATATTATTTTTGATGCAGATATACTTCTTAGTTTTCACTGCATTTAACTCACATTGTTTGAGAACATTCTAACATTAATATATATTTTCATATTAAGTTTATATTTGCTATGATTCCTCCTCTACTATGATTTTTTTTTTATGGGATGGTATCATGAATGTATAAGTCTGAATGATCCCCCCCCCGTTTAGATAGTATTCCTTTTTCACTCTGTTACTAGGGTTGGGGTTTCGGTTTTCTAGGTATAGTTCTTGTATATTGTACATTTTGGGGGGGTTGGGGTTATATTTCAAAGTTTGTTTCAAAAAATGGTATGATGTAATACTTATTTCTGTTCTGATTTTTTTTCTGATTTTGTGTTGATGTTATGGTATCATATTTGTAGAGTTTCTTTCAAAGTTCTGAATAAAAAAATTCCCCTACTCTCCTGTGGGGGGTCTCCTTACATCCTGGCATTCTGCCAAGATGGCTGTCTCTGGAGGTGCTGTGGAGGACATGGAGGTGTTGGAGGCAGAGGAGCCGGTCTCCTCCCTTGTCTCTGGGATTCGAGAGACCACACCAGCTGCAGAGTTTTCAACTGTTATAGATGCAAAAAAGCATCTTTCTGACAGTTTGAATATTTCCCCTGACTTTTCAGTGGATAAAAGTAAGCAGAGTACTTCTATGCAATTTTCTACTGTGGTTTCAAAGGAGTCTTTACCTACTAAGACTGCACTTGAACTGCCTGCTGCCCAAGTTCTACAGACTACTAACGATGTGGATGCCTTATTGGAATTTGAGGAATGACGCTATTTTGCAAAGAGAAAGGAACTTTTGGCTCTTAAACACACTACTGCTGCATTACCTACAGTCTCCTTTGCTGACTCACTGACTCCACTGACTGCTTCCCTGCCTTCTGCCGCCTTGGTGAGTGATTTGACACTTCCGCACTCCACTACTGACCGACCGGCTCCTGGCGTTCCTCAGTCTGCTTCTCCTGCTCATTTTTCGGGTTGGGGCTCACCCGGCATGGCATTTACGGCTGTCGAACAGCCTGGCCTAAGACAATCCCCTACAACCTCTGACGCTGAATGAATCGGAGACTGGTCTGTTGACTCTGCCCTTTCTGAAGCTGGCTGGGAGAAGGATCAGGTAGTCGAGACCTGGCACTCTGGATCTTCTCCCATTCGCATTCCTGAAGCAGAGCTTGCTCCTGCCTTGCACGTACAAACCTCACAGACTGCTCAACAGATGGACCTCACACTAACTCCTGACTTGTGTCTTACTCAGAACCCGGTTTTATAGTTACCGGTCTCTGCTTCTCCTACTCCTGCTTCTGACCAACCATTTCAGCGTTTACAATCCCAGAGCCCTGGGTCGCGTCCGCTGCCTGCTACACAAATGATTACTTCAGCTCCAGCTACCACCAAGACGTACGCTTCATGTTTTTCAATTCCTGCTCAACAAGCTAAGAGACATAATGCTGTTAGACTGCAATATTTAGGTGGCATGTCTGAATTGCCTGATTGCGTTTTTGTGGGGCGTACTTTACTTAAAGAATCTATGAAATTTGCTGCTTATGAAATTCATACCCTCATACATGTTTCTACTGAATCCCACTTTGACATCAGTTTTAAAACGTTAACTGGTCTGGAGAAGTTCTGGTCTAAGTTTCATGAGTTAAAATCTTCTCCCTTATGGGCACCTTTTAGTGCAATTCCATTAACCAAGCCTGCCCCCAAAAATATTACTATTTTATTTAGAAATGAGGGTGTGAGTTTGAATGATATTACTGTCTGATTGAAACAAAAGTGCAATGTTCTTTCTGACCCTGAGGCCATCTTTGATTCAGAGAATTTATGGACTGAGGGTGGAAAGTCAGAGTTCTGCTTAAAACTCCCGATACAGGGATACAACATTTGCTTAATAGTTTTATGCTGGGCAGGGATAGGGGAGTGCCTTTTTACCCTGGCCAACCAAAGGCATGTTACAAATGCGGCTCTACTAACCATCTTAGTAGTAGCATTTGTGACATGGTGAAATGTTCTGTTTGTGGTGGCCTCGGACATGCAGGTTCCCAAGTGTGTAGAAGAACCCCACTGTGTTCTTTGTGACTTTGGACATACCTTTCAACAATGCACCTGGGCTGCCCATAACTCCCCCACTCTGGCTGATGGAGAAGAGCAGCGACTACTTATTACAGTAGCACAACGCTCAAAAATTAATGGTCAGTCTTCCACTTCCCATGGTAATCGGCCTTTTCCTCCCTCTTCTACTGTTTTACACACACGTTTACCTACATCACTAGCTCCCGCTAGTGATGAGAGGACAGTTATTGCTAACCTGAACCCTGCACTACCGGGTCTCCCTTCTAAACCCCTCTTGTCCTGCCTGGTTGTTCAGGCTTAGTCCCTGAGCCCACTGATTCTTCTCTTATTATACCTATGGGAACGATGGACGACCCCTTCCCGGAAACTTTTGTTTCTCAATCTAGAGTTACAAGGGGTTCTTGGAAACTGGGATTACCCTCTTCAAAAGCTTTGAAAGTTGATGAAATTCCTCTAACAAGTTTGAGTTGTTATGTACTCCTTCAGAAAACACGGACTCTGATTCCTCCTTAGTGCTCTCCTCCCACCCTAAATTAACTACTGATACGGAGGTCACAGTGGATAATGTGGGACCTCAGAAAAGAAAGGCCAAGACCAAAATCAAACATAAAGAGAGTACCCCTCAAAGGTGTAGGCCCAGGTGAAGGCATACTGCCCTCTGACATAACAACCCTCTTTTCCTCACAATGACATCATCCTTCTCTGTCCATACTGTTAATGTCAACAGTATTAAGAAGCAACCCAAGAGGGATTCAGTCTTTTCCTTCTTGCCTTGCTACAGGGGTAATCCTCTTACAGGATGTAAGAGTTCACTCTCTCCCTAAGATTTCTCGAGCCCAGCAGGCTTGGTTTTCTGGCCTTTCTTACTGGTCCTATGGACAAGAGATGTGTTCAGGATTGGGGATTCTGTTTAGTTTACCCAATATATCTATTGTGAAAGTACATGATTTATGTCCTGGTAGACTGTTGCTTTTGGATGTTACTATTCTCTCTGTACCATTCAGGATCATTAATATCAATGCTCCACAAACGAAGACCCTTAGAATTGAATTACTGAAAATTGTTCAACCATATCTTCACACTTCCATGTATGTTATTTTTGGGGGTGACTTTAATTGTGGTTTATCCATCAAGGACAAGTCCTCTACCTCCAAAACTGCAAAGTAATTTTGTGGCACAAATTTTTAGAACCAAATACTACGCTCTGCAAAATTGCAGGATGCAGTATATCTTATGCTGAATCAGAAACACACCTCCACTTTTCATAAAGGTCCCCTGGCTACCTGAATATACTTTTTTTTTTTGGTTTCCCCTCATCTGCAGCTTTCTGTTGTTACAAGTTGCAGAATTCTCAGACCCTAATATTTTAACAATTTCCCTTGGTCCTACCACTGCTACAATGTTTGGTCCGGGTACTTGGAAATTTAATACTACGCTTTTAAGTAACTTACAGTTACTGACACAACTTAAAGTATTTGTTAAGAACAGGAAATCAGTTTTTTTCCTCTATGATGATCTTTGGTGTTGGTGGTCTGATACCAAAAGAGACCTGCAACATTTACTAAAACACTTTAGTAAACAACACCATAATGATCTTTATTTTAACTATCACAGAACTCTATGCCAATTACAGAAAATCCTTACTCTATCTTACACTACAGGTTATGACTTTTCTACACAAATTAGTACACTTAAGAAACATCTAATGGCATACCATTCTACTAAATATGCATCACTGCAACAACAACAGCATTTTGGTATTATAGGCCCTTCTGCTAGCTGTGCTAAAAGTGTTGATAGTAAAATTTTGGGGGTTCTTGTAAATGAAATTACGGATCCTTTGGAACTTCAACATTATGTAGCTGACTACACACGACATTTGTTTGGCTCCATGGACACACACATGGACATGATCATGGAATATCTCTCTCTTATAAACATCCCTGATGTCCCTAGATCAGTGACCGATTTAAATCGACTGCGACATTCAAGCTTGGGAAGTCGAGGAGGTAATTAGAGCTTTATGTTTAAGGGTAACACCAGGCCTAGATGGCCTCCCAAATGAACTTTATAAAATATTATATACTGACTTAAGCGAGGAATTGGCTGCTGTATACAATTTTACTTTACAAGTGAACACTTTACCGTTAGATATGAATATGGGTAGTCTTTTCTATATCTATAAAAAGGGAGATACAAGATAACTAAGTAATTGGAGGCCTCTTAGTCTTTTAAATACAGATTTCAAAATTCTGACTAAAATTATTTCACTTCGCTTATCAAAGTTAGCTCTGTTTTCCAGGGAGAAGCATTTATGACCATATTCTTTTGTTGAGAGAGTTAGTGGAACGAGGCAATCAGGACAGATTATTAGGTTATCTGCTCTCCTTGGATCAGCAACAAGCTTTTGACTCCATTAACCATGATTTTTTATGGTGTACTTTACGTCACTATAAAGTCCCTGATAGAACTCTCTCATGGCTTCAATTATTATATCGATCTGCTACAATCATCCCTATTGTTAATGGCTTGAAAGGCCCTATGATATCACTACGCAGAGGGGTTAGACGAGGCTGCCCTACTAGCCCTCTTCTGTACATCTTTTTTTAGACCCTTTACTCCATTCCATAAATACTTTACAATCTATTATGCCGCTCTCTACATCATTACATTCCACTCCTCACTCCATTACGGTCTATGCAGATGATATGAGTTTGATGGTGGCAGATACTCCTTCTACACATGCAGCTATTCAATACTGCAAAACTTTTGGGAATGCATCAGGGGCAACATTGAATCTGGATAAATGTGTAGGTCGATGATTAGGGACTAGAGCGCTGGACAATGTTTTGGTTTCCGATATTAAGATCTGTGCTACTCCTATTAAAATTTTGGGCATTTTATATGGGGATGGACCCACGGATATTCTAAATTGGGGTTCTAAACTGGAAATTGCCCAGGCTAAAGTTTATCTGTGGAATAAATGGAAACTAAGCCAAAAAAAAATAAAAAAAAGAGAGAGCTTATATGATTAAAACTCATTTACTCTGTTTTTATTTTTTAGCCTATATGCTCCTCTCAAGCCTTGTAACAAGTCTATTAAGTATTTGTTTTCCAGGCTTTGTGGGGCAGTCGCCTCAACCCTATCAAACATACTATTACCTATTTACCTCTTCGAGACGGTGGTCTTAATATGATACAACCATTGTTCGTTTACAATAGTAATTTTTTAATGACAAACTTCAAACCAATTTTAGTCAACTGTGACAGAGGATGGGAATCTTGTTTTTTTGAGTCCTGTGGGCCTTGGTTTAATCTTTGGGAAACAATCTGAAAACGCTTAGGCATACTCCTTTGATCCCTAATTATATTGGGGACACCTTTCTTCGCCTTAACCAGTAGCAGGTGACTAGCCACATGGTTATGACTTACAATAGAAAGGTTTTATATAAACATTTACTAGATCGAATTTGTACTGATCTTGTGACTTTTCCCAAATGTCCAGACTCATATTTGGATAATCTTTATATACTTCTACGTAATTCAAGGATCCCTCAAAGAATGTAGGATCTACACTGGCTTAGTTGCCATGAACAAATAAATATAAAGGCAAACCATAAACATAAGCAAATGACTAAAAGAATATGCTCAAGACTGTCTTGTGTACAACAGGAAGAAACTATACAACACCTATTTTTTTTTTACTGCACATATAATTACAGGCTTTTGGCTCTCTCTGGACACAAAATGGCAGGAGCCATTGTTCAACTCTGTTACATATGAAATGTTACTATATGGTTCTTTTCCTAATGTCTGGAAGAAATGGAATATCAATATGTTGAATTTAATTTTTATGGTTTTGAAATGGCATATTTGGACTGCTTGATGTCTTTTTACTTTACAGCAAATAGATATGTCACACCTTATTATAATCCAAGGAGTTGAACGTGATTTAAAAGCTGTTTATTTTTCAGAGATGCAAAATATGCCTCTTAGAACACTGTTGGATTTATGGAAGTTTATACCTTGGATTACTGACTCTGATTTCCATGTAACATGATTTGTCTGTATTTTCTTTCCTGATTTCTTTTAGTTTTCTGTTAATAAAAATGTCCCCTACTCTGTAGGCAGGTGGTGCTGTCCGTCTGTCTACAGGGATGGAGGACCTCAGTTCGAAGGAGGTAGTGGAAGGAGAAAATTCTGTTGGTGGAGACTTTGAAGTTTTACTACCTGATTCAGAAAATGCAGAAGTTTCTGGGGAGGTTATGGAGCCTTCTATTGCCCAGAATGATGGAGAGCAGATACCAGATAATTTATCTGAAGAGGATTTTGTGGTTGATGAGGCATTGTTGCAACTTGAATTACATAGGAAGAAGCAACAATTGCTAGAAATGTTGTCAGCAGCTGAACAAGAATACCTTCATGGGAAAACCCAACTAGAAGAAGAGAAAAAGAAAAGAAAAAGGTCTATTGCAAGCCCTCTGCAGGCAGCAAGTAAACGCTTGCCAGGAGGTGCAGGCCAGGAGTGCTCGCAATCACCTTTACCTGATGATAAAAGTAGACCAGAGGTTCCGGTGCTTTCAGTTGAGGAGATGGACTTCAGTGGCCCCCTGCCAGATTGGATTCCAGGTGATGCTTTACAAAAAGCTGGATGGCTGTTCCCGAATGGTCGATGGATCCCTGACCCTGCGATATCCATTCCAGAAGCTCCAGACAATTTACTTCCACATGTGCGAAATGTACCAGGTACACAATTCAATGAGGGAAGATTCTCACTAAGTCCACTTCTGATCCATCTGCAACAGCGCTTCTTGAGATAGAGGCTGCAGAGAGGGTTGATGCTCAAGGCGCGGCTCCTCGAGAAGACCACCTGGTGGAGAAGGCCTGTTCTGGGAGAGAAACTACTTCCCTACCTTTGGTAATGGCCACTTCAGTGGAATTCGGTCCAGATGCGAACCAAAGACTTGCAGGTATGGGGCAGGGGGTGGGGGTAGGAGTGATTCGGGGACAGGAAGCGCCCGGCTCCATTCCAGGAGCTCAGAATACGAAGTCCTTTGCAGGCCTCTTTTGCAAGCCTTCCACGGCTGCCAAAAGACGGTTTCTAGTCCGTCTTAGATACAAAGGACTGGCCCCGATAACTCCTGACAGACTTTGAGTGGGTAAGGTTTTATTAAAAGACTCGATGGGGTTTACCCCTGCGGAGGTGTATACCTTTATCCACTCAGCTGGGGAAATGTGTTCATGATATTAACTTCTGTACAATAACTTTGCTTTATAAATTCTGGAGGCTTTATACATTGTCAAAGACACTGCAGAATAGAAGGATTTTTTAGCTATACCTATTACTAAACCAACTGTTAAAACAGTGACCGTATTATTTCGCAATGAAGGGGTTGACATTAAAGATATCATATTCTGGCTTGAAAAACGCTGTACGATCATAAGTCATCCGAACCCCATCATGGATGACAATGGTTTCTGGACGGGTGGATGGATGTTTCAGATAAATTACAACAAATGGAGCATGGCATACAACATCTGCCCAGTTCCTTTTATTTTGGCCGTGACAGAGGCATTTTGTGCTATGTGGGCCAACCCAAATGTTCTTATTGATGTGGATCCCTTTCCCACCTAAATACGGACTGTGATACTGTATGCTGTTTTCAGTGTGGTTTATTGGGGCATCCTGCAGCTCACTGTACAGCCTCTCCTGTTTGCAACCTCTGTGGAGACAAGGAGCATACGTTTCAGGACTGCCCCTGGGCAGCCCATAACTCAGAGGAACCTTCGAAACATGATGGTATCCTTTCCCAAGCCAGACGGTCCTTTAATCCGCCTGACTTTGAGCTTATTGATGAGGGTCTCCCCTGCAGGAGGGGTAGAGGAAGAGGGGAGGTTTGGGGGGCATGTCTCAATCTAAAGATCACAAGGGACAACATCCTCCAGTTTCTACCAGATTGAGTGACCAATCCACAATGATACGTCCACCTGTGAGGATTTTGGAGGGAGATTTGGATGCTAGGCTTCTGCTGCAGTCCTTACCCTTTGACCCCCCCAGATGTTCTGGGACCTGTGGATGGTGTTGCTGTTGAGCCCCCCCCCCCCGTTTCAAATGTAGACATCACTTCTAATATCACTATAATGGATGCAGCTTTGGTACTGGACATCCAATAGCCTTCTGGAATGTCTGGTCCCCCTCTGGTATCTTCTCCAAAACAGCTGGGGGTGACTGTCATGAATGGTGATCTTTCGCCCTTACCTCTGTCAAACCGCTTTGTGGCGTTTGCCTCTTGGGGTGACAGGGTGGAGGTAGAACAGCCTATGGAAGGGGTTTCGGACCTGCCTCCGGAGACTAGGGAGGAGGGAGGGGCCCCCCGGGACTATCCCCCCAGAGAAAGAACCTTCCAAACAACGTACAAGATCAAGCATGAAACTGATTAAACCTCCCCCCGAGCCATTTCAGCTGCGGCTCGCCAGCCTGAATGTTAATAGCATTAAATCTCCTATAAAACGTACTACTACATTTGCTGTGTTACAACACCTACAGTTTGATATTTATTTATTACAGGATACCAGGTTTCATACTGTGACTGAGGTTCAAACAGATTCTCAGGAATGGGTGTGAGGACTACGGTGTGAAATTCCTATACCTTAGGTGCCCCAGGGCAGGCACTTTTGTCTCAGGACACCTACTGCTGTTTAGTGCCTGCCCCATGGGGCATCTAAGGTATTCCTGCAGTCAGAGCTCCATTTCATTTGTGTTATACTTTCTGTGCCTTTGGTTTTGTTTGGGACTTTTTTTTTTCCCTCTTCTTCTTCGGGAGTCTGACACATCACGTGCCATTTTGGAGGGGGAGGGGGCGGCCAGGGGAAGACAGCGCAGGCTCAGAGCTGACTGGTTTGCAGAGGAGAGGAGCTGAATGAAGTGGGAGTTTCATTGGCAGAGCCATGTGAGCCACACCATCCGACCACAAGTCTGAAGGGGTCCGTCCATCACTGCTGGAGGCAGGGTTGCAGGCTCAGACACCAATTGGTGAGTACTAGTATGGTTGTTTGCTCACCCCTTCCTTCTACGTGACTTGAAGAGCTCCCGGCAAAGCACGTCATTCTATCCAAGTGAGCTGTAATGACAGGTCGTGCCGCGCTTTTGCGGACGGAGGGCTCCAGTAGTTGGGATCGCCAATTGCGATCCAAATTATTTTTCTGAGCCTACCCAAAATAAACCCAAAAGCTCTTATAAGAGCTACTAGTATTATTTCAGAGGCGGTGTGCAAATGAGGGGAGTGGAGGACTTAGGCAGGATACAAGTGTGAGAGTGAAACCGCGATGGTCTCGGGCAGCAGAGAGCAAAGAACTTAACTCTCCCATCCAAGAAACAGAAAAACAAAGTGTGACAACACAGATCATCAGAACTCTTAGTTTAATAGAGTTCTGTGGGGAAAGATGTTGTCAGGAGTGACTGTAACAGGAGGGGTGCATGGGGGTAAGAGAGACTTGGGGGAAGCACTGAGAGAAAGCTCTTTCTTTACCTACTATTACTAGTTCAACTACTTACTTTCACCAAAAGTACTGTTGCCTAACATATTTAATTTAATTTCATAGCAGTTTGTGGATTGTGCTGCAACAGGCAGAGACAGTACTACTGAAAAGCACAGCTAGACTGCAGCAGAGAGGGTCTCGTGTCATTCTCAGGTACTTTTTCAGGCTGAAGTAGTTTTGTGTGTGTATTCATCTGCTTACTAAAATTGCAGGGAAGTGAAACCGAATTTCAAGTAAAAATATGTCTCCTGTTATCCCCTATCAAAAAGCACTAAGCAACGTGTTACTTTACTTTGGAAGATAAGACAGCCATCATATAAAAAAGCTGTTTATTGGAGCAGAGCTGGTAGTATACTTTAAAAAGGCTTGATGAGGGAGCTCCACTACTACAGCTGTTGTTATTTATAAACCATCACCTCTGTGTTCTAACTACTAGACTCTAAATTGGTAATAAATAGTATTTTACAAGCTACTCTGGACTACCTAAAATATAAATACTAGGATCTGTTAAAAAACAAAAAGTCGTCTTATCAAAGTTTTTTTTTTTTTTTTAACAAGCTACTCAATGGACTACCTAAAATCTGAATACTGTTTTAGAAAAAAATCTATTAAAAGATTTTTTTACAAGCTACTATGTGGACTGCCTAAAATCTGAATAAAAAAGTTCTGTTCAGGTCCAAAACGCTTCAGCTACTTGGAATTGGACCACCTAAAATCTAAATAAAAAGGCTATTTTAAGGCTTGAAGCCATAAAGGGCAACAGTGTGCAAAAGAGCACTTGAAAAATAAACCAGACAACACACACAGTCATTTTTTCTTGTTGTGTTTATTATTGACAAGACAAAACACACAGTCACCTTTTGGTCCAGTGAAGACAACATTTAAAATTACATAAACTTAGGGGCGGCATGTAAATAGTTTCTTGGGCATGTACATTTCCTTATTACATGCCCAAGTGGGCATGTACTTTTTTCACAAATTTCATACCCTGGTGAGGGACCTTCGTATTGGTCCCTAGGATCCGAGACATGTTGTGGGGTGGGAACTGTGTTTTTTTCAAATGCTTTGCATGTTAAACGTTCAGTAGACATAGATCCTGGTTGGACTTTGTTATTAGATGTAGAAATGGACTCTTCCTGTTTCCGTTTGGTCAATATTTATGGTCCACAAACAAAAGCTCTACGAATGGAATTACTGTCCAAAAACACAACCCTTTTTACATACCAGCAGACGGGTATTTTTTGCTGGGGATTTTAACGTCAATTTTTAGCAGACTAATTCGAGGCAAAAACAGTATTGTAATAAGTCCTTTTTATCTAAAATTGTGCAACAGGCTGGATTAAGGGACACACACACACACTATCGGGACTAGGAGGGTGGCTCCTACTTATTATAGGGGGACACTCTCTTCCAGAATAGATTTTATTTTTTTAAAGCAGACTTTGGAGGTTGCTGATATATTCAATATGCCCACTGAATCTTCTGATCATATGCTTATTGGGGTACATATTGCGATTCTCCTTTTGAGAGAGGCAGGACCTGGATATTGGCGGTTAAATGTGTCCTTATTGACTGACACTGATATTTCATCAGGATTGCATGATCTGATTCAAGACAAACTGTCTACATTGTTTTTATATGAAGGGAATATTATTTATTGGTGGGAAGAGTTGAAATTATGTATTGCTAAATTTTTTAAAATTCAGACTGGTGTTAAAGCAGCTTCTTCACAAGCTACTTATTTGACCCTGAGGGCCCAGCTACAAACATTATTGTCCAATCAGCATCCTGAAGGTGTTGATCACACCCAAGTCATTAATGAATTAAAATTAGAAAGGTCTCTTTTTCAATATAATAGGCTTCGTTCACTTCAGAAAGAACAATCCTTTGGAACCCAGGAGAGGGCAGAACAAACTAATCCATTTTCTGATGGTGAGTTGCGGAGGAAAAAGAAATACTTTCTAGGATTACAAACTGCCCAAGGCCCTTTGATAACGGATAATGAGGGTATCATGCAGATTCTGGAAGGGCATATAGACCACACTTTTGGGAATGTGGGTTTAAGTTCATCTTTTATCCCTCACCTACTTTCTGAGGCAGATATTCCACAAATTTTGGCACTACAAGGGGAGACGTTGACTTCCCCATTTAATAAAGATGAGTTGCAGCGGGTTGTCGAGAACTTAAAACTTAATATTTCTGCTGGTTCTGATGGTCTTCCAGGGGAACTTTATAAAATTCTATGGGAAATTATACTGGCGGAATTATTGGAACTTTATAATTATATTTTGAAGGACTATTGTTTGCCTACTAAAATGTATGAAGGTTTATTAATCTTTTTATTCAAATCAGGTAACCCCTCGAATATTGTGAAAATTGGCATCCCATAACGCTGCTGAATGTCAATTTTAAAATCCTTGCCAAATTGCTGGGAAATAGATTAGCTTTGGTGATGATGGATTTAATTAGTCCACAGCAGTTTTGTGGTGTTCCTGGGTGGCATATTTCTGATGCCTTATTTTTGCTTAGAGAAATTATGGCAGAAGAGGACAAATATAAGGATAATCTGCAGGAAGGGGGTTTTGTTTTAAGCCTGGATCAAGCTAAGGATTTGATGGGGTTTCCCACTCCTTTTTATGGCAACGTTTGGAGGCTTATGGGATTACTGAGCCTTTTATTGGATGGCTGAAATTGTGTTATATGCTGGCTTATGTTAAACTATATGAAACTGGTAGGATGGGATGGAAATGTAGGATATAGAAGGGGGTACATTAGGGGTGTCCGTTGAGACCCATTTTATATGTATTTCACATTGATCCTGTAGTACGATTGCCACAAAGGTCTCCTCTACTATTGGGGTTAGGGACTGCATTTTCACAAAATATTGTAGTTATTGAGCATGCAGATGATATTTGTTTATTGGCGAAAAATGCTGTCACTATGCAGGTAGTTTTTGATCTGTTATGTGCAGTGTGAAAACTACTGGGGCTAGTTTGAATACAGGGAAATCTAGGTGTTTAGCAATTCAAAGATATTCCCCATTGCTGACAGAAGTAGCATGTATTCCAGTAGCTCAGACTCCATGTAAAATCTTGGGGATTTATTTTGGGGGAAATGACATGGCAGGTTACAACTGGAATGCTGCCTTACGAATAGGTATGGATAAAGTAATTCGTTGGAACATTTGGAAGATGTCCAAAAAAAGAGGATCTATTTAATTTCTGTATTTTTGATTCCTGTTTTTTTTTTTTTTTTTATATGTTAGTACTGTTTTTCCCCTTCCCCGTGCTTTGGAATCAATGGTATTGGCTTATTTCTTTTTATGTTTCTGGGGGAGTCAGTTAAATCCCATTAAGTGGAATGTGCTATATTTAAGTTTAAAAGAGGGGGGAGTAAAAATGATACACCCAATAGTGTTCTTTTCTTTAATCTTTATTTATGCTAATTTGCTTCCACTGATGAAGGGGAGTTCAAGTTTGTAGATGTAGTGGGGTACGGCTAAACTGCAGGGAGTGTTAACTGAATGGCATATGGATTTCTTTTTACGTAACAATAAACGTCAACCACGCCTTGACTGTGTCTGGATAGGGGTCTTTGATAATATAAAAAAGTGGAAGCTTAAATATGTTTCTGTAGTTTCCAGGCCTAGGAAGCTTGTCTATGATGTGATTTTATCAGAATGTTTTATTAAATATCCATTTGCTGGGTTTTCGGTCATAGATCAGCAATCAATTTCAAGGTATATTAGGGATGAACGTATTCCAGGAAAGATGTGGGATATAGTGTGGTTGGCAATCCATGGGAGGGTTAATGTTAAGGGAAATCAGAATCACAAGCAACTTCATGAGCGCTATTGTCTGAGATTAACAAGTGGGACAACTATTGAAACTATGAATCATCTGTATTTAACATGTCCATATATCATCCAATTTTGGAAACCAGTTCAAGATGCAGGACTTTTTCCGCTACAGTTTCCTCCAGATCCGATGGTTTTATTTTTTGGTATTATTCCTACCTCTATAAACCACGTTGTTCATAGTACAGTACGTACGATAATGGTTCATTTTTTATGTTGAATTTGGCTTGGCCTCTGCAGACTGGTACTCCAACAAATGGATCTTTCAATAAATTGTCGAAGAGCTGCAGCAAAAGCAAACAGGATACTGGGCTGCATAACCAGGGGGATTACCTCCAGGAGGAGGGAGGTGATCCTCCCTCTGTATAATGCCCTGGTTAGGCCGCATCTTGAGTACTGTGTGCAGTTCTGGAGACCCCATCTTAAGAGGGACATAGCGCTGCTGGAGAGGGTCCAGAAGAGGGCGACCAGGATGATTCAGGGCATGGAGGGTAGGACCTATGAGGAGAGACTGGATGAACTCAATCTGTACGCATTGTAGAGGAGGGTCAGAGGGGACATGATAGAGACTTTAAAGTATGTAAAGGGGATAAATAAGGGCGGAGACAGGGAAGTGTTCAGGCTTAAGAAGGGGGGGAACGACCAAGGGGCATGAGTGGAAGCTAGAAGGGGGGGGAGCACAGAGGGAGCGCAGGAGACACTTCTTCACAGAGAGGGTGGTGGAACCACGGAACGCACTGCTCAGGAGTCTGGTGGAAAAGACCTCAGTGGAAGGATTCAAGAAGGGTTGAGACAGGTACAGGGGGAAGCTGAGGCCAGAGAGGGCCACCTCTGGGGCTGGGGGGGTGGAGGAGCGAGCTCTCAGTAGGGGGCTAGCTTCTGAGCAGACATGATAGACCATGGGGCCTATTCTGCTGACTTTTACTATGATACTATGATAACTGAACTTTATTGTTTAGTAGTAGCAGATTTGAGAAACTTTAAATACGCTGAACGTTTATGATACTGTCCTCAGGTTTGGGCACAGAACTGGGTTCATTTTTCTTTATTATAAAGTGGGAGTTCTTAAGAATTTCATTGTTTAATGAACTATAGTGGAAGGGGGTGTTGGGATTGGTTGGTTGGGATTAGTGAGTTTATTTTTTCTAATTTATTGACCTATTCTGCCTTAATTTAATTTTTTTTCCTTCCTACATAGGACTGTTTGCTTCATTTTACCGATTTTTCGTTGTTGTTTTTTTTCCTTTGCTGATTCTGGATCATATTTTGAATTTCTTCAGGGGCTTGCTGAATTGGAGGGCTGGTATTGGTTGGACTGGGGACTTTGATTCTGTATTTATTTGGGGTTTCTCCATTGTTTATGTGCTGTATTTGTGTATTCAGTTATGGATTTGTATCAATATCTTTCTTATGATTATAATAAATTCCCCTTACCCTTTTCAAGAAGTGCCATGGGATCTTTAACGTCCACCTGAACAACCACCAGAACAGGCAGACAGGGCCTCGGTTTAACATCTCATCCGAAAGATGGCACCTCAGAAGTGCAGCACCCCCCTCATGCTGTACTACAGTGTCAGTACTGGGATATTAACCCAAGTCCCTGGTGTGGGGAGCCTTCTGATCATCTGGCCTCAGAGGCACGTGTGCAACCTGCTAAGCCACCGACACCAACAATTTTTCAATTATTTATTAGTTCCAGAATGCGGTGACACAAGTTGAGTAGAAGCCTATAGTGAAGCTTTACATGCAGGCTTTGGCTCAATCAATGTTGCCAGGTTCCTGAGCTGATAAGTAATTAAAAAATGAATAGATGTGAAAATGGCAGCTTCAACAAAAGGCCCTACATGAGGAAATAAATGGGACTATTTCAAAACACGCATGTGAAACATTACACTGGGGATTTCGAACAGACTTCACACTGCCCAAATGCCCACTGATAAAAAAATGTGAAAAAAACATCACGTGACGGTCCAGTGGCATGTAGGGCTGAGACACTGGGCACCAAACCTCCTGTTATGTCAGCAACTGGGACACACCAGGGTCACTCGGGGCCGACTGGGGAAAGGAGGACTGAGCATCTTATGGACTGTTCTCCTTTTTCAGAGAGGGAGGACCGATGTCTCACTGCACTGCCACCACCTAGCAGAGGCTGACTGGTACAACAGGCAACAGCCTGGGAAGATGACACATGTGCATCACTGCACGTGACAGCTGCAGGGAAAACTGGTAGGAACAAAATAAAATGCAGGTGGACACAAACCTCATCCAGCAGGATGAAGGCAGGACCCCGTAGGACCCATACTGCTGAAGGAAGCACCCAGAAGGAGAATCGGGGTAAGACCCAGAGAAGTTAGGTGATGGGGCTGAGGATCACTGCCAGAAAGGGTCCGGCGCTGTGACAGAAGAATAAATAGAAGACGCAAAAAAAAAAAAAAAATTTCTGAGGCACCATTACAAGAATCCTATTAAACAAACAATACAGTGCTTGGGTCACAGTGAGTAAGCAAAAGATCGTATAAATACAGAAAGTTTTTAATTTTTATTTAAACATCCAACCTGTCTGATGCCCCATGGCAGTTCATTCTACATTTGTGAGGATAACTGAAAATGTGTGCCCTCAGCTGAATGTTAATTATAAAATCCAACCAATAAACAATATTCTCTGGGTAGACTGAGTATGCCAGAGTATAGGGTGCCAAGAGGTCAGACAGACAGGAACTACCAAGACATACTACTATGCCCTCACACAAGCATATTACATGAAAATTTAGCCCATTAATTCTCTCCCCAGTACTTAAAAAAGGAGACTGGGGTTATTATGGAGGTTCGCAATGTCCATGACAAAATCAGCAGGGACCAAGACACAGCAGAATGTGAAAGGAAAGAGAAAAATTGTAGGAATCTGGTTATGCATGAAAAATGACTCCAATGAACAACAGACATGCGACCTTGCAAACAAATTGCAAAGCGGCACCGCTCCCTACAGAGAGAATCATAATAGCATGGCATAAGATGATGAAAACTGGTGTATGTACCAACTGAAGTGCTCCTTCAATTTAAGATCAATTTGAAACATGCAACCCATATGATCTCTCATGCTCTGTCTCGGATACAAAACATGTGCAACAGGAACTCTATGGCAAGAATGGATGGGGTTTACTATGGTTACATCTGGATTGGCTGAGGGAACTTGTTTATCACTCAGGAACACTGGAGATGGTCAATGCCTCTGAGCTGCTTCTCAGCCCTCTAACACTTCAGTGGTTTTGGACTACTGTACATAATAAGCATGTGAGTGTTCTGAAGATACAGGGACGGGACCCATCATTATGCTGTTCAAAACATTACTGACAATGCTTAATTTTCTTGTGAGTGAAACAGTACTTTCATAAAATGTAGTTGGAGGGTGATTCTGTGATAGTTTATAAATTCTGATTAGTTGAGAGTAGGATAACGGACACTTTCCAGCCTGAGGGGAAAAATATAAATCCGTGCAGATTTAATTTAAAACTCAGCACTGGGGGGGCGCCAGAGAGCCGACTTCCTGGCAGGCAGTGTTCTCCTACAGCTCCACACCAGAGGCTCCAAGTCAAAATTCTCGGAGTAAAGGCATTATTTTTGATTTTGGTGGCGAAATTCTGGTTCTTCAATCGACTACCTGCAGAAAGATACCAAATTCACTATGGGCCGTAAAAATGCTCAAACGCAACAAGCCTCGGTGTCTCAGAGGCCTACAACATCTCGAACTGAAGTGAACAATGCGGCAGCTCCTACGGGGCCTACAGAAGCCAGTACTTCTCCAGAACCTCCGTGGCAGAAGATATTAGACTCTGTAAGGGCAATGGACGCCAAAATAGAGCGTTCCCTGGCTAAATTGGAAGCGCAAGAAACAGCTTTGGTGGCGATAAAAGACATTGCCTCAGATGCAGATAAAAGGTCACTAGCAACACAAGCAACGGTAGCTCTTCTGACAAAAGAGAACCAGCAATTACGGGGACAGCTAGAGGCAGTGGAAAACACCTTGAGGGCAGGAAACATTCGTATCGTTGGATTTCCAGAGGGAGTAGAAGGAACACAGCTCCTGAGTTATCTACGATGCTGGCTAGCGGAGAAATTGGAAATGCCTGAGGAGTTCGAATAGATGGATCTGTGGATGGCATATACGATTAACTACAGAGTGCGGCCTACAGAGACGAACCAACCAAAGACAATTTTGCTGAAAACTACAGGTTTGGATGTGAGAGATGCAATTATTGGTGCAGCAAGAGCAGTTTACCCGATTGAATGCCAAGGCAAGGAAGTAAAGTTCTTCCCAGATCTTTCGTATCAAACTAGGGCAAAACGTAAGCAGTTTGATCCCATTAGACAGAAGCTGCGCACACTGGGAATAGTACAATATTTTCTCCTACCTGCTCGTCTACGCATAACCTATGGAGGAAAAAGCTGGCAGTTTCACGACACTAAAGATGCAGGTAGATGGATCGAGAAGACTGAATCGGAATTCCAAAAACCATCACATCAAGGATTAGTGATGGAGGAATCGGATTCGGACCAGGGCTGAGTAAACTCTTTAGCTTTTGACTTAACTGTATTGAACTTAAACTAATCTAGTTTACCTCCTAGAAATAATGTCAAGATTTAGACTCTAATAAGAGGGCAAAAGTTCTCGTTGAAATAATAAATCCTTATGTTGCTTAAGAATACTAACCTCTAGTATGATACTCCCTGACAATGTTGATTATAGGGAATATATAATTGCTGATGTTTAAATAGTTCTAATGTGCCTATTGTTACATTTACTTTTAAAGCTGGAGTGGGGTGGGGAAATGTGGGGTTTTACTTTCCTTGATAACAAATAACGTTATAAGGTATATAGCACTATTGTATTAGTGCGGTTTCATCTCTTCCTTGATATTTCCCTACGGACATTTCCTTAGCCTATGAAGCGGCTGGCATATATTTTGGGACTGAATGGACTCTGGGCTCGGGTAACCCAGCTTCTCGGGTTATAACCCCACCTCCTAATTTAAAAGATTGTAAGACCATATCTATGTTACTCCAATTAGGTCTATTATTCTATATGTGAAGTTCTTACATGAGAATGACTACTGTATTGTTTTACTATATGAAAAGCAATAAACAGAAAGTTTAAAAAAAAAAAAAACAGCACTATGGCAACAGAGGTCAATCAATCTCAGTACAGTATGTTGCTAACTCTTTTATTCATTCCTGTTGTCTCGAACACAGATCTGCCTACACAGATCTTGTTTACCAAAGAATTTGTTGGGTTGGTCTGATGTAGCACAGCAGGATTTCTTGGTTTATCCAAGTACAAATTCTGAGTCAGCAGAAGGTAGAAAGTTGGAGAGTCACAGAGTAGGCAGCTACATAGAAGGAAAGGTTGGGACGACTGAAATAAGCTGAAGAATGGGGCTGCCTTCAGAAAGGTGCAACCTACATACCCAGAAGCAGTGCAATACATTTATTTTTTATTTAGAACTTTTGGCTAGCAAAGGCCACTGAGCTGAAGCTGATTTTCAGGTGTGATCTGGGAGCACAAGGAGGAAGTATGCAAGTGGCAGCTGTAGGATTCAAACCCAGGTCTTTTGGTTTTCCAGGTTCACAGCCTTTTTCAGGTGTGATATGGCAGCACAGGGAGGAAGTATGCAAGTGGCAGCTGTAGGATTCAAACCCAGGTCTTTTGGTTTTCTAGGTTCACAGCCTGGTGTGCTAACTTCTAAGCTATACTGCCTCCAAGGATTCTTCTCCATCTAGGTACAAGATTTAAGAAAATAACAGCAAAGATGGCCAACTGGTACAGTATTATTTGGGCTGACTACATGGACTGTTGTTTTCTTTTGCCGACGATGTTTGTGTTTGTAACAGAGCTAAAATAGGGGTAGCAAACTGAATCAGACAGCTTGTGATCAGCAGTCTGAGGCCATTCTGGGAAGCAGAAGCAGTTCATCCATGAAGCCTGTTATTTTAACTGCACCAATTCAGTATCGGAAATGTAGTCTGGCCACAGAGTGACCAGCCAATTCTACCATATTTATATTACCCATTAATTTAGGATCATAGGAAGAACATGTATAAGGCGGCAAACATGCCCATTGAGAATGTATACTGCCTACTGGCGGTTATAACCTGTGAAGTCCATGCTGCTGTTCTATTTAAACGAGTAAAGAATTATACATTTCACAGTTTCCTAAAGCAAAAGTGTGACAGAGGTCCAACAGAAGACAGATAATCGCAGTTCAGTCTTACTAGCCATAGCAAGAGGAGGCAGAGTGGATTAGTGTCCAGGCAATGCTTTTGTGGAAAGTGTTGATTCGTCAAGGAGCTTTAGCCACATCTTCTTCTGCCACCACAAGATACCGTAACCTACTTTGTAAGTGAAAGCAAGAAGCCAGTGGAGTATTCTAAGCTCAAAAACTGACTGGGCTGACCTCAATAATTCCAATATAATACTGTATAATCTAGACTCTGAAAGGTTTGAATTATGACGATCCAAGCTTGGGGGGTGGTGTATGCATACAGCATGGTGGCAAATCTCTCTACAGGTCTGTGTTTAAATCATTGCTTACTGTATCTAGAGGGTGGCATGTGTACTTTTCCGGTTAAATTAAACTATTTCATTTATTCATAACATTTAGTAACACTGGAAGTACAAGTACCTGACCACAACACTGTGTGGTTGTGAATCTGTAAATATATCCATTTGGTTCTTTCATAGTATATCTACTAGTTTTCTTAGATAATATTCATTATGTTTACTAAAACAAAAATGCTTGCATGATGATAATTTTGGTTTGGATGTCTGCCATTGTGTTTTCTACCTCTCAGTTAGCTTAATTAGTTTTTGCTGACTGGGAAAAGGAGGCTAGGAAATTCTGCCTGCTTTCAGCCTTGTCCCAGGGCTATGTTCCCGCTTGCCATTAATCATGTCGCCAAGATTTCTAAAGTTTCCCATGGCACAGAAGCAAAAATCTTATGTTCATGCCATTTTAACCACAGTACAGTACACAGTTTAGAAAAAAAAAATAACTTGGTAGTGTCTATAATTGTGTGGCTCATGTTTTTTGGATATAGCTAAACATTTTGGGTCACTCTAGCCACAGTGACTAACATTTTCAAAACCCTAGGGGGGACACAGTAAAGGGGAGCGAAGTGCAGGTGCAGACTAAAATACTGAACCTAATAAAGAAGCCATACTTCTTAATCGGCACAAAATTTCATCACATAGTTTCTTAACAAAAATATATTTCGGGAATCCTTAGAGTCATGCTCAGTTCATGTCTAGATTTCTGAAATACCGTTAAAACAGCTTTTACAGCTAATTTTGCAATGAATGACTCATGTCATGACAGGTGACCGCCACTCACCATTTTTAAAAAGTTCTTTCACTGAGGTTACTGGTAACATGTTACAGTCATAATGTGGATGTATTTGGATGGTTTTACCATGTTTCTGATGGTAAACAGCACAACACTGTACCAACATTTTTTTCTCATGGGAGTGGGAACTTCTAAAAATTTCAAAATCCCTAACTTCGCACAGGAATAAAAGCAAATGGGGATTCTTAATATTTTTGCTAGACAAACATTATGCTGAAGAAAAAAAAAACTATATGGTCACTAACAAATACTGCTTCCTTGGCAAGGTTGGAGGAACGGTCAGAAGTATGGCAGCTTGGATTCAATGCAAAGAAGTGCAAAGTAATGCACCTGGGAAACAGAAACCCAGGGGAAGATTACACAATGGGGAAGGAGGTAGTAACAACAAAAATGGAAAGGGACCTGGGGGTAATCATATCAGATGACCTTAAGGTTGGCAAGCAATGTGAGAAGGCAGTAGGGAGGGCTGGGGGGATACTGGGATGTATAGGGAGATGCATCACCAGCAGAAAACAGGAAGTTGCTATCCCACTGTACAGACAGTTGGTGAGACCCATCTGGAGTACTGCATCCAGTTCTGGAGACCCCATCTCCGCAACGACATAGACAGGATGGAGGCAGTTCAGAGGAGGGCAACTAAAATGGTGCAGGGTCTGCAAGAGAAGCCATACGAGGAGAGGCTAAAGGAGCTTGATATGTATACCCTTGAGGAAAGGAGGGAGAGGGGGGACAAGATAGAAACGTTTAAGTACCTCACTGGAATCAACAAAGTCCAAGAGGGTAGCATCTTTCAGAGAAAGAGATGCGCAAGAACAAGGGACACAATTTGAAGATAGAGGGGATGGCTCTAGGGCAATGTGAGGAAGTATTTTTTCACAGAGAGGGTGGTGGACGCATGGAACAGCCTTCCTGAGGAGGTTGTGCGGTCTAAAACTGTGGGAGAATTCAAGAATGCATGGGGCAGACATAAGGCAATTTTTGTGGGGGGTAGGAAGAAATAGGCTGTTGGTTAAATAGGATCTGCAGCTTATCCTCTAGGTAGGGGAAATGGGCAGACTAGGTGGGCCAAGCGGTCCTTATCTGCCGTCAAAGTCTATGTTTCTGCTGCTTTAAGTCATTTGTGGTATAGTGAATGAGGGAAATATGGTCAGGACATCAGGGAAACTCCCTAACTCTACAAGGCAAACGTACAGGCATAGTGCCTTTCAATTGACCAGGACAAAACATTTGATACGATTTCTACAGTGTTTCTGGCAAACGTTCTAAAGAAGTATGGTATACCAGATATTTGTATTCGATGGATAGGTTCTGTATATGATTTTGCTTTTACTCAGGAGAATGCAAATAGATTCCTGAGTCGTTCTATTTCCTGGAAAAGTCTCAGTCTGCTTCTTTATGTTAACGCGGTGTTTTGTCTTATTATGGCGGATGGTACTATACAGCGAGTGACTCTCCCTTACTTGGTCCCCCAAACTAAGGTCCTGGCATACGTGGACGATCTGTGTCTCATATTACAGGATGTCGATTCAGAATTTAAAGCCTTGCAGTTTTTGCATTACTTCACAAAGGCTTCCGGTCCCAAAATAAATTTGCACAGACACAAAGGTTTTGTGTAAGATTCCCTGGATCCCAACCTTAGTACTGTTGGGATTATTCCGGTATCCCAAGACACGATTAAAATAGTGGGGATAACCTTCGGAACTTTGCATATGGCTTTGGATTAACTGGCATGTGCTGGTGACTTCTTCCAAACTGAAGATAGCTAGGTGGAAGCATTGTATTATGGCAAAAAAGAAATGGGTATACTGTATATTGTAAAAACCTTCCTACTGCCCATGTTTTTATTCCTTTATAATAACTGGGGAACATTGTCTCCCATATAATCTAGTAGGTAAGGTCAAAATAGTACAAGAATCATACAGAATAAAAAAAAAATAAATAAAAAAACATGCAAATTGGCCTATACGTAGATTTTTATATGATCTTTTAGAGCAGGACACAAGTGATCCAGCAATGTTTAGGGGTTGCAAATGGGGGGTTTATTTATATTTGTCCAGCAGAATATTGTAAAAATTGTTAAAAATGTGAAAAAAGCATGGAAATTGGAACATAAGTAGGTTTTCAATTTTCTTTAAAATAAAAGCAGGACACACATGATTTGATGTTATTAAGGGGGTCAAAATACAGTTAATTTACAATTACATGAAAAACACCAACAATACGCATGCATTTAACTCAATGGTCCACGAATATGTTTCCAGATTATTACAAATTACAGCAGATAATCTTTTATACTTTAAATCACTACTTTAAAACAAGCATGCAGACCTTTGGTTTGAAATTTATCTTGCATCATGTGAAAACACTTTCAAAATTATTGTACAATTTGAAGTATACAGATAACTGTGATGTAGAGATGTGCTATCATCTAAAGACAAGCAAATACTCGTCATGTTATCTTTAGAAATATGTATTATGGATATATCTTTAAAGATAAACTGTTAAAAAGATTGCTTGACAGGGTAACAAAATGAAAACAGGATATGTTTACAGTCATTCTCATAAAAGTGTACTTCACACAAATAACATTTTGTGATCGCACATAATCAGGTTATAAAATGTCAATATTGGGGGGCGCTAATGAGCAGCTAAGCGGTAGGACGTGATCTCCTCAAGCTCCGCAACTCAGGGACTAAAATAATTTTTTTTTTTTTTTTTTTTAGACTTTCGGAACCGGATCATCGATTATAATATCGCAATAAGACTAAGCTATACAGCGATGGATGAATACCTAATGAATGTGCCCGGAAAACCCACCAGAAATGTGGGGAAAAATCAGAAGAAACGGCCGACTGGGCTCTCATCTGAAACAGCAGGCCCTATATCTTTTTCGGCGGCAGAGTTGGCGGTATTGGGCCACGAAGTGACTACACAGGTCCTCACTGCTCTAAATCCACGTTTAGAGAAAATGGAGAACAAGATTGAGGCCAAACTACAAGAAATTGCTGAGCAGACAGCGGCTCATGGGGAAAGGCCGGTGGAGATGGAAGAGCACACATCCAGGGTGGAAGATATGGTGCAGCCGCTACAAGACAAAGTTGCAGCGCTTGAAAGGGAGCTGGAGGAACTCAGGGAGGCCCTCGAATATCAAGAGAATTACCATCGGCGTTCAAACTTGCGCCTACGAGGTCTCTCTGAGGGTCAAGAAGTCACAGATATGCTGAAATTTTGTGCGGAGCAGCTGCCAAAAGTTTTAAAACTGCAGTCGAAAGGAGGGAAACATAAGCTGGAAAGAGCACACCGCGCTGTGATGCCGAAGCCAGGGCCGGGCCAACCTCCCCGAAGCACTGTTATACGATATCACAATTTTCAGGATCGGGAAGAAGTGATCAGAGCCTTCCGACTCAACCAGCCAGTCGAGATCAATGGTGCTAGAATCCATGTCAACGCAAGATTATTCGGCCAGGCTGCTCAAGAAACGCCGAGCGTTCAGCGCTTTGATAACCCAGCTGAGAGATATGCATGTGGAGCATTTAATGATCTATCCAGCCATCCTAAAAATAAAGCATGAAGGAGCTGTATTCTCTTTTTGGGATGTAGATAAGGCTACTGTCAGTCAGCGAACTCAAGGAGAAGGTGGGCTGAAATAAAGATTTGAGTCAGCTTGCTGTGCTAATGTTACTTGCAATTCTCACGAATCGTTGTTTGGGGCCAATACCCCTTTTTTCATGGAGTCTCATAAATTCAGTTAAGTTGATCCCGTGATGGCTCAAAGTGTGTCCACCTAAACCTCCACATGGGTAGCGGTTCAGAAGCAGCTTTACCTGTACTGCCATGGGCGATGGAGAGGATTGGTGACAACGAGTGAAGCAACAACTGAGAAGCACTTCTTGCAAGGTAGGCCGGGAGGGGTGTTTGGCGGTTAGGGCCTAGCACGTTTAATATTACTTTCATGCGGCCTGCTCTGCTGACCTCCGACTGGGCCAGATATTTGGGACATTTGAATAATAAAGCTGCTGAGATCGCTCGGGGGGGTAGCGGGTTGCACATTAGCCACAGCTGGGGGATGTTGAGAAGATGGCCTGTTTTGCTGCGCTCCTAAGCGATGTTGCTCTTCGAGGGTTTTTTTTCAGCTATTATTAAACGCTGTAGTATGGATCCAGGTTTTCTACTATAGAGTGGTCTCGGGGCGAGGGGGACAGCTGTTCGGTAGCAGACATTGGGATAAGTAGCCATGTCAACAGATGGCAAACAAGATGAAGGAAGGGGAGGTCGGGTTTCAAGGCGGAATAGAATGTTAATAGTGAGATTTAGGGGTGCGACTGATGTTGGAATGGGGGAGGCAAAGGTGGAGGGGAGGGGGTTGGGGGACCGAGGTAAGGGTATTGTGGGATTACAAAGGGGGGTAAAAGGTATGTCATACTGTTCTCTGTTTATTGTTTTTCAAATGTTTTCTTTTGTTGATTTTGGTAAAAGGATAACGCTGATCAGTGTATTGCTATTGCTGTCAGGAAGCGATTTGTTGATGTCCTGGAGGGAAAGAGAAAAAATACAGAAAAGTGAAGGCATATAATGAATTGGTTATACAATCCTGGAATGTGCGGGGTTTCTCTTCCCCAATTAAGTGAAATGCTATTCTGATAGCCCTACGGAGGGCGCATGTCGCATGTGCAAGTAGCTCTATTGCAGGAAACACATTTGACATTGGTGGAGCATGGGAAACTTCGACAGGTTGGGTGGGGCCTGTTATTCCTCTTCATTTAATTCTCGTAAATAGGGGGTGGCAGTCCTGATACATAAAAATTTACCTTTACAGGTCACGAAAGTGACTGCGGACCCAAAAGAAGGTAGATATGTGTTCGTATCTGGGACTCTCCATGGTGTACAGGTTACACTTGGGAGTATTTATGCTCCAACAAATTTGGACCCGGAGTTTTTTAATAAAATCTTGGATATATTAGTAAAAGAACAATTCAAGAATCTTATTATGGGAGGGGACTTTAACTGTACACCAGATGCAGTCCTGGATCATTCAGAGGGTAGAGGGCGCCGGGACCCATGCATCAGGAAATGGAGGGAGGGAATTGCAGAGCTGAATATGGCGGATGTTTGGATAGCGGCGAACCTACAAGGAAAGGAATTTACTTTTTACTCCAATCCCCATAAAACATGGTCAAGGATAGACCACATATATGCTGCGCTGAGCTGGTATGAAAAGTTGGGGAAGGTGGAGCATGGGCCTATACAGATTTCAGCTCATGCAGTGGTAACAGCATCTTTTCGGTTACCGAAAGAAAAAGAGAAGGTACACTCATGGAGATTCCCTACGTACATGCTGGGGTCACAGGAGTTTCATGATTATTTAAAGGACCAATTTAAGTTTTTCTGAGACACCAATGCCCCGACTGCCTCCTCCAAACAAACACTATGGGATGCTGGCAAAGCTTATATGAGGGGGGCAATTATAGGCTATATGGCTAAGTATAGAAAGGACAAGTTGGAAAAACAAAAGGACCTTCAAAATAAAGTTGAGGGTATTAGAGGGGAGGGTGGCAAGGGGTGAGGGGGGTGAGGAGATGCGACATGCATTAGTGACAACTAGGAAAGCACTAAACTCCCTATTGTTAGATGAAGCCCGGACAAGGTTGTATTATTTGAAACACAGGATGTATGAATAGGGTAACAAGCCAGGCCCTTTACTGGTTAATTTGGTTAAAGGAAGAAAGGGCCCAACGCACATTATGGGTATTAAGAATGCAAGGGGGCAAGTTGTCACTAAATATAAGGAGATAAGGGGGTATTTAAAGAATATTATGAGTCACTGTACCAGACAGATGGAAGAAGAAAGGAGGGAGGTATGCAAGACTTCCTTAATAGATACCAACTGCCCCAATTAACAGTGCATCAGCAAAAAATGCTAGGTAAGGAAATCACTAAGAAGGAAATTGTACTAGCCATCAATGCTCTGAAGTCCAGGAAAGCCTGTGGACCTGATGGACTATCGGCAGAATACTGTAAAATATTAAAGGATGGTGTAAGGGAGATTATGTGAGAGTTGTTTAAAGAGGGGAAGGAGAGAGGTGAGCCTGCAACGTGTGGCAATGCTATGGTGTGTTTGATCCTCAAGCCAAATAAGGACATAATGGAGTGTGCATCGTATAGACCCATATCCCTTATAAACTGTGATGCCAAGATATATGCTAAGATCCTAGCCACGAGATTAGACGGCATACTCCCTGAATTGATTCATCTGGATCAAACTGGTATCATACAGGGGAGGCATTCATATCATAATATAAGAAAGGTCCTTAATGTCCTGGCGCAATCCAATCGACCTGGGGAGGTTGCGGCCGTCTTATCTATGGACATAGAGAAGGCATTCGATAAGATTGAATGGCCATACCTATTTCAAATTGGGAGATGGTTTGGCCTGGGAGAGGGCTATATAAAAATGGTTGGGGCACTCTATAAAACACCCAAAGCTGCAGCGTTAGTGAATAGAACACTGTCGGAGCAATTCACACTACATAGGGGTACAAGACAGGGGTGCCCTTTATCTCCCTTACTCTTTGCAATGGCGGTGGAACCATTAGCTATAGTTGTTAGGGAGGATCCCAGAATACATGGGGTGGAAGGGAAGAGTGGAAGGCAGCATAAGATTATGCTATATGCTGATGATATCTCATATCATATATTACGAAACTCTCCCAGTCCATGCCGGCTCTGCTAGAGGTCGTCTCTCAGTCTGCCACATTTTCCGAATATAAACTTAATCTGGAAAACTCTGAGATTATGTTTACAGGACACGAGGTGGGAGGTGGAGACAATATGCAGGGCCTACGCAGGGTGGGATCGTGTTTTACCTACCTGGGGGTTAAAATAGGGAGGGACCTTCGATCCTTATATAAATTAAACTACAGCCCATTATTGAAATCAGTGATGGATGGGTTAAACAGATGGAGGGCCCTACCTATATCGTGGCTGGGATGTATTAATTTAATTAAGATGAGTGTGTTGCCTAGAGTGTTATATCCATTACAAATGTTACCTATGAGGTTAATAGGGAAAGATGTCAAGGAATTTGAGAGAGCACGTTCTAAATTCATATGGCAAGGGAAGAGGCCAAGAGCTAGTCTAAGTAAAGTGAAGGCAGACCAGGATAGAGGGGGGTTAAATTATCCGGACTTGAAGTTTTACTTTTTGGCAGCACAAATTAGGATTATTAAGGACTGGGTATATCGACCCAGGGAGGCTAGCTGGTTAGACTTAGGGGAGAAGGGGCTGTCTGTTCGACTATCCTCTTACCTGGCTAAAGGGGGGGAGAAGGGCCTACCAGCAGAAAAAAGATTATATCATCTTAGTGGGTAGTGTAATAGATAGCTGGGAACAAATTAAAAAACTGATTGGGCATCGGAAGGGGGGGCATTTATAGTACCACTGGTAGATAATCCTTTCTTTATACCGGGCATGGGGGACCCCTCATTTCGGGCTTGGGAGGAGGGGGGAATCCTATGTCTTAATGTTTTAAGAAAGCAAGAAGAGGTTTATTTATTTAGCGAACTTAGAGGAGGATTGGGATTACCGGCCACCCATTTATTTCGGTACTTCCAAGCCACAAAATACATTCAGGATACAGAGAGACAGAGGGAACCGAACTCCCAAATACAGGGCCTTGAAAGATTGTTGCATCAGGCTAAGCAGGAGCCCAAAGGGGTAATAAGAAGAGCTTCTCACCTTCTGTGTGCTCAGTTACCAGACAAGACAGTCAGAACTAAGTGTCTTTGGGAGAGAGATTTAGGAGTGACTTTAACAGGGGAGCAATGGGCACTGATGACAGATGTACACTGAGGGCTCCTGTTGTGCAATAAATATAAGGAAGCAGCATATAAATTTGTGCACAGGCTTTATAGCCCACCAGCGGCAGTTAATAGGTATAACACAGCAGTCTCGGCCATGCCAAAGATGTGGCACAGCCTTGGGTACATATATTCATTCATTCTGGTCATGCCCGATACTCCAGTCATTTTGGGAGGAAGTGGCGAAAGAGCTGGCAACCATGAAGGGGTGCTGTATAAAGGTGGGGCCGCTTCTAATGTTGTTTGGCCTGGAAGATACAGACCAAGATGATTGGTCCCCTGCTGAAAGATGGATTAGAATTCTTTTGGCGCTGGCGCGACAGTGTATCCTAAATACATGGGTATCTGGGGACAGACCCACCCTAAGACAATGGAAGAACCTGGCTTGGGAAGCTCTGAAGCTTGAAAACATGACTTATAAGGCTAGGGGGCTGGAAGAATTGTTTGTGAATATGCGGGCACCATTCTGGCACACTATGGATCCTGCAGAAAGGGAAATGATAAGCTGAAGCCCAGGACCAGGGGGGTAAAGAGATAGGGACTGTATTCCCCGGTTGTTATAGGATAGAATGGGAAGGCCTAAGCCACTAAATATTCCTTATTATCCAGGACTAGCTATGACAGAAATGTAATACAGAGTTGAAAGACACGTCAGTGTATAGCATATACTAAAGATGAAACTCTTAATATATGTATTAGATAGACTGAACTTTTGATTAAATGTTCTTTTTTTGGGGGTCGTTTTTTTCTTCCTTTCTCTTTCTTTTGTGTATATATATATATATAGTTGTTTTATGCAGAAATATATGAAATGGATGGAGAATTATAGTAAGCATAATTGAAAATGATTTGAAATATTTTGAAAGGAACACCCATGTATTTAATGGAATGATAAATGTTGTTCTTGTTATTGTGCTAATAAGATAAACTAATAAAACGTTTATGCAAAAAAAAAAAAGTCAATATTAAATACCTGTTATAGTAAAGGGATGAATGAAATTAAAATTCTCATACTTGTTTACAGAAATTACCAAAATACTTAGTTATCACTATCACTGTCTCTGTAGCGTGATCCTGCACAAGCACACAGATCAGTAAATGGAAGTGAATCATTGAAATATTTGCATGGTGGTCTGCAAGCCTTTCTGCAACCACATTTGATCAATTCGTTGCGTGATTTAGCTGCCTCCAGAAGGACTGTCCAAATGGGGATCCAGCCTTTCTCACTGTTTAGTTTTCAACCCATGGATCCCTATCTAGACAGCCCTTCCAGAGGCAGCCAGCGCTGGAGCCACCACCAAGCCTGCCCAGTGATGGGTCGGGGGCGTCATTCTCCCTCCAGTCCTGTCCCAATCTTGACTCCTTGGCCTCCGGACATCTTGGAGCCAGAGGCAACTGATTTAGGTTTGGGCTGCCAGGCCTGGGGCTGCCCCACTTGGGGGTGCGGCGGTCTGTATGGAGGCACCGGGTAGGGCTGAAACTGAACGGGTTTTTCCTTTGTTTCTGGCCCTTAGGATCCTTCTGTAAGGATGCAGCAGAGTTCACGGTGGCACTGGATTTCTCAATGCAGGTTAGGTGACCATCCACACCTGGCCCAAACAGGTCGGTACTCAAAATGGGGATGCCCATCAACTTGTATTGGGTATCCACTGTAAAGGTCGAGATCCTTAACCATGCCCAATGTCACATGGTGATCACAGCGGCCACGGACACTGCGCAGGAGTCACCATTGTCCAGGGCTGTCTGGAGCTGTTGCTTAGCCATGGAGCGTCCCTGGTCCCAGACCATCTTAACCATCAGCTGCAAGTCCGCAGGAAGGCAGGTGATAACCTGATGCAAAGCTCCCATTGGTGCATGGAAGAAGTTGGCCATCATGATGGCTGAAATGACCTGCTGAAGACACAGGGACGAAGCAGTTCTTCGCTGCATGGTCTAGTTTCTTAGACTCCTTGTTTGGGGGGGGCTTGTTGATGTCCCAGATGTTGCCAGTACACTGCAACACCAAGCCAGCTACCAAATCTTCAGCCGACGGATGATTGGTGAACCCAGGCAGAGACCCTGTAGGGACTCATCCCTGTCCAGAATATTGGTCATGGGGTACCTGGCCTGCTTCTAGACCGGTTCCAATGGGATCCCCATTGACTCTGAGATCAAACAAAGCACAGTCCCAAAGGAGACCAGCCAGTGCTCTGTGGTGAGCTCCACAAAGGACTACCAGTCGAAGGTTTGCATCTGAAGGGAGTGCATGTAGGAGTCCTCCTAGTTCAAGGACTCCTCAAACACCACCCTCAACCCAGGTTCCCCATGGACAACCTGCGGTTAATCAGAGTGGATTATCTTCACTAAGAGCCTGCTGAGGAGTCCAAAAACAGGACAAGCAGCCCTGGACAGGGCCCTGGGCAAGGGCAGCAGAGGTGGAGGCTCCACCTGAATGGGCAGTGAAGCTGGCGCTGGCTCGACCGGGGGGGGGGACTGGTACAGGCCGCAGCAACGACAACCAGGGGAGCACTGGGGGTTGCAGTGGAGCACAGCCATGGCCGAGAATCCACTGTTGCCACACAAGCTCCTCATAATGGCACTACAATTTACGGCAGAGCCTGTCCTCGTCCGAAGATGAGCGCCAACAAAGTTTCTTGACTGACAGACAACAGCAGGAACACCAAAGTCCCTAAATCTTGACCAAGAACCTGATCAGGACTTTGACTGATGACGGGCAGGTCGCCAGAGAGGAGGCACGGGGGAAGGTGCCATGTGCCAAGGAACACCCAAGGGGTCACTCTCCTGAGGGGGGACAGCTAAATCGGCCCCCCTCTTGCAAGAGGGCCGCAAGGACTGAAGTCCTAGAAATGGGAGTCATCCCCACCACCCTCCAACAATGGGTTGACCAGGTCGAGAAAGATCTAGACAGGCTGGTCGACCTGCATCTCAACTGACAGGCCCAATGGGGATACCAACGGGCCAGTGGCTTGGACCTGGATCACAGAAGCATCGACAGAAGTCGACAGCTGAAAAGCCTTCCAGCTAGACTCGGAATAACAGGAACAGGACAAGCGAGCCCACTCCCAATCCCACAACCTTCAACAAGACCTCTTGGACTTGGAGGCCCGCAAAGATTTAGACCTCCAGGAAGGGCCCTCTTTGAGACTAGGAAGGGACTGAAACAAGCCCCGGAATGTTCTGCTGAATGAAGCGCCCAAGCCCACCAGGAGTAACATGAAGGACAAAGCAGTCGGAAGGGATCAGCACAGGCCACAAGCCTGTGAACTGTGCTGGGCCCTGAGGCAATAAACGCAAGAGGCATGAGGACTGGTGTGCAACATTTTTCTGGGAACAACTGGCACACCGCTTCAACCCCGGACCCATTTTGTGTTTGTCAGTCTCCATAAGGAGAGAAAAAAGTTAAAATTAGGTTGTTGCAAACTGTCCACAACAAAGGCTCAAAGACCTAAGATTGGGCCTACACCACACACAGGAGCTGCAATGGAGGAGACCTAATGCTTCCAGTGGAAAGGAAGATCTGACATCATGGGGCTGTGCCAAGGAGGATACCATTTGCGTAGATGGGAGGAGCTTAGCTTGAAGACCTTTGGGTGAAAATTAAAGGGTAAGGAAGAACAACCTGATGTATAGATAATGCACCCTATCCACATCCCTAGAACCGCTCTCTTCTCTTGTAAACTACAATTGTGGTGTTAGGTCTGTTCCCAAATCAGTGGAAGAAGTTTCCTTCCAGCATCCTATGGGTGACCATGGCATGTATTTAATTCCATAACTGGCACAGTCATTGCAAACTAGTAGTGCTACAACAGTACCTTTTGCCTTCAAAATGTCTGTTAAATGGCAACTCTCTACTGTAACAAAAAAACACAACCACTATATTTAAGCCAATTGTATGTTTTGATTTTTTTGTACTTTTCACTGTTGCTAATTTACTAAATATTGTAGATAGTGCAGTACTTATTTCACTGAGTCTTTCAAACTGCATGTGTCTCTCCCTGCTGACCTCACAACTGCTGTTTGCAATGTGACAGTTTGTTGTCATGGTGAGCACTGTGATGTCATAAACAAAAGCACCACGAGGTTGGCAGGGGAGAGAGAGACAGATGCTTTTTATACAAGCTTTTTGGACAGACTAGCAGGATGTGCTGTAAACCTTGGAAAGGAACCTTGAAAATGAAAAAAAGTATTCTCTAGTAAATTGCAATAGATGAAACATTATATTTTTGAATGCACATGCTGAAGTGCTGAGCTGCTCTTTAATATCACTTGAGAGAGTCAGGGGTGTGTGACTAAGGAATCTGAGTCTCTTCCCAGGAGACAGTTTTATGAGTACTGGGATTTGGTAACTGGATTAATGGGCTTTGTTCAAATTTATGAGCAAGCTCCAGGTTTCCTTGTAGGGATGTCATTTTTGCTTGTTTATAGGGTTTGGGTCTTAATTTTCTTATGACAATTTTTTTTTTTCCTTTTCAGTTTGAACATTTTTCTTTTGACTCATTTTTATGTTAATTTCATGACCCTATAATGCCTCCCCCTCCCAAGATGTTATTAATTTCTTTTAGATTTTTGTATTATGACATTTATTTTAACTAAAAAATGCCCTACTCTTTTCGAGAAGTGCCATGGGATCTTTAACATCCACCTGAACAATCACCAGAATATGCAGATGGGACCTCAGTTTAACATCTCACCTGAAAGACGGCACCTCAGGAGTGCATCACCCCCTAATGCTGTATTACTGTGTCAGTACTGGGACTCTACCCAAGTTCCTGGTGTGGGGCTAGAACCCACAACTTTACAATCTACCGGCTTCAAAGGTGAGTGTGCAACCTTCTGAGCCACTGACACTGATTAATACCTATGATCCTGAAGTTAACTTATGCAGAGGGTGAATGCATAACGTAGTCCCTTTGTAGTTCAGTCTGAAACTTGAACTACTGTGGTCAGAAGATGTTTTTAATAAAGAAGCATCTCTGATAATGAGTTGTGAGGCTGATGGTTTGCCCTTAAATAATTTGGCATTCAAACAAATATATTAACTGTCTCAACTGTTACAGCAGCCAATGAAGTGAGCTCGAAACAGTACAGTATCATCTACAATCTTTCCACTTGTGGGACACTTGTCAGTGGTCTCAGAGAAGATTGCTCGACTGTGCTCCTGAAAGAGCAGAGCAACATAACTAGAAGACAGTAAGTGGCGAAGGGATGTAAAAAGTAATGTGTGGCTGGCCAAATGGTACAGCACTGCTGCTTGTGACACTGGCCATCTGGGTTGAGGAACAGAATTGCCAGCGTGCCAGCAGGAGGAAGGAAGGTTTGAGCAACCCAGCCGTCACTTACCTCCTCTGGAGTGAGTTGCTATTTGCAGCCCACCACAGGGCTCTCTCCTGGGGAGCCACAGGTGCAGTGGCACTGGCAAATATGGCTGACGGGCCGTGCAGACAGCCCCAGCGCATGCCTGTTGTGTGCTTTGTGGACCACACTGCGCTATGGACCTGTGGATGGGCATGTGAAAACAGGAAATCCCCTTGTCCCTGCAGGATGCAGAGTGCTGCCCACAGATGCTGCACCACCAACCCGTCTCTCCTCCTCCTCCATGCCAGATTCGGTCTCCTGAGGGGTTGGAGCCACCCCAACAGCCATGTCATAGGGAGAATACCATGGGAGCTTCTCAGAGGAGCCAGGTAAGTTCAGGAGATGGTGAGTACTGGGCTGGGGTGGTGCTTTGAAGGGGGCAGGGAACTGAGTAATAGGAGCATAAATAATAAATAAAAAATATTCAAAAAGAAAATTTGAAAAGTTACAAAAAAACAGCAGGTCTATAAACAATTGTGCAATTTGCGTAACTTTGTTTGAACATTCTGTGTTCTAGCAGCCTTCAAGTGACTGCTATATGATAGGTCTAATTCAACATCTGGTCCAGTGATACAATTTTTTAATTATTCAATAACTAGTGCTTTATTTTGAAATTTGTGATTACTACTACTACTCTGTGAGGTTACTCTGTTGATTGTAGTGCACAGGACACAAGAAAAGTACAATCAAGGCCCATTTCATCCACAAACAACAGTGTTCAAATTATGCAGCACTTAAACAGCTGAGGCACAATTATGTATAACTCTGCAATGTGTGTACTGTAAAAAAAAGTCAGTTTTAGGTTAATTTTTAAAAGTTTTAAAACACAGTAACTATACACAACTAAAACTGTTGCAACAGAAAAACTAGGAATTGTAAGTCTAATTAATTATTCATGAGCTAAAGTAGTTCATTGACTGGCTGTCGTGCTATGCTGCATGGCAGAGATGCTCAACTGATCGCTCTCGCCACTCTGCTTAAAACCTTAAGAAACTTAAAAAAGAAAACTGTTAATGCGATTATACTTATAATTGCAATAACAACCTCAAAGCCAGTCATTTCTTTGGATTAACAACTGGCTGGAGGGAGGTGGCGCTCGGCTGTGCCTCAGGCCACTCATCCCCCCCAACCGGTCGTTAATTCCTTGGAAATGACTGGCTTCTCAGTCGTTATTGCTTAAATATTATCTATCTGACTAAGGATCAATAAATCCCATTCAATATAACAAAATAGCTGGTTTTCATATGACACTCATTTGGTCCAGTAGCTGCCATATGTCGTCAAAACCATCCACTGCTGAATCTGACCCAAAATGGTCACCCAGACCCAATGAGTTAATGATACAGAAGCATGTTTCATTTGAAAGTCAGTGTGTCAGCCTGTCCAGACAGGGAAGGATTTAAGGTTCAGTTGCTGAACTAGGACGTGAAATACCATTACATAAAAATTTGATTCAACTTTTCAACATGCTACTTAACTCGAAATTTTACCTAAAGCTATATTTTCACTTCAACTGTAAAATATCATGTTTTAAGCGTGTGTTTCTACAGTTCTCTTGTGGCTATACAGACAGATTTCACAGACTGATTAGCCTCTAAGGAATTATTAAAGGTAACAAAGTAAGCAATTTAAGCTGTGGTGAAAATGCTCTGGCTACAGAGTAACGACGGTTTTACATCCAATTAACTGGTGATGTCACTTCCACTTGTTCCATGCCAAACCATTCCCCATGAAACACTACATTATCAGTTCATAAGGTATTGCTGAAGTATCAAGTTATGGCACAGAAGTCCTACACATAACAGCTGTACTGAATGCCGGATATCCGTAACCACCATTCCTTTTCTCTTGTTTATCAATAAAGTGTACATATTCTTCAGGGGACGTTATCACTGCCCACAGTAATCAGATCAGGAAACTGCTGATCTAGTCCTAGTGTTTCACTGGCCATACTCAAACACACACTTTGCTGTGTAAGGTTTCTGACTAGTAACATAAACCAGATGGCTGGGTCTAGTTTACACAATCATAACACACACTGCTGGGAAATGTATTTTTTTAAATGACGCTGAGGTAATCTGATGCCACATCTGTGGATATTTACCACCACTACTTGACTTCAAACCAGTTTTCTGAATAAATATCTAATATGTGTAGCTGCCAAGTTTAAAGGAAAGCAGATCAATGACATTTACAGGAAATGACACATAACGATGAGCTGTCGTACAGACAATGGATAAAGAGACACTCAGATTTGACTTAAATCCTCAAGTGTAAAAAGACAAATTTGTTTCAACTGCTTCAATTTGCTAAGGGCTATGTTCTGTTTTTGTCAAATCTGATTACCTGCTCTCTCTCAAAACGTTTCTGCTTTAGCAACAACAGATTTAATTTAAGCAAAAACAAGAAAGGTACCCCACTAGTTGAAGCTTAGACCCATGCAGCAGAAATGGGAGATATAAAAATGGAAAGCAGGTTTGAACTGGAGGTGGGATATAACAGGGATGCAGATCACATGATATATCCAGACAGAAATATGCATTTTCCATCCATAATATTGCTGTGCTTAGAAAACCAAATGTATACATCTGAAGTCTAATCTCCTTGGCTATATTATACTAGGCATGGGTCTCCAACTGCAAAGTTCCAGTTGTGGATTTGTGTGGCCGACGTCTCTGTGATGGCCGCTATGGCCCCCTCTCCCTTGGCCAAAGAACTGCAATTCTGCCATCTTGTTTCCAAGACTTCTGCGTTCAATTACACCGTCCTCCACCACGACTCAGGTTCCCCCTTACTCCTGACCTGCCCCCTCCCACCCAGTCCATCCTCCCTTCCTCCACTCCTTGTATCTATCTCTTTCCTGCTGTCTTGATGGGAGAGAGCCCTATCAGCTTCCTCCACCAGGTGACTAGGGGTGCTCTGTACCTGCTGCACCCCCCCCCATATCGGTTTAAACTGAGGATTTTCCCTGTGAATTCCTCCTGCTTACCCTGCAGGACCCTTGTGCTCTTCTTACTTAGATGCAACCTGTCCAGTGCATACAGGTCCTCGTTATCACAGGTCCCTCCCCAGCCACCAATAAATCCATACCCTTCCTTTCTAAAGCACTATCCTCTAAATTATCTGTTGAATTCCTCAATTCTTACCTTTCTTGCCGTACTAGTCCTCAGGATTGGAAGTACCTCTGAGAAGGCTACTTACCTCCTGCCTTGCTGTAAATTCTCCCTACCTACCTCAACCTCTCTTGCAACAGTCCCACCTCACATCCTGAAAGGTCACTTGTGCCCAGGTGCACTATAATGTGAGATTTCCCTGCTCGCTGACCCATATGCTGTGCCACTAGAGATTCCACGCTCTCTGCAATAATCCCCGGCATACATACTATCCTCTTTTGGCTTGCCCTTAACTCTTTCCCTTCCCACCTCATCCCCTTCACTAATGAATCCCCCAAGATCACCACACTCACCCATCCATCCTGGGCCTTGCCTCCTTCCTGTTCACACTGCTGCCAACTCCTACCTGCCTCCTCCTGTCCCACCTGAATTCCCTCCAACCCACTACATCAGCTATTCCCATCCCTGACCCCCTTTCCTGAACTTTCATCCCCCTTGGCATGCCCTCAATCTTTCCCTTTTGCTTGGCTCCTGGCCTGCCCTCTACCCTTCCCTTCTACTCCTCCCCACTTGTCCCCTTGTCCCTTGCCAAACACCCCCTTTCCTAATCCACCCGCCCCTCCCTTTCACCTGAACTCACCTTCTCACTCCCTTCCTTCCCAATTTACCAATTACCCTCCCGCTACCTCCGACCCTCCCTGCCTCGCTGCCTCTCCCCTATCCACCAACTACCCCCTCTTCCCTGTGAAAGGAATCTGTTCCACACAAGTATCCCTGAAAATGATTCCCACCAGACTCCCCCATCCTGCCTTACCCTTTCCCCTTACTATTATCCACCCCCTTCCCTGAGCCTGGTTTTGTCTGGGGCAGGGGGAAACCAGGAGACCTATCTCATCACCTGTTCCTTCCTGCTCCCATTACTCCCCCTCCCCCCCTTGGTTCCTTTCCTGCCCCCTTTGCCAGCCTCAAGCCCTGCTTCCCGTCTGACCTCCCTTCATCACCCTACGAATCCCCCCACCAGCATCCATATTCTCCTGCCTCAGCTGCCACAACTCCGTCCTCAGCTGACTGATATTCTTATAAATCAGACATCCCATCTCCGATAGTGCTTCCAGAAACACCACCACCACACACACCCTGCACCTTGCAAATTCTACCTGCCTCATTCAGCCCCCACTGCATGCCCCTTGCCACATCTTTATTTATTATTTTATTTTATTTGTTTATAGTTTCTAGGCCCTCCTAATAGTAAACTTAGCTAACCCCCTTATTGTTGTGAAGCCTTTAATAAAGAGTATTTGCAGACTTTCTGTAGTTTCTAGGTCCACCTAATAGTGTACTTACCTACCAACTTACCCTTGTGAACCTTTAATAAGGACTGTTGGCAGGCCTGGTCTAGGAATGCACTGTATACATTTCCGCTGGGATTCCTACCTGCTAACTGTGCTCAGCAGGGAAATGGAGGGGGAAGGTGAGGGAAAAGAGATTGGCCTTCACCAGGTTCAAAACATCTGGGCATAAAGAAGAGAGGGAGATGTACACAAAGACATCTAGGGAAGTGAGTAGGGCAGTCAGGGCAGTAAAGGAGCTGAAATTGACTCAGGGGATCAGAGAGGGGGAGAAGGAGTTCCTCAAATACATAAGGGAGAAGAGGAGTTGTAGGGATGAGATTGTTAGAATCAAGAAGGAGGGGGGATGGGCAGAAAAAGGGGAAGACCAGGCGGAGGCACTTAAAAAGAGTACTTCTGCTCTTTGTTCATGAAAGAAAAGGATGGCCCAATACCACAAGGGAAGGGGGGAAGGGGGACAGAGATAGCAGATGGGGTAATCCAGGAGGACAGGGTTCTGAAAGGCCTTAAAGCCTTGCAAATGGACAAGGCACCAGGACTGCATGGTGTACATTCAAGAGTCCTGAAGGAGCTGGCAGGTGTGTTGGCAGGCCCTCTGGCAGACCTGTTTAACACCTCCTTGGAGATGGGGAATGTGCCCAGGGACTGGAGGATGGCTCACGTGGTGCCCCTCCACAAGAGTAGGCCCAAGGATGAACCCGGGCAATTACAGACCAGTGAGCTCGACTCCTATAGTGGGGAAGTTGATGAAGACCATTCTGAAGGAGAGGTTGACAACCTTTCTGGATAATAATGGACCACAGGACGAGAGACAGCATAGGTGTGTCTCAGAAAGATCTTGCCAGACTAACCTAATTGACTTCTTCGACTGGGTCACTAGGGCAGTTGACGAAGGCCATGCTGTGGATGTCCTGTATCTGGACTTCAGCAAGGCTTTCGATTCGGTGCCACATGGGAGGTTACTGAGAAAGCTGAGGGACCTGGGAGCAGAGGAGAAACTGGTGGGTTGTGTTGGGAGCTGACTTCAGGGCACACAGCAGAGGGTAGTTGTAAGGGAGAGTCATCCAAGCCAAGACCCATAACAAGTGGGGTACTGCAGGGTTCAGTGCTGGGCCCCGTTTTGTTCAGTGTCTTTATTGCGGACATTGCACAGGGGATCAAGAGTAAGATCATCCTGTTCACCAATGACACAAAGATTTGTGCAAAAGTTGACAGTGAGGAAGGGAGGTAGACACTCAGGGAAGATCTAGCTAAACTCAAACACTGGTCAGAGGAGTGGCAGTTGGGGTTTAATGCTAAGAAGTGCAAAGTCATGTACCTCGGAGCCAGAAATCCCAGGACCAGCTACTGGCTGGGGGGAGTGCATGTAGCAGCTTCAGGGGAAGAGAGGGACCTGGGGGCACTAGTCACAGGGGGCATGAAGGTATTGGCACAGTGTAGAAGGGTGGCAGCAAGGGCAAATTGGATGCTGACGTGCATTGCCAGGGGGATCACCTCCAGAAACAAGGAGGTCATCCTGCCCTTGTATAGATCACTGGTGAGGCCGCACTTATGAACGTATGAATATACGAATGTGCCAGCAGAAACAGACCACCCAGTCTATCTAAGTCTGCTTGAGTGTGCAGCTAGCACCCCTAGTTTGCAGCTGCCCCATCCCCCTCCCCTTTGTCATCCCACTGCTGGCCCCCAACTCTCCCACCCTCACGCTCCCCTGTTCTCTGTCCCATGCCCTTTTAAAGCTATTCACAGATTTACATGACTCCACACATCCTGGTAGTGTGTTCCATTTTGCTACCACCCTCTCCATGAAATAGTGTCTCCTCATTTCCCTCCTAAATCTTCCCCCCTCTATTCTTAGTCTGTGCCCCTGGTGTCCCTCCCCCTCCTTAGCTTAAAGACCCCATCTGCCCCATCCTTACTGATTCCCCTCAGATACTTGAATGTCTCTATCATGTCCCCCCGTCCCCTCTATCCTCCAGGGTGTACATATTCAGATCTCCCAGCCTGCTCTCATAGTCTCTCCACTGCCCTCCTCTGCACCCTTCCAGTAGCCTGATCACACTTCAGGTATGGCCTCCAAAACTGCACACAACTCCAAGTGTGGCCTTACCAGCGACCTGCAGAGTAGCGACTTGGAGTACTATGTGCAGTACTGGTGCGCATACCTCAAGAAGAATGTGAGATTGCTGGAGGGGGTGCAGTGTAGGGTGACAAGACTGATCATGGGGCTAGGGGAGATGTCATAAGAGGAAAGATTGAGGGAGCTCACCACGTACTCGCTGGAGGATAGGAGGGAAAGGGGGGGACATGATAGAGACCTTTAAATACTTGAAAGGCATAAACAAAGTCAAAATGGGAGGACTGTTCCACTTAAAGGGGGGAAGGGTCACTAGGGGGTACACTGTGAAGTTGGAAGGGGGGAGGTTCAGGAGGGAGATGAGGAAGTACTACTTCACAGAGAGAGTGATGGCAGGATGGAACACACTGCTGGAGGAAATAATCAAACTGAGGACAGTGGATATTATGTGGGGATGGGATAGAGTCAGGGTAAGAACAGACAAGAACAAAATGGGGATAGGCCCAGGAGAGGGATGGAGGGAGGGAGGGATTGGGTGGGGAGCAGCTGCAGTAGTACTAAACTGTGAGCTGCACACTCTGGCAGACTTGATAGATCTGTGAGCCTTTTCTGCTGGCTATTTCATATGTTCATATGTAGGCTGACTCTAGACAGGGAGCAGCTCCTAATAACACTGCTTTCTGTCCTGCTAACCTCTCTGCTAGCTGACCCAAGACAGTGAGTAGCTGAGATCCCTACTAACACTATGAGCCTCTTCTATTTGACAGACAGCTCCCTCCCCCCATGCAATACCCTTATTGTTAGGCTAGTGGAAGGCCTGTCCTAGAAAGGGCCTAGTTGGAGCCCCTAATCACTAGCAGTAGCTTCCTTTATATGGAAAAACATGTTTGCTAGCTCAGTTATAGGCCCACATTATAAAAGAACTAACTGTAGCTCCTACCAGTTGCCTCCACCAGAGACTGACCCTAGATAGGGAACAGATGCGACTCTTACCTAACTCCTGACTACTTCTCCGTTACCACTCTTGCTTTACCAGCTCTCCTTTGAGCAGCATGGCCTGTGGTCCTCCATGCAGACACCCCATGGATGTCCCCAGAAGCCACTTAGGTAGATGCTACACTCCTGCTCCGTGGCACTCATGCTTTCGGGCTGCTTGGAACTGTGGGTAATCTATAGGGACTACAGCCTCCCTTTTGGAGGTCTGCAGCCACATGGCCCGCTGGACCCACCACTCAAGCCGGCTGGTCCAGCTCTGCACCCACACTCAACCCTCCCACTGCTGATGTCCTCCCTCCTCCCGTCCCACAGAGTCCCCGATTTAAAATTCAAACTTTTTTTTTTAATTTAGTCTTCCACTTGTAAAACCCCCCACCAAACAAGCAAAAACGTATCTGTTTTACCCTGCTCTGTGTCTTTCTTCCCACTCAGCACCATTGGTGACAGGGATCAGACTACAAACCTACAGCTTCACGAGCCCCTCCAGTCGGGGTTTCATGCGAGGCACAGCATGGAAACCACATTAGTTTAGGTGCACAATGACCTCCTCAGGACTCGAGGAGAGGGGACAATTCTTGTTCTCCTCGACCTCTTCAGATTTTGACATGGTAGACCACTATGTGTTGCCTGACCACCTGAGGGAATTTTGTGGACTTGCCGGCACTGTCATCCACTGGTTTGAGTCCTATCTCATGAATAGGAGGCAACGGGTAGTGATGGGGAATTTCTCCTCCTCCCCTAGTCTCCTGTCACGTGGAGTACCTCAGGGTTCAGTCTTGTCACCAATATTGTTTGCCGTGTACACGCTGCCCTGGGAGAGATCATTAGGAAATACAGTCTGGGTTTTCATTGCTATTCTGATGATAGCCAACTGTATTTTTTCTTTGCCCCTGGAACATCCAACGCTGTGGAAGTGCTAAATAACTGCCTTGCTGAGATCAATGACTGGATGGCCTCCAGCTGGTTGCGACTGAACCCCGATAAGACGGAGGTACTGGTGGTGGAGTCGAACAGAAGGTGTGATAGGATGGCCTCTGGTACAGCAACAGGGTTGTTCCTGGGGTCTGAGCCATTGAAGGTCTCCTCTAGGGTGTGTGATCTTGGTGAGACCTTTGACAGCGGATTGACATTTGAAGCCCAGGTGTCATTCGTTGTCCAGACCAGCTTTTATCATCTTAGAAATATCGGCAGGATCAAGCGCCTAGTTCCGTTTGTGGACCTCCCCACCTCGGTACATGCCTTCGTGATGTCTAGGCTCGATTACTGTAATGCGTTCTATCTTGGGGTCTCGGGAGTACTCTCCACTGGCTGCAGCTAGTACAGAATGCAGCTGCCAGTTTGTTGATGGGGCAGTCGAAGTACTGCCACATCACCCCGGTGTCGCACAAACTGAACTGGCTGCCAGTCAGGTGGAGGATCCTCTTCAACGTGGGTTTGCTCACCTTTAAGGCCCAACATGGGCTGGTCCCTGGATACTTGTCAGACCTTCTTACACCCATTACCTCGATCTGCTCCCTTCACTCTTCCTCTAGGGGCCTCATTGCAATTCCCAGGATGAGGCTAAAAACTGCCGGAGACGGAGCATTTAGTGTTGCCAGCCCCATCCTGTGGAATTCGCTTCCTCCATCTGTAAGGGAAGCCCCTTCAGTTGAAGAATTCAAGGCCTGCCACAAGACCCTCGTTTAGTCAGACCTTCCCAGACACTGTTTATTAGATCACATCTTTGGGATAGCCCTTTTAGTGACAATTTTTAGCTTAGATTGTGCTTATTTACTGTATAGTGCCTGTTTATTTCAATAGTGCTGTAATTTATGTATTTGTTTTATTTTATTGTTAGTTCGTAATTATGTGTACAGTGCCCAGAGCCTCTGGGATTGGGCACCTGGAAAAATAAAACTTGCCTTGCCTGGAAAAACTACAGCCTCCTCACTGTAGGTCTGCAGCTACATCACCCGCTGGGCCCACCACTCAGGTCAGCAGGACTTGCTCTGCACCAGCCCTCGACCCTCCTTTCTCCCATTCCTCACAGTCCTGGATTCAAACCCAAAACATTTCGCTCTTTTTTTTTTTTTTCTTTATTAATTTAGTTTTCCACTTGTAACTCCCCCCACCAAACAAGCCAAAACTTATGTGATTGATCCTGCTCCGCTTCCTTCTTCCTGCTTCCCATAGCTCAACAGCTCACTGGAAACAGGCATGGTTCTGGAGGACTGGTGAAAGGCTGAGGTAGTCCCTCTACATAAGAGTGGCAAGCAAGGAGAAGGCTATAAACTACAGGCCAGTCAGTCTTACTTCAGAGGTGGGGAAATTAATAGAAACCCTATTATTTCTTTCTTTGTTTCTTCGATAACCAGGTAAGTCCAGCAAGTACAAGTACTAATTTTCTGGGATGACCCGGGTGCACAGCACAAATATGTGCACAGTACAATAGTATATACAACAGATGCAGTACAAAATTAGTACATTAGTACAGGAAGAAAGCCTGGTAGAGCATCTTGAATCCAATGGGCTGCAAGACCACAGGTAGCATGAATTCATGGTTTGGGGGGGGGGGTCATACCAAACAAATCTGATGGATTGCTTTGACTGGGTGACCAGGAAATAAATCCAGGGTGGGGGAAATGGACAGCACCTGCCTGGACTTTAGCAAGGCCTTCAACACTGTGCCACACAATAGGTTGATAAACAAGTTGACCAGCCTAGGAGTGGGATCCAAAGCTGTGAAATGGGTTAGGAAATGGTTAATGGATAGGAGACAGAGGCTGGTGGTTAACTGCACTCACTCAAAGGATGGGAGAGTGACCAGTGGGGTACAACTGGGCTCTGTACTGGGACCAGTTCTCTTCACTGTCTTTACAGAGGACATTGCAGAAGAACTGGAAGGGGAAGCTATGTTTTTCAGATGACACCAACATCTGCAATAGGGTGGACACTCGGGGTGGGGGGGGAGAAAATGCAGAGAGATCCTGGAAAACTTGAAGAGTTCTCAAAAACATGGCAGTTGGGGTTCAATGGCAAATAATGCAAAATCATGCATCTAGGGCACAGGAACCCCAACACAGAGTACAGGATGGTGTGAGAGGTACTGATAGTCACTTGACAGGAAAGGCACCTTGAGGTTATCATATCTGAGGACCTAAAGGTGGAAGGGCAGTGTGACAAGGCAGTGGGATGCTGCTGTGCATAGGGAGGAGTATCTTCAGCAGGAGGGAGGCAGTGTTACCGCTGTTATCGCCCACGGGTGCAACTCTACCTGGAGTACTGTGTCCAGTTTTGGTGACCACACCTCAGAAAGGACATAGATAGGGTGGAGGCAGTTTGGACGAGGGCAACAACAATGGTGCAGGGTTTGCATGAGAAGCCCTACAAGGACAGACTGAGGGGATCTCAACATGTACACCCTGGAAGGGGCGGGGGGAGGACATGATCGAGACCTACAAGCACCTCACAGTGATGAACAGAGTGCAAGTAAGGATTTCTTCTTCAAATAAGAACAAGTACAAGGACCAGGGGCATGTAATGAAGTGGAAGGGAGGTAAAGAGTGTGTGAGGAAATATTTATTTAATGAAAGGGTAGTAGACACCTGGAAAAGGCTGCCAGCAGTAATGGTGGGGGCTAGAGCAGTGAGAGGCTTAAAGTATGTAAGGGATAAACACAGGGGTATATTACAAAAAAGAGGCAGGGAGGTGGAAGGTTCTCTGCGCAAGAAACATCAAGGCAGACTGGGTGCGTCAATCAGTCCTTTTCTGCCAGCTTATTCTATGCATCTATGTAAACTGATCAACTGGCTCATATACAGAATTCTAAATAAGGAAGATGTGAAAGCAACGGGACGAGCCACTGGAGACTGATGAAAAGTGGAAAACAAACCATGTACTGGCACAAAGACAAAACAGTTGGAAAAGGAAGGGGAGACGGGTCAGTGTGGGATAAAGGCAGGAGGCAGGGAGGAAAAGAAGGCAGGCAGCAGTGGGGTAAAGAAGTCGGTGAGAAAACATATACACAAGTACGTATGCATTTGTAAGAGTAAATGTTAAAGTTGTGCCACCAATCTAATATTTGAGTGGCATTTTGTGTGCGTGTGCGTGTGTGACTAATGCATCAACACTGACGCTGTTGGCCCCCAGCCAACTCCAGTTTCAGTCCATAAAAATACAGTGCGAGAATTCAGATATCTGTATCACAGAGTGAGAAATATACATGTTAACAACATCATCTTTAATGGAAGTTCTACCGGTTATGACATTTGAACTCAGCCTTTACTCAGTCCAAACCCTAGCTCTAGAACCATTATGTTACAGAGGGCTGATCAAAACAGCCCTGAATATTGTAGAGTTATAAAAGCCATAAGTCAAATCAAACTCAATGGCATGCAATATAAACCTTCATTGAAACTTGGCATATCATACATTATAAATGTTGGCTACAGAGTTCAAACACAGTGCATTCATTCCCTAGTTCATGTACAGCTCTACTCCGTGTACATATTTGAGAAAAACAGATTTTATTTACAACAGGATATATTTTTCTGCTTTAACAAAAACAAGAATGAGAACAATATTTTTTCCCCACTTTTTTGTTATATCGTCCTCAGAAAGCAGAACACCTATACAAATTATTTTCGGTATTGGATGTTAGAATGACTACACTTGTAAAGAAACGCTACCACAGTAGGTCACCACCCTACATTCTTTACCATCACTCAATACATTTTACTACCACCCTGTATTGTTGCCACTCTGAAGTTTGAGTTCTTAGAATTTTCTTGGCAGTACCCATGATTTCCCAAGTTTGGTCCTATGAAGTCAAAGTGGTGATGCCTCCAGTTCACCATCTTTTTTTTTGCTTGGCTAGAGTCACTACTGTGAGGGATCAATCACAGTTATCATACAAACAACAGTTTTATTTTCAGCAGGACCCAAGGAGGTTCAGTTGTTGTACAATGCACATATAGTAAATTATAAATTCTCCTACAGTATTTAAGAACAACTGGGATGCTCAGTACCATTTGAATTTGTATTAGTTAGGTGCCTAAGGCTAACACTCCCAATTTCATTCAACTGCACATTTAATAAAAAGACAAGTGTAGCATTCCCTTCTTTGGGTGGGGGATATGCCCTGAAGATCAGAGGTGGTAATTTCAGGGGTTACATTAGGAGTCACTTCTCCTAGTGGGTACTGGGTGCTAAACCTATAAAACAGCCTGCAAGCAGAGACAGTGGACATGAAGATGGCAGAGGCCTTTAAAATATGATGGGATATATTTCCATTTACCAAGGAAATAGTACAGTTACGTAAGAACTTACCGTAACAGTAGATCTTCGAGATGAGCTCCTGCAGCAGGCTACACCATAATGACTATGCCGTCAGGCACTAGGACTCAACGGAAAAGTTTGAGCCAGCAGTACTTAGCTGGGGTCCGCCCCTTACGTCAGCCCGCCCGCCAACGTCACCAGCTATATAAAGGGGGCGGAACCCAGCCCCACCTCAGTTCACCGCCAGAGACCCGTAGGTTGCTCAGCAGGAGAGCTCTGAGGCAGGTGCTGAAGCAAATCCCAAAAAGAGAAACTCCAAAAAAAGAGGGTGAGGAGGGAGGGAGGGAAAATAGCACCTGCTGCACAAGTTTATCTCGAAAATCTACTGTTAAGGTAAGTTCTTACTTAACTGTACTATCTTACTTTGAGTAAGCGCTCCTGTAGCAGGCTACACCATAAGGATAGAGTCCCAAGCAGTGTCCCTCATGAAAACCAGGGGAGGAAGGATGTATAAAACAAACTGTGAGACCAATAGTGCCTCTAAAAGCTAAGAGCTAAAATTTTTCAGGAAAGAAGGCCTTGGAGCACAGCGACACCAAACTCTGGTCTTCTTCTAGAAGAAACATTCAAGGAGTAGTGCTTGACAAAAGTGTGCACTGAGTTCCATATGGCTGCCACACATATGTCTGTCATGGAAACATTTCTGAGGGCTGCAAAGGAAGCAGCCAGGCCCCTTGTGGAATGCCCCCTTACCAGTCCCGGGCAAGGTTTTGTCATACTTTTTATAGATAAAAGTGATGCAGTTGGATAACCATTTGGACATAGTCTACTTTATCGGCTTCCCCCAAAGATCTGGGAGTGAACGAAACAAACAGTTGTCCAGATTGCCCGACTCCCTTAGTCCTGTACAGGTAATATCTGAGAATTCTATGGACATCCAGAGTATGAAGGAGTGCTTCCCCTTTGCTAGAATACTCTGGGAAGTAGACAGGAAGGGAAATGTCCTGACTGAGGGTCAACTCGGAAACCACCTTGGGAAGAAACTAGGAACTAGTATACAGAGACACCCTGTCTCTGTGAAAAAAAAATTAAGTAGGGTTCTTTACATATCAGGGCTTGCAGCTCTGAAATTCTTCGAGCTGAGGTGACAGCTACTAAAAGCAGTGCCTTCCAAGATAGGAAGCATAAATCACACTGAGAAGCTGGTTCGAAGGGGGGCACAGATAACTTTTCTAGGAAGAAAAATACATCTGAAGGCGGAACCGGGTCCCTAATGGGTGGTTTGATGTGGAGAATATCCTTCAAAAAGGTCCGTACTAGGTCCAGCTGTGCTACCATCTTGCCTAGTACTGACAAGTGACATGCTGAGATAGCACAGAGATGCACCTTTACTGAAGACTAAGCCAGCCCCTGATCTAAGAGTGCAAGGAGGTATTCGAGAATCTGATTCACTGAACAGTGCATCGGGCCTAGGGAACATGCCGACACCCAAATGCTAAAACGCTTCTACTTCATGGCATAAGTAGCTCTCTTAGAGGATTTCCTAGCCTCCACGAGGACGTCTGCTCCTCTCTGAGAAATCCCATGCATGGATATGGCTAGGTCTGTAGGAATCAGGCATGTAGATGCAAGGATCTCAGGACTGGATGGACCAAAGTTCCAATTTCCTGAGAAAGAAGGTCCGGACGAATTGGAAGCTGAATGGGAAGTTCCACTGCCAGTTGCTGAAGCAAAGGGAACCATATCTGTTGTGGCCAGAGCAAAGCCACCAGAATCATAGCACATTTCTCCTGTAGTCTGAGATGAACTTTCTGGATGAGAGGAAAAGGAGGAAATGCATAGAGGAACCTCCCTATCCAGCAAAGGGACAAGCGTCTCGCCAAAAAAACTCCATGCCCTGGATGTAGCGAGCAAAAAGTGGGCAGTTTTGAGTTGCACAAGGACACAAAGAGGTCCAGCTCTGGACTTCCCCATCTGCCGAAGAGGTTGCCCACCACTTCTTCAGACAACTCCCACTCGTGGCTTTTGGAGAGTGAGTGACTGAGTTTGTCTGCCAGAACATTCTGAACTCCTGCAATGTGGACTGCCATGATGGAAATCCTGTGCTCTATCTCCCAATACCACACTCTCATGGCTTCTCTGTACAGATGGTAGGAGTGAGTGCCTCCATGCTTGTCGATATAGAACACCATGGATGCGTTGTCTGTTTGAATAAGCAGGGGACCCTGGGATAGGTGAGCCTGGAAGGCTAGCAGAGCGTACAGAATCACCCTCATCTTCAGAATGTTGATGTGCAGGGACATTTCTAGCTCTGATCAAGTGCCCCGAGTATAATGACTCTGAAATGACTCTAAACATCCATTGTGAGGATTTGGGTTAGTGAATCTAACAGAAACAGAACTCCCGTTTCTAATGTAGATGAAGTCAGCCACCAAGAGAGTTCCTATTTGACAGCCTCAGATACCTTGATTGGGTGGTCCAGGCTGTCATCCATTTGGTTCCACTGCACTCTCAGGTTCCACTGTGGAACTCTCATATGTAAGCATGCTAGCTACACTGTGGGTACGGCTGCTGCCATATGCCCCAGGAGCTGCAACATTGTCCACGCCGTAACTGAGTTGGCTGTTGTCACTCTAGAGGCCTGGTCTCTCAGCCAACTGGCCCTGTCAGGGGGAAGAAAGGCTCTTCCTTGCTGGGTATCCAGAATTGCTCCAATGTACTGGAGGTGTTGGGATGGCCAAGGAGTAGGGTGGGCAGGGAATTGCTATAAACTGGTATGTTTGTACAGCAAACTTATTTCATCCCTGCATGTGAAGCGGGGGAGAAGCACAGACATAATGGACCTAAAGACCCTTCTGATGTTACTTTGCTTTTTGTTAAAGGCTCAAAAATTCTACATTCAGCATGGCAACCTGTTTTCGTAATGAGTACCTACATGCCTGTGGTTAACAAGGGCATGCCAAAGTAACCTTACACTCCCAATGATTTTATGCTATGCTTGTGTATTTTTTGGAATGAGTTAGACCTCAATACAGTTGACAGCAAAAACAAGAGTTATCTACTACCTTGTGTTTGTCATCTGGTCACTCCAACTGGCCCCTAGCTGGACCAGTTCCTTCAGCTTCATCACCGGACATCCCTGGGACTTACCTTCTCATTGGTGTCCTGCCACAGGACCTAGCCAGAGGTGCGCAGTCATCGATGTGGGGCCTGGTAGGGACCGGGCTATCACCACACCAAAGAGGATTTTTCATCTACAGTCCAACCCCGTTTATCTGACCCCCCATTTACCGAACCTCCCTGCCTAATGTTCCCTGCTCATCCCCCATCGTTCCCAAAGAAAATTCATGGATGCAGTTCTCACCTACTTAATAGGTGATCGCCACTCCCCAGCAGTCACAATGGGAATGATTAACAGCTAAACAGAGAGTGAACGCTGGGATTTTTGTAAGTTAATTCCTCCAGTTAAGCATGGTATGCAACTGTGTACAGGGTCATTGAAATGTGGAAAGATGCACTGTCAGTGATTGCTTGTTCACGTATTTCCGATCCCCTCCCCAACTGCTGTCTGCGTATGTCAGATCCCAGATTCTATAGATGTCAGTGAATCTTTGGCAGTTCCCTCGGACTTTACAAAACTCCCCACCTGCTGTCCGCGTATGCCCAATCCCTGATTCTTTGCTACACAACTCAGAGTTTTCACAGCCCAACCTCTACTTCACTCTTCAGGCAAGGCACACACAACTTCCCTAGAAAGAACTGCTGATAGATCTACAGGGAGAAACTCTGAGAGTGAGCACAAACTCGAGGCATCTCTAATATCTATTAGCATATCTTTGGTGCCACCTACTGCCTTACGATCAATACTACCATTAAAAAATGGAGAAACATCCCTGTTAAAAATTGCAGTATAGGCACTCTCGATTATCCGATCTTCTGTTAATCCGAACCGATCGGAAGTCCCCCAGCCGGTTCAGATGAATGGGGTTGGACTGTATTTTCTCCCTTGGGGCCCACGCGCATGCAGTGACGTGATATGCATGCTCCTCCTTTGCGGAGATACTCCCAGCCTCCGGGCATGGTGTCCCCCTGCCTTGCTGTCCCACGGTGCTGCCACCTAGATTCCTCTGGATGGCAGCCAAGCCTTGGGACAGGCATCCCCTTCCCACAGGAAGAAAGCTGTCCTACAGACACGCAATCCTCACTCCACCCACCAACACTCGTGTGACCCAGGTCCATTCGCAAACACAGGTTGCCGATGCAGCAGGCAGTCAATGCTTCAGCCCACCACACCACTGGACCAGCCTAAAAGGAAACTGGGCAATTACATGAGGGTTAAAAATATTTCAGGCTACACTATAGCCACTGAGATGAGGAAAGCCAACTCAACGGACCTCACTGTCTATTTCTACACTAAAACCATGGCATTAACCATAGTATTTTAATGCTAACTTTTAATATCTTTACTTTTCAGGGGTTCTGTAGCATAATTTTAAGCAATTAATTTCCATTTTTTTAGGAGCAGGTAATTGGCTTGTACAGTTGAGAAATGAACTTTCAATTGACAGTGGTTGCTTCTGACTGCTGTGCTAAATAAATGAAATGAACATATTGATGACAGCCACCTAGGGCCATTGCTATCGACCACAAGAATAATTAACACGACTGACAGCAGTGGGCCATTACACACTTTATCAAAAAATGGACACACCGATGACAGTAGCTGCAGAACCCTGTCATCAAGCAGAGGCATAATTGACAGAATGATAAAAACATGTGGCCACTGTCATCAATTACACATGCTTCACTCTCGATTTCATTTAGCCTTCTTTTTTCTACTTTGATGCAAAATACCTAATATTATTTTGTTTTATAACTGCACAGTCAATGTGGTTTGTTATATCCACATATGACGGATTGCAGGCTCCATTCGTAGCAGCTAGGTACCGCACTGAGTGCTCACTTAAGACTGCAGTGCTCCATCAGTCATACTGTAACTTTGTCCAGCTATGCTTCTTAGTGTCACAACCCCTGCCCAACTGGATATGAAAGTCAATGTGACCAGCTGGGAAGAAAGGCAAGGGCAGACTGGAAATGGCCCATATTCAAAACAATGTATAGGCTCACGTGGGCCCAATTTTGGCTTCCTGTGCCTCTCAGTTGAAACATGCCGCTTCCACAGACCCCAGTGCCTCAGATCCCATTATTACTGTCTCCTTACATGGGACCCAGTACATGCACTTTGAATACAAATCCTAAACACTTAACTCTTCACTCTCCTTTCTTCCAACCTCTCTTCTTCTTATGCACTTCGCTCTAGAGACTCCCACACTTTCATCATCCCATATTCCACATCTGCTGCTGGGCAATCTGCTATCTCCTCTTATCTTCCTTCTATCTGAAAACAGGCACTTGTGCTTAGTGGGCCTTACCTGGTTACCAACACATAAAATAAAAAAATATATATCTAAAACTCCCTCTTCTGCACACTCCAACTGTCCCCTTCCTATCTTTCTCTGAAACACCATTTTGAAGATCTTGCTCCCGCTTACTCATGCTCTGGCCAGTATGCCTCTTGTCCTCCCTCTTTCCTAATTTACTCCCTTTGCCTCCTCTCTATCCCAGTACATGTTAGTCCTCCCGTTTCCCCTTCCCATCTCCTGTTCTCGTCTCTTATTTATTTATGTCTTCGGTAACTGGGTAAGTGAGCTAATCCAAAGGACTGTTTTTAGTCATGACGTGGGCCACAAGGTGGCGAAATAACAAGCATAAGCACAAAATAATACAATACAAAGAAATCTGTTAACCAGTCAAGTGCCTCTCTTAACCATTCTATTGTATGCCCAGCATTTTTCCCTTCTCTCTGTTTAGTTAATTTATTATTTTGTGCAAATTCCTGATGGACTCATTTCCCTTTTAATACAGCCTGTTTACTGCTGTTTAATAACGCTGTTTATTCACATATGCCTGCATATCGTCTTTTTCCCCACTGAATGTACTTGTTCTTGCCAACCCCCTTTCCCCGGGGTAACACCTGGAAAGGAGCTTTGGCTCAGTATGCCCCTCCCGGTTATCAACTTTCAATAAATTCAATAAATAAATAACTGTATGTATCGAATAATCTTTATTTCAACATACAGCTCAGCAAACAATCAAAAGCAGAAGTCCTCACAAGGGCCTTGAGAAGGCACGAGTGAGCAAACAGTGTGCAAAACATTGGGGGAACTCCAAGAAAGAACCAGTGAACGACGGAGTGTGGAACCCTGGGGCAGATACTAACCACCAGGGACTGAGGGGGTGGGAAATGTTGAGGCTTTTGTGAAGACTTCTGCTTTTAATTAACTGCTGAGTTTTCTTATGTTAAAATAAAGATAATTTGATACCTACATTTCATTGTGAAGGATTTTTATTCCATGTGCGAGTGCCGAGTCCCATCCAATGAGAACTTCTGTCCCTCCCTCTGGTAAACAGAGGGGACAGAGCTGTGAGTGATCACTGCATTCCACCAGCCAGACAGAATTCTGGAAGAGGCCTCTGGACCACCAGGAATGCCAGATTGCAGGGTGTAGGAAAGGGAGGACCACAGGGATTATTTTATTTGCCATGAGATCAGATGGGGTCCACTACACCACCAAGATGATTACCCTTTGGGTCACTGTGGTTGAGCTACTGACCCATCAGGTCCCATATGGCTTGGGGGTTAGGGAGGAGAGGAGAAGAGTACCAGGCAGGATGCTTGTGTGCTCTACACATTATGCTATGTACTCTACCTAACTCAAGGCCATGCTACCACTTGGTTGCAGGAGCAATACAGTGAGTTAGCAGGTGCACCCTCTAACATGTAATTTAGTGATCTGCAGTGTGCCTCAAGGCTCTCTCACTCCCTCATCCCCCCCTCCCCAGACATAAGCCTATCTTTGTGTCTGGTGTTACAATACAATAATATGTCCAGTTTCTATTCACTTTGTGCCAACCCTAATAGCAACTGACAGTGGAGCGCCAAACATTTTTCTGGTTTGTGTCACTTCCAGGTTGCAAATTTAGTCAGCCAAAAAAAAAGCCAAAATTAATTCATGAAATGTTTCCACACTGCCAGAAGGGGTATAACCTTGACCTTTTTTTCTGAAATCTTTTGGAAGATTCTGTGGACAGTTTAAATTGGACTGGGTTTATTGACCAACTCATCTCATGGGCAAAGTCTTAGAGGCACTCACCAGAATGGGCAATGCAGACTGCATGGACTATGTTAAAGTGAAAAATGTTTTACTGAAACATTTTTAATTGATTCTGAGGTGTACAGGCTCCAATTTAGGGGCTTAAGGAAAGTACCTGGAGCTACACAGAAATATATGTTCAGTTTTGCAATTCTTCATAAATATGGTTGGAAGGTGCTAAAGTAGTTACTGCTGAATAAGTAAAAAAACATGTTTTTGATGGAACAACTTCTCCAAACTGTGCCTGAAAAGTTGCAAGTGGGGTTGCTGGAATGAACACCCAGCATGATGAAGGAGGCGGCTGAAAAAGCAGATCAGTTTGCAGCCAGCAGGCCATGCATCAAGTACAAACAGTGCAGGAGGGACATCGGGGTGTTTCAAGGGAACACAGAGAGGGGGGCAGCCCAAGATAAACCAACCTGAACCTGAACCCAAGGTAGAAAATAATGCTTCTACAACTAAGGAATCAATAGAGCAGAGGCATTACATAAGCCAAAAACCAGGACACTTTTATTACTGTCTAAAGAAGAATAACAAACAAACAACAGCAACACAAACATAAAAGGCAGAGTTCAGAGAGAGCGGGGATGATCCTTTGAGAGTAGCACCTAGTGGCCTGGATAGGAAGTGCTGACTCTGTTAACTGCACAGCTCATATACACCCTGTCTTAATTAACTGTAAAATAACACAGGGGTTAAGAGACACAAGTGCTTCCTTTTCCAAGGTAAAGAAGAATTTAATAAACAAGAAAGAGATTCTGTCAGGTCAGTTTGACAAACTTTGGGGAGTGACCAGCTCCACAGTTTCAGTGCCTATAGCAAAGGTATTTCTCAGCTGGGAATGTGGCCAAAGGATACAGAAGGTGGGAATAGTACCAGATCTACCAATGGATGCAAGTATAATGGAAATGTTGCCTACGTCACCAGCTACAGTAAGGTCAGGAAGTGGGCTACATATTAAAGACAGGGGGCAGTGCAGCCCCTAAGTCAGCTGCAGAGGAAGTAGCCAGTGTGGCTGAAGGAATGGCTAATATCAGCAGTTCTGTGCCACAGCTGAGACCTCAAGTTACCTTCCCAGCAGGAGCTGTCACTCCCGAAGAAGTGACCTAATTACGAAGTACCAGGTCACCCTGCTTACTGCCTCAGCACCGCAATGGTTTCTTTCAGCTGTCTGAAGGTTTTTTTTTTTTTTTTTTTTTTAAACACTATGCACTCTTCACAAAGTTGTGCATACTTGCTCAAAACTTTAAACAATGAATGATTAAAAAACTCTTCAAATGCTACTACAAGGCATAAAATATGTGGGTTCGCATAGTAATTTGCTACCCAAAAAACACTATTTGCTAATCAAGTGAGCCTTGATTAGCAGAAGTTACTAATCAACTGATTTGCCGCAGTGAGTAAAAATTTCAAGTTGCGGTAGTATTGTCCTGCCATTGTGATAAAAAGTACAGAAATGCAGTAACTGCTCTTGCAGTTTGACACTTTTCCATGCAGCTGCACTCTTCTGATCTGTACTGTACAGAAAACAATAACCATTTTGTAAAACTGCTACTCATACTTGGCTGGTTTCTAATCAAAATGATGTTAATTAGCAAAGAATATCTTCATCAGTGACAATGCAGATGGACTGGAGGGTAAGGTTTGTCTGTTTGCAGATGACACCAAGATCTGCAACAGAGCAGATGATCCAGATGGGGTGGGCAGAATGAGAAGATATCTGGATAAACTGGCAAAATGGTCGGAAGAGTGGCAACTGGGGTTTAGCGCAGAGAAATGCAGGATCATGCACATTGGGAAGAGAAACCCTGAAGCCACCTATAGGCTAGGAGGGGAGTTGCTGGCAGTCACAAGGGAAGAAAGAGACTTGGGCGTCATCACCACCGATGACCTGAAATCATCCAAGCAGACCTCTAAAGCAGTAGGTAAGGCTAGAGGGATGTTGGGGTGTATTAGTAGGGGTATTACAAGTCTGAAGAGGGAGGTAATAATCCCAAGACACTGGTTAGGCCCCATCTGGAGTACTGCGTGCAGTACTGGAGGCCACATCTTCACAAGGACATTAACCAAACTGAGGCAGTCCAGAGAAGGGCAACCAAAATGGTGCAGGGACTGCATCAGAAAACATATGAGGACAGATTAACTGAACTCAATATGTATACCCTTGAGCAAAGAAGGGAGAGAGGTGATATGATTGAAACATTCAAACACCTTAAGGGCATTAACAAGGTGAAAGAGTCTAACGTTTCAATATAAGAAAAATAGCAGGACAAGAGAACACAGCAGAAGATTAGAGGGAGGCCAATTAAGGGGTGATGTGAGGAAGTTATTTTTCACAGAAAGGGTGGTGGATGCATGGAACCGCCTACCTCATGAAGTGGTGGATATGAATACAGTGCAGGGCTTCACACAGGCATGGGATAGGCATAAGAGAGCAATACAGATGAGTATGAATAGATAGGCCATTGACAGAGCAAAGGCCTATGGCACATTCATAAGGTAGAAAAAGAAATGGGCAGACTGGATGGGCCTTGCAGTCCTTATCTGCCGTCAACTTCAATGTTTCTATGTAATTAAGTTTTAAAAACAAATTTATGCCTTGCTACTATCTTGAAGTAGTGTGTGCATCTGTCTTTGGAACTATGAGTTGATGGTCTTACAGATTGCACCCCTCGATCCTTAGTGCTGCAAGTGGAGCCCTTTTACTAAGGAATGAGACCAGGAGGCTGACAACAGCTGAGACCCCAGCTATGAGCAGCTCTTCTGCTGAAGGAGGGCATACCTTAGGGAGGGTCATCTGTGAGGAACTTAGCAGGGTTCAGCAAGCTGACCCATCCCCTACAACAACTGAGAGAACTGGCAGCCAGGGCTAACAGCGACTCCAAGGAAAAAGGTAAAAAGGAAATGTACTGGGAGAGTAAGTTATTGTACAGAGAGTGGGAGCCAATGGGTGGGCCAGATGAGAGTGCAGTGGCAGTTAGGGGTCCCAAGGGGTACAGGAAGTAACCACTGGTCCTAGCCCATGACATTTCTTTCTCTAGACATCTGGCAGTAAGCTAAACAAAAATCAGCTTACATACACTTTCTTTTTGCTCAGCATTTTTGTAGATGTGTCAGACTACTGCTAGACTTATCTACAGTGCCAGAGGTGGGGAAGGAATGGCACAAGGCCCAAGTGGCTTTGATGCCTCTGCTTATAACTAACAAACTCTGCAGCTGTGGACATTGGGGGACCCCAGGGCACCCTTTGTTGCACACACAGAAGGATCAGAACAAAGTCTGCCCATGATAAAGAAGATCTGGCGCTAATAGTGTATAGCTACCCAGACGCAGGGGAACAAGATGGCTCCACAAGCAGATCTCCTTGGTGAGGTTTGGGCAGTATCCTCTGTGGATGCCATCACCCTCTCGGAGAAGCTGACACCTACCCAAGCAGTACAAATAAGTGGGGTGTTGCAGTCATGTAGAAAAATGTGTGCAGAAGAAACATAGTAACGCAGAAACAAAGACAATGCCGAAAGAAAAAGACCATCAGTCCGTGCAGTCTGCCCTGATTTGCCCTATCCTACCCTGAGGCCTACTGTCTAGATGGGGGTTTTGCCCTTGCCCCCCCCCCATTGTTCCCAGCCTTACTGCCAACCCCCTGAGTAACTAGTAAGCCTTTAACTGTGTTCCAACTATGCTTGGATCCATTAATGATTTTTACACCCACCACCGTAACCAGAAGGCTGTTTCACGGCTCAACCACTCTCTCTGTAAAGTAAAACCTTCTCACATCCCTCCTGACTCTCCTTCTGCTAGCTTACACTCGTAACCCCTTGTTTTTGACCCACCATGCCTGATGAATAGTTCCTTGCAGTTTACCTTGTTCATTCCTTTCAGGAACGTGAAGATCTCTTATGTTGCCTCTCCCCTTTCTGGCCACCAGTGAGCACATGTTCAGTGCCTTCAGCTAATTTTCAGAGGATCTTCCCTGTTGGTCCTTAATCATTTTGGTTACCCTATGCTGCACCCCTTGCTTAGTTTGCCTACAGTGTACCATTCTGGGTATGCACGATGTGACAGAGTTTTTTGGGGGGACAGATCCCACTCAGTCAACCAGCCTACAGGATCCCTGAGGAAGTTTAAGAAGCAGGAGGACTGAGAGCAGGAGTTTGTTGCCCTGTAAAAAGGAGAAAAAGAGAAAGGGGTGTCCAAGCAGGAAGTGAGATACTAGCAGGTTTGAGATTGGTACATAGATCACTAAACACTGTTAAAGGTGCACTTGGCCCGTTTGCACTCACTAACTACCTTCCAACGCTGTGGCCTAGGTGTATAATACAAGTCTGACTCCAGCAACAACACATTGCATATTATACAAAACAGAAATAAAAGCAGATTAAAACTGAATGTAATGCAGCTTTGCTAAATCCCCCTCTGTATTTTTATGAAACCAAAGACTTCTATGCTTTATTCAATAAAAACTTATGTCTAAGAGAAAAAGGGAATGTGCTTCCCACAAACCCAATGTACAGTACAGTAATCTAAAGTGGATGATTATCTTGCCTTATGGAAACCTTACTACCAACTGAGCGTTCTGATGGAAGGCATATTCTAAACACAAAAAACAAGCGAACTGTTCAGGCCAACATACCGCTTCTACTTCCTTTAAAGTCCCAGTGAGTAAATCTTGAAAAGGTTACCAAAGGCACTCACTAACAACTGCTGAGCTGACTCAGAAAGCAAGCTGCTTACAGAATAATTTCTTCCAGAATAAAGGAAAAAGTTACATGTTGCCATCAGCGACTTGGTGTACTAGTATGACCCGTTTCGTTATGAGAGAATGAGCTTGGCAATAGTATACTGCAAGTTTTGGGAAATAAAAACACCTTGGTGAGCTGATTCATCATGTCAGTCAATGAGAATCCCAATCTTGTACCCATCTGTCACTGGCTCCTGTAACTCCCACAATTACTGACAGATAATTCTGCAATTTGGTTTTATTACTGCAGCTTGTATTAGCAACACTGTATATCTCCTCTTTAAATTGTCCTAATAAAATGTTAGGACACTACTGAAAATGAGTCATAGCTCAGTGGGTCTTACTTTTTCTGCAGTTAATCTTTTTACTGGTATATTCCATTTTTCACGAGACAGCACAGGAGCATATACAGCATCAATACAGAATGAACAATTCATTAAGCACTGGATTTCTGGATAATGAGGAACACAGTCACACATACACTTGACAAGCAATGAAGGTCTCCTAAACGAGTTTAGGACAAAGAAATAAATATGCCTTGTAAATCCTATTTAACCACATTGTATACAATACAAAGCACCTAGCATTAACTAACTATCCAGAGGTGGAGTATCTGTTAAATCCCATGCATTGTATCAGAAGATTCAAACCTGTCTATAATGGAACAGAGGAAAGATTGTACACCAACGTTATCCCCCACACCTGTCTTAGAACAGCGGTATTTGAAAAACTATCATATGTGCTGGCTACCATTTCTCAAAGTACCAGCAGCTAGGTGGAAGAGACAATCCAATGTGGCTATTTGTGCCAGGCTGGATACCAGCTCGTGTGGCGAGGGCACCTCAGAAGTATGCAATCTGCAAAGTAATAACCTTTTTTGAATATACACAGTGTCTGACTGACTGCCTGATCTACCTCACTTTACATCATAATACACACCCACTGGATTACAGTCTTGATGACTGGAAATTCGCATGAAACAATTTTACCATACCTCTGAGTATGGCCAAAGAAGAAAGTCATGGTCTATGTTTCCGTTTAAGTTCTCTCAACTGTCTGTGTTTAAAACACTGCTAGAAGCACATTTCACCAACTGTACCACTGCATTCAGCTCTCCTCTGAATGGAATGGACAGTGTTCCACAGGTACACAGAGAGAAAGAGAGAGAGACAAATATTTTATTTGTTGAAAGATTTAAGTTCCGCTTCAAGACACATCCACTTAGGGCTACTCACAAAGGAAAGTCTAACAGGAATATATCCACATGCATGCATTTCCATAGTGCCGGAAGAATAAGTTAACTTTTAAACTATTTCCATAAGGTCCAGCAGGGTCATGTCAGGTCAGAAAAGAAATTTGGTTTTATGCAGCGCTTTTCATACAGACTAAATTCCAAAGCAATCTACATTCCAGTGGAGGGAGGGGATAGAAGGCTGCTGCCGCATTCTCAGCACGTAGGGGGTTTTAAAGAGTACAGAGACTGATTAGAAAGAAATTAGAAAAAGATTACGCACAGGGAGGTAAAGCGACTTTGCCCAGGGTCACACAGTAGGAAAGTGGCAGTTCTGGGATTCAAACCCCAGTCTACAGGTTCACAAGACTGTGCTTTTTACCACCAGGTCAAACGACCTCCTAAGTTTTTTAAGCTTTTTTTCTTAAACATTTTTAAAGATGAAGCAGTTTTAATCTCACTTGAGAAATGCTTTTAGATTTGGGGTCCAAAGACTATGAAAGTCCTAGCATTTGATTTGATCAGGTTCAAACAAGGGACAGTCAGAAACTATCCATTAGTTAACTCAGGGAGCATATGGGTACCATACCTGGCAAATAAGGAGGTTGGAGAGTTACAGTGGACTCGCTTCAATAATGTACTTGTACATAATAACAGGGACTTTGACACAGAGCTGAACAAACTTTTTGGGGTCATATTTTACAAACGTGTTGCATCAGACTCAACAAAGTTCCAGTCTGGTTCAAGTTCACAGGTTCCAAGTGAAAAGTTGGCACCTTTCACTTATGGCCACTTTTGGCAGCTTTAAGAAGGGCATCTAATAACAGAACTCCCCCACCTCTCAAATGCTATACCTTTGAAATGACTGAGGACCTCCTGGCCTCCCAAATCCAGCTGCCCTCCTGTCACTGCCTGCCAAGGGGAAATCCATAGAAACATGACAAAATGATGGCAGAAGGAGACCAAGGGTCTATCTAGTCTGCCGTGTGTTCCTTGGAGCTTCCCAGATCCCAGGACCTAACCACCCCTTCTGCCACATGTCTCCTACTGCTCCTGTTGCTTGTGATCATGCTTTAGCCTTGTCTCACCCCAGCTTGAATGATGTCATGGACTTTGCTTCCAGTACCTCAGCTGGCTGTTTATTCCATGGCTCTACGACTCTTTCTGTAAAATAGTGTTTCATAAGCTCCCCCCACCCCGACTTCCACTCGTGCCCTCTAGTTTTAGAGTCAGAGACTCTGTTGAACAGGTCCGAGGAGGGCACCTTATTTATTCCTCTCAGGAACTTGTACATTTCAATCATATGTCTCCTCTCCCTCCTGGTCTCCAGTGAGAACATATTTAATGCTTCCATGTAGTGATCCCATCCCTTGCCACCCTGCCCCGTCTTGTACTGGCAAGGACTCCATAATAATTATGGACAATGATTGAGGGATGGCCTTCTGATGGCCCAGTCCCTTGGTGTTACGCTGCTGCCTTTTCGGCCACGGATCTCTTCATAATTACGAACCACCAAGAACTCTTGTGGTGATGCAATGAACGTTGGCTCCATTGTGACCACAGCACCTGTCACAAGTCAGAACTATGCTCTGCAGCCTGCCCTGGCGTACATTACTAAGTTTCATATTTTCAAAACTACACTTCTATCTTCTGGTATCTTTCTATTTTCAGGGTAAACATGGCAAGCCTCCCCAGTTCGTCCTCATAATGAAGGCCCTCTCAGTTTGCTGATGCTCTGCTACACCCACTCTGTTGTGCCAATGTCCTCTGTGTACTTCAGCAACTAAAATTGCATGCAATACTTCAAATGCATCCTCGCTAGAGCCCTGCATAAAGAGGCAGGATGGCTTCACTGCTGCCACTCATTCAAATGTGTAGTAACCACTGAGATGGACAGGTTTGTACTAAAAAGAAATGAAAGGTACAGCTTGGTAAACAGTGGTAGCCAGTGACAAGATGCACTATATCTCTATTATCTATATCCTCTGCCTCAGCTCAGTACACCTTTTCCGGTCACCAGTTTTCAAATAAATAATATATCAGAAATAGCATAGAAATCCAACTGAAACTAATAGGGATTTCCTGTAATATATTGTGATACTGTATATCTGGATCTTCGTATCATGTCACTAGCTTCCACTGTAATTAGCACAGCAATGGTACACAAGACCATGGCTTCTAATGATCTCTCCCAGTGGCAGCACAGAGTTACTGAATACAAAGGAGGCCAGCATTGAGCCGGGAGCGCTACATAATCAAGTAACAGAGCTGATGACAACTGCCTATCACAACTCTTTGCACCACAATAGTCTAGTCAGGGTTACAGATCATTTTTGGTCCAGGGAGTATTTACATCAAGCTTCTTCAACACAGTAGTATTTTCATCAGGACGGTACAGCAGCAGTGCCATCCACCAACCATCTGGAACCTTCTCCAGAACCATGTCTCAAACCCAGTGGGCACCTACAGACTCTGGTTCTCACTGCCTAATACAGTACTGCCAAGTATGAAATAATCCCTCACTGCTACATAGTGTTCAGCCCTAAAGTATGTATTCTTTTCGTATTTTGCCAAGTTATGACAACCCATCAGGTTAGCAAATGTGCAACTCCTGATGCAATCTACTGCAGTCTACACAACCGATACTGATGCTCTTTTTTGTCCTCACTCATAATGCTTCCACTCTGTTAGTGGGTGAAGCCAGAGGTGCTAGCTAGGCCTCTTATAGACTACAAATGTGCAGGGTGGGGAAATGAGGGGTAATAAATCATACAAAACTGGGAGTAAAATACTCCTTTACTCCCCTCATCTGTTTCCTTGAGTCTAGTATCACTGACACTTTTGAAGACAGTTCACATCCTATCTATGAGGGGCAAGATGGGGTGCAAGAAGCCCTCTCCATCATGGACACCTCTTAAATAAATGCACAGAAAAAGCAATCTTATCCTGAATGTAAGATTGCAATTGCATAGCTGCAAAGCATTCGATCCGCAGATTGCATGACAAGCAGTACATGGCCATCATGAAGAGGGACAGCAGACTGCTGGGGTCCATCAAATGTGGGACGACCAGCAGAACATGAATGATCATTCAGTCACGTTTCAAGGCCCTGGTCAGGTCCCACCTTAAGTACTGGTTGCAGTTCTGGGTGGCTCAATGCAAAACAGACAATGAGACAGACAAAGGGGAACAACCCAGTCCCACCAAAATAATCAGGTATAAGTAAGACAAAAGCTATAAGAAGAAACTGCAGGCTAACATGTTCAACTTGGAGAACAGGAGGCTGAGCGGGGACACAGCTGTACTCTTCCACACAGTCAAGGGTGAAAAACATATATATTTTTTTCTTTCTTTATTATTACTACTTGCTTCAAAGCGTGGCAGCCTTAATATATACACCCAAAATCAGAATATATTCTAAACATATTCAGCCCTCAAAGAGTTAAATTCTGTTTGTTTTCTAGCTGATTTGTAACTAACATTTGTCTCCATTATTTAATCTTTTTTACTTAATCCTTCTATAAATATGTAATTAACATTTCTTATCATTATTTATCTTTTTACTTAACCTATAATATATATATATATATATATATACACATACATACACACACACACACACACACACACACACACATATATATATGGGACATACAATGGAGAGCTATCAGATAAATGATTTATCTACACAATTGCTGTCTGACCTAAGGTACCCTCACGAGTGGCATATGCCACGAGTGAGGTGTCCAAGGTCAAACAGCACACGTGTAGATAAATCATTTATCTGACAGCTCACCATTGTATATTTAATTTATACAATAGGGATGCTTTCTGTCAGTACACAGACATTTGCTTTTGATTGCTCATCTTTCTTTGCATATGTTTGTCAAAAAAGTGAACAGAAAATAGCATTCTCTGCTCTTTTTTGCCAAATATAAAAAATCTATAAGGTATCTAGAAATGAAACGCCACTCATTTTGTAGATAATGTGCTAAACAACTTTCATGCTCACAGTACCATGCTATCTTTTTTTATTTTAAAGTTATTCGCATTTGAATATGAGTAGTACTGCTACTGAGGCTGAACATTCTAAATGAGTTCCAGAGTGATTGTGACATAGCTACTACATGGACAAATTTTATTTATTCAACGGCTGTGAAGATAATAGAGGATTGTGTATGAGCAGTCATACACAACAAGGATATTCTTGTATCAAGAGGTTTCCTTGGTAATAGATGACCTCGAGAGCACAGCTCGAGAGGTGCTCTGTTACCAAGGGAACCTTGAGATACAAAATCATCCTTGTTTGTGTATGACTGCTCATACACAATCTTTTATAGTGTATGGGCAGTCACAGCAAAGAAAATCACACAAAAACCAGCTAGTGAAGACAATTAAGAATAAAAACGTTAACATTTTCTTCTTTTTTTAACTGACAGTGTGCTGCAGATATCTCTGCAAGTTCAAGTGGAAAAAAACAACTTCTAGCTTAACTGGATAGAGGAAAGCAACTATGTGCAGCATTCCAAGTTGTTCTGCTGTAGCAGTGACATCACTACTGCAGCAGAACAACATAATGATGTCACTACTGCAACAGAACAAGCATATTCCAGGCATGGAATTCCATGCATAACAGCATTCCACCATACACTATAATGGATTTATTCAATGAGTTTTGAGCCCTCCTATTGCATATATATATATATATATATATATATATATATATATATATATATATACACACATACACATACACATACACATATATATATATATATATATATATATACATATATATACATAATACACACATACACACACACACACATATATACATATATACATATATATACACATACATACACACACACACACACACACACACATAAAGGATATGCCATGGCTTGACTGGAAATGGCACTGATATTTCCCCGAGTGCAGTCTGACCATATGACGTCACGAGTGGTGGAGCTATGAGTGAAGTCACAAGGTCAAACTGCACAAGGGGAAATATTAGAGATAGTTCCAGTCGTGCCATGGCATATCTTTTATGTAATGCCGTGTTGCTTCTTTTCTGGCATTTTAGTTTTTTTTTTTTTATATATATTTTGAAGCACTTTTCCCCCCACTGTGTTGTTTGAATGAGCAGTTTCCATAGGACTCCTAGTGGTAAGTAGGGACACTAGCATGGTAGCTAGGGTCCCTACGTCCATCCGTTGCTAATATGACATTTCACTGGCTGCTATTTGGCATGAGCAGACTGAATAATTTTCTAAATATGCCAGCAGCAGCTCACACTTAGCAAGGGAGCCAGGTTTCCATACAGTACTTTGATTTTTTTATTTCCCCTGTTTGTTATGATTTAATATGAAAATGTTTGGTATCTGGTTGATCCTGTTTTCTGTTATCGGCAGCCCCTTCATCCACCCAAGGAGGATGTTGCCAGCTGGTTGATGCACTGTCAGCCATCCGAGGTAAGCAGTGGAAGTCAGGGCTTGGAAGGGAGGGAGGGAGGTGTTGACAGCACTCTTTCGGGTTTTGGGAAGGGTGTGAGGGTTTTCGTTGCAGAATTTGTTATTTTTTGTAGGGAAAAAAAACAAACCTCTCAGTGTGAATGCCAGTTTCACACTAAAGAGGTTAAGAGCTGAAGCTGGCCCGTGGGTGAGTCTGGTGCTCTATACTGACAGTGAGCTCCAGCTGACTACAATTTGTGCCCGTAGTGCGGTGGTGTGGTTAAGTGCAGATAGTGCCTGTGGTGGACGGACTTACTGCGTGGGTAAATGATCTACAGTGAGGAAAAAAGCGATCTTCTCACTGTAGGTCTGACCACACACAAAATATTGCCAATATCTGCCCTTTTGTATCCTCACAGGCATTACATATCTCTCTCTCTCTATCTACATATATATATACATATATATATATATATATATATATATATGTGTGTGTGTGTGTGTGTGTGTGTGTATATATATATATATATATATATATATATATTTATACAATAGGGGTGAAGTGATATGCTATGAAGTAAATGGTGTTATTTTCACAGCCATTGTATAACCACTGTGATGATATCACCACTGTGGATTTATTTCCTGATAAACCCACAGTGTCTACATCACCAGCAAATATACAACAATGGTGATGTCACCAGAGTGAGACCATCTAAACTGCAGCCTGCATTTAATAGCGTCACAGTTTCTCCTTTTCACTGAATCCTGCAACTAACTCAATTAGCATTGTAAAAGACAATCACCTGTGTCTCAGCTATTCTGACAGTCCTAGCCCATTACTGTGCTGCTCTAATCTTCAAACCAGCCTCCTTCATAAACCAGTTTCTCTTTCTGAGTGCTGCCTGCAACAGTTTCTGTGTCTCAGTGAAGCCAGCAACTTACTGAAAAAACAGTGTTTCCCACTCCTAGCTGCAGGTAACACGATTATCATTGCAAATCACATGCACCTGTTTCTCATAGTGTCTAACAGTCTCAGCCCATTCAGAAACACTTACACACACAAACAGTGCTGTCAGTATAGCCTAGAGTTTAGAGTAACAAGCAATGAACAAACTTCCTACATCCAGCAGCCCAGTCCAGAGTTTGATTCTCACAACTTCCATTTCAATACTGTGTGACTCTGAACAAACCACTTAACTGCCCAATGCTCTCAGGCCCCCCCCAAAAAAAAAAAAACTTACCCAGTTCCCAAAAAAAAAAAAAACAGAGTCAACAGGAGAAAACACAGACAAAAATGTTTCCCAATGGATAGTAGCCCTATTGTATAATCGCACAATGATGTGCAACTCGTGGAATATGGCAAACATTTACATCGTGCAGAGTGAACTGCAATATCATCAGTTCACTCTGCACTCATGCAAATATTTTCTATATTCCACACCTATCATGTATCCCATATATATATATATATATATATATATACATACTATATATACATATATACATATACATACACACACACACACACACACACATATATATATATATATATATATATATATATATCATGGAACATATTTTTTTTATCTATATATGATGAATCGGGGAAAATATGTTATCCCATTGTAAGTTATAAAAAGTATTTTTTTTTTTTTTAAATTAGTAGACTCCTGGGACGACAAAGGGGCAATGTGAAGGTTAAGGGGTCCTGACTGAGTGAAGGATGGGGCAGGGAAAAGCGAATAAAGAGGAAGTACAAAAAAAAATATTAAGTGTCAGAGAAGACTTGGTTGTGAACTTAGGTTGTGAATTTATGGAGTAGTGTTTTTATTTTTATTTCATATGGAATAGTACTTTATTCCTACAATGTTGTTTATTTAAATTTTAATAAAAATGTAATAAACAGATAAAAAAAGGCAGAGATGTCTGATATAGTGTCCAGCAGTGGGATGCAAGGATATGCCCTGAAGTTCAAGGGTGGTAAATTCAGTGGTAATGTTAGGCGGTAATTTGTGTCCCAAAAGGTGGTGAAACTACCACCAGAGACACTGGACATGAAGACAGTACAGTCCTTCATGGAATGCCTGGACCAATTTCGGCTTACTGATGTACTCGTAAGGTACCTGTGGTAGCTGAGTGGGGAGGGAATCCCTATAATATACATTAATATGTGCTATGAGGGGTGTTTCTTATGAGATAAGAACATTATCTCGCACGGTTTTGGACAAGAGGACCACGAAGCGAAGCCGAGCAGTTCTGTCAGCCCAAAACAGCGTGAGATAACATTCTTATCTCGTAAGAAACACCCCTCACAGTACATATTAATATATTATGAAGCACTCTCACCACCTAGTAAGAAATTACATCTGTAAAGTGTTTTTATTTAGGTCTGTATAATAATCAAGGGGGAGCTTTCAGAACCAGTTTATCTTGTTTAGTGGTTTGGTCCGACTTGCTTTTTTGCATGGTGATGGTTGATGAGGTGAAATGTTGGATTACTGAACGGAGTGGTTAAGATCAAGCAGAAAACAATGGAGTTGTAATAACTGAAATCTTTTTTGTGTGTTTGTTTCTATATAAGTAACATCACCAGACCGGGAAGCTCTTCTGCACACAGACTGTGAGCAGAACGGCGGGAGGCAGTTGAGACACGCATGCGATGACATCTGTACAGGAGATAAGAGGTAAGTGTCTGCGGCATTCCGATTGGCTGTGGCAGTGAGAGTGCTTTATAAATTAGTACATATGTGCACGGTATACTTACTTATCGCAGCTTATGAAGTGCCAGGGTAGTGGATAAGAAAAAGATGAACACAGCAGTCTCTTCTGACCTTAACTTACTTTGTCCACAGACATCTCTCTCTCCTGCCCCTTCTCCTCCCCAAAATACTTACAAAATCAGGTACTGGCTATCAATCATATAGAGATAGTCATAACATCATTCATATTCATGCTTATGCAATAATAACATACTCTTGCTGGACTCAGACACCACTGCCCACATTAAATAAAACCAGAGCTCCCATGGAGAATCTGTATGATTAATGATTAACACAATTACAGAGCGTACATTAGCAGAGCTTGGTGGCTCTGTCCACCTCTTATTTAGTCTAGAAATAATAGAGAGGCCTAAGAGGTTGGGAGTGACCCTTTAAGTCATGGAAATATTTTCAGTGCACACATGTAATCTATTTCTCTGGTGTTAACTTTTACTGAAACTATATAGATTCATCATTTTGTGATAAAGTTTTAAAGGAAAACACTACTTATTGTAAACCGACCCCCACCCCCCAGACCCCTCCACGATAATTATTTGCCGACTTGACTGCCTTTATAATTCATTCCGTGTATCTATTTCAATGTAAACAATGCTTTAGCAGCACAGTGTCATCTTGCATTCACAGCACAGCTCCATGCCGCTCCACTGTATAAAGTGATGAGTAACGTGGAGAGTCACGTTGTGAATACAAAATGGGGCTATGCTGCTCCGACCTTGTTTACACTGGAGTGCACACACAGAATTTAATGTTAACAGCGGTCAGGTCAGCACAAAATGATTGTGCTGGCTTAAAAGCCTAATCAGGGGGTTTCCTTTGAGGGGTGGTTACAATAAATACTGTTCTCTTTTAAAAACACCCAGCACACGATGGCCACTATTAGTGCAGTACTGTTTACTGCAGTCTAACTCGGATTGTGCATTTCACTAACATACTGTAGTACTGGCAGTATCTCCTTACACTGTATGGGTGAGTTCTTTAGATTAAGATGGTAACACATCTAGATTGAAGCTACTGTATCAGTTTGTCAATATCTTCGACAAGACTAAGCGATGGAAGGAATATTAGATTAGAAATTTGCAGACACTGACTTGGGAGTCAACATCCATACACCCATCTTGGTAATTCTAGAACTGTTGAGTATTGTTTTACAAGAACAAGGTCAGTTTTTAACTATGTGAATGCCTTTACAGTGTCGGTGTATAAGAGAACAACACAGGATTTCCGGGGGGACGACACGAAGTCCGCTGTGCACACTGATTACTTGTTGATGCTCACTATGCAGCCGGCAAAACTGAGACTGTTTATCAGCTCAAACTAAGTAGCCTTGTTGTCCACATTTTGGATGGGGGGGCACGCATCTGCTCCACAGTAAATGCTACAGTGCCCTTGAACAGTAATACAAAATCCCAATATCATGGATATGTATAGAATAATACAATAACCAGAACTTTACACACACCCAAGGCATGGGATGCTACATAAACCTTGGGGGTGAAGCCTGAGGGGTTTATAAAATCATCCCACACTCTTGGTGTGTGTAAAATTCTGGTTTTACACACACACACCCAGCCATATATTATTTTATTTCATTGATGGTCATCATTTTATTTTTATTTTTATAACACTTGAGTAAGTGCAGCAGACAGTTCTGTTAGACACACACACACACACACACACAGCCTGTCTCTCTCTCTCTCGCTCATTAGTCACCATGGAATCCTGCTCAAGAGCGAGGGGTAAAAACAGCAGGATCAACTAGATAGACTGAAGAAAATGTTAAAAAAAAGAAAAAAAAAAAACTACCTGGCATGAAGTAAGAAGTAAAGTATATTTGGGAAACTCAGTTCGCAAGGAATGGAGCCGCCATGTTGTGAAAGATGATCGGCCCGCCCAGATGGAGAGTTGTAGCCAATGAGCTTTGTAGCCGTCATTTGAGTGGCAGGCACTGATTACAACCTCCCATGTTGTAACCGAAAATATCACATGGGAGGTTGTAACTCAGAATAAAACAATGGTTATCCATTGATAAAAAATGATGACCGTTAATTAAACAACCATTACATCTGCTTGTGTTTCAAAGCTGTCTAAGTCTCTCAATGGTATTTCATAAGGAAACATCTGCTTAGGTATAAAAGAAGGTAGATTTTAACCAACAACAATTATGGTACTGCAAAAACAAGGCAGCTCTTGCACTGTTTTTAAAATACACCTACACTATTTCCTGCAATATCACGAAGAATACATTCAGAGGGCAACCTGACCCATATGTACTCCCAGGGAGTACATTGCGTTCCCCTAATCACCTGCTACATACTAGTCCATGAAGGTTTTTACAATGGACATCCTTTTGTGGTAATGTTTCATTTATAAAACTAATACTATTACCAAATAGTTGCATTCATACTGTCCCCAATTTATTTCTCTTAATTTTTTTTTTATCTTGAATTTTTTGAGTTCAGGTTTCATGCAGGTCCTGCTCTTCTATAAAATTAACAAACTGGGACATTTTTAAAATTTAGGGAAATACTTGTACTGTAGGGCAGCAAGAAAACATTACCCCATAGCTATTCCAAAGAATACTGTCACAGTGGTACTGTATTGCCAATATGGTCTAGTGGTCAGAGCACCGGCATGGAAACCAGGCGAGCACAGGCTGCAATCCCTGCTACAGCCAAATAGTTAGTGTGTGACCCTGGGCAAGTTACTTAACCTCTCAGTGCTCCAGCCAAGCCAGATGCAAAAATGAGTGGAAGCATGACCTCCACTGGAAAGGAGAGACTGCATTTCAGCTGGTCTGTTTGGTGAAAATAAATTGTAAGAATAAAAAATACACTGATCCAACCACACAACGTTATCCAACCACATAAAGTTCTGCCAGTAACATTTCCATGATGGGCCATTAGGATGAGTAAATTACAGGACAGCATTCACTCTATTGTTGCAATGTAGGTGGTTTACAGAAACTGTACTGGTTTTGTATTCTTCTGGCACTTTACATATCTAGTCAAATGCAGTAAAAATCTATACATTCATGTAGCATTTCAGAAAAAAAAAGTTGTATTTTCTTATGTTTAAGAGGAAAATATAAGGGATTCTGTGTGAACCCTGTTTTTTATATTGAAGATTTTCAAAGCTGCGGTATTCCCTTTCTGCTTCATAAAAAAGAAGCACATTTTCACCGATATGGTTCTTCAATATATCATACTAGTATTACATTATTAAAACTTATAAAAAAAAAAACCTTTAAGAAAGTTTAGGTTGCGGCTTTCAAACTGTCACCTAATCTTGGAGTACACAACACTCCCTATCATTAAGCAAAAATGGTTCCATTTATTACCGTATTTCTGTAAATAGTTATTATGTAACTGCTGAAAGAAATGCCAAATTATTGTACTGTTTGTTTAAAATAAAAAAAAAAATGTATGACTACCATCAGACTCAAGGACTCTCGGCACTCCATAAAGATTTAAATGGGAAACCATTTGCCTAGACAGATTTGTTTTATTATTAATGAAAGTTTCTCATTAGCTTGCAGCAGCTGAACATTTACTAGATAACCCTGGTACTGGAAGTGAAGTACTTAATATTCTTTTGTTACCAAAGGGTTTTTTCACTAGCCCCTTAGATTCAACTATATTCTTGCACTCTTTACTGTACATTGGTAAAGAGCCTTAGCCTGCTGACGGTAACTTAAGTAAAGGGCTATAATACCATTTTGGTCCTAGGAGGATCACAGCACCAAAATGTTAGGTCTCGGGTGTCCATAATCAAGCTTAGCTGCAATTTATTTTTGCACATGAACAAATTGCTGCTGTTTACAGAGCTAAGTGCTTCTTCGTACAGTGCAGGGCAGTGAATCCTCATAGATTGCCTGCCTTTCAAAAGAGTTCAGGATAGCTTGGCTAGTGTACTCCACCGGCCATAATGTGTCTGTTGGTATGCGGGGATAGTGACAGCACCTTCATGGTCCCCAAATCCGCTGCAGTGACATTCATGTGCCCACTGCCATTAGTGTGATACATGGAAGCCCTTCTACTTCCAGGGTTACTGTCTGGGCTAGCACTTCAGCTTAAACTGGCAGTGGTCTGTAAGGCACTCAGTGCATAGTCAAATAAAAACATAAACCCTGATGCTGCTGGCATGTCACCGACTCATATGCACAACTTATGCAGCACTTAAAATATTTAATCTTGTTGTTATGAACTAAATAAAGATTGCTACTTTTGCCTACTGGCGCCTGCCAATCATGAATCAGGTGGAGGGTAGTGGGATATCAACTTCACCCCCATGTTGGTACTTTCATTGTATCTGCCCCTGATCCCCAGTTGTTGCTCTTACTGTTTGTTTTAAGAGCTTTCACTTTGCATATCAGAAAACGGTCTAAGGTCCCCAAGAGTAGTGGCACATATACAGTACCCTAAGGTAATAAAAGCAGCTTAAATTTATTGAGTCTATTAGAAATAGCAAACATGCAATGGTTTCAATATAAATTGGCACAACAATATTATGAATTTCCTATCTTTTAAAAGAATCTGCACCATACATTTTTACAATTCTTTATTTACTGCTCTTAATGCACTGCAGTAGAAGATATAAGAATCTTTTCTTCTTTGCTCCTGCTTAGTTGTCTATTATTAATCATTCAACCTCCTCAGGTGTTGTTCCCGACTCATAATATTACTGCTGTAATGCCTCTTCTCAAGAAACCTTTGCTTTACACTCTCTACTGTCACCCCCCCCCAACATCTCTCTAACCTGATCTCTCTACTTCTCTTCTTCCTCAGCAAGATACTGTAAAATGTTGCCAGTCACTGTTTCTCCATCATTTTGCTGCTCATAACTTTTTAATTACTATTAGCCAGCTTTTCAACCTTTCCACATTAACGAGACTGCTCTTCTCAGAGGTGTCAGTGACCTCCTCCTTACCACTGGCCAAGATTCCCACTCTTTCCTAGTCTTCCTTTTCAGCTCTGCTTACCAAAGGGAAGTGAAGCTTTTGAAATCGCCCCGACTACAGCTCAAAATCTGAGGCATTCATTTGTACTACCAATGATGTCATCATGTTTCTTGCACCTCCTCCTCCTTTCAGTGCTAGTGCTGTTGAAGTAGTCACCTGTGATCCGTCTGTGGACTATTTCATTGGCACTGCTACAGTATTTGTATTGTGCAGCATTATTTATTTCACTTAAGTGCTGGAGAGGAAATGCAAGGTTGCCACTGGAGGTGGCAGAGCAGAACACCTGGCAGATGCACAACAACTACTGAAAAAGATCTCCAAGTCATGGACCGTAAAATGCTTTTCTGCCTCACTAGGTGCTTTTACACACAGGTTTTTGTAAGGAATGACTGTTATGGAAACAGTATTCCATTACATCCCTTGTGTGTAAAGTGCATCTGTTTTGTTCCCTAGGTGAACGTTCGTGTAAACTGCAATCTCTACTTATCACAGTTTGCACCGGTGTTCCGTTTCATCTGGCTGTGTAAAACAGCCATTCCGATAGCAATGCAAACACAACCATTATAGAGCAGCAAACTCTGGGGAAGCCGAAACAAATGGAGGCAGGGGTTGCCGGAATACTCGCAGGGTGTAGAAAGGAACCAGAATGCAACAGAGTACAATGGCGCCACACAGGTAACGCTGATTCCATTTTAAAAACCTGTGTGTAAAATCGCCTACTGTGTACAAAGATGCAAACCATTCTAGCAACCAAACTGTCCCAAAGTTCATAAACGGGCCCACCATAAAGTGTAGCAAACAGTGCATTGTTCAACTGCAATTCACTTTCCGTATAGAGTTCCCTATTTTCCATTTGCTGATCCCAACTGTACTTCCTAAAAGGTGATTTTTTTTATCCTTATTGCTTCTGCCACTTCCTTTGTGAGCCACGGTGGTCTTGTGTGTTTCATTTTCCTTCCTACCAGCCTCAAACAAGAGCTAGTTGCTTCCACAATTACCTGCTTTATAATTTCCAACTTGGCCTTAACCCAATCCTCTTCCCTCAACACCACAAGTTTCTTCTAAATGAACTACCCCACCTTTCTGAAATCTGCCCCTCGCAGATCCAGGACCACTTTCCCTGAATTTGAGTATTAGGTTTCCAGCTTGATGCTAAAGCTTACAGCTACAGTCACTGGTTCTGATGATTTCCCCTTCTCTGACCTCTCCTATGCTGTCCCCACTGGACAGCACCAAGTCCAATGGAAGCAAGAGGTCCTTAGAGGCAGACAAACTGTCTTGGGACATTTATTTGGAAGCCTGTTTCTGTGAACCATATTGTAAAAGGCAATGTACTCAAGGTATGAGTTTAACACCAAACCCCATCTTAAGTGACAGTGTGTTCTGACTAAAAGCTGCCTAGCTGCCTCAGAGGTGAACTCCAAAAATGACTTCTGCTGATGTGTTGGTGCCCCTCCTGAAGCGACCTTCCACTAATATTGTGGAGCCCTTCCACCTGAAACCTGCCAAAAGTGTGTGATGCTCCTCACCATACCTCCCACAGAGTGTCCTACTAAACTGAAACCTGCCTACAGCACACGGTGCTCCTCACCACACATCCCACAGAGTACCCTACTAAACTGAAACCTGCCTAAAGTGCATGGCGCTCCTCACCATACCTACCACAGAGTACCCTACTAAACAAACCTACCTAAAGGGCATGGTGCTCCTCACCATACCTCCCACAGAGTGCCCTACTGAACTGAAACCTGCCTAAAGTGCATGGTGCTCCTCACCATACCTCCCAGAGTGCCCTACCAAACTGAAACCTGCCTAAAGTGCATGGCGCTCCTCACCATACCTACCACAGAGTACCCTACTAAACTGAAACCTGCCTAAAGTGCATGGTGCTCCTTACCATACCTCCCACAGAGTGCCCTACTGAACTGAAACCTGCCTAAAGTGCATGGTGCTCCTCACCATACCTCCCACAGAGTGTCCTACTAAACTGAAACCTGCCTACAGTGCACGGTGCTCCTCACCACACCTCCCACAAAGTACCCTACTAAACCGAAACCTACCTAAAGGGCATGGTGCTCCTCACCACATATCCCATAGAGTGTCCTACTGAACTGAAACCTGCCTAAAGTGCATGGTGCTCCTCACCACACCTCCCACAGAGTACCCTACTAAACTGAAACCTACCTAAAGGGCATGGTGCTCCTCACCATACCTCCCACAGAGTGCCCTACTGAACTGAAACCTGACTAAAGAACATAAGAAAAATGCGGCAGATGGGGACTGTGTGATCCATCTAGTCTGCCCAAAAAGACTACCCCCATGTTGCCTACAGCCTAACCTGTCCGTAATGCCTATCCCATGCAAGTTTGAAATGTCTAATCATCTTTGATGCTACCAGCTCCTGAGGCAGGCTGTTCCATGGTTCCACCACTCTCTCCATGAAGAAGTACTTCCTGAGGTTGCTTTTGAACCTACCTCCCACCAACCTCAAATTATGGCCCCCTGTACATGCTGTTGTGTTGTGCTGAAATAGATTATCTGCCTGAGTTGTATTTAGCCCTTTCACATACTTAAATGTTTTGATCATGTCACCTCTGTTTCTTCTTTGCTCGAGGGAGTATACACTTAACTCCCTGAGTTGCACCTCGAACGTTTTGTGGTGTAAACCCTGCACCATTTTTGTAGCTCTTCTTTGCACCATCTCCAAACGGTCAATGTCCTTTTTGAGGTGAGGTCTCCAAAGCTGACCACAGTATTCCAAGTGTAGCCTTACCAAGGATCTGCAGAGACGCATGATAACCTCCTGCTTCCTACTAGTAATGACCCTACTAATACAGCTGAGGATGCCATTTGCTCTCTGTGCTGCCTTCTCACACTGTTTTCTTACCTTTATGTTATCAGTGATCACTATGCCGAGATCTCAATCTATCTGTGTTTCTTCAAGCTGATGTCCTCCCAGTGTATACTTATTTCTTGTATTCCTCCTACCCAGGTGCATTACCTTACATTTTTTGACATTAAATTTTAACTGCCAAGCCCTGGACCATTCCTCCAACTTTCTACGGTCAGCTTTCATGTTGTCTGCCCCTTCCTGTGAGTCTACTCTGTTGCAGAGCTTAGTATCGTCTGTGAACAGGCAAACTTTCCCTTTGAAATCATTTGCGAGGTCTCCTGTAAAGATGCTGAAGAGGACAGGTCCCAGTACTGACCCCTGCTCCTCACCACACTTCCCACAGAGTGCCCTGCCGAACTGTAATCTGCCTGAAGAGTAACATGAGTTTTGTGTGCAAAAAGACAGTCTAGTGTGCATAAACAAGAAACACCCATTCTGGGAAGAACTTGATTATCACTGCTACACCTGCTTCTTCTGTGGTACATACGCTTTTGTCCTTGGGCCAGCCGTTAAGTCAGAACTCAAAACACAGCGCTGTATAAAACAGCAGATGGCCACTAAGGAGCCATATATTCATGCAGGCAGAGTACCTGGACAGGACGTGTTGCCTGTATGAATACTGGACTGTGACCGAACTGTACAAAGTGCATATGCATGGGACATCCTATTACCCCTGCTGGCAAAAGACACCTAGGAGCACAAGGCCAGAGCGCGACCCAAACAGGTAAGCTTCTTTGTTCTTGGGTGATATATTCAGAGGCCGACATGCTTATGACTACATGTTGCATGCAAGGTGCTAAGAGGCCATTTGCATGCCATTATGTGGCCATTAACAACTCTGTGCAATGCCTCTGTGGGAAGGCATTGTGTAAAGCCTCTGCCTTTGCCCCTCCCACCACCCAATCCCTAACACTGAAATCCCCGACTGTCTAGTGGAATCCCCTTCCACCCTGATCCCAGACACAACACTGAGCAACATCCTAGCAGTCTAGTGGTCCCAAACCATTCCTGCACCAATCCTCAATATAACTCTGAACACCCTGGCAGTCCAGTGGTACCGCCATCTGCCCCGATCCCAAACATAAGACTGAACAACGCCCTGGCAGTCTAGTGGTACCGCCATCTTCCCTGATCCCAGATATAAAACTGAACAACACTCTGGTAGTCTAGTGGTATCACTATTTGCCGTCATCCCAGATAGAACACTGAGAACCTTGACAGTGTAGTGGTGCTGTTCTCCCCACCGATCCCAAATATAACACTGAACAACACCCTGGCAGTCATAGGTTTCCCCCCTTCCACCCGTTACAGTAATGTGAAAAAAATTCCTGCTAGTCCCCCTGATCACCGCTCTAATACAAAACACTCCCTGGTAGTCCAGTGGTGCCCCCTACCTGACCCCCGTTATATAAAACATCCAACTGTATACGAGTATGCTAAAGTTTCTGTACTGATTGATCCATGAGAAGACACTAACTGAAATGGCTCATTTTATTTGCAAATATCAGATGATCTGTAATACACCATAATACAGTCATATGTACTGATCTTCCTAAACACTTCCTATTATGCATTTTCCAAGTATAAAACAGTTCTTTCCTACAGGGACCATGTAACAGGGTTTAATAAGACCCTGTTCCTTTTGTTATGGAGAAAGAGTTAAACGCAAGTATCCATTCTATCCTCTCCTTGGCTGTCTCTTGTCTTGTCTGGTTGTGCAACCAAATGTTCTTGTGAGACCTAGGAACTGATCACTCCGACGATCTTGCGATTCTCTGCCTCTCACCATCTTTCTTCCTTTGCTTGCTGTTTCTGTCTTTTTTCCTCCCTTGCATATCTGCAGTTATAAAATATATGTGAATATTTGTGTAAAAGTGTAAGCGATACTGCGATCCTTTGGTTTGAAAATGTATATAGTTACACTGTTGAAATGATTGCAAAAAGCTATTTTAAACTCAAGGGTTTAACCTTGAGAAGCAGCACAAACTTTTGCAGAGCTGTCGGCAGGAGGCCAGATTGGGACCCCGTTTCTATTTGTTGCATTTGCAAGGAAACTGAAGAGAACATTTTGTGAAAAACAGGATGTCTGTTAATGAGTTCCCAGGCAAAGACTTATAAAAAGAGTAGCAATGCTTTTGCTAGAGAGAATGAGAGACAGAGACTCAGAATTGGAATTGAAAAGAAACCTTCAGGGGGGCGCGGCTAGCAGCTGAGCTGTGCACAGCATACTTCTACACCTCCTCATCTGAGCAATTTTAACGGCCATAAACAAACTTTTTCTACAAGAGAACCCTTTTTCTTCAGCTCTAAATTATGGAGTACTGCAAGGGCTACTACTAGATATAAAAATTTTAGCCTTGAGGCATTTGAATGTTTCTATCATGTCATCTCTCTCCCTCCTTTGCTCCAGCGTGTACAAATTGAGGTCTCTGACTCCTTCCTCATAAGGTTTGTGATGCAGACCCTTCACCACTTTAGTAGCTCTCCTCTGCACATATTCTATTTTGTCAATGTCCTTGTGAAGGTGTGGCCTTCAGAACTGGATGCAGTACTCAAGGTGAGGCCTCACCAGGGTCCTGTACAGTGGAACTATCACCTCCCTCCTTCGGCTTGTTACTCCCCTTCCAATACACCCCAACATCGCAGTGGCCTTCCCCACTGCCTTGGTCGTCTGCCTTGTGGCCTTCAGTTCAACTGTGATTATGACTCCCAAGTCCCTCTCTTCCTTAGTAACTGCCAACAGCTCTCCCCCCAACCTATAGCTTGCTCCAGGGTTCCTGCTCCCCACGTGCATGATTTTACATTTCTTTGCATTAAACCTTAGTTGCCACACATCTGACCATCTCTCCAACCATTCCAGGTCCTTTCTCATCCTTTCCAACCCCTCCAGGGTATCCACCCTGTGACAGATCTTGGTGCCATCCGCAAATAGGCAAACCTTTCCCTCCAGCCCATCTGCAATGTCACTGATGAAGACATTGAAGAGGAGTGGCCCCAAAACTGATCCTTGAGGTACCCCACTGGTCACCTCCCTTTCCTCTGACTGGGTTCCACTTACCACTACCCTCTGTTTGTGGTTCTTTAACCAATTTTCAATCCAGTTTACCACCTTGTGTCCCATCCCTAGGCTTCCTAGCTTGTTGACCAGTCTCCTATGTGGGACGGTATCAAAGGCTTTGCTGAAATCTAGATAGGCAATACCAACAGCCCCCTTTGGTCTACTGCCTTTGTCACCCAGTCAAAGAAATCTATTAGATTAGTTTGGCAGGACCATTCTGAGGTAAAACCATGTTGCCTGGGATCCGTCATCCCCATGACGTCTAGGTGCTCCACTATTCTTTCCTTGAGGAGTGTCTCCATTATCTTTCCTACTACAGAGGTTAAACTCTGGGTCTGTAGTTCCCTGCATCTTCTTTACTACCACTCTTGTGAAGAGGGACAACATTTGCCCTTCTCCAGTCCTCTGGGACCACTCCAGTGTCTTGGGACTCACTGAACAGGGCTGCCAGAGGGGCTGCCATTTCAGTTCTCAGTTCTCTTAAGACTCTGGGATGTATGCCATCTGGACCCATCGCTTTGTCCACCTTCAGCTTTTCAAGCTCTTCTAGGACTCTCTCCTCTGTGAACGGACTGCTGTTTTCCTCCTACCCATGTGCTTCCACAGTGAAGACTAAACAGAAATATTTGTTCTGGATCATTGCTTTCTCTCCTTCTCCCTCCACTATCTGCCCCCTGGCTCCTCGAAGCTTAGCTACTCCCCTCTTTGCCTTCCTTCTCTCACTAATGTACCTGAAAAACGTCTTGTCTCCCTTTGTAACCAACTGAGCTATTCTTTCCTTGGTTTTTGCTTTAGCGCTTCTCACTGCTTTTCCTGCCTCTCTCGACACTTTCGGTGCATTTCCCTGTCCTCGTCTCTTTGTATCTCCTTATATTTCCTGAAGGCTAGCCTCCTGGCCTTTACCTTTTCAGCCACCCTCCTGGAGAACCAAAGTGGTTTTCTTCTCCTTTTTCCCTTGTCTATCGACCCAACACATTGTTTTGTAACCTCCGCTATGGCCTCCTTGATGTGTGCCCATTCTCCTCAACGTCCCCCCATCCCCAATTTTTCCAGGGTTTCTCTAAGCTAAAGTCTCATCCTGGCAAAGTCTGCCATTCTGAAGTCTAAGACTCTTACCTTCATATGGGATGACTGAATCCCTGTGTTCACCTTGAACCACACCATATGGTGGTCACTGGACCGTAGCTGACTTTCCACCTCAAGCCCTGTTGCCCTGTCCCCAATGGTCAGCACCAGATCCAGGATTGCCCGGTCTCAGGTAGTTTTCTGCACCAGTTGCCTAAGGCCAGCCCCCTCAACAGAATCAACAAAGTCCCGTGCCTTGGCTGAGGCCCCCACTGGGAAATAGATATACAGGAAAATATAAACCAAAAATACAATGCAAATGGGCCTGCAGCCCTTATCTGCAGACACTATCTATGTATCTAGAATCATGTGTTCCAGCTCGCCCATCAGCAGATCCCACTGGACCTTGAGTGTCAATCAATCAAATTTATTTTATACTGGAGGGTATGTGAGCAAAAATGCAAATTTTCACAAACAGCCAGTTTACAGATAATTACAAAAATGCCATGAAGAACAATTATTTACAATAAAAGCAATGAATTTCATAAACAGGTATTTACAACTTGCAGACTGAGTAAGACATATGCGGAATACACAATTGTCAGACAGCAAAGGAAATAGATATACAGGAAATTAATTATAAACAAAAAATACAATGCAAACAATATAAAAGCAAACATGTGTACAGAGGATAATATTATTGAATTAAATACACTGGCAAACCTCAAAAAAACAGTGGTACAACTCGTGGGAAAGAAGAGCCACTCAACCCCTGACAAAGAAATGCATCAGGGGTAAGGAGGTAAGTATTTGGGGAAAGTGTCCACTGAGGGATCCTCATATTTTTATTGTTTTAAGTCTCTGGTAACTCGGTAAATGTGCTGATCTGAGGGACCGTTTTCAGGCACAACCTGGGCCACAACAGGTGGCATTACACAGAAAGAGAGAACATACAATGAAATTAGAACAATTGCGAGAGGATGCAGACATCACGGTAGGCAAGGTACATCTACAATAGTGAAAAATACAGGCAGCACTGGTGCATAAATGATAAACAGTGCAGTTACAGGCAACTGGTGGGTACGGAAAAAGAATGCATTACATAACAGGAGAAGCAGAAGCTAGGAGAGGATGTACAGCATATTTACTAAAACAAGCAGTTCACTACGGTAACTTAGAAAAGGCTAACTGTACAGTATTTACAGCAGGATAAAGTGACACCTGTTATTAGTGCATGCAAGAGAGCACACAGAAGTGCTGACTATTTGAGAGCACCCTAACATGCACAGAGGGCAGTTAGGGGCAGAGGGAGGGAGGATTAACCAGGGGAGCAGCGATACTTTGCCTTGTCAATCAGCCAGGATTTGAGATGGGTCTTGAAGATGGCATGAGTGTCCAGTGTACGGACAGGTGCAGGGAGGTTATTTCACAGAGTGGGAGCAGCATATTAAGACATGCTGGTGGCAGAGTCACTATGGCCGCAGGCATGTGACCCAGGAGACATAACATTGTTTTCATAGAGATATTGTGGTTCCGGTATAACAAGTGTTCCTGGACAATCAGACTGTCTGCCCTGTCCTGTGGCAGAAGAGCACAGTCCTTCTCTGTGTCCAAGACAGCCCTTATGTACTGCAGTCTTTGGCACAAAATCAACACAGACTTTGGCACATTCACCATGACCCCCAAGTCATTGAACACATGATGTGTCTGTGAGAGGGTATGTAACAGAACTTCCTTGGAGCTGGCCTTCAGAAGCCAGCCATCCAGCTAGGGAAAAGAATACAGGTCCTTCCTGAGAAGGACTGCCACAACTACTGCCAAGAAATCGTTAAAGACCCATGGTGCAGAAGACAAGCAAAAGGGCAATACTTTGAATTGACAGTGTTCTCCCTCCAGCATAAAGCAGAGGTACTGTCTGTGGGATTTCCTTCATGTCCAGAGAACTAAACCAGTCTCCTGTTTGCAGAAAGGGAATCAGAGCTTGCAAGGAAATCATGCAAAACTTTTTTATTCTATGTACAGATTGAGATCCCCGAGATGCAACACAGGATGCAGACCCCCTGTCCATTTCAGGACTAGGAAATATCTGCAATAGAATTCTCTGTTTCTCTCCTGAAGAGGAACCGGTTCTACAGCACTTTTTGGAATAACAACTGAACATCTTCCTTCAGAAGGGGAAAAATGGCCCAGAGGATAAAAGAACACAGGTAGAGGATAATCTAGAGGGATCTGTAACAGCTCCAGAGCATGCTCCCTTGCAATTATCCCCAGACCCCACTCATACATAGTGCTTTCCTGCCATTGTTTCAGACACAGGGGGATCCTACCCAGCACTCACTCCTGGAGGTAACAGCTGAGGTGGCGGGAAAGATGGAAGATTCTCAAGTGGAACTGCAGGTGGCAGGGCCACTGGAACAGAATCCTTTCAGTGCTTTTGTGTGAGCACATGGGGAAGGGGATCCATAAGGGGTCTACTTCCTCTACCCATGGCCTTGCTGACAGTTGACATAGCTACCTCAGTTAGCAGACTGATGAAAGGTGCCCCAACCACGACTGCTACAGGAGCAGGATACAGGGACTTTACAGACCTTAGTGTCATTTTTGAAGTCTGAAGGCCACATAGAGCCTCTTCAACACCATGGCCAAACAGTCTGTCCCTTTGAAAGGAGCATTTAGAACTTCCTGTTGCACATCATTGCCAGCAACTCTAAGCCAAGAATATGTCCTTGTGCAAATGCCTGAAGCGGCAGCCATTGCAGAGCCATCAGAGATATCATAAGCTGAGTGTAGCAAATGTCTGCCAACCTTGGCATCAGTAGACAGTATTTTAAAACAGCTCATTCTTTGCAGAGTCACCAGGCAAAGCCTGAGCAGAAGTACGTGCAGTTTTCCACAGGTTGTTCTGATATTTGATCATGTGGACCTGGTAGTTTGCAATCGTAAGGCCCAATGATGCAGAGGCACAAGTACGTCTGCCCATTGCATCCAGCCTCCTAGATTCTTTATCAGGAGGCATAGTACTCATGAATCTAGAGGCCTCAAACCTATAATTAGCAGCCATGATGACCAAGTCAGTTTCTAGCTGGTTAGCATAATAAGGCTTAGCAGATGGTGCGGGGATACTGCTTATCAGCCTTTCTAGGAACTGCAGGCAATGACTCTGGTCTGTATCATGCAGCAAAGGTAGCATCCTCTAATGCAGGATATATAGGTGGAATTATAATGGAGGGGGGAGCAGGGCACTTACCAAAAATTCCATGAGATTCCTTTTTGTGGAATCTTCCTCTTCCACTGCAAAGCCCATGGCAAACTGTATTCACTGCATCATGTCTTGGAAACACAGGTCCTCAGGAGGAGATCTCAGAGTATAAACCACAGAGTCCTCACTACAGGATGAGAGGGTAGAACTAAAGCGAAGTGCCAGAAATTGTTCTCCCTCATATTCCTCCTCTAAGTTTATGAAATCAGGATTATATTCCAATTCATCATCATCATCAGTACGATTTGATGATGGGAGCCACAGAATGGACCAGCGACGTTGGTAGCGGCTAAGAGGCAGGAATCTATGACATGCTGGGGAACCTGTTGAATGGGGCCAAGTACCAGAAGGCCCTGTCAGTGAAATAACTGCCTGCACTGGTAATCCTGGCAGAAAGCACTGAATTATTTCTGAAAATGACACCAGCATAGCCTGAGAGTCGATAGTACCCTGCAAAGGGGCCTGGACTACGTGCGTCGATGTGTCTTGGCCCCATGACCATGGCGTCATACCATCCAGAGTAGGTATAGTAGTGCTTAAGCTGAGCCCCAACTTTGGTGTCTCAATGATGGTTGAGGGAACTGTGGTCGACACTACTGGAGTGAGTGTTGATAAGGAAACACCTTTTCTCAATGGCGATTGAGACCTGATCAGTGAAGCAGAATTACCTTTTCTCTGTGTCTGTGCTTATAGCTGGATGAAGAGGAGGCCTGCAACAACGACCATTCCTTGTCTCAATCTTTAGATTTCAATGACCACTTTTTGGACACCAGTGAAGGAGACATATTTTGAGCCCTGTTCCTTTTCTAGACCTTTCTTATGGTGTCATCTTGTAGCCTGGTTGAAGCACTGCCAAATCTCACAAGTCCTCACACTGTGAGACAGGCCTAGACAGCACACACAAACTGTGTGTGTGTCCTCTTTATAAATTTTATCTCTGCACTTATAATACTGAAATAAAGGTTCTTCCAACTTTGGAGGTCTACAGAGATGACGAGTTAGAACACCAAGTAAAATAACAAATGGCAACAGCTAGATTGACAACGTTTCCTACAGCAGGTCCAATGAGAATGACGGATGGCAGGAAAAGAACTAAGGAGTGATGGGTCTGATCACGTTTATATACATGTAGACACTGCACGTTACTGTGGGTGGCGACCAGCTAGCAAAAGTTTCTGTGTGGTCCCAATGCTGATGGTTTATAGGTCCAAAGATGTAGCCTAAGGGAGGAGATATCCTTGAAGAAGACTACTATATTCTGCTCCGATTAGCTGTATCTGTTTAGAGCAGACTGTAATGGTTTTCAGTATAAAGTACAACTTTCCACTAATAGCCAATCAGTATTCTACCATTTTCACAGAAATAAAAACACCATTGTGGCCCTGAGACTTGACTTGTCTAAAAGATGTCATTACAACAGTTCTGTATTTTTTTTTTCTCTAGGTAAGCTTACTTGAGTATGAAACTACATTTACAGGAACCGTCCAGTTGGGAGCAAAAAGAAATTCCTAAAAGATCTAGAACAGATTACAATACTGCTCACGGACACTGATGGTTTCCTTGGCACATTCTACAATATATAATCATTTTAAGCCTTCAAAGTGGTAAGTACGAAAGATGCACATCCAAATCAGCTGCTCACAGAGTATGGTAGAGCACCGGAAAAACGAAGAATACTGAGCTCAGCCACCGCATAAAACAGGGCAACACATCACGCATATACTATAGCTTACTCTATACATTTCACTGGATATACCATACAAACAGAGAAAAAAAAACACTGACAAAGAAGACAGCAGCAGCAGTAGTAGTACAAACCAACCCAACATTTCGCACAGGCATGCATTGTTTCGAGGGTGAACTGTTCATACAGTAGATATACAATGTCCTAATGTTTGTTTGACATGATCTCTGTACATTTATCACACTACTGCCTTATACTTATTATTCATGTCCATTTATCTTTTTATCCATTTAACATAGCAGTATGTATTATATTTATAGTATTAGCAGTAACTTGCCGGTATTGCTATACAGAATCAGGGAGGTGGGTTAGGAGTGTGTGGGTAGTGCAAATATTTCTGCAACCAGCTTAAGTTTGTTGTTTTAATGACACCACCAGTGTTCAATCTGCACTACAGCTGCTGCCTTGGGAAAATGATAGGAGTGAGGAGTTCTCAGCCAGACCGCAACACTTACAGCAACAACTGCTGGCTAAGGTCTTTATGGCTCTCCTTTACTGCAGCATGGGGCATTGAATATGAGTAGAACCATAATGGGAGGCAACTGGAGAGCTGAGTGTTGATCTGATTCACCACTCCAGAGCCGCATTTTAGCTGTGACTATAAAACACTGACAGGTTCTATTACTAAGTCCCCGACTGCTGCTTCTATTCACCGGGGAGCAGCTTCTAAATAGTGAGATACCGCATTATATTGAAAGAGTTAGTAAATATGGTGTCTATATACAAGAAGCCTTATTAGGCCTTTTATATGCATGTGTTCTGGTTAGAAACCTAGAATTTGATGGCAGATAAGGACTGCGTGGCCCAGCCTGTCTGCCCATTTTCCCTACCTACTGAATAAGCTGCAGATCCTAGTTAACCAGCAGCCTACTTCCTCCTCCTCCTCCCCCCCACTAGAATTGCCTTATGTCTGTCCCATGCATTCTTGAATTCCCCCACGACCTCCTCAGGAAGGCTGTTCCATGCATCCACAACCCTCTACGTGAAAAAAGTACTTCCTCACATTACCTCTGAGTCGTCCCCCCTCTATCTTCAAATTGTGCCCCTTTGTTCCTGCACATCTCTTTCTGACAAATACTGCCCTCTTGGACTTTGATGATTCCCTTGAGGTACTTGAAAGTTTCTATCAAGTCCCAGCTCTCCCTCCTTTCCTCGAGGGTATACATATTAAGCTCCTTTAATCTCTCTTCGTATGTCTTCTGGTGCAGACCCTGCACCATTTTGGTTGCCCTCCTCTGGACAGCCTCCACCCTGTCTATGTCTTTACGGAGATGGGGTCTCCAGAAACGTACGCAGTACTCCGGATGGGGTCTCACCAACTGTCTGTACACAGGGATAACAACTTTGTGTTTTCTACTGGTGATGCCTCTCCCTATGTATCCCAGTATCCCCCCAGCCCTCCTTACTGCCTTCTCACATTGCTTGCCCACATTTAGGTCATCTGATATAACTACCCCAGGTCCCTTTCTATTTTTTCACCCCACATTGTGTACTCTTCCCCTTGTTTCCCAAGTGCATTGCTTTGCACTTCTTTGCATTGAATCTAAGCTGCCACACATTTGATCATTCCTCCAATCTTGCCAAGTCCCTTCTCATCCTTTCCACCCCACCTCATGTATCAACCCTGTTGCAGATCTCTGTGTCATCTCCAAAGAGACATGCTTTTCCTTCCACTCCCTCTGCAATGTCACTTACAAAAACATTAAAAAGGACCGTAGCCAGTACTGAACCCTTCAGTACCCCACTAGTAACCCTCCTTTCTTCACTGTGGACTCCGTTTACTATTACCCACTGCGTTCTGTTGTCCAGCCAGTGTTTTACCCAGGCTACCACCCTGGGATCCACTCCCAGGATGGCTAATTTGTTTATTAATCTTTTGTGTGGGACTGTGTCAAATGCCTTGCTAAAGTCTAGGTAGGCCATGCCTACAGCCCCTCCCAGTCAACGAAATCGATTAGATTCATCTGACATGACCTTCCCGCCGTGAATCCATGCTGCTTGGGTCCTGTGCCCCACTGGCCTCTAGGTACTTAACAATTCTTTACTTCAGAAGTGATTCCATCATTTTCCCTACCACTGAGGTCGAACTGACAGGTCTATAGTTTCCTGCCTCTGTCTCGCTCCCACTTTTGTGAAGGGGAATCACATCCGCCCTCCTCCAGTCCTCAGGTACCACATTATCCTCCCATGATTTGTTAGAAAGGGTAGTCAGTGGTGTTACTTGTTCTCCCCTTAGTTCTTTTAGAATTCTGGGGTGAATCCCATCAGGCCCCACTGCTTTGTCCACCTTCAGTTTTAAGACTTCTTTCAGAACCCTTTCTTCTGAGAAAGGACTGATATCGACCCCCCCATCCAGAGTGCTTCTGTTGACTGGATTAGGTACCTCCCCCCCTCTTCTTTTGTGAATACTGAGCAGAAGTATTCATTCAGTATCTCTGCTTTTTCACTGTCCCTCTCTGCCCACCCACCATCCTCTTTTATTCAGCCTCAGTATCCCTTCCTTTGTCTTCACTCCCCAGTGTACCTATAAAAGGTTTTATCACCCTTCTTAACCGAGTTGGCTATCTTTTCCTCAGTTTGGGCCTTTGCTATTCTGACTGCCTTCCCCACTTCCTTCTGCTTTAACTAGTACAGTTCTCCGTCCTGCTCCTTCTGTGTTTCCTTATACTTCCTGAATGCTAACTTTTCTCCCTCACCTTCCTCACCACCTCTTTCGAGAACCATAGTGTTTTGTTCTTTCATTTTGATTTGCTTCACACAAAGGCTTGTTGCCTCTGTGATGGCAGTTTTGATGCTTCCCCATTGTTGCTCCACCCCTCCTTATTGCCTGTTTGCTAGTGCTTTTCTGAGGCACTCTCCCATTTTTTCAAAACCAGCCCTCCTATAGGGGGCGTGGCCAAAAGCCAAGCTAGCAAAAATTTTTAGCGTGAGCTCCACTGAAGTAAAACTTTACTTCATGCAACTGAGCAGTAATCTGGTTTCAAATAATTTTAACTGCCTACTACTTGATGGAGATTGCAGCATGTTACACACAGATACCTTTTTTGTGGAAATCAAGCTGGGAGACTAGCAGCTATGGGTCGGACAAATAAAAGCGGGCCAGGTGGAGAAGGAGCCTGTTCCAACGAACATAAACCTGGGGCCAGCAAGGACTCAAGCGTGGGGACGGTAGAAGAATTTAATCAGCCAACAAATACCGCACTCCTCAAGGCAATTCAAAAGTTAGACAGCAAGATGGAGGAATTTAAAAATATGGATACAAAAATGGTTAAGTTGGAGAAGAAAACCAAAGTGGCAGTTCAGGAAGCCACAGTGGCGATGACATCGACATCGGGCCTGATTAAAGAAAATGGAGTCCTGAGAAGGCGCTTAGAGAATTTGAAGAATCTTTCTAGAGTGGCTAATTTAAGAATACTAGGTCTCCCAGAAACAGCTGAGGGGGACGATCTTGCCAGTTTTACTGACAAATGGCTAACAGAGACTTTCACTGGTGTGGAGAATTGCTCGGTACTCAAAGCTTACCGCACAACTCCTCGGGGCTCCAGACACTGCATGGCCACAGGTCAGCTTCCTCCTTGCACCATTCTTGCAGTCCTGGGGTCGGCGGTTGAAAAATAATTAATAATTACACAAGCTAAGAGAAGTGGAACAACTGAATGGGAAGAGAACAAAATACATGTGTATCCAGACCTCAGCTATGCGACATGACAAAGGAGACAGTTCTGATGCAGTACGGGCCCGTCTTCGACAAATGGGAATACAACATGTTTTGGCGATGCCGGCAAGCCTGCCTATTTTCTATGGGGGAAAAAACGTATCAATTTGCTGAACCTGTGGAAGCAGGGAAATTCATGGACTGAGTAGAAAAAGAATTTCAAGCGAAGAGTGGGGATTCTAATAGTGAGGAAGCAGACAGTGACTGAGAGACTGGTATGCGATGTATTGGGACCTCGAGTTCCTTTTCTTCTGTTCTCAGGAGAAGTTTATGGTGATTTAGCTCGCTAGAGTTAAGGGGAAATACCTATTCCCCAGTTTGGTCCCAGTACTCAAAAGTGGACATTCTCTATTATTGTTTTGTTGCTTGGATTGAGCTTTTGGGGTAAATAGCTATGCAAGAAAGCTTGACTTGATGGATGTTTGAGCAGATGTAGGAGGGGAGCAGTTACCATCTTTATGATAGATAAAAGATGTGTAATGTATTTATACAATATAATATGGGTTACTCCCTGCTCATTGTTGCAATATGCCAATCCTTCAAAATATTGTTGCATTTGTTTTTTTAACAATTCAGCTAACCCCCCAGTGAAGTAACTAGGTACAGGGGTTTACCAAGTGTGTTACTGTTAAAATGATGTGTCACTTTATATTGTGCATTGTGGCTTGCAATATCTGTACACCTACCTGTATGCATATCATGCTGTATGTTTTTTATATGCAGTAAAATCAATAAATATAAAGCACAAAAATTAGCTCTCCTGAAGTCCAGCACCGTCCTTCACTTTTGAATGGCTTGACTCTACAGCTGAATTTATCGTGAACCACACTGTTTGGAGGTCACTTGTTCCCAGATGGCTACCCACTTCTAGATCTGAGATCCTCACTCATTTGAGAATACCAGGTCTAAGATTGCTCCCTCCCGAGTGGGTTCCAACACTAGCTGTCTGAGGCATACCCCCTGTAGGGGATCGAGAATGGCCCTGCTCTTGGATGTGGCTGCAGCAAAGGTGCTCCATTTAACATCTGGCATATTCAGGTCCCCCATCAGCAATATCTCCTCTTTCTCTGCCATCCTAAAGATGCCTTCCATCATTTCCTTGTTCATTTCCTCCCTGAGATGGGGTCTGTATACAACCCCTATGCGGATTCTGGTGCCATTTCCAGTCTCCAGGGTGACCCACAGTGCCTCCCCTCCTCCCTGTTTACCCTTAAGTTCTGTTGCTTTGAGCCCTTCCCTTACATAGAGCGCTACTCCTCCTCCTCTTCTACCCTCCCTGTCCCTCCTGCAGACTGTGTATCTCTGTGTACAATGTTTTTGTGATTGCCACATATCCAGGTATCCAGGCAACCTGCTTCCATCAAGGCCACCAGTTCAGGGAGCTTGTTACCTAGACTACGGGCATTAGTACTCATTACCCTCCATTTTTTCATGGACTTACCCCTTTTTTCCCCATCCCTGTCCTTACTGCCTTTGTCTTTTTCTCCATTTACCCCTGCCCTTCTCCCTATCGACTTCTCTATCCTGGTGTTTACCTCTCTAACTACTCTGATTTTTTTGGGGGGGGCTAAGATTTCTTTTATCTTTTTCACTGCCTCCCCCCTTGGCTAGTTTAAATGCTTGCCAATGAAGCATTTAAACCTAACACCTAGGATCCTGGTTCCCCTCCTGGACAGATGCAGACCATCATGCCAGAATATGCTTGCATCCCTCCAGGCGGAACCCCAGTCCCCAGTGAAGCCAAAACCCTGAGCTCTGCACCAGGTTTTCAACCACTGATTGAATCCCATGGTGTGGAGTACCCTAGCCTTACCCATGCCATAGACAGGCAGCACCTCTGAGAAGGTTACCGTGCATGCTACTTGTCTAAGGCCCCTTCCCAACTCCATAAACTCCTCCTGCACTGCTCTGATCCCTTTCCCAGCCAGGGCATTTGTCCTTAGGTGGACAATGCCATCCAGCTCCCTCCCCCGTGCAGCTGCTCCCACGATCCTGAGGACTTGCTCCCTGTCCCTCCAAGCCATGGCATCAGGCAGGCACCTTACCTCCCTCTCCCCTCCCTCCCCCAGTTCTACCCTCCTAACAATGGAGTCCTCCATCAGGAGTTGTTTCCTTCCCCTGTGGGGTCCCATGCCACACTCCTGTGGGTCTTCTTTGTGGAGGTTCCCAACATCCTCCTTGGTCTCCACTGCGGGTGCCTCCATAGAGGAATCACACTCTGCCAGAACAGCATATGAATTGTGGAGAGGATCTCGATTGTGGAGGATCTCAAGTGCTCGATACTGTTCCTGAATATTATACTTTTTTTTAAGTAACAGATTTATTTATGTGTCTCTTCCATATATGTTGGGTTTTCTTGTTTTGTTTTTCTGTTTGAAAGTGATGTATAGTTGTTCTAGTGATTTATTCACAAACTGACACTTGAATAGGATGCGGTATCTGAGCTTACTAAATATGCAGTTAAAGTGATAGATTCCTTTTATTTCACAGCTGTCCAAACTACTCAGAAAACTACACGATTACTAGCATTTGCTCGGCTTTGTTTACAGATGACTTTACAGATCCATGCAAACTAAACCTGCCATTGTGTTACTTCATGTACCGTAAAGGAGTACTGGTTTATTATGTGCACAGTTGTTTAAACAGTACGCAAAGATTGAGCTATTCTGGCTACACTTCAAAGTAAATTGATGCTCTAGGAAGGAGACACCTACAGTATGAATCAACAACGTTACCACTGAAAGTTGGCAAGAGAATCGTGCAATTAAGGCTGTGCTACCTGCCCAGGCTCAAATTACTTCGTTTCCCAGTTAGAGTTATTTCATACTTTAATATAGCTTTAAACTATCTAGTCTGACAACTTCCTGAATGCTTCATGTGAGTAACTGATTTCTTATAACGGTTTTAATGTTAATTTCCTTGCAATTTTTTTATGTTAATTTCTGTAAAAACCCTAGACATTGTGCTGCCTCATTATCAGCGTGTTTATACGTCACTGCCTACTATCAGTCAGTTCTAACACAGGAAATTACTGATAACAAGGCAGCACACCACAAGTTCCCATGTCAATGCAGCCTCAGGCAGCAAAAGTGAAAGTAAACTGACATCACAGCAATCACAGTAGGCTGCAACCAAAAACAAATTATAACAAATAAAATACAGCCTACGTGTACAAATAAGGCAGTACTGGCATCTTTGGGTTCTACTGACATATCTAAGCCACTAATGTGATATCATCAGTACGCTTGATGCCATTATACAAAGAATAATGGATGGGTGGGTGGTTATAACGAGGATTTTACACCCCCCCCCCGGGGGGTGGGATGCCAGATAAACCCTGAGAGAGAAGCTCTAGAGGTTTATTAGGGCATCCCACTGAGGTGTGTGTAAAATCTGGTTTTACGACTTATCCATCCTTTATTTTGTACAATTGTTGTGGGGACCGTTTTTTCACCACAGCAATTATACAAAATAAATGTGCATCTCTATGGTGCTGAGCTGCGGACCTCTGGGGTTTCAGCACGGGCCACAGCGGCTTGGCTCCTGACCTAAACCACTGTTTATTTTTAATTTTTTTATTTCCAACCGAAAAAAACGAACATTTCATGTGCCCAGTCATACATTTAAAAAAAAAAAAAAAAAAGAACTTACCGCCGACTCCTGTTGTCAGCAAACTGCAGAGAGTTGAGAAGCAGGACAGCAGAGGACGTGCAGAGCTGAGGAAGAGTGCAGCTAGCACATGCGCCAAGATAGGGAAACCGGGCACGTGTTTGTCATTATAACCAGCTGACCATAATGATAAAATTACAACCCGGTATCCCTATGGGAAAAAACAAGAACCAGTTATAATAGCCTTATAATAGATAGTGAACAATAATGTCTGTATGAACTGCAGTACTTAAAAAAAATAATAATAATTACTAAAAGGAGAGTACATTCGATGTACCAGGGAAAATTAAATTCAGAGCATGCCATTGGCTGAAATTCATTTACTGAATTCCAGTGCAAATAACCACCAAATATTGCTACATGTATCCCAAACCAGCCTGTAGTAAGTGCCTGACAAACACCCGAATGTTTCAAGGTGTCCTGCTTCTTTTTTAGGGGAAGGTGCAATGTAGCCGGCAGTCCAAATGTATACATGCTCCCAGCCCTACCTTACTATGCAGGATGAAGATAAGGGAGTTATTTACTGCCTGTTTGGGGTGAGAATAAGGATGAGTGCTACAAAGGTTGTGGAAGGGTGTTTCTGTAAAAAAAAAAAAAATTATTTTAAGCAAGAAAAAAACCTGTAAAGTAGCAGGTTTTTTTTCCTACAAAATGACAACTTCAGGGGAGGAAGAAAACTAAGTGCCCACTTAATGTTGTGGACAGCTCCACCGAGTGTGGAAACTTCAACAATTTCTATGCAAAGCGTTCAGCCACTTTGCACAGTAGACTACCATAGCACATGGTAGTCGCCAGCATGCTGCTATGCTTTACTTGGGAACTCTAAGAGAAGGGGCTTTGAAAAACCAGGGATTTATTTTACTCTAAAAATTGATTAGCTTTTTGCTCATAAAAGTGCTAAACCTTTGTGAAAATGCATAGCTCTTGCCTCACTATGTTTAACAAACACAGCACTTCTAGAAAATCTATATAAATACTTTCTGTACAGTTAGTATAGTCCCAAGAAAAAAACTACTAATCAATTATTTAAAACCCTGAAAGCTGATAAGGGACAGCAGAACTGCTAGGCTAGCCCAGAAATCCTCTGCAGAGGATGAAAGCATTTATGAAACAAATGAATATGAGAAACTAGTGAACATAAATTCAGAGATACTTAGAACAGAACACCGCAGGCCCCGAGGATGTGACCTTGGGGCCACAAAATGTTGGTGATTTTTGAGGTTGCTTGATTATAAAATGAAATATTATTTGAAATATATATTAATATTTTTTGGTCCGAGTCTTCTTCACCCACTTACAACTGAAGGAGAGGAGTGGTACCAAGTTGTGATCCAGCCGCCGCACCTTCTACACCTACCGTACTCCGAGCACACGCATACACCACTAGCAATTTTGTCTTGTCTAGATTCAGGCTACGCCAGTCAGAGGCCTTTCAGTTATCGATAACAGCTAGGCAATCATTTAACATACTGACAGCATTTCTCTCCCCAAGGGCAAACACAAGGTACAGCCCAGTATCATCAGCACAGCAATGACACTGCAGACTATACCTACTAATGACCTCTCCCGGTGGCAGCATATACACCACAAACAACATGGATGACAAGATCAAACTCTGAAGGACACCAAAGCTCAGGACAGCAGAGGGGCAAGGAAAAATTTCCCCATACAACCTGCTGTACCCTACCAAAAAATTAAAAGCCTTGATCCACCTCAAAGCAGTGCCCTCCCGAGTCCAATCAAGTCCCTCAGTCGAGTTGTTAAAATTACATGGTCTGCAATGTCATAATCTGAACAGAGATTGATGAGAACACGAATCAAACATTCTGCTCTATCCCTAGCTTGGAGAAGACCCCCAGGACAAAGTATTGGATGGGTGGGGTGAGACTTAGCACTCCGGCTGATGAACGTGCTTAATCCTAGAAGTTATCATCAGTGACACCCTCAAGCAATCAAACCAGTGCAACAAGGCCTACAGCAGGATAAGTACAATGCTGGAGTGTAGAGGGAGAAGTACCGCTAGCAGAAGGAAGGAGGTAATATTACGCCTTTATAGATCTTTTGAGAGGCCACACCTGGAGTACTGTGCCCAGTTCTAGAGCCCTCATCTCAGGAATGATAGAGCCAGGTTGGAGATGGTGCAGCACATGGTTACAGAAATGACTGAAGGCCAACAGGGCAGGTCTTATGAGGAGTTCCTCAAGGCACTGAAAATGTACTTGCTGGAGACCACGAGAGAGAGAAGAGACATGATAGAGATCTTCAAGTTCCTAAAAGGATTAAACATGGTGAACTGTGAGGAACTATTTAGCTTAGAATGCTAGTTAGAGTCACACGGACATGACTGGAAACTGGCAGAGGTTCGGGGGTTCGGCAAGGACATTAGGAAGTACGATTTTACAGAAAGGGTGGTGGGGCCATGGAACAGTCTACTAGCCAAAGTGGTGGGCCCTAAAGCAGTTGTTGGTTTCAACCACAGCTGGGACAAAGTGAAGGGTACAGTGGTCACTCAGGGTGACAAAATTGGGATGGAGAAGGGGGGTGAGGACTCAGACCCTGGATGGACAGTAGGTCCAAGAGTTAGATAGCCAACTCGGGCAGACCGGATGGACCATTAATCTTTTTCCGCTGTCATCGTCTATGTCTCTATGATCATTCTGCACCCAGATGAGTGCCGTCTCTGTGCTATGATGCCCCCTGAACCCTGACTGGAATGGCTCATAGATGGAAAAAGCCTCCAGCTGCATCGCTACCATCTTCTTGATCACCTTCCCTAAAAAGGGGAGGTGCGACGAAGGCCTGTAATTTGCTAAGATGTCAGGGTCCAGACCACAGCTCTTTTTAGAGTCAATGGGAAAACACCCTCCCTGAGGAAATATCAAATTATCTCCGCAATCGCCGAGCCCAGGAATACCAAACTGTCTCTGCAATCACTGAACCCAAGGACTCTCGGCAGTCTGCCAACAGCCAGTTTGGCCCAGGGCTGTGTGAACAGAAGGTGGAATGCAGCTCCTAGATTAAGTGGAGAACCTCTCCAGTCAGTATAAGCTGAAACTCCCTCCAGACGGACAGATGACCCCCGCTACTCCCAGGCTGGATCATATTGGGCCCTGACAGCCCACTTGTAGAGACCAACGATCGAATGGGGGATACTCTATCAGAGAAAAACTGCCCAAACTCCTCACATCTCACAAGTGTCGATCCTCCTCTGGGCTGTAGGCAAGCTGAATATAACAACCTTTTTTCCCTGCAGCAATCACTCGTGACAGGAACTCTGCCACTGTCAGAGTGAATGCCCCTGATACTCCTCATAGTAGGCTCTCAGGGTTAGCCTATCCACTATCAATCTTGACCGCTTCCGAGAATGCCCTAACCTTTGCCCTTTAGCCATCAATCATCTAAGCTCCTCACTAAACCAGGAGGAGTTCTGATGGGAGACTCTAGTGTGTAGCGAGGGAGTAGCATGCTGCAGTGATAGCCATATTATAAACTTCCATCTCAGCCTCTACCCCCTACACACTTACCTGCAACAGGCTTGAGCAGCTCAGCACCAACAAGAGCCCACAAGATTCCAGATATGCAAAAGTCAGTACCTAACTAATTCCACTGGGAGGGGGGTTTACCTGTTATGGGGATGGGCCCTGATAAGAAAACGTACAGCATGATGATCGGACCAACCAACCAGATCCAACCCAGACCTTATATCTCTCCAGCCCCAAAGGGGAAACCAGGTCCAAGGCATGGCCTCACTGGCAAGTCACAGGGGTAACCACCTGTGTAAAGCCCAACAAATCCATCTGTTGCAGGAACTGCTGTCCAGTCTCAAGGGATACACTGTTGACCCAAACACTGAGAACTCCAAGCACTAGCCACATAGGGTCGTCCAGAGACAGGCTGGCCACAAATTTCCCAAATTCTCTTGCACCCCTGCAAATGACATACAAGGAGGATCCTGCCCACCACACCTGCATCACACAAAACAGCTACACATTCACACAACCCCAGGATACATCCCAGGATCATACTGGTGCTAAGGGAATGTTAGGGGGGGTCTGTTCAAGTAATTGCTCATGTATCTATCTGGACAGGTGTATTACGGGAGCACTGGAAACTCACCAATTATGTCCTGATATTCAAGAAGGGGTACGTTCAGTTTAGTTTTAGTTTTTATTTCACAAAGAATCCTTTAAGCAGGTGCCCATTTTCAAAGGGTTCAGAGTTAGGTACAACATTAATGCATACAGATACTGTTACACAGTACAGTCAGAAATACAGAGAGATTCCATTAACAATAACAGGATATATATATTACACCAGTATATATCTGTATATGTATATGTCAGGCAGCACGCTATTTGTCAAAGGTGCAGTATATATACTCTGTCAGCTTACAAGACAGTTCATTTATAGCATTTACAGATTCCAGATGCAGAAAGCGAGGTAAGCAGCTGTGTTTTTTCTTTTTCCAAAATACTTCATTGAAATTTCATAAGAACATTGATACAACACATCACATACTTCTTTGCATGCCATAACTGATACACATACAGCTTGCTACACAATATAGTTTTGGCTAGCACTGTTACAATCTATGTAATTGTCTATCAAACTCTATTCAAGTATGTAAACATTGAAAACATTAAAACACATAAACATTAAAAACTCCTTGCATTAATTTCCTGTCTTGGTAGGAGTTATTTCATCTGCTTTTGGTGTTTTTTTTTTAGGCCAGAAAATCTCTGTACAGAATTGGGTTGCCATATCTGATGTTATTACATGGTTGTGTTACATCCCCCTAGTCATCAGCACTGCCTACAGTTAAACCCTTTGGTGGCTGTTCAGTGATTATGTGAAAACAGAAATATTCCTGAAATGCAAAGTGATTTTAATTAATGTATACTGTACATGTCTCAATAAAATGTTTTAATTAAAACACATTATATATATATATATATATATATATATATATATATATATATATATATATATATAATACAAAATCACACATGCCCCCACAAAACAAAGCATCATGGGCTGCATATGCAAATCACCACAGAATGTTATGCTGGTCCAACTTTAAGCAGAATTGCATGGTGCCGAAAGGCCTCTCACACAGTTTGCAAAGGGTGCTAACAGAAGACATAGACACGTGTTTCGTCCTACCAGGACTCATCAGTATGCCTCGTCTGTTTGACACACCAGTGAAATGGACCGGCTACCCTTAAGGCAGTGTGCCTTGGATATATTGTGGTGAACCCATTAAAATAAAAAACTATTTAGAAGACTGTGTGAGAGGCCTTTAGGCACCTTGCAATTCTGCTTAAAGTTGGACCAGCATAACATTCTGTGGTGATTTGCATATGCAGCCCATGATGCTTTGCATTGTGGGGGCATGTGTGATTTTGTATTTTCTTGAAACTTGGCTTCCCTGCCAAATGCCCTTTGGGGTAACCCTTGCCTCGGTGTTTGCGCACAGAGGTCCTTTGTCTTCTAAATAGTTTTTTATTTTAATGGGTTCACCACAATATATCAGGCACACTGCCTTAAGGGTAGCCGGTCCATTCCACTGGGGTGTCAAACAGACGAGGCATACTGATGAGTCCTGAAGGACGAAACACGTGTCTATGTCTTCTGTTAGCACCCTTTGCAACTGTGTGAGAGGCCTCGCACCATGCAATTCTGCTTAAAGTTGGACCAGCATAACATTCTGTGGTGATTTGCATATGCAGCCCATGATGCTTTGCATTGTGGGGGCATGTGTGATTTTGTATTTTCTTGAAACTTGGTTTCCCAGCCAAATGCCCTTTGGGGTAACCCTTGCCTCGGTGTTTGAGCACAGAGGTCCTTTGTCTTATGTTATATATATATATATATATTCCTCCACTGGAGCCCACATTTTTTAAAACATGTGCAGTCTGTCCCTGCCTCTGTAAACTATGTTTTCCAAATTCATACATTCCATCACAGTCCTGAGCCATATAACTGTAGATAGGAGGTCTCTTATTTTCCAATTTCTGTGGATGCCCAATTTAGACACTATGACCGCCATTGACATTAATTTAATAGTAGCCTCATCTATTTTGTCATGGTCAGACGAATCTCCCAATAGCACCTGCCTTTGGGAGATTTTTAAATGTGACCCCTGAAATGTCCCTTAACCTTTGTTCAACACTCTCCCAGTAGGGATCGAGCATCTCACAAGATCACAGCATGTGGGACAGATGTGCATTTCTATGCCACACCTCAGGCATTTGCCGTCAGATACATATATAAGAAAACTTCTGCAGCCTCGCAAGTGTGTAACAAACTCTCTGTAAGGTCATGTATATTGTAACAACTTAAATTTACTAGTATGGGTCGGCACTAGTTTTCCTCATGGATATCTGCCGACTCCTCTGCATGGGTCTCTACCCCCAGATCCTCTTCCCATGCTTTCCCATTGTGTGCACTGGTAAATGGCACTGAAGCCATAATTGCTTTATATAAGACTGACACAAGGCCTCTTGAATCACCTGCACTGTCCAAAGCCACTGCCACCCCAGAGGGTTCATGTAACCTTAAGTCCAGGCTTAGTCTGCCAAACAGAAAGTGCCTGACCTGGAGGTACTGAATTTGTACACCATGGGCAACCCATACCTCTGTTGCAATTCATCAAATGTTAACATTTTTCCACCCTCAAACAAATGCCCCAGAAGTTCAATACCATGTTGTTACCATACTTTAAATCCCATCTCTGGTTTTCCAAGAGGGAAAAGGACTGTCGCCTCCACTCTGTGGTTTTTGCATTTATGCACCTTGTGCCAGTCTCTTAATAACTAGGCTATAATCTCACTATTTTTGACCGAGTCTATATTACTATGAGTAGTGCTACAGAGAAAGTCAGTAAGCTGACCTTTCTTAATCCACTACTTCTCTAACAAGATCCCCTTTTTCTGGCATTGTCTATCATGCCAACTCCTCAAACTGTCTAACTAAGCAGCCCAATAATAAATCCTGTAGTAAGGCACTCTTAGACCTCCTCTGTCTGGCTGCTGAGTAAGTTGTTTAAATTTAATTCTGTTTTTTTTTTTGTTGTTGTTGTTATTCCAGAACCAGGTACAGAAAATTGCTTTAAGCTGGTTAAAGAATTCCAAGGGAATGTGTATAGGGAGCACCTGGTCTCACCAACCTTGACCCCCTGAATGTTTCCATTATTCCTGAGGGCCTGAACCAGTGACTCCATTGAGATATCAAACAACAGAAGGGGTAGGGGGCACCCCTGCCAGGTTCCCCTACTCAGGGAAAACTGTTCTGATAACCACTAATTGGTTTGCACTGCTGCTGTGGGCATTTAGTGCATGGCCTTCACCTAATATATTTAAGCAGCCATGTTTTAAATGACATAATATAATTGTCCCCCCCTCTTATAGCACCCACAAGATCATTCCAGTGCTTGGCAAACTGGTACGAGAAGGAGTTTTGTCCCAACAACGTTCTCCTCCTTGGTAGAAGCAATGAGTGGTGTGCCATGCCTCTAGCATCATACCTATTATCAATATAGATGAATGCAGTCTGCAAGTCTGGGCAGAGCAAGCCTAGCAGGGCTTTGCTGCCCATAACCAGGTTCAGAACTAAGCAACTATAGACCTGTCTTCCTGAAATCAGTGTTGGGCATGATCCTTGAATCATTATTGAGGATATGACAATGGGTAACTTGACCGAGGCGAAGGTTCCCACCTCCTCTCAGCATGGCCTTATGAGGGGCAGATCATGCCAAATCAACCTGATTACATTCTTCAAGTGGGAGACCAGTAAGGGGAGCAGCGGCAAAGCCACAAACACAGTCTACGTTATTTGGAATGCAAGGCCTCTGACACTGGGGCACATGATAAGCTTCTGGCCAAAGTACTCCAGTGTGCTATACACGATGCATACACAAAGTAGACTGCTAAATGGTCTGGAGGCAGGAAGCAGAGGTCTGTGCTTGAAGGGCATTACAATATATGGAAAGAAGTATTCAGTGACGTTCCTCAGGGACATAGGAGCAGACTTTTATTCTTCCTGGGGGAGGGCTGAAGACATGGCTGGGGGCCGCCAAGGCCCCCAGAAGGTCTGGAGTTTTGGGTGCTCTGTGGTGCATTATGAGGGTTTTCTGAAGAGCTAGCACAGCATAACAAACACCATTTCAATGCTAGCACACTACCCAAATTTGCATGCATTTTGTTGTCATTCACCACCCTGACCTACTGCCCAGCAAGTGGTGGTGTCACTCACCTACTTTGCCTTTCCCCAGTTACTGGCATAGCCTCTGATGGTGTCACTCAACCACCTTGGGTGATGGGTAGTCTAGGCATGGGGCACAAGGTGGTAAACTGGGTTAGAAACTGCTAACGGACAGGAGGCAGAGGGTGGTGGTAAATGGGATCCAATCTGGGGAGGAGAGAGGGGGGTGACCAGCAGGGTTCCTCAGGGATCAGTCCTTGGGCCAGTCCTGTTCAATGTCTTCATCAGTGACACGTAGAAGGGATGGAGGGAAAAGTCTGTCTGTTTACAGATGATACCAAGATCTGCTACAGGATGGATACTCTGGAGGGGGTGGAGAAAATGAGGAAGGACCTGGGGAAGCTGGAATGTGACAACTGAGGTTCAATGCAAAGAAGTGCACCATAATGCACCTAGGAAGATGGAACTCAGGGGAGTGCTACAGAATGGGGGGGGGGGAAGGTGCTAGGAATCACCAAGGAAGAAAGGGGCCTGGGGGTTATCATTTCTGATGACCTAAAGGTGTCAAAGCAGAGCACAAATGCTGCAGGGGAGCGCCAGTGGCATGCTGGGGTGCAAGGGCAGAGGTATCACTAGCAGAAGGCAGAAGGTGGTGATACCATTGAGTGAGACCTCACCTAGAGTACTGTGTGCAATTCTGCAAGCCACACCTTTGCAAGGACACTGACAGGGTGCAGGTGATCCAGAGAAGGGCGACCAAGATGGTACAGGGCTTGCACCACAAAACACATGAGGAAAGAGTAAAGGATCTTAATATGTATTCACTGGAGGAACGGAGGGATCAGGGGGACATGACAGAAACATTCAGGTACCTCAAGGGCATAAACAAGGTGCAGGAGGGAGACATAATCCAATGCAGAAGGAATACAAGAACAAGGGAGCACAATATGAAATTGGAGGGGGGCATGTTAACAAGAAATGTGAGAAAGTTTTTCTTCACAGAGAGGGCGGTGGACACATGGAACAGTCTGCCACAAGAGGTGGTGGGAACGAACAGGGGGGGGGTTAAACATGCCTGAGACAGGTACAAGGGAACCTTGAGGAGGGAAGGAGTGATGAACAGCCATTGACCAGACCAGATAGGGTCAGAGGCAGGAAACAAGTATAGGGTTTACAGGTCAGAGGCCGCAAGCAAGTATAGGGTTTATGGGCTGACTGGAGGGGTCTAGCAGTCCTTATCTGCTGGCAATTTGTTTATGTGTTTCTTGACCCACACTCCAAATGTTGCAGACACTAGTGATGGATATCACTCACCCACCCTGACACTTTCCCAGCTGCTGGCAAATCCTGCTGGCACCACCCCTTCCCCTTCAGATCCCAGAAAACAACAGGAACATCTGTTAATGCAAAAATAGGAGGTGCCTACCGCACTAGCTACGCCCTAACCCCATCAGCCAGACTAGCTGTGGCACAAGGCTTATTCTGCTCCCAGTCCTGGCCTATGGCTCAGGCATCTACCTTTCTGCCTCAAAATCCACCCTCCATAAATGGAACACCTATAACACTATTTGCCACTGTACCTCTGCATCTCCACGATACAAACACCATTGTCAGCACTATACTGACCTAAAATGGCCCTGCCCATCGACTCCAGTCCTATGGCTCTATAATTGATGGCATAGTCAGATCAGGCCTTCCACAATCCCTCACCTCTCTGCTTCACTCACAACCCCTCTCCTATGGGCTCTGATCTGCTGACCAAGCCCCTCTACATATCCCCAGATACAAAACCAATATGGGTGCACAGTCTTTCTCATATACAGCTCCTAAATACTGGAACTCCATACTTCAAACTTTTCGTCAAGCTTCCACCCATGCCAGCTTCAAGAGACTTCACTGTGACCATCTACGTGCTACCAGCCCTGCACTTGCTTTCACCCACCTTAGGCTATTCCTTTCACCATTCCTTTCTCCCTGTGTCTGCACCCCTAGGCAACTACTACTCTTTCTCTTATCCCTTGCCCTCTTCCTCTGCCTCCCACCACTATCTCCTGCCTGCTCTACTCTCCTAATACTCTCCTAATGTCTTTGGCCACATAATGGCACTTATTTATGCTGTATATACTTCCTTTTAAATGCCTGTTTTCTCATTTTTATTTTTGCATTTTTTGTGTTCTTTACACTGCCCAAATTGTACGTTTCCCCTAACCCTGTAGTTGATTGTATGTTGATCCCCCTTCTCACTGTCTCCATATCTCATGTGTTGCATCACATGTATACGAATGTATTTGTATACTCATGAATGTTTAACTTGTATCCTCCTGGGTCGTGCCTGAAAATAGGCATTCTTATGCCTAGTGTACCCACCCAGTTACCAAAAGCAAATAAATAAACAAACATTTACTAGTCTTCAGTAAAAAATGTACCCCCTCTGAATAATCCATAAATGACATTTGAAGCAGGTATATCATAATCGACTCTCCCTTCTCTGCCGATGGGCACCTGCACTTAAAAGAACCACAGATCCTGTTGGTTGTTGCCAGCTGATAAGGTTACAGAAGCTTAGTAAGAATAATCGTCATTGGCTTCACAGCAGATCCTGAGCGTGTTACCAGGACAGCTGCATTTGCTACATCATAGATACATAGATACATACATAGTGTCGGCAGATAAGGGCCTATGGCCCACCCAGTCTGCCCATTTGAGCTTGTAAGTTCAGTTTGTTTTCCTAGAAGTCTGTTGCCCCTTACCCCTGACCTCCAGAATTCCTATATGTCTATCCCATGCATATCCCATCATTTATTGGCACATATGATGCCAGTCTCTATGAACAGACTGTTCATAAAGACTGAGACCAGTCAACATCTATCCCTAAATACTGTATCATTTAATTTCATTATTTTTATGAGTGGAAACACCATCAAACACACACACACACACACATACATATATATATACACATATATATATATATATATATATATACACATACACACATATACATATACACACACACCCACATACATATACACACACACCCACATACATACATATATATTACAGTTTTTGTGGGAACACTGATGGTACTTATGGTGCAGCACAGATGCACTAGTCTCACCATGCATGTTCTGAAGGCATACAGCCTGATGTCAAGACATTTTCCATACAGTATCCACACTGTGCTGGAATAGGAGACCTATTTGTCCACCTGGGAACAGAAGTAGGAGGTTGTTTAGGAAAGAGGTTTGGTTTATATTCTGTTTTAACTGAAATATTTGAATTGTTTTGTACTTGAAATTAGTTCTGTGCATTAAAAATTACTACTTTGAGTTAGAACTGTTACTTGGGCTGTGATATTGTACTATTGGGGCTTGTGGGAACATTTATTTGGCAGTGATAATTACAGTGAAATTTAATGTGATGTTTGCCTGGTGGTAGAGCCCTCCCACCTTCCCTGTTTTGTAGGCTTTTTTAAATACTGAAAAGTCACTGGGGGTTGGGATTGAAGGGCTGTGCATTTCTGTTTGTGACTGAAATTTGAAGCAACAGGAACTGGTGGGCCTATGACATCATGTGGTACCTGATGTCTGCATATACACACTGTTAGCAGGACTGGACACACACTGGACTGTATGTGTTTGTGAGACTTGGGAACATTATTGGTGGGGTTGAAATAGGGTTCTTAAACAACTGCAGTCAGTATAGAGAGAGACGGTATTCCAGGGGGAAGGGACTGAGAAAAGGGGTGTGTGCCATTATGAAGAGAGGGGGACTGACAGAGTGGCCACATTCCACCATGGCAGGCATCTTCGGAAGGGCTGTAGGCTGCACATGCTGTGGGGTGGCAATAATTCTCAATTGGGTCTGGAGAGAGGGAGGTTGCCTACTCTGTAGACAGCTATCTCATATCAGGAGTGAAATATATTGGTTAAGGAGTAAGCTGGGGGAGTTGGGGTGTTTGTCCAAAGATAAGGGGTGTGGATATGGGCAGCAGAAGGGTGGGGCTGAAGGGAGGCTGGGTCAACTCTCAGAAATTACAGGACGTTATGTTACACCAAGCAGGAGGGGAGATATTAGGGATAGAGGACCCTTAGATAGGGATGTTGATGCTAAGGGGAAAACTTACGGGATAAACATTCCGAATATAAAGAGAATAGAGGGGGAAGAGTCAGGAGGGACTGTTGTGGGGAAGCCTAGAAGAGCAGACAGTGACAAGGGAGGGACTGTTGTGGATAAGCTTAAAAGAACAGACTGTGGGAAGGGAGCTCTTGAGGAGAACAGGGCAAGAGGGGAGGAAGAGGGGCAGTGTAGAGGAACATTCGTGGGAAACTCAGGTTACTTGATGGAGGCTGGCAGAGTGTTACAATAAATTTGAGCTACTAAGCAACCTAGAGGGGGAGGAAGGGGTTGGTGGAAATGAAGAAACTGATACAGAGGCCGAGGGAGGGAGTCTGATACCCATAGGGCATCACAGACCGGCAACAGAAAGGATAGAAATAGTCCCAGAGGGAGAAAGGGAAATGAAAATGTTAAGCAGATGGGGGAGATGCAACATATCGCAGACATGAGGGAGGCGGGCACGACTGGAGAGAAATTGGGAGACAAGAAGGCGGGGGAGGGGGCGCCCCTTCAGGAGGGGGGTCTGTACCAAGGATGGGGCCCTAAGTAAAGGGGACCCACAGAGGGCCTCTGCAGGCAGGGGTACTATTACAAGGGAGGACAATGGTGGTGTGGGGGGGAAGGGGAAACCATCAGGGCCAGGATAAATGGTTCTGATAAGAGAGGGTTAAAGGGAACACCTATTCAGGGAGGGTCTGAGTTAAGTAAGCTAAATAACAAGGGAGGCAGAAAGGGGAGGGTGACAAGGTGGGAAAACTCCCATAGAATTGAGATCATGAATAAGGTAGGGGATGGGGGGTTGACAGCGCATAGTGGAGGTAACCATAAGGATGATGGCAGTGTTAAGGTTCTGTTATTGGGAGACTCGATGATTAGGGGTATCCATTGGGAGAGACAGGGGGGTGGATGCCATAGCCAGGTGAAGGTAGTGAGCATCTCTGGGCTGACTGTGCACAGAACAAAGTTCATGGTGTATGAACTGGTTAGGGATTGTGTAGGGAAACCGGATTTCCTGGTGCATTTGGGAACTAACGATCTAGAGGGAAATAGCATTTTGGAATCCAAGCAAGGTTCTGAGAACTTGCCAGAGTCTGTCGGGATAATGGATGCAACATTTCCTTTTTGGAGATATTGCCAGTACCAAAGGCCTCAGTGGAGAAAACAATGAAGATCACAGAGGTTAATGACTGGCTCAGGAAGTGGGGTGAAGAGAGTGGGTTGGGGGTGTTAGGGAACTGGAAAGGAGTTTGGGAGGAGAAGGGACTGTATGCCAAAACAGGCTTCGCCTTTGCCCCCTGCTAGGGGAAGGAAGTCCCAAACAGGGGTGGCTGACTAAATTCAAGAAAGTGGGGCTTAAAACTTGTGGGGGATAAGGGGGGCTGACCAGAAGCCCTCTCCTCCAGATGAGGGGAGTAGCCTTCAAACCCAAGGGGGGAGGAGGGAAACAGACTGGGGGAGGAGCTTTCAGGAGCAGCAGAGGGTGGACAGAAGTATAAGGAACCTGGATGGGGTTCGACAAAGGGGATCAGGGATAAGGGGTTGGGGGTGGTGTTTGTAAATGCCAGGAGCTTGAGAAACAAGTTGCCAGAGTTCCAGGCCCTGCTGTTCGAGGGGAGAGGGATGGATGTGGCAGCGGTCATGGAAACGTGGGCCAACAAAAACCATGACTGGGACTTAAACATGCTGGGGTACACTATGCTTAGGAAGGACAGAAAGGAGGGCAGAGGGGGTGGAGTGGCTATGTTCATTAGAGATGACATAGAAATTGCTAGGGTAGAAGAAGCAGAGGGAAACATGGAGGCCTGATGGGTCACCTTACGAACCCCGGCAGGAGGTAAGGTCAAGCCTGGTGTAGTATATAGGCCCCCCCGGGATGGGTGATGTTCAGGAGGATGGTTTGCTGGACAACATCATTGCCCAGTGTGGACCAAAACAGGAGGGAGTGGTGTTGATGGGGGACCTTAATATGCCAGGTACAAACTGGGGAACCATGTCCTCTAAGGTGGCCAAGGAGCAGAGGCTGCTGGATGGCTTCCAGGATGTGTTCTTAACACAGCACATGATGGAGCCCACAAGGGAGGGGAATGTCCTGGATGTGGTTCTGGTGGATGGGGATCTGGTAAGGGACCTGGTTGTAGAGGATCCCCTGACTGGGAGCGACCACAATACTGTCTAGTTTCAAATAAGCATGGGAGAGGGGGGAGAGATCTAGGACACAGGCAGTGGACTTCAGGGGGGCAGACTTTGTGGGCATGGGAAATATTCTCAAGGATCACTTGAAGGGGATTACAACACTGACAAATGTGGAAAAGAGACGGGAGGTCATAAAATGGGGAATTCAAGAGGCAGTCAGGACCTGTGCTAAGGTGAAACGTAACGGAGCAAGGTCACATAAACCATGCTGGTGGTCCAGTGAGGGTCAGGTAGTGGTCAGAGAAAAGAAGGCTGCCTACAAAAAATATAAAACAACGAGAGGGACAGGGAAAAGGAAAAGTACCATCTTGCATCTGGAAAAGTCACCTGGATGGTGCGGGGGCAAAGTCCAGTAAAGAGCAGCGGCTGGCACAGGGGATAAAAAAACTAAGACCCATCTTGGCAGGTTGAGATCTGAAGGAGGGTGGGTGGAAGAGGCGAGGGACCAGGCAGAGGTATTAAACGAGTACTTCGCCTTTGTGTTCACTAGGAAGGAGGATGGGATATCTACAAAGCAAGGCACGATGGGGATAGAAGCAGTAGTGAGTAGGATCAGGGGAGCAGCAGAAATGGAGTGAGAGGGAGGGAGAGGTATGCCAGGCGTGTCACATCAGGATAAGGATAAAAAGGCCAGTAAGGTGGAGGGGATGGATGATGCTATCTCCACCGAAAGGGTGTGGTTAGCCCTTAAGGGCCTAAAGAAAGATAAATCTCCTGGGCCGGATGGCATTCATCCGAGAATACTAAGGGAATTGGTAGACATACTGGCTGCACCCCTGATGGAGCTCTTCAACAGGTCGCTTGACACAGGGAGGGTACCTAGGGACTGGCGAGAGGCACATGTGGTGCCAATCCATAAAGGGGGGGGGGTCAAGGGAAGTACCAGGTAACTATAGACCCATCAGTTTGACCTCAGTGGTGGGAAAATTAATGGAGCATATAATAAAGGAACGATTGGGGGTGTACTTGGAGGAGGTGGAAGGTCTGGATAGTTGGCAACATGGGTTTGTGCCAGGTAGATCGTGTCAAACCAATCTTGTGGAGTTCTATGAAAGGGTAACATCAGAACTGGACAGGGGAAAGCTTGTGGATCTTTATTCTTGGACTTCAGCAAGGCGTTTGACTCTGTCCCCCACAATGGTCTGTTGGAGAAACTGACGGGGTTGGGAGTAGGCCCTTTGATGGTCAGATGGATTGAAAACTGGCTAGCTGGATGCACTCAGAGTAGTGGTCGGCTGGGAGCTCTCGAACCCTAGAGAGGTCGGAAGTGGGGTACCACAGGGCTTGGTCCTGGGTCCAATCCTGTTTAATGCATACATTTTGGGCATCAGAGAGGGTACAGGGTGTGAAATGGGTCTATTTGCTGACAACTCCAAGATGGGAGCAGTAGCTGAGGGGGAAGAGGGGAGGTTGGCCCTGCAATGGGACCTGGACACCATGGAAAGGTGGTCTCACACATGGAAATTAAATTTCAATATCACCAAGTGCAAGGTGTTACATCTTGGGCAGAGAAACCCTAAACACAGGTACACCCTGGGAGGGGAGGCGCTGGAGGCCTCAATAGGGGGAAAAAGACATAACAGCCATGGTGGATGCATGTATGAATAGCTCCAAGCAGTGCAGGAGAGCGGCTAGCAAAGCAAACAAGATGTTGGGATGCATCCTAAGGGGGATCACCTTTAGGAGCAGGGAAGTGATTCTGCCGCTGTACAATGGATTGGTTAGACCACACCTTGAGTACTGTGTATAGTACTGGAGACCACATTTGAAGAGTGACATACAGCTCCTGGAGAGGGTACAGAGGAGGGCAACTAAGATGATATGAGGACTAAGGGATTTGACGTATGAGGACAGACTTGAGGAGCTCTGCCTATTTTCATTGGAGGACATGATTGAGGTCTTCAAGTACCTCAAGGGAATAGAGTAAACACGGAGGGGATCTTTAGACTAAAGCAGGGAGGTATCACCAGAGGGCATGGTTTGAAAGTGGAAGGGTGGGGGGGAAGAGGAGGAGGTTTTTCACTGAGAGGGTGGTGGATCCTTGGAATGTGCTGCCTGATGAGCTGGTTCGGAGATCCACAGTGGAGGGCTTCAAGAGAGGGTGGGACAGACACAGAAAGCGGATGTATCAGATGAAGGCCTGGCCCGGGGGTGGGGATGGATGATAGGGTTTCTGGAACACAATGGGGGGCCTCAGTACCCAACTAAGGATCTGAGGTTTGAGCAGGCTCGATAGACGGTAAGGCCTAATATGCTGGCAATTAGTATGTTAGTATGTTATTTAGGGAGTGTGAGTGCTTTAACTGCCTGCTTCTCAAACACAAACTCACTGTTCTCCGTAACACCAGACTCATGTAAAATGCCCATGTTTTTAAAGTCTTATGGATTCACAAAATCACCGTCTTCTAACTGTGAAAAACAAACACTTGTGACAAATATGCTGACACTCCTAAACAAGGCATTTTATTAATGCTTATGGATTGCAGAACAGACTGAGCTGAAGAGTGCTAATCTAAAACTTTAGGGAGCCACTGGGTATTACACATAATCAAGTGACTGATATTTTTCTTAAAGCGCTCCCGCAAGATGAATGTGTGTTTTAAAACTCAGTTTTGTAATGTGTGTCGTGAAAGTTCTGCAGACTGTATTAAAATCCTGGTAGCTGGTACAGTAGTAGGTTGCTTAGACACATGTTGAAATTAAAGTGGGACACTGTTATATATATGTTACTGGTACGGAAAACCTGTCATGTCATTGTCAGATGGGAATGGGATGAGAATTTAGAAATTCAAAAATACATTATTCCCTTTCCCTTCCCTTCCCTGTTAAAGAATAAATGACACACAACACAACTGACCTGTCGGCCGTTGCTGTAATGCCAGCCTAGGATGGATGTCTCTCCTGTAATGTATCGGAAAGCTGTTGTTACTTACTTATGTTTTCCTGCAGGCTGGTGGAACTTGGAAGTCTCTCGCTCTCTGGTCGGTAACCAGTTTCTCGATCACAGAGTAAAGGAGGGCCAACAGGCAAGCAAGGTGAAGTTGCTGCCGCCCCGACGGTCGAGCGGTCTCTGCAGCGTGGGGGGGGGGGGTTCTGCTCTGACATTGCAACCGGCCAGCTTTCAGTCCTCTCCACTAAGTTTCGAGGTAGGGAATGGCAGACAGTCAGTGACAAAAACAGGAACCACGCTTATCTGCAACTGCTAAGGGCTGAGGACAGAAAACGACCACCAGCACCAATCCCGACGAATTCTGAAATGGCATCCTGTGACCACATCATATGCCGTGATTGGTTCTCGACCTCTTTTCCTCCTGGTGCAGACAGAGTGGCTGGGTTGGCAGGGGAGTTAATAGTGAAAATGCTGGTGGCCATTCTGCCTCAGTTTAACCGCTGCTGCAATAGTGTTAATTCGGGACAGAGCTCCTACCTAATCTTCCGGAGGCTGAGCCCCTCAGCCCCCCCTGTAGTCGGTGCCTAAGCTCAGGGATCAGTGCTGGAGCAACTGCTTTTCAACAATTTTATCAATGATCTACAAGCGTAAAGTAAAATGTTATTATGTACTGGGTCCAAAGCCACATACCAGTCAACAAACTTTCCTGAAGGAGTAAATACCAAAGAAAAATAAATCCCATTGGTGGAATCCAATGACAGAAACACAACTTCCACTGGCCCAATGTTTATTCTCTCGATGACTGAAGAAAAAGAACTGAAGTAGTTGTGATGTAGGCAACCCAAGAGTGCAAATGCTTCCAACAAGGTCCTGATGCTAGAAGGCTACAGCTCAATGTATTACGGCGCTATTGAGATACCCTTGAAGATCTTCAGTTTTATTCATATAACTTTAGAGAATAAGAACTCCAAGGCACTATTTCATACTGGAGGTCATACTGGAAAAATAGGAAAGTCAAAAAGGCATAGTCCATATAGTCTTTCCCCACAATTCAGTGGTAGTGACAAGCGTCACCAACTTCATCAAAGAACTTATCCAATCTATTTTTTTAAAAGACAAACTTCCAGCTTCCACCACCTCCTGAGGTAGTCCATTCCACATCCTTATTGCTCTACACTTCAAGCCTTTCCTTCTTTGTTCAGTCCTACTCAATTCTTCCCTCAATTGCCTATTATGCCCTCTTAATTGATATGTTTTTTTCCCCAAACACCAATCCCAACTCAGATCCAAGATCCTCATCTTTCAGGGACTTGTATAATACCAATAGGTCCCCCCTAGCCCTTCTATTCACCAGTGACCACAGTCCTGACCTTTCCAATCTATCCTCATATGACGTACCCTCACACCCAAAATCAATCTAGTAAGGGATCTCTGAGGCCTTTCCTTTCATTTAATGTCCCTCACCAACAATGGGCCGGCCACGGTAGAGCAATAATCCAGAACAGGCCTAACCCGAGACATATACAATGGCATCAGTACCTCACTATTTCTTGAATGAAAACCCCTCCTTATACAATTTATCATCTGCATAGCTTCATTTGATGTTTTTTCCGACTTAAGGCTCATATGATTGACATTAGCACATGCCACTGCCACGGCTCATAACTTGCCCCCCCCCCCCCACATCAACCCTCCCAAAAGTGAGCCTACCCAGGTACCCCTCTCAAGATCCAGGATACCTTGGTCCTATTATCCTATATATAACTTTTGCAGTGGCGGTCGCTCTCCTCCTGAATACTGCAAATGAACTGTCATGTATAAAACTACGCCATGTAGTAACTAGGTAAAACTGTGTCATGATGATAACCATGTATGTAAGCCTGTATAATCTTGTAACCAAATGTTTTTCCACTGTATCAAAGCATGTATTGTTATCCCGGGTTGCCCCTGAAAAAGGGACCTTCGGGGCTCAGTGGGCCTACCCGGTCTCCAAAATTTAATAAATAAATAAATAAAATGAACCACATTCTTCATTTCAGTCAGGCACCTAGCAAGGTTCCCATAATTAGGCAGTAAATTAGAAAAAGAAAAATAAAGTTGAGTACCATCAGAATAATAATGGAATGACAGATTTTAAGATTTAATAAACTTACTAAGAAATGCAACAAATAAAGAGAAATGGACAAAGAACATAACCATAGGAACAGGACCAGATAGTTTAACAGAAGACAGTGAACTAAAAGAGACCTGAAAACGGTGGTTTACAAGATACTGTAGGAACAAAACCATTCAAGAACCAAACCTCAAACACCAAAGTCAAAAAATAGCCCATTACATAACTGATCATGACTCAATTACCAAATGCAGAAGTGAAATCTAGTGGAATTACAATAGCAGGCCACCTTCTGCTTTTATCAATGAATTATTACATATTTTAAAGACATCAGTTTCAGTCAAATGTATCTTCCTAAAATTCAACTGGAGGGGTTCAAGGAGAGCTGCTGCAATCAACTGATCCAGCAACTGAGCAGCAACAAATCGCTCAATAACCTTAGAAACATATGGAAAATGATTAAGAATGTATTACTAATACAAATGACTGATGTAATGTAGTCCACCTAGGTTTGTCTAATATTCTCAACATGTTATTTTTTAATTAAGCCTTCCTAGCAACACTAAGTTGTCCAGCTTCACTGTGCCAGCAAAACAACAAGTTTACTACACTAATACAATCTACCAATTTTTAATATGCCAGGAAACTATTCCCCAAGTAATGCACTGTGACCCTCTGGAGGTGGTGGTTTATTTTTACTCTTTAAATCAAAAGTTCATAAGAGTTGATTGTTCACAGTAGCTGCACAGCCTTTGAGAACAGCGATAGCAAAGATAACATTTGCTCTGCTTTGTTTTAGAACTCCAAGCTCTAAAATACAATCTGATCTCCCTCTGGGATGTTTACAATCTTCTGCTCTCTGCTGTCGCCAGCAGACCTTTCTCTAGCTTCCTGTTCATTCCTATAGCAGGAACAACAGCCATTTCCAAAGGCACTGATTACAACAAGGGGGAAGAGACAGCAGACTACAGACGCCAAAGTGTGCCACTGCATGTTGCTGTGCAGGACAAGACCCATAAGAATGCAACGCAACCAGATCTGGGAAGAGATTCTGCTGAGGGGACAGAACAATAACGCCTATTCTTTAGTAATCTTAAGGTATGTAAGTGCTCTTAAGTGCAGCTGGCAAAGGCTGATGATGGCCCAAGAGGTGATCAAATACTGCATGCCAAATACCTGTATAAGCAAGCAGTCACGAAACCATGCCTTTCTTTAAAAACGGAATATTGCGTTATCATAAATGCAATTAAAAGGGAAAAATATACACAATGGGTTTTCAACCGCAGTAGTTAAGATTTATAACATCAGGTTTCACTGGCTCAATACAATTGTTTTTATGTGTTGACCAACTGAACACAGGGCCTAGCAAGGACTAAACCTATAGATCTGCCTTCCAGAATGTTTCTTGATTGGGCTAGCTATGGGTGGTCCTGTTTTTTTCAACTGGAATGGTTGCCCCAGAGGAGGTAAAAAAATTAGGGTTTGCTGCGCAGAACATGAGCTAACAATTTCTGCTGATTCAGGAGCAGGTGCTACACAAAGTAGCCAATGGCTGCTGCAGCCCATATCTCACAGCAGGTTCACCAGTATGCAATGGTATTTATTAGACTGCATTAAAGTGCACACGTTAGGTAGGGGAAATACATTTTCTTTCATAGAACAATAAGCTTTGTAACCTTATCTGAATCACTCTGTACATGGCTTGAGTTCTTTTTATTTGCTGGGAAGAAGATACAAACTAATAGGCATTGCAAAAGCAATAACAGAGTTAAAGGAATTGCTCCCCCATCCCTCTTCATCTTGCAGTAAAAAGTAGGCAGAGTTATGTGCGATTGCTTACATTAGTGATCTGCATGTAAATCTGCTGTCATGCCCATCTCCCTATGTGTTGAATAGGGAGAAAAAGAAACCTAGCTATATTTTATATAAACAAGCTCTGTTTATACTTTTCAGCAAGAAACAGTCTTGAAAGGGCCTTGGAAAGATTTATTCTTGCTTTGAAGAATGAAGAGTTTTTTTTTCTTTTTTTTGATCAAACAGAGCTAGATTTTCTTTTCTCCCTATTCATCACATAGGGAGATGGGGACAAAGGTACATAGATACATAGATTTTGACGGCAGATAAGGACCGCTTGGCCCACCCAGTCTGCCCATTTTCCTACCTAATGGATAAGCTGCAGATCCTAGTTAACCAGCAGCCTACTTCTTCCTGCCCCCCTACCTACCTAAAGTGAGTCATTCAAGCCCTTCAGTGGCTGACAATGTTTTGTGCATGTACACAAGCTGCTGTAAATGTCATGCCTGTACGCTGACAGTACCGATACTTTAAAGCACTTCTGAGACTAAGCAGATTTATCTGCAAATTGCTCATGTTAGTGATTGCAAATAACTCTGCCTACTCTTTACAGCAAGGTAAAGAGAGATGTATGTGGTGAGGGCCATTCCTTTCTGAAAATCATATTTTGCTCCTCTTGCACAGCATCTAAAGCTAATGTCTGCTGAACTCTCAGTATAGAACACATCCAAAACAAGCAATTATACAGCACTTGAGAACTAGTGGAGTCAGCAACATTCACAGCCAGAAACACATCTCTACAACTGATGAATTAATTTTTTTCATATGGCTGACATGATATCATCTTTATCCTAATATCTGTTTCCAGCAACTATGGTAAATGATCAGAGAGTATGACACCTGCTGTAGGAACTGTGCAGGTCTGTGTTTGGCTAACCGGAATAATATTTTAAGATTACCTACATTGTTACTTTACAATATGGGACCCAATGAAGAGATGTTAAATCTTTAATATCTTCCTGGCAATAAATAAGAGATATAGTTATTACTTTTTCCATTCATTATATTGTTTTACTGTACCATATTAAGATTTTATTCACCTCTTTTTCATTCTGGTTGGGGCCCTCTTCGCTTCTCCTTAGATTGATGATATGTATTTCGTGCAGCAAGTTTGCAGTGCCTCTGCTTGCACAGCCAGATAACACAGTAAAGCTCCCCAGAAGGGCTTGAACAGGGTGAGAGTCGCTGACAGGCAAAAGCATGCAGTCGCTCTTAGGCACAGGACCTATACACAGACAATTACAGAAAAAGGTAAGATTCTGTTATTTCACAGAAAATTTATATTCATGTAAAGTGCAGTCATTCCTACATTTAAGCACAAGTTTCAAAATGTAAAGAATTTCTGAAAGGCAAAAAGCACTGTTAACCTTTTAAGCAACACAAATAATAGCACTGCCATTAAAGAACATTTTTATAATAAATCCTTAGAAATACTTGTAAACCGGCTCATTGGCACAGTGGTAGGATTATGCTGGTGATCCAGATTCAGGAAGGGACCCGGACTGTCAGGAACAAGCTGGGTGAGGAGGATCAAGTGTTCTGGAGAGCATCTAGGCAACTATGTGCACCTGTGCAACATACAGTCCTCACCAGCCCAGTCCTAGGAGATGGACGAATCAACTAAGGGAAACCCTAGAGCGCGGCAGCAAAGAGCTGGTACACCCTGACCCACCATTCAAGCTGCCCACTGTCCTCCACACTTGACAGACTGGAAGGGAGGTGATTCCATCTTATATCCCCCCACCACCACCACCACCACCACAAGTGGATGCCCTGTGGGCCCAAGAGGACAGGTAAGTGGCAGAGAAGCAGTCAGATGGGCCTGGGTAGTAGCCTGATTCAGAGGTGGGCCGCTACACTGAGTGGGGATACACAATATAAAAAAAAAGAAAAACAATATTTTTTATTTAAATGAAACTGGCTTCAGAAAAAAAAATGTGTTTCTTTTGAAATAACCTAGTTGGGCAGACCAGATGGCCCAGTGGCAAAAACAAACAAACAAACAAAAAAAAAAAACACCTGCCATGTGGAGGATGCAGAAAAGTGTTCTGAGCCCATATCCTAGCTGTGACCAAAAGAAGGCCCCAGTGCAGTGCTAAAGAATGCAATCAGTCTTTGACAAAGGTTAGCTGCCCTCCCCACTGCATGCCCACCCCTTAAAGGCTCACAATGTTTGAGGCCTGCAGTGGTGAAACCCTGTGAGTGGGACATGTTTTCCGACCTCGGACTAGGGGCTCCCTTATACTTCTGTCCCCCACTTTGCCTCTCACAGAGTGGAAGAGTGAAGTGGTGTTGTTTCCTAAAAGTCTTGCTTGACATACAACTACAGGGGGTGCTGCAAAGAAATGCACTCTAGCCCTCTCGCCCCAAACAGTGAGCACATCACTTCTGCAGCACGCTCAGCCGCTGAAGGGCCAATGAATACGAGGCCCAAGTTGTTCCTAACTCCGAGGGTTAGTGGGCTTCTTTGGTTCTTTTTAGTAAATTGTGTAGAGTAAGTCAAAGAGCAGCACATTTTAACTGCTGCACAGAATTTTAGATTGGCTCACAGATATTCATGCAAAGGATCCCAAGTCTCCTAAAAGGAAAATATATATATTTTTTTCCTTTTTGACATTCCACATCCTAAAACTGCCTGATTTAGCTGCTTATGGTGGTTTAAAAATCTTTTGCACCGCATTTTTTGTTACATTTCCTTGTTTTAGATCACCATACTCTGTATGCCGTTTTGGGGTGTGTGGTGCTATTTTAGTGTCCCGAACAATGTTTGTCAATACACTGTTTGATACAGAATATTTTGTTGTATGCACACTTCATTAGTCAAGGAAAGCCCAAGTGAGGTTCAACATCCCATTCCTAGAAAGGTGCTCCTTCAACTCAGTCTCACAGCTGGGAGGACAAAGGCAGAGGGAGGTCAATGGACTTGCTCAAGATCATTCAGTGAGCCAGCAGATGTCTCCCAGTTCACAGTCCAGTGCTCAAACTGCTAGATAGCACTGCCATCCAGCCCTTTAGCTGTAATAAAAAAATCAATTCCTGTTTAGTCAAAAAGCAGCAAGAGCCTCATTTTTCTAGTGATACTGTGTCCCAAGTAACACCGAATATAACATAGAAACATAGAAGTTGACGGCAAATAAGGACCGCAAGGCCCATCCAGTCTGCCCATTTCTTTTTCTACCTTATAAATGTGCCATCGACCTTTGCTCTGTCAGTGGCCTATCTATTCATACTCATCTGTATTGCCCCCTTATGCCTATCCCATTCCTGTTTGAAGCCCTGTACTGTATTCATAGCCACCACTTCCTGAGGTAGACCATTCCATGCATCCACCACCCTTTCTGTGAAAAAGAATTTTCTCACATTCCCCCTTAATCGACCTTCCTCTAATCTCATGCTGTGTCCTCTTGTCCTGCTATTTTTCTTATATTTAAACATGTTAGACTCTTTCACCTTGTTAATGCCCTTAAGGTGTTTGAATGTTTCAATCATATCACCTCTCTTCCTCCTTTGCTCAAGGGTATACATATTGAGCTCTGTTGATCTATCCTCATATGTCTTCTGATGCAGTCCCTGCACCATTTTGGTTGCCCTTCTCTGGACTGCCTCAATTTGGCTAATGTCCTTGTGAAGGTGTGGCCTCCAGTACTGCACGAAGTACTCCAGATGGGGCCTAACCAGTGTCTTGTAAATAGGGATTATTACCTCCTTCTTATGACTTGTGATACCCCTACCAATACACCCTAACATACTCCTGGCCTTACCTACTGCTTTAGAGGTCTGCTTGGATTATTTCAGATCATCGGTGATGATGATGCCCAAGTATCTTTCTTCCTTTGTGACTGCTAGCAACTCCCCTCCCAGCCTATAGGTGGCTTCAGGGTTTCTCTTCCCTATGTGCATGATCTTGCACTTCTTTGCATTAAATCCCAGTTGCCACTCTTCTGACCATTTTGCTAGTTTATCCAGATCTTCTTCATTCTGCCCATCCCATCTGAATCATCTACTCTGTTGCAGATCTTGGTGTCATCTGCAAACAGACAACCTACCCTCTAGTCCATCTGCAATGTCACTAATGAAGATATTGAAGAGGACTGGCCCCAGGACTGATCCCTGAGGTACCCCACTTGTGACCTGCATCTCTTCTGACTGTATACCATTTACCACCACTCTCTGTTTTCTGCCCGTCAACCAGTTTGCCACCCAGTTGACCAACTTCTGACCCACCCCAAGCCTACCCAGCTTATTTATGTGGAACAGTGTCGAAAGCTTTGCTGAAGTCAAGGTCGGCGACATCAACTGCTCCCTCTTGGTCCACCACTCTGGTTACCCAGTCAAAGAAATCTATGAGATTAGTTTGACAGGACCTTCCTGTTGTAAGCCCATGCTGTCTCGGATCCTGTACCCCTATGGATTCCAGGTGTTGCACTATCCTTTCCTTAAGGAGTGCCTCCATAATCGTGCCCACTACTGAGGTAAGATTAACTGGTCTGTAGTTCCCTGCCTCCTCCCTGCTACCACTCTTGTGGAGTGGGATCACATGAGCCCTTCTCCAGTCTTCTGGGACCTCTCCTGTGCTCAGAGACTCACTAAACAGTTCTGCTAATGGCTCTGCTAGTTCCACCCTTAGCTGCTTAAGTACCCTGGGATGTATGCCATCAGGTCCCATTGCCTTGTCCACCCTGAGCTTAGTGCGCTTGTAGGACCCTTTCTTTTGTGAAGGGTGGTGCTCACCTCCCTCCCCCTGTGTCCATGGTGCTGAGCTGTGGGCCTGCCTACTTTCTCTTCAGTAAATACTGAGCAAAAGTATCTATTTAGATAGATGCTTTTACAGGTCCTCCTCCTCACATGCCCACTTTTCTCCTTTGAGCTTAGTGATACCCCTCTGGACTTTCTCCTTTCACTAATGTATCTATAGAAAGTCTTGTCACCTTCTTTTACTGTTCGTGCTAGTGTTTCCTCAGTTTGGGACTTTGCCTGCCTTACTGCCTTCCATGCTTCCCTTAGGGCAGTTTGGTATGCCTCCCTATCTTCATCCCGCTGTGTTCCCTTATATTTTCTGAAGGCCAGCCTTTTGGCTCTGACCTTTTCTGCTACTGTATTTGAGAACCAAAGTGGTTTCCTTCTTCTTTTGCACTTCCTTTTCTGTCTAACACAATGGGATTTTATACTATGTTTTATACTATGTACCTTGAACATTGTTGTTTATTAGACAATCCCTGGTTGAAATAATCAGAATATCATGGTATGCCAGGGCATAAATTTATTTAAGCTATAAAACCTCCTTTCTCTCTGAATAATGTACCCCTAATCTGTATTTGAGTGTGAATGTTTTACACTGGTCTAATAAGTTACACTTCTTGACTGACTTACTTGCGAATGGCTAGAGAGTAATGGTAGTAGAGACAAAAGCCTCCCTTTTATTTATCTGGCTAAGTACAAGTAGATACAGTGCAAATGTTTCGCTGTGCTGTACCACCAATGTAACTTGCCAGGTATCCCTCCCTTGGGACAAGAGGATAATTTCGTTAAAGGTATTCATCCCTGGGCTGCTTCTGCTAATTATCAGTGCAAGCTAGAGTTTAGGTTATAAACCCATGCTAATTAATTAATTTATTCATTTAGAAATTTGTAACAGGGAGAGGCACACCACCAAATGCTCATTAACACTCTAGCTCACCTTCACTTTCCTGATGACGTTCTAAACTGGTTCCAAATTACTACCTCAGTAATAGATCACACACTACCCTTATAAAAGGACAATACTCAGATATCTGTCCCATCAAATATGTAGTCCCACAAGGGTCCATCATGGGCCCTTTGCTTTTCTCCCTTGCCATAAACTCCCTCCTCAAAATCTGTGCACATACAGAATTATTCCTTTATGCAGACGCTGCTCTTTTCTGCTACGACAGGAGTCCTGTCTCTCTTTGACAAACTACAGCATGATTTCCACAAACCTCCCTCCTGGTTCTCCTCACAAGGACTTGCCCTTAATGCTAAAAAACAAAATCCATGATTTTCTGGTGCTAGGAAAAACACAGACTTTAACTTTTCACTCTCGGACAACCACGGCAACATTATTGAAAGAGTTACCGAATTTAAATACCTCAGCATCTACCCGAACTGTCACCTCTCCTCCAAATATCACATATCCCAACTCATCAAAAAAGTTCACAAAAGGCTTGGGATGGTATACCAGGTTAATAACTTCCTTATTCCCCAAACCAAGGCACTTGTCACAAATGGCATTCTACTCCCACTCCTCGATTACGGATCCACAGATACTCCTCCTCTCCTTGCCAAAAGACTCTCCTTAAACTTAGCGCCTCCTACCACAACATCCTTAGGTTTGTCACGGACATCCCCAGACTCACTCATCACTGTGACCTCTACGAGGCTGCACACTGGCTATCCCTAGAAGATGGATTTAACTACACTATCCTGACTTTCTGCTTTAACATCCACCAGGAACTACTCCCCAACTCCATCACATCTGAGTTCCTGAGGCCCTCCAGGGCACGTTCAACCAGATCTACCCCCCCACTACTCCTTCACAGTTCCTTTCTTCCACACTACCAAAGGTCTCCACCCCCTAGCTGCCAGGGGCACCAGGCTCTTTAACAGCCTTCTACCCTCCCTCTCACAAAGCACTTCCCTCGGAACTTTCAAAAGCCACCTCAAAATCTACCTCTTTACTCGCTCACAATGTTCCTGCTCAACTCCACACCTCACTCATTAATTTCTCCTCTGTCCACATATCCTCCCAACCTCAAGTGGTCTATCTTTTCCCCCATTATCCTAATGCACTTTCTGGATGATTAGTCCCCCTATATGTAAATTTTACTGTATATCTTACTGTTCGATCAACATTCTGTAAATACTGTTTTGTGCCAGATTGTTGACTGGACACTTGTGAAAATGGGCAAACTTGCTCATATGCCTTCCAGTATAAAAAATTAAACTGAAAACTAAACAGAGATTAATGACAGAAGCACACTGGGTGTAGTGAGCCCTGAGGTGATGTATGACACAGGATGAGCAGCAGATCGCATGAGGAAGGGCATTTCAGATGGAGGGCAATTGCACTGAAAATGCAAATTGTCCAACAGAGGTGTTACAGTGAAGCATGCTGAAAAGAGTATAGGTTTAAGGAGCAGAGTGAGTAAGAGGAGGTAAAATAGGGTGACAGTAGAAGAGAGGCAAGCGGGTAATGAGGCAAGCCAGCATTTTGAAAGGAAGGCAGCACAGTGAAAGAGACAATGAGATTTAAGAGGGGGCAGAAAGGTTCCTGTAGAGGGGATAGTGGTGAGAGCATACACGGAGTCAGTAGCACAGAGGCAGAAGGAATGGAGGAGGGGTCCACCAGCCTAGCCAAGGTGGGCACCACAGACTACAGTTGCATACTCAAATGCTGATATGATCATTTTTTAGGAGGATCTCTTGATGGACTAGGAGGAGCCAGCAGGTCTGATTTCTGTTTAAGGTGCCAGCACTCTGAAATGAACTTGTCCCTATTGTCAAACACTCAATTGGGTGTCAGACTTTTTCATATACAGGATCAAAACTTTGGAATTCTTTTCCTGTATATTTGCATCCTTCTGATGGACCACTGCCTTCACTGTAAAGTGTAAAAAACTAGTTTAAAGAAAATTACTTGGTCTGTTGTAATTCTTGCATATAGCAAATCAGTTTGTTATCCTATTTATTACCAAGGTGTTTTCTTGTTCTCTTAATGCATATACTTATGCTTACCTTTGGTGTGTGTGTCAACTTGTAACAGGCCGGCCTGGTGGCGCTGAGGTTGAGGCGCTGGATGCCACACCTTGTGCCACACCTGCGACCCGGGTTCAGAGATGGACTCAGGAAGCCAGGGGTTGGCGGAGGGAGAAGAGTATGGAGCATCTGGAGACTGCTCTCCTCTCCTGGGGTAGGATCCAGGGATAGCCGGTGTGTTGGAGGCCCCCAATGGAGATTGTGGGCACTGCAAATTCACCAGTAGACCCAAGGGGCGGAGTGCGGCAGACCTCAGCAGGGCAGCCGCGTGCAGGCATTACTGCACGCTGCACTCCTCAGGAGGAAAAACAAATGAAAATACTCTTCCCTCGGGGATAGTTGAAGGCGCCTCTGCCCCAGACCACACTCAACACTGGGCGCTCTCCTCTCCTCTCCAGGTCCCTACTCGCTTGGCCCGGCACTCTATACTATAGATAGAGCACCCTGGGTGGATAGGGCGCCCCCCCAAGGGGTTCAGATCCAGGGGATGTGTCAGGATGGAGTAAGGGAGAGGGAGAAGGAGAAGGGTCTCAGGTGGGAGGTAGAGACTGGAGGTTAAAGGATGCTGGAGAGAGTTCCCTGAGGGGGGCAAAGAAACAGAGTTTGAAAAAAGATTGCAACAGATGACTATTTTTTATATGTGCTAATTTTAAACAGAAGCCATTGAAAATAAGAATAAGCTGAACTGGTTTGTTATACCTTTTTTGTTCAAATAAAAATCTTGAGCTTCAGGCAGTTTCTTTTTATGTTTGTTATCAGCATGGGTGGATCTAAATTTCTATTCAATCACATAAACAGGTACTTGAAGTGGGAGACCTCATCAAGTGGAGCACCATCCAGGATTCAGATTACAGAAGGGTGACTGAGCCTGCAAGGTGATGCCTAGTGCCAAAAGACATGGTTACCATCTTTTTGGAGTTTAAGGTCAGATAGTGTTAATGGAACTAGTGCTAAACATGGTCAAAGTGTTCCAGAAGTAGCAATGCTACCAGCATATGGACCAAGGCACCAGAGGCAGAGAGGACGGTGTAATCCACACACATGCATATGTTAGAGAAGATACAGATAATGGGGAGGTCACTGAGGAATAGAAAGAAAGGGACTGGTCCCAAGATGGAGCCTCAGGGCATTCCAGAGGAGACCAGAATGGGAGGGGATACAGTGGCACTAATCTGGACCCACTGGTATTGGCCAGTGTGGAAGGATCAGAACCAGAGCACACTGGGGTCAGACAGTCCCACAGCACTCAGTTGATCCAGGAAGGTATGGTGAATCATGGTATCAATGGCCTTAGCTAGGTCTGTGAATATGGTAGTGGTAATGTGGCCCAGGTCCATCCCCTTAATAGCACCAGTGACATGGAGGACAGAGGAGACACTACAGTGGCCCACCAGCGTGGAAGATGGAAAGGAGGGAGGATGAGTCAAGGAAGGTGGAAAACTGGGTTAGAATCAGCTTCAACTGGAAATTAGCCAGAGCAGGCAGAAGGGAGATAGGGTGGTAGATACCAGGAGAGGAGAGTCACCCCTCTCCCTGCAATGAAGGGGAGGAGTTTAGCCCGTTTTGAAATACGTAGCACAGCTCTGAGATGAAAACAGAGATTTGGGTTTGTAGAGAGTGGGACACCAATAGCTGGAGTAGAAAGAGATGAAGTTTGGGGTCAAGACCACTGGGGCTGTGACCCGTGGATGAGTTGAGAGAACACAGACCCGAGAGGGTAGCAGCTGGAGTGGTGGGGAAGAAGAAGAAATGTGGGGCAGAAAGCGGGGAGGAGAGGGGGGACAACAACAGAAGTGGAGGAAACAGTGCAAATAGTGAAGTGGTGGTTGAAGGCAGCTGCTACCGGGGGGAGAAAAGATGAGTAGGGGAGCAGTCAAGGTTGATGTTCAAAGACAATGATTGGGTGGGGGGTCAAAAAGCAAGTGGAGAACCTGCCAAAATTTAAGAGAAGACTTAAGACTGATCTGCAGGTTAGAGGCAAAGTAGGTGGCATTCCCCAATCTGAGGTTCTTTATGCAGGAATTTGAGTTCCTTATGACTGGGATTATCAGGAGGCCTTGTGGTGAGATCACACTAATGCAGGAGCCCTAAAAATAGAAATGAGGTCTACAATAACCCAAGGGAGGTGGTTACCATGCACTTTGGCCCTCGGGGGGTTGGGGGTGGGGTTCTTATCCCGGAATGAAGTAAAGCTGAAATGGAAAAAGGACAGCACTTTATAAATATCAGTGGATATGTCAAGAGGGGTCCGGTCAGAAGCACAAAGTGCATCTAGGAAAGATGCCAGGTTGAGAGACCCGAATGATCTAACACAGATGAATTTTGAGGGAATCTTGGGACAGTAGATTTTTCAGATGTTGTAAACTATGTGGTGGTCAAAAAAGAAGTTTGGGAGACTACCATCAGCATGGATACATCAGGTGAGAGGAAAGATCCCAATGGAGAGGGAAGGATTGAAAGAATGTGAGTTTAGCCAGGTAGGTTCTGAGAACAGTTGACAGAATTTAAGCAACTTGGCTGTCTGGGAGAGGGATTTATAGGAAAAGGAAAGCCAAAAACAAGTTACATGGGCTAGATTCAAAACTAGATCCCCAGAGAGCAGCACTGTACCTGATATGTACAGAATAAGCTGCAACAGGGTCTGTGTTATGGTCCCATAGTTTTATACCCTGATTGGTTGTAAGGCATGAGACACAGCTGAGTACAGTGAAGCCTGCCAGGATGAAGTGCAGTGTCACAGGTTTCCTGCATAACAAAAGGGATTAACTCCCTTTGAAACTGCATTGTTTGCTGCAGTAACTCTACTGCAGAATTCTGCAGAGTTGGGCTTCATCCTGGTGGGCTTCACTGTACCTGTAAATAGTAGCTGACACACAGCCGCCCCAATGGCCTAGTGTTAGTGCATCATGCAGACGACCAAGGTTTGGGGGAAGTAGTCACATCTGTGGCCAGGCAACTGCCAGGGGACAGCTAGCCTCAGCTGGAGAGGGCTGGCAGCAGATTCTGGTACATAGCAACCCCTGTGAGTAGACCAGGGAGCTTACTCCTCCACAGGGACATGCTGCATTGTCAAGACTGTAGGGCACATTCCACACCAAAGAGAAGGAGAGAGGAAGAGGGAGAAAACGAGGGAAGAACACCTCCCTGCCATCCACATGACAGCAATCACCTGAACAAGGTATATCCCTTGACAACGGCAGGAAGGGGGAGAAAATATATATGGGGGGGGGGGGCGAACAGTAGCTGGCACCTTTAGGCAGGCAATTCATGCTATGCTGCTGCTTGCCCAAGGAGCTACAATAGGCAAAATTTGAACATTTTTACTGAAGGAAGACAGACTTACCTCCTGCCCTGATGTCAACCCAGGCATGTATCCTGTTATAAGAGATATGGCCTGTTTAGGCTGTAGCCATCAGGGAGACGGCAGTGAAGTGTAGGTTATCTCATTTTTTCCACCGCAATCCTCCCTCCTCCAGAAGGCATAGGCAGTGCCTGAGGTCTTATGTGTGACAGAGCATCCCTGTGGAAGATACATGCACTCCAGCCCACCTGCAGGGATTGCTAATACCAGAACTCACCGGCAGCCTTCCCTGGCGAAGGTCTACAGCCTGGTCGGCCTCCTAACATGGCGACCAGAGTATGCTCATTAAACCTGGGTCATGAGCATGGCAGTGCAGGCTATCAGGACGGCCCGGGACTGGTCAGTTATTTAACTTACTGTGAGTAGAATCTCACCTCCTTGTTTAATCCAAGTTGAACTCTGCTGCTGCAGCCCTGTCCCCCAAGTAAGTATTCTGATGATGCAAAATAAGGAATGGGCCTTCAGTACTGTGAACAGAGTGACAGTGCGATCAGGGGAGCACTTGCCTAAACGTATACTTTTGTTAACTTAATACTACCTCTTAGCACGTACAATGGCCTACAAAGTTGATGGATCGAGATTCCTGTACTTTACAGGGAAATGGAGCAGTCTACCTAGAAATTGTTCATTACAGACTTGCACTGGTTATATAGGAAAACATCAATTCTGGTTCCACAGAAAAATTCTGCAACCAGAGTAGGTCTAGAGCCAAACCACCTGTGTAGCTATTGTGATTTGGTTTTCAATATGCAAATACTGTTTCTCCTGTGTACCCACAATCAATTGCAAAAAGGTGGCTTTTTCTAGTACTCTGCATCAGCTGAAGAAATGCTGTGGGATTGTTTTACGAACAAATTCTACACAATACAGAGCAAATCATAACAATTACGCAAGTCTCATAGCTCTAGCCAGTTCTAGTTTCATTGTCACAATTGCCAAGCACTACAGTAACCTGACCACAGAGCCTTCGGCTAAGAGTGATCATGAAGCACACACACATTCAATATGCATCTACTTCAGCAATTACAAGTGCTGCAGCCAGCATTCATCTGTCAAATAAATGACTGGCAAGGATAATGAAACTTAACCGAGCCAATTAGATGCTCACTATGTAGTGGCAGGCCGCAATTATAAACTTTCTGATGGTTTTCAATAAATAAAGTAACACTGAAGTCGAGCTGGAGGAGACACTGGTATCGAAAGAGTGAATATATATAGATCACAGTGCGGGCCTTTATCAACACTTAATTTTTGTTCCTAAAGGAAATAACTTGGAATACAGGAGTCAAATGAGGAGAGACTGATGGGGAAAGGAACTTTTACTTTTTTGTTGCTGCTGCTGTTAAGTTTTCCTGTGCAACATTTCTTTACACAGTATTTTACCCTACAAGAGGGTTCTACTGGGATTGAATAAAAAAAGATATAAAGATTGCCATGTTGAGTTATACTCCATAGGGACTAGTGGTCTGTTGTTAATAGAAAGAGATTTATAAAAGTCCTAAAGGTCCAGATGGGGCACAAAATCTTCTTCCCCTGAAATCAGGGATATAGGAAATGGAAACCAAGTTGAAACTTTTTATTTTAACATTCTTGGTAAGGAAAGGCACACTGAGCCACTGCTCAGTTCTGAGTGTGACTCTGGAGTGCTGAGAGGTTAAGCAACTTGCTCAGGGTCACACAACACACAAGTGGCTGTAATGGGATTCAAACCCAAGCCTGCTGTGTCTCCAGGTTCACAGCTTGGTACTTGAACTTCTAGGCTATACAATATATAATTGTAAATATTTTATGTGATGAGTCATGCCAATAAAGAACATTAACAGCAATCTAATGATCAAAGTGAAGTACACCCACCACCTCCTCAGGGATCTATTTTAGGCCCTTTTCTATTTTCAATCTACATTAACTCTCTAAGCGACGACATTCATAAAGCTAACTGCATTTCTTCACAGATTACACCGCCCTTTACCTGTCGAAACCTTCCCTGTCAGATGTTCACACTGAACTACAAGCAGATTTTAACCAGCTACAAATTAACCTAGTAAGATCTAAACTATTGTTAAATGGAAAAAAAATAAAGCAACGTTTTTTCTTACCCACAAACTCCTCAATCTTGCATCTTATGCATGGCCCTGCTGTACCCATCACAGCCTCACCAGGGGATTTATTAGAGGTTGTAGACAAATTTAAATACCTAGGATTCTGGCTAGATAGCAACTTATCTTTTGCTGTCTATATCGAAACCCTTACTAAAAAAACTAAAACCAGATTGGGCTTCTTCTACAGGAATAAATCCCTTTTCCCCAGTGACATCAGGAAAAGGCTAGTCCAAGCCACCTTCCTCCCCTTTCTCAATTAGGCGGACATCATCTATAGCTGCTGTACAGCCTCTAACCTGCACAAAGTGGATGCTCATTTTCACTGAGCCATTCGTTTTATATTAAACGCCCCATCCAGAAACCCACCACTGTGACCCTTACTCTGCAGTGGGCTGGTCGTCCCTTACTACCAGAAGGATGATCCAACGTTGTACCTGGGCATACAAAATGCTACTGAATAAAACTCTCCCTATATATCTTATCCCTATTCCACCGTTCCTATAGTTGTTGTTCACTCTGGAAAAACTCTATTATTTTGCTAGACATACCTAAATTCCGCACCCACTTCGGCAAAGCTGCCATCAGCTACACTATTCCTTCCACCTGGAACAAACTGCAATCCTCCCTCAAACTTTCCAAACTAGTCTCACTCAATGTCTGCAAAACTCTGATTACCATGACCTCAAAGAAGTTTGTCATGATCATACCAACTAGTATGTCTCTTATTTTACATTAATATTACCCAGCAGTTGGCACTTCTGCATAGCACTGCTGTTCTTTCAATTGGATCTGCTCCTGTGTATTCCTTTTACTGCATTTGCCAGAACTGTTCAATTATTTTTATGCTACTGTTATGGTATTTGTATACAGTTCCTCCTTAATTGTACATTTGTGTTTTTCCTTGAACCATACATTGTCACCGATACATTGTTTTGTACCTTGTTGCATCACACTGTCCTTTGCAGGACTGCCTTGTAAATCAGCATGCTCAATGGAGCCTTTCTGGTAAAATAAACTTGAACCTCAGCCAGCTACATGAACTGAATTTCAGTGCATACTCTCATTCATTCAGACACCAACCAGCTGATCTGGTGAGAAGATGGTCAGTGGCACTTGCTGTCGATTTCTTAGTTTTTATTATCAAAATGGGTGTTGTGGGAGAAGGGTGATTAGGAGCTACATGCATCGAGGGAAGAAGGGTACCTTAATTTACAAAGTGGGCTGGTTGGGGGACGAGGATGGGGGTGCTACCAAGAATGGGGAAGGGGGTTTAATGTACATAAACATGTATTTCTTTTGTGCTTGGGGAGGAGGGTGGGATTAGGGGCTAAGTAGGCTGGGAGAAGGAATACAATTTCATATTGTGTGTTTGGTGACTGGGGAAGGAGGGTGGGGTGCTAAGGGGGTTGAGAGAAGAGGAACCATGTATTAATGTGTGGTGGTTGGGGGGTGGGATGGGGTGCTACGTGGGCTGGGAGAAGGAGACAGATTTTATTGTGTGTGTGTGTGTGTGTGTGTGTGTGTGTGTGTGTGTTGGCTGGGGCAGGAGGTTGGCGTAGGGGAGCTAAGTGGTTGAGGGAAGGGGAAACAATATATTGTGTTTGTGGTGCTAAGTGGGGAGTACAATTTCATACAGTGTGAGAGAGAGTGACAGAGACAGAGAGGGCGTGTGTGGCTAGGGGGAAGGGGAAACAATATAGTGTGTGTGTGTGTGTGTGTGTGTGTGTGTGTGTGTGTGTATGTGATGGCTAGAAGAGGAAGGTGGGAGTGGGATGCAGGCCTGCGGTGAGGGTTGAGGTTAGCAGGAACAATGTACTGTGTATGTGATGGCTGGGGGGGGGGGGGAGTAGAGTGAGATGGAGTCATACCTCTCAATGGTCAAGCATTACGATGTACGTCACTCATTTTACCTTTCAGAAATCCTTTGTCCCACATGAGGAAGGTGATATTCTAAATTTACCACTGAGATTTTAAAGCAGAAATTCGTAATAATCTATTGTGCTCAATTATTAGCAAACATTACGAACTTTAGTGCAATGACAGCCTAGTGTTCTGAGCTTGTAGCACCATCTTTGATATGTCACACATTTTGCTTATTTGTCACACATCTTGTCGCACATTTTGGTGAAGAAAGGTTCAGAGGAATGGATGGAGTGCCAAGTAGAATGATGAACGCAAGTACAATTTCATACTGTGTGTGCAGTGACTGGGGGAGAAAGGTGGGGTGCCAAGTAGGTTGAGGGAAGATGGAACAATGTACATTGTGTGTGTAGGCCAGGAAGGAGGGTCATATGGCTTGCTTTGTGGGTTGAGGGAAGGGGAAACAATATATTGTGTGTGACGGCTGGGGAGGAGTTTGGCATAGGTTGTTAAGTGGGACGGAGAGAGGGTTGGATGAGGTCTGCAGTAGTACTGTGATGCTAAGAGCTTGTTGCTCTGGCCTCAAATTAATAACTCTTTTAATCCAATCTGTTTATTTTCTAGGCGTGTGTCTGTGCCTACTCAACTGGACTGAACGGACAGTAACCCAGCACTCACTGCATCAATCAATGGTCTCTGATATATCACTGTCACATGGAACAGGAGGAATTGTGGGACAAGGAAAAGCAATAAAAGAAACAGGCATAGAGAGACCCCAGGGCCATAAAACAAGTAGGCAAATTTAGGGGAAAAAACCTAACAGGATAACAAAAAATGAAAGAATGTACTAAAACTACCAACACAAATCAAAACTTTCTGCAAAACATATTTTTTGTAAATTTTGACTGTGGTTCTCATTTAACTGTTAGGTAACCTATGCTACTTTCTTTCATATATATATATATATATATATATATATATATATATACATATACATATACATATACATACATACACACACACACTATATATATATATATATATATATATATATATATGTATTATCCTCCTTTACCGGGGAATCAGCCTTATCTCCACCTCCTGAGCTGGCCCTCTTCTCCGGTGCTCACCGTGGCCAGGTTCTCCCATGAATTCTACCTCGTGGGCGAGAGCCAGAGGAGAGATGGCCACCCCCCTTTCCCAAGTACAGGAATCCAAGGTGGACAGATGGTGGTCCAGGCTTGGAAATAGGTAGGCAGGGCTTCACTAAGCCCCTCCCCCCAACACTCCTTTTTCTGTTTTCTCACTGCCCCTTATTGTGAATCCGTAAATTCGTGCATGGAGGTGGATCCTACTGCTATACCCCAAAGTGCCTTCCCTATCATGCCGCCTTTGCTGTACTGCCACCAGGCTTCCATGTGGTGGCAATCTAAGGCAGGGCAAACATGCCTCCCCACTGCTGAAGAGGACAGCTGTCCCTTGGACGCTTGATCCTCTCCTGCCCCGGCTGACCACCAACGACCCGAGTCTGTTCCCAAACCCCTCCATGCCACTGAGCCGGCTGTTGCAGTTGTTTTATATGTCCTGCCCAACTGCACTAGGAGGAATATCCCTCCAGCAGAAAAGAAGCTGTGCCACATTGTAAAATGTGGCTTCAAAACTGAAATGCATATTAAACTATATTGTTCAATTATACGTACATTTTACAAAGCCAAAACCACTGATTATCACAGTGTTCAAAGCATGTACCTTCAAGATTTTGTAACCATATTCCTTTTTTTTCCTCTCATTCCGAGGGCCAGTGACCCACATTTGAACAACGAGAGGTTCAGATGCAAAGTATATGCAACCAATAATGTGATCAATGCAGGAAATATCTTGGGGTTTAAACTCAGTGGGACATCTTCAAGAGGGGTATTAAGTACAAAACGGAGACAGAGCATGGGGAGAGCTCTGTAAGGACAGAGGGGCACAAAGCAGGGATATTAGGGCTCAGTGGACTTGTGACCTTTTTTTTGGGCTAAATCATCTATGTATGTACCTATGTATATCCCCCTTCAGCTCATCTCTAGAGGACTGTTCACCTGCAACCTCTCACAACCAGAGAACTGGTCACAAACATCATCATATACAACATCTGCATCCTCTCTTGGGGGGAGAGTGCACCTCTTATTTGCCGATAACTGTATGTATGGACCAGCATGTGGGTAGGCTCAACAGTCAACTGGGATTTAGGAGATACCATAGCACAGACACAGCCCTTGGTAGGAATCAAACCACAGACCCCTAGTCCCAATGGCAATATCAGAACAGCAGCGGAGCTGCTCGTGATGCTGGTGACCCAGGTTCTGTAACAGTTCCGGCATGTCGGGGCCAACTGGGGGGGGGGGAAGAGATTGAGAGTCCCAGAGGATGCTCTCCTCCTCCTCCTCCTCCAGGAGAACTATGTCCCTCTGAACTAGCAGCAACACCTGCAAATAATTCCAAACAACATAAACAATAGAAACAACAACATATGTAAATGCCTGTTAATTTTCTTTCTCCAACTGCTAAGTGTACAGTGTAGTTCAGCTGGTTGCACATCTGACTCTAGGCCAGAACTTCATGGGTTCCACATTGGGACTGGGATCATACCATAAATGCTGGCACCCAAGTGCATTACTAGGGGAATGCTGTACTTTCTGGATGTGGCATCCTTTAGATGAGGCGTTAAGCCGAGGTCCCTCCTGCCCATCTCTGTTGCTGCCCTGGTGGCTGTCCAGGTGGAAGTAAAAGAACCCAAGGCACTTTTCGCAAGAGTAGGGGATTCTTTCCCAGGAGTCCTGGCCAACATTTCCTTTCCCATTAACAAAAAAAAATATCAAGCAATTAGCCAAGGCTGTCTGAGGATCCTGATATGTGAAATGGCTGTCACTACGTGTTTACAGTCATTTCACCACTAGATTCTCCTTGTTTGTAAAACACACTGGGATTTAATGTGTATGTAAAGTGATATAAAAATTCTTCTCCTGCTGCTGTACTACTGGAAATGTACCTCTAAGGCTTCTTTAGAGGTGGGATGTAGACTTTTGATATAGGTGGGCAGGCTTCCCCCATATGGATTGTGCCAATCACTTCTAAAGCAGAAACAGTGAAAAGCACCAAACCAGACATTCCACCTACATTATATTCCAAATAACTTGTATAACTGCAGTTGAACCTTGAAAGTCATAAATTGTGACTGGGAAGGCTCCAGTTCTGCAATCAACAGTAGGCGAAAGAAAATCTACAGGTATTTAAATTTTGTTTTCTCTCTCCTAATGCTTGTCCCAGGGCTGTCACACCACTGGGATATATAACAGCAGTGACACAAAGGTATATGCCCATGGATAGGATATGTAACCTCTAAGCTATGTGTCAATTACTGCTTGTAGGACCTCCTGGCTAAAGGACACAGCTGCTGAAACAATGACATCTAATGTGCAGAACTCAGTAAAAGTGTGAAGGGAGTTCTGTGTTGCTGCCCTGCAAATGTCTGCCAGTGATGCCTCTAGAGTGGGCTCTCACTGGACCTGGCACTTCCAAAACTCCTTGCTGATATACCTGACTGAATGCCAAATGAATCCATCTGGCAACAGTGTCTTTTGAAACCTTCTTGCCTTGGTTTTGCCCCATTGTTGTAATCAGTAAGCTATTGTCTTGATTAGTTCAGTTTTTTTAGGTTTTTCTTTGTGTTTTTTTTTTTTTTAGCAAATAATATTTCAGAGCTCTTCTAGAATCTAGAACTCCTCTTCCTTGCTGTTAAGCAGTTTTGGAGAGAAAAATAGAAGAACTGGTGCTTGGTTACCAGTAGGAACTCTGGACTTGTATGGAGGACTATGGAGTCCTAATGAAACAAACATGCATGGCCCTTTAGTGGATTAAGCTCCTTTTTCATTTAGTCTCATGGCTGATATAATGGCAACCAGAAAGACTGCCTTGACTGTGAAGTGGAGAAACAAACATTTTGCTATGGGTTCGAATGGCTCCTTTGTAAGGGCATGCAGTATCAAGTTCAAACTCCATGGTAGAACTATGGACTTTATTTGTTGGTTCTGCAGGTATTAAGGCCCTAATGTATCTTAAAACATTCAAATATGAAACCACTTGCTCCCCTGACTCTGTTTAGAGTAGGGCCCCCACAGCTGCCAACTAGACTAAGATCAGCCAGCTGTAGACCTTTGTTGACTCCATCCTAGCAAAACTGCAATAGCGGTAATAGGGATATGAGTGAATTGTCCATGTTTTGATTTCTGAGCCAAAAAAAGGAAATTTCGCCATATTTAATTTTTATTTTATTAGAAACTGTTAAAGAGCAACTCTGTACATCAGCATGTTCATAAAAATATGTTTCAGCTGTTACAATTTACTAGAGAATACATTTTTTTCCTTTTTCAATGTTCCTTTTCAAGGTTTACAGCACATCTTGGGAGTCTATCTAAAAAGTCTGCAAAGAAAATGTTTGAAAACACTTGTCTCTCCCCTATTAACCTCACAGTGTCTGTTTATGACATCCTACTGCTCACCGTGACAACAGACTGTGACGTCACAAACAACTGTGTGATTAGCAGGGACGAGTTAGATACATTTTGAAAGACTAAATGAAATAACTTTTGCATTACTATTTAATAGACCAACAGCAGGAAAAAAGTAAAGAACTAGAAAACAATACATTTAAAACACAACTGATGTAAATCTAGTTTTGTATGCTTTTTATTATAACAGGGAGATTCTCTTTAAGCAGACTGAGATAAACTCTTGTTTACAATTCACAATTACAAAATAAAAAAGTAAAAGTTGCAGATGCAAACTATAAATATACACAATAAACAAGAAAATAAGATTCAAACAGCATAAATATAATACATGTCATGTATAACGTTCACAAATGGTATGCAAGTAACAACAAATGTGTGTTTAAATTTAAACATGTAATGTAGTGAATTCAGTTTAAGAACTTTTTGCAAGCTCAACCATGAATAAGCAAGAGAGAAAGTTATGGACACAATGCCAACATTAAAATGTCATTTAGGGATCGTAAAAGAGAAGAGAGATAAGGAATGTAAATTATGACAGCATGAAGTTAATGGAGCAAGTTCAGTTATATATGCTGGAGCCTTATTAGTCAATATCTAATAAACATACATGTACCAGCTATAATCTATAGGTGCCAATTAGTACGAGACAGCCAATTAACAGATTTACACAAAAAACAATGATGAATATGACATGCCAATCCTGCAATAAAATAAATCACACTGTGGTATATAAAGGGTCCAGTGTACAATAAGCAAAATAAATTTAGAAGCTCTGCTATAGATAAAATCCCCATAATCAACCACCATAAGAAAGAGAGAGGACACCAGTTGTTCTTAACAGCAATTGAAAAATTAGACTAATTCCAGTTTAAAAAAAAAAAAAAAAAAAACCTCTAACAGGAAGTTTCAAAAAAATTACATCAAAGGATACAGAGCCATCCAAGAAAACACCAAAGTATTTGTAAAAATGAACCTGAGATAGTTCACAATCGTCTAAGCAAAAATAGAAGATAATGATAACCTAGCCGAGACTTTAGAAAAAAAGATCACAGTGACTCTTTTAAGCTGGCAGCGAAGAGCTAGTGAAGTATGCAGAGTAGTTTTTAAATCCTGTTGAAGAGTACTAGACACAGGTTAACCATCCATATACCTGTCTACAGTATTGTAATGGTGTGAAACTATGAATGATATTTATTGAATGGAGAAGATAATGGTTCAAGTGAAAAAACACACTTTCTAAATCATCATAAATGGTCTAGACGGATCCATCATATTATGCGGCGGAAGAGTAGTTTTATTCTATAAGACTATGTGTATGTGCACTTCACCTCTGACTCTCCCTCCCTCCCTCCCCTGATCCCTTACAGAGCTTGTTTTTGCAAATGAAAATATATATGCTTCATCCTTTTTGTAAGTTTGCTAGTATTATTTTTGGTTTATTGCATGTTCATCTGTTATGTGGACTCTGACTTTCAAGTTGCAGACATTAAATAAACTCTCTTTTACTGCATGGTACACCCTGGTTATTCTGCTGCCAGATTAATTTGTGATTTGTTTTACTTTATTTTCAGGCTAAACCTTCATATGGTAACTATGAGATAACCTGATGGTAAATATGAAATAACCTGAAGAATGACAGCACATAACAGACGTGAGGGGGCATTAGTGGGGAGGGGGAGGACACCAGTCCATTCCAGGGAGATGAAGTCCTGAGGGAACTAGAGGGGCTGAAAGTGGACAAGGCCATGGGACCACATGGGGTACACCCAATGGTCTTGAGGGAGCTAAGCAAAGTACTACCGGAGCCAATGACCAGCCTCTTTAACGGGTCATTGGAAATGGGGGAGGTGCTCGATGACTGGAGGACAGCGGATGTGTCCCCCCACCACAAAGGAGAGGACAAGGAGGAGGTTGGAAACTATAGGGCTGTGAGCTTCACATCGGTGCTGGGAAAGCTCATGGAAAAGCTGCTAAAGAAAAGAATAACTAGATACCTAGAAGACAATGGCCTACAAGACAATCAGCAACATGGGTTTATGGAGGGCAGATTGTGTCAAATGAACTTGATATAGTTTTTTGACTGGGTCACCAGGGTAGTGGATCGGGGGGGGGGGGACAGTGGATAGTGCATACCTTGACTTTATCAAGATGTTTAACACTGTGCCACACAGAAGACTCTTGCACAAAATGAGGTGCCTAGGGCTGGGGCCGGTAGTAGTGAGGTGGGAGAGAAACTGGCTTAGGGAAAGAAGACAAAGGGTAGTCATCAATGGAGTGCCTTCAAAGGAGGGCATAGTCACTACTGGGATACCGCAGGGGTCAGCGCTGGGAGCGCTCCTGTTTAAGATCTTTATAGGGGACACTGCAGAAGTGTTGGAGGGGAATGTATGTCTATTCGCAGATGATACAAAGACCTGCAGTAGAGCCGATACTCCGGAGGGGGTAGAAAGAATGTGCAGGGTACTGCAAAAACTTGAGGAGTGGTCAAGGGAGTGGCAGTTGTCCTTCAATGCAAAAGGAAGTGCAAGATCATGCACGTTAGGAGAGAAAAACAGGGGATAGAGTACAGGATGGGGGGGCAAGTCCTAGAGGCAATCGAGATAGGAAGGGACCTAGGTATTATCATTCAAGGTGTCAAAACAATGTGAGAGGGGAGTAGTGAGGTATAGCAGAATGCTGGGATGTATTGGTAGGGGGATCACTAGTCGGAAAAGTGAGGTTATAATGCCATTGTACAAACAGCTGGTGAGGCCACACCTTGAGTACGAGGTCCAGTTCTGGAGACAGAGGGGGTAGACTCAGAGGAAACATTAGAAATTTCTATTTCACAGAGAGGGTGGTAGACAACTGAAACAGACTCCCAGAGGAGGTGGTGGGGGCAAGGACAGTGGCGGGATTCAAAACAGTGTGGGACAGGTACAAGGGTATTGTAGACCTAGGAAGGGGAAGGGTTAATCAAGAGAGTTAACATCTTAGATCTGGCTTTCAGATAGTGATATTGGGCAGACTGGGTGGGCCTGGCGGTGCTTTTCTGGAAACAAATACTATGTTTCTATGTATCTTTACCTGCGGAAACCTATTCACAAGATGTACTGTCGTACTTTGCCTTTTTTTTTTTTTTAAATTACGAGCAATAAACTTCAAGTTTTACAAAATAAATGTTTTTCAAATATTTTACCACAAACAGGCAATATGGAGATAGGTCTATGACAATTAGGATCCATAATAGAACCTCCTTTGAAAATAGGAATTATGTGAGCAGATTTCCAATCATGGGGAAAAACATGATTCTGTACAGAAAATTTGAATAAAAAGTTATAATGCTAACCAATAATTGGGGCACAAGTTTTCAAGAAAAAAAGATTCTGTGACCACCTTTTGGTAGTCTCCCTTGTATTTCCTGATTTTCCAGATTTTTCTATTCTTCAAAGTTGTTAAAAATGGCACAGTTCACTTCCAAATGTTTAGTTTTTTATACTGCTGTAACTCTTGGGTTAGTAAGCATTAAAATCAGTTTTTAAGTCATATTCCTCCATAAACACAAAAGCACTCACATTATGCAGCTGCACTGCAGTCTTCAGATTACAAGTCTGCACTTTTGTACAAAACTGTTTTGCTGTTTTAATAGCAATAATTTTGAAATTGTATTACAAACTGAATTTTACTAATTTTTTTTATTTATGTTTTAACCCCCAGTACTAGTATATTCTGTATAATTTATCTGCTGTGCATTTGTTAATTATTTTATTTAGACAAGCCAGCAGAGGTACCCTCCACCGGCTGCAGCTAGTGCAGAACACGGCTGCTAGGCTGTTGACGGGGCAGTCAAAATACTGCCAGCCACATCACCCCAGTGCTGCATGAACTGCACTGGCTGCCAGCCAGGTGGAGGATCCACTTCAAGGTGGGCTTGCTCACCTTTAAGGCCCTACATGGGCTGGGCCCTGGATACTTGTCTGACCTTCTTACACTTGCCACCTTGGCCCGCTCCCTATGTTCTTCCTCTAGGGGCCTCCTTGCGATTCCCAGGACGAAGTTAAAAACTGCCAGCGACAGAGCATTAAGTGTCACTGGCCCCGTCCTGTGTAATTTGCTTCCGCCATCTGTAAGGGAGGTCCCTTCAGTTGAAGTATCCAAGGTCCACCTCAAGACCACCTTGTTCAGTCAAGTTTTCCCGGACACTGTCTTTTAAATCTCATTTCTGGGATAGCCCTATTAATGACTGTTTTTTAGCTCAGAATGCTTATTTATATGATCTATGTAATTTACTAATACTGTTATTTATGTCTGTTTTTATTTTATAAATAGTTTGTATTCTATGTATGGCACCCAGAGCCTCTGGAATTGGGCGCCTTGAAAAATAAAACTTGCCTTGCCTGTTATTTCTTTGTATTATTCACTGCTGAATAATTACTTATTAACCCATTTGTTGACTGGACTGACACCACTGGTTATTATGGCCTGTGTTTCAGCCAATCAAAGTGAAAGTCGCTGCATCTCACGCTCACAGAAATGGAAAAACATTTTGTGTGTGTGTGTGTGTGTGTGTGTGTGTGTGTGTGTGTGACACAAAGTACTAAACCGACCAGCAATTTTGTTAAAATAAAGAATAGGGTATTACATTATTAATTTTTTTTTTGAGACACACACAATCAGTGTGTAATACCATCACAAACCATTCATGCTTCACACTCATGGTTTATGTGGTATTAAACACTTTGGGTGTGTAAAAAACTCATAACGTACAACACCTCATCCATTACTCTCTATTTATTTTTAAGCACATGACGTTCTAAAGAAATACTCTAAATAAAAGTATTCCTACTACATTTAATACTCTAGTCAACCACTTCGACTCCTGGGCCAGGCAACATCTTAGCATTTTTAAGTGTCGTGTTCTGAACTGGACTATAAAACTTTGTAGCAGACTACCAAAGCAGACAAACTGAACACTCTGTTGGTGTTGGAGTATTCAAAAAATACACAATCATTCATTCAGCATTCAGTTCAATAGCCTAACTGACGTCTGGTTTCTGCAGAAATGAAATCTCCCTATAAAATGCTGAAGCACTCCTCTCCCCACAAGAGATTCACTGGATTAGCAGGTAGAAACCTTTCAAAGCTAGACACCCGCACTCAAATCACAGTAAGCCCTTGAGTGAAGTGAACAGCAGTCTACACTGCATAACCACCAGCCAAGTCTGGCACAACTGGCAGACTGGTCAAATGTTTCTGGACTGAATGAACAGAGAAGCAGGACTGCCCTCTCACTCTACAGTAGTGGTATTTCCAAGTTCAGTGCATATGTGAACAGGCAAACCAGTCAGTACGTACTTGTACATAAGTCATGTTTTTGGTGACAAATACAGGCACTGAAGAATGGGGACTCAGCTTATTATAAATAAATATATATGCATGTAAGCACACTTCCGTATCCATGCAACATTATAATCATTGTATGTATGAAAGGGTACATGATAAATTAATGTAGTTATGATTGCTATGTTTGTCATGGGGGTTCATGGAATTGATGGCTTTTTTGGGGAGGGGTTCCTTTTTCCAATTACATCATGAATGGTTGTATGGATTTTGTTTCTACAATAATGATTTTCAGTGCTGAAAAATGAATTATTATATAACAAAACTCATTTGATTTAAAAATGAGAGAGTTTTTTTTTTTTTAAACTATGGCGCTATAGTTTTTTTTTTTCTTTTTTTTTCAAAAACAATAGGAAAAAAAAGTTCCTTTAACAATTTAACACTTCAGCTATGGAAGGAATGTAATTGGGCTCACACCAGACCAGCAGTGGGTTGAGTCCACAATGTTGGAATTCCAAATAAATAGTTTGTATGACCTGAACACTAATTAGAGCTGACCTGGTGTAAACTTTACTAACATCCTTAACCATAGTGTCTTTTAATTGCAACACAAAGTGGGTTATTTTGACACTATAAATGTATTTGATGAATTGCACCTGTAGTAAGATTTTTTTTTTTTTTTTTAAACTGAATTAACGTTATTGTTTTAAGGAAATATTACAACCATCAACAAAACATTAATATGGAGCACTGAACCAGGAAACCCAAGCCCTCCCATCCTCCCTCCCCCCCTTTTTGCCCCCCCCATGAAGTGTGCATCACCACCCTGCAATTGTACATTCCAAAAGATATAACAGCAACAGGGAGTCTTATGTTACAACAAACTGAGATGGGAAACCAGAGAGAAGCCACAAGGAGTTAGTTCAAGTAGAAGGCAAAAAGCTTACCCCATTTCTTACTGAACAGGGCCAGATGGTGTCAGGAGCTGGCAATCAAGACGTTCAGTACGGAGGGAAAAGGAGAGTTCATGTAACCAGTCACAGTATGAAAGAGATGACTGGTCCAACCAGAGTCTCAGGACCAGTTTTTCAATAGTCATCGAGATGAGAGCCATATATCATCTCCTCTCCTTAACCAGTATCTGGGAATAATCACTGATGATACGTATTTAGGGGGAAAAAAAAGAGACCATCTAGCCCTAGTAGGGGGTCAATTTTTTTCTGAATGCCTTCCCATAAAGGAGAGACCTTGTTACAAGACCAAAAGACATGCAACAAGGTGCCATCCACATGGCCACATCTGGTACATGTTGGAGAGGGGAGGTGACCCATCTTTGCTAGTTTGACCAGGGTATAGTACATATTATTTAAAATGTGGTACTGAGTGAGCCTTAGCCAGACCTGGGACCAAGAAATGTAAAGGTCTTTCCAAAGACGTGACCAACTGAAAGTGAAGTCTGGCATCAAGCTTCCCCATATCTTGGAACCAGTCAGGGAGGGGGAATGAGAGGTGGTAAGCAAAGACAAGTTTAAGCCTGAAATACCATGGGGTTTAAGGGCTAAATCTTGGATTTGGATTAGGAGGTCACCGAGTACAGAAGTTGTTAAGGAGGGTCCAAATTGTTTCGTTATTTCTTGGTGAAGCTGATAGGTTTTCAAGATGCTTGTTGGTCCTAGATGAAATTTCGGCAATAGCTCTGATGAGGTAAGAAGAAAAGACTGGGAGTAAGAGATCTGACACTGAGCTCCTGAGGTATAAGAAGCCAACCAGTACTCAATGGGTGCCCTCCAATCTTGATATTTAAATTAGGATAGGTTGTGAAAACTCTTTAACCGGAGATGTCCTCAGGAAGGTGCAGATCTGTGAAAAAACTAATGGAAACCCCGACTGGAGAAGGACCTAGTGATGCCGGAAGGGATTTCCAAGGAGAAAAGAAGATTTTTATTTAGTTTTTGTTAACCGGGTAGGTGCACCAGCCATGAAATAACTATTTTCAGGCATGATCCAGGAGAGTACAACAATCGAAGACGGGTACATAGCATGAGTACAATGAAATGACAACAGCATAGGTCAAAACAGTCAGTAGTAATGAATCCATGCAGCCAGGACAAAAACAATAAATGAAATTCACGTAGAATTTTTAGGCATAAAAAACCTACACAGTCTAGGAGGAGATACTACAATATAGCAGCAAAGAAATATTGTTCAAATTATTCATAACAATGAAGAATCATATAGGAAGCAAAACAAGCAAGGGCAAATTCCTGACTGAGCAGGATGAATTATCACAGCCTCTGAAACAAGACTCGGGTTTGGGGTAGATTAGCTCTCAAGGAGATAGTAAGGGTAAGAAGCACTCTGAGGTAGGAGGATTAAAGATAGGCCAGGCAGCATCTGGCGGGTGAGTGGATTAAGGAGGATTAAAACAAGTGCAGAGATCAGCAAGGGATAGATGTACGCACAGCTCCTTTTTGAAGCTGTCATGGGATTTAGTTATTCAAAGTGTTTGAGGGAGAGAGCTCCAAAGCTTAGGAGCAGAGTGATTGAAGGCAACAGAGCCTTCTGATGTTTTACATCTAGGTACATTCAGCAGGGATTTATCTACTGATAGCAGACTATAGGAGGAGGTTTGAGGTACCAGCAATGTTGTGAGTGCTGAAGGGGTCTGGTTTCTGAGTATACAGTCAATCAGGGAGCCAAGAGAGTATTGCTGGCAAGCTGAGGGGGATAGCCAGCCCAGGTCACTGTACAGTTGGCAGTGGTGCTTAAGCCGTGATGATGAGGAGGCATATCGACAGATATTATTATAAGTGACATCCCACTTATGAAGGATGGTTTTGTGTGTGGCAGCAAAGGTCGGCATGCCATAGGTGAGGGCAGGGAGTAATATGCCTCTGGCAATAGCAAGTTTAGCAGAGGGAATCGACATGAAACTGGACTTGTAGGCGACCCCCAGTTTAGCATTCACTGCCTTGCAGGCAGATTGTATATGCAGGCTGAAATCCAAGGATTGGTCCGGAAGAATTCCCAGGTACTTAAAAGTTCAAATGCACTGTATTTGTTTGCCACTGCAGTCTTGCACCAACAGGGGAGTTTGACATGTCCTAAGTTTAGGGGCAGATCCAAGTAACACTGCTTGGGTTTTCTTAGCATTAAGTACAAGCTTATGTGCAGAAAGCCAATTTTGGACATTTGTGAAATCTGAAGAAAGGGATGCAGTTATGCTGGTGACCTTATCAAAGCTTAAATAGAGTACAAGATCATCTGCATAGAGAATAGATGAGCATGAAAGAAAAACTTCATCTATGTTATTGATAAAAAGTGAGAAAAGAAGAGGTCCCAGAACAGAGCCCTTGGGAACCCCAATATTGATGGTAGCACCATCAGATAAAGAGGAGTTGAATTTCACAAAATTGGAATTCTATTTGATAGATAACTTCCTTACCAGATGACAACTGGGGGTGAAAAGCGCAGACTGACAAGAGTGGAGAGGAGCAGGGGGTGATCAACAAGATCAAAGGCCTTTGTAAGGTCTATAAAAACTTCCCCTGTCAGCTGGCCAGCATCCATACTGGTAAGCACATAGGTAGCGAATTTAAGAAGTGCTGTAGAGGTACTGTGACCTTTACGGAAGCCAGGTTGTGTGTCAGAGAGAAGGCTGTACTTTGTGAGGTAGTCAACAGTTTGATTTGCAACAAGTTTTTCCAGAATTTTACTTAGGACCGATAGGATGGCTATAGGCCTGTAGTTAGTAATCTCCTTGGGATCACCTCTATTAAAGACAGGCATTACACAGCAATCTTTAAGAGGTCAGGAACTTGGCTATTAGAGAGAGACAAGGTGAATATTCTAGCCAGAGGGGAGGCTATGTATGGTGCTGCTAGTTTCAGAAGCTGAGGCTCAAGTTTATCTGATCCAGAGCTAGTGTTGTCAGAGACCGTCAGTAATAGTTTTAAGATCTCAGTCCTTGGGATTGCCTTGAAGTAGAATGGGGGAGTTTTAGACATTTGTGGGGAAGGATAGCTGGGGGTAGTGGACTGTGTCGATGTTTAAAGCAGAGAGGCTCCCTGAGGAGATGAGAAGGCAGAGGTATACTGAGACAGGTCCAAGAACATTTGATTGAAGGAATTAGCAATGGTGTTGGAGTCATTGCAATGTACTCCATTTAATACCATGTCACTGGGAGTAGTTGACTGTGATGCACCGAGAAAGGTCTTGACATGGGCCCAGAATTTCCTAGGGTCCCCAGCAGAGCCTAGCAGCAATTCTTTACAACAGGCACTCTTAGCTGTTCTGACCTGTTTTCTACAGAAGTTACATAAGGTTCTGTAGGTAGCATAGTCAGATTGTAGCCCCGAGGCTTTGTACTTTTTCCACATTTGTCCCTAGAGCGCAGATTTTTCAGCAAGTCTTTGTGAAGCCATCTCATTTGTTTACCCCTCACCCTCCATGTCACCTTGGGGGGCATGCTAGTTCGGGATGGCCAGGAATTCATTAAGGAAGATACTTAGTGCAGATTCAACATTATGAGAAAGGTAAATACCAGACCAGTTTATCCTCAAGACATCATAACAAAAAGCCTCACTATCCAGGTTGGCGAAATTTGTAAGGGTGACATAGCGCAGTGGAGGGGATGGAGCAGACTCAGAACTTTAGATGCAGAAGACAGGGGAATGATCAGATAGCGAATCTGCCAAGATGCCTGCTTGGTGTACATGATCCAGAGAGTTTACCAGTAACCAGTCAATAAGGGAAGAGGATTTTAGTGAAGGAGTAACTCTGGTAGGCTCAGTTAACAGCTGGTGGAGGTTATAATTTTGTACCAGAGAGAACAGTGTGCTATGGATAGTCCCTAGCCAATTTTGGTTAAGGTCATCCAATACAGTGACCTCATTATGTTTGGAGTGCAAAGAGGTCTGATCAAATAATTCCTGAAGACCTATAGTGTCCCTATTTGGGGGATTGTAGGTACAGAAGATGTGGAGTTTCTTGGCTCTTGGGGTGAGAGTAGTGTAAAGGGACTCACAGGCGGAGGATGTTGAGGACAGGGTGTCCGTGATGTTTAGATGATCTTTATAGAACATGGCAACCCCTCCGCCAGGCTTTGAGGAGAGACTATCCCTACGGATAAGGGAGCAGTTAATCAGGGAGCATACCGAGCCAGCGATAGTTGGCTTTAGCCACTTTTCAGACAAACAGAGTATGTCAGGCTTGTAGACACCTACCAAGCCTCAAGATCACTGAAATTTTGGGAGAGACTTCGGATGTTCATATGGGCAATGAAGAGCCCTTTGCTAGAAACTGCGAAGATGTCAGCCGGGGAGAAGAGGGCAGGTGGACCGGGTTAATTTCGACATCCCCTGCAAGAAGGATAGCTAAGATGGCGAGGAACCATAATTTCCAATAGCAAAACAGTAAAGGAACTGCATGACTCAGCAGGTGTTTTTTTAAGTGGTCACCGCATAAAAGGTACAGTCCTTAGAGAATAGGAGGTGCTTAAACGCAAGCATAGGTTGAGACGCAGTAATTAGGTTAGCAAAACTGAAATCAGCACGTAGGGTGTTCAAAGAACTTGAGGGACAGGATCCTGGGAAAGTTACAATAACCCAGTTAAGGCATAGTAGGAGTAGAAGTAACAGGAGCATCTCGAACATGTAACAAAGAGCCATGTTTACACAAGTGAGTGTAATTATCACACATAGGGCTAGGCAGAGGAGCAAAGGTAGCCAAAGAGGAATTATGACATGGCTATAGAGAATTAGGCAGAGAGCTGAAAAACAAGCACCAGCCAAGCCCAAGAGAGTCACTGGAAGCCTACACCAATCAGCGATCAGGTGTCATAAGTTCAAAATCCTATGTTGGCTGAGAGGTGGTTTTGGCGCTGAACGTACCTGTGGAGCAATGCTTTGCAGCTGAACAAGTGAGGTGGTTCAAGGCTGCAATCCGGTGTGGCAAGCTTGGTCTGCAGCTTTCGTTTCCGTTTCTGGCCCTGCTCCACCAGCATGGAAGGGAAGCAGGGGCAAGTGTTCAAATCTTGTGGCCTTAGTGGATGAGCACGGTTTGACCCAAACAGGCAGAAACACCCCGGGGATGGTCCTCAGAAAGAGAGGTGTCCCAAGTCCACTGGAGCAGAAGAGGAAGGAGTAACTATAAAGTGTTGCTCCTTTAACAGGAGAGACAGCCATTGTAGCCCTCTAGTGGCTTTGTAGTATAATTTACAAATGGAAAAGTAGACACTTGGGAAAAGAAAAAAAAAATGTCTTGCTATACAAAAAAAGATAGTCCCAGGGTGAGCAGCCCTGATAAGCATCTCTAATGAAGCAAGGTAAAATGGAGACCAGCAGGAAAGAAGTCAGTGAGACTGAGATCCTCCAGTTAGATTGTTGGAGCTGAAAATTCAGAATGTCCAAAGATGCCAAACACCAACGTACCTGAGGGGGGTATACAAGCATACATAGGCGGCTACAAACACCACAGAGATGAGGCCAAAACCAAATCCAAAAGGTACTCATGAACTGTCTAAAATAGGTTGGCACCTCATAACCATCTGCTCTCTGGTATAAAATCCACATTCGATGTGTCAGGATAAAAGCCTTTTATTTTCAAAATAGGCAAAATAGTCAGCAAACATACAAGATGTGAACTCAATACACCTTGCCCCTCCCCACGGAGCCAAACGTTTTCGCGTCACAACTACGCTTTCTCAAGGCTGTGGCAATAAGCGATAGCACACCTTATATCCCTTATTTAAAGGTGAGGTTTAAAGGTAACGTTATATTCCCATAAGTAAACTTTATCCCATATTAAAAAATTGCCATAAGGAACAGGTTTTAAATAGTTATATCCAGTACTAAAATAACCATACCTAAATATAAATACAAATACAAATAGAATACATCTATAACCAAAAACTAAACACAAATTATTAATTAAAAAACGGTAGAAACAGGAACATACTACTATTACTCATAATCTATATAATACAGCTGAAAGATATATAATTTCGACCCTCAAAATACTAACAATCTATAAAAAGGGGGAAAGTTGAAAAAAATAATTTAAAACCAGGAGCAATATATGATTTTAAAACATATTGCTAAGAAGTTTCTCTTTGTCGTAATTTTAAATCTAAATCTCCCCCGATGGTGTTAGTGCTCTTTCCCAACATGTTAATTCTAGGTGAAAAGAACATTATTTTAACTTTCAAATTATTGAGAAAGTTATTATAGGTCCTAGAGGGGGAGATTTAGATTTAAAATTACGACAAAGGGAAACTTATTGGCAATATGTTTTAAAATCATATATTGCTCCTGGTTTAAATGATTTTTTTCAACTTTCCCCCTTTTTATAGATTGTTAGTATTTTGAGGGTCGAAATTATATATCTTTCAGCTGTATTATATAGATTAAGAGTAATAGTAGTATGTTCCTGTTTCTGCCATTTTTAATTAATAATTTGTGTTTAGTTTTTGGTTATAGATGTATTCTATTTGTATTTGTATTTATATTTAGGTATGGTTATTTTAGTACTGGATATAACTATTTAAAACCTGTTCCTTATGGCAATTTTTTAATATAGGATAAAGTTTACTTATGGGAATATAACGTTACCTTTAATCCTCACCTTTCAATAAGGGATACAAGGTGTGCTATCCCTTATTGCCACAGCCTTGAGAAAGCGTAGTTGTGACGCGAAAATGTTTGGCTCCATGGGGAGGGGCAAGGTGTATCGAGTTCACATCTTGTATATTTGCTGACTATTTTGCCTATTTTGAAAATAAAAGGCTTTTATCCTGACACATCGAATGTGGATTTTATATCAGAGAGCAGATGGTTATGAGGTGCCGACCTATTTTGGACAGTTCGTGAGTACCTGAGGGGGTATACGGCTTTTGGCTATATCTGTAGATTTCATTCTGCAAACGTAACCACAGAGTCTCGGAGGATCCCAGGCAGCAGTTCTCAACAGGGGAAAAAGCCTCAGGGTCTGCTGATTTGCAGTAGCAGAACCGTGGGTTGCTTCCCAGGACAGGCTCGAGCTTTTCCTCTGACAGCGAGGTGCGAGCCCCAGTTGTGCACGGCACACCTGAGGGGGAGAGGAAAGGAGATGGATTAAGTAGGGGCAGGCAGGGGAGGTGTGGTTAACTCAAACAAAGAAACAGGGTGGTCACTATTATTTGGAAGGAGGAGGCTAAACTACAAAGTGGGTAGAAAAACAGAAACAGGGAGGAGATGTAAGTGGGTGAGAGAGCAGACAGGTGTCAAAGCGAGAGGCAAGGATTGGGCTGTAAGTTTAGAATGCTAGGCAGTACACAAAGGTCTGGTCAATTTAAAACTACAGCTTTACACACAGAAATTAATTCTCAAAAGTATTTGGCTGTTAGCTTAGAATAATAGACAGTGCAGTACAGGTCTAATAAACTTAAAACTCTACAGGTTTACACTCAGAATTAATAATAAAAATGATTAGGCTGTAGTTTTAGAATATTAGGGAGTGCATTAAATGGTCAACTTAAAACTCTTCAGCCTTTCACAGAGAATTAATTCTAAAGAGGGCTGTAATCACAGTGCATGCAGAGCAGGTAAATCACTTTGAACAATGGCAGTGTAACACTGAATGGCCTAAACTCGATTGATAGATAAGGAGAGAAACAGTGTGTGTGTGGGGAGAGGGGGCTTTCATGCTCTTCTAGTTTTGCAAAAAAAGAAGAATTTCTTGCATTACAAAAAAAAAAAAAAAGAATTTCTTGCTTTACAAAAAAGGATAGTCCTAGGGTAAGCAGAGCTGATGAGCATCTCTAATGAAGCAGGATAAAATGGAGACCAGCAGGAAAGAAGTCAGTGAGACTGAGATCCTCCAATCAGAGTGTTGGCGCTAAAAATTCAGATGATCCAAAGGCACCAAACACCAACGTACCTGAGGGGGTATATGGCTTTTGGCTGTTTCAGTAGATTTCTGGGCCCTGCAATGAACCAAGCGTTCCAAGGATCCCAGGCGGCAGTTTCAACAGGGGGAAAAAAAGCCTCAGGGTCTGCCGATTAGCAGTAGCAGAACCGTGGGTTGCTTCCCAGGACAGGCTTGTAGTTTTACCTCTAGTGGCGAGGTCTGAGCCCCAGGTGGGCATGACACACCTGAGGGGGAGAGGAAAGGAGATGGATTAAGTAGGGGCAGGCAGGGGAGGTGTGGTTAACTCAAACAAAGAAACAGGGTGGCCACAATTATTTGGAAGAAGGAGGCTAAACTACAAAGTGGGTAGCGACAGGAGAGAGATTGTGAGCTGAAATGAGGTGGGATTCTATCTGCAACCAGATAGGAGTATAGGCTTCATCAGATATAGCATGGGAAATAGAGAACCACTTATCACAGTTATAAAGGTGGCTGGACCAATAGTAAAATAAGAAATTGGGTAATCCAAGTCCCCCTAATTCTTTAGGGAGACCTGATTTAAGATATGATCGCCTGGGGGACTTCCCTACCCAGATAAAGGAGGTGATAAGTGAGTGAATGCGCCTAAAGAAGGATAAAGGAAGCCAGTTGTTAAGCATATTTAGAGGGTAAAAAAAGTCTAAGGAGAATATTCATCTTAACTATATTAATTCTACCCCATAAAGAGACTGGAAGACCCCTCCAACATGCTAGATCTTGTTGTATGATACCCAGGTGGTCATCTAATTTCAACTTCTGCATTAAAGAGAGATCAGTAGTAAGATATATTCCAAGGTACTTGGTGGAATGGGGGGACCATTTCATACCAAGGGAGTTAAACTCCTGACTACAAACATAGCAGTTAAGTGGGTATATTTTGGTTTTGTTAAAATTCAGTTTATAGTTAGAATAACCACTAAACTGATCAATCACCTTCAGGGCTTCTGTGAGAGAGGAGATCAGATTAGACAGATGCAATAGGATGTCATCCACATAAACGGAGAGGGATGGTGTCAAGTTACCAACTGGAATGCCTTGTATGTTATGCGAGGATTTAAGGAGTCTGATAAGTGGTTCCAGGTATAAGTTGAAAAGAAAGGGGGAAAGAGGGCAGCCCTGACGGGTGACAGTATAGAGAGGGAACGAAGCGGAGAAAACACCACTGCAGTAAATCCTAGCCAATGGAGAGGACTAGATCACTTGAAGCCACTGCAAAAAGGAGGGGGGGAAGCCCATCTGCCCTAGAGTTAACCAAAGAAAGGTCCAATCGACTCTATCGAAGGCCTTTTTGGCGTTCACAGATCAGAACCATAGTGAGATGAGAAGCACTGGCTACTTGGAAGAGATGGTTTATTTTGCGGATATGATCAGCAGAAGAGCTTCCCGGAACAAAGCCAACTTACTCAGGACTAAATAGACATGTCCAGACCTTCCTAATTCTTGTTGCCAAAATTTTGGTTAGGATTTTAATGTCACAATTTAGTAGAGAGACAGGCCAGTAACTTGCAGGCTGGGAAGGGGGTTTATCTGGCTTGAGCAAAAGAACAATAGTAGCTTGTAAAAGTGAGGACTCTAATGTGTCAGCCGAAAACATGAATTGGTAAAGACGAAGCAGAAGAGGAGAGAGATCTTTCAGAAAGAGTTTATAAAAGTTTGAGGGAAAGTCGTCTGGGCCAAGAGCTTTATCTAAGGTTAGACTGTTAATGGCAGTTTCCACTTCTGCCAGAGAGATGGAAGAGGATAAGAATGCACAATGATTGTCCGAAAGACGGGATGGAGGAGCGGAATTGAGATAATTGGAGATTTCTTCATTGGTTGGTAAGAATGGATGCTTATTACATTAATTGGAGTAAAAGTGTTCAAAGACTGCTACAGTCTCTCTGTGTAAAGTTTTCATGGACCCGTCTGGAGCCAAGATAGACTGTATGAGTCTCAAAGCCTCAGCTTTTAGCCAGAGAGCAAGGAGCCACCCTGCCTTTTCTCCTTGATCAATGTATTTGGATTGTGTCTTCAGAATGGCATACTCAGCTTTTTCTTGCAAAAGCATGGCATATTTGTCCCCAAGGGAGAGCAATGCCTGTAAAGAATCTGAGGAAGAGGCAGGAAATAGAGATGGTTCCAGAAAGCAAATTTGATTAAGTAAGGAAAGAGCTTCTCACTCCCATCAGTGCTTCCGGGTGGAGGCCAAATGAATAAATTTCCACCATAAAAAACATTTTAAGGCACACCACTCATGGTGAACTCTCGGTACTGTATTCTGGTTAGAGGAAATAAAAGACTGAATAAGAGTGGGCATCCTGGAAACTACATAATCATCCCTGAGAAGCTGAGTATTAAGTTTCTACAAGGTCTCCCTCTGCAAATTAACTTCAGAGATCAGTAGTGTCCAAGCCACTACGTGGTCGGAAAGCACTATGGGTTCCAGACTTGCATTACATAATCCAGAAAGAAGAGAGAGGCTGGTAAGGACATAATCAAGTCTAAAGGAGGTGTGGTGTATCATCCAGTGGAAGGAGTATTAGCATGCTAGTGGACCGAGATACCGCCAGGTGTCACAAAGGCCCATTAAATCCATGAACTCCCTTAGAGCACACTGTGCTGATGAGAGAGGTTTGAGGGGATAGTTGGACCTATCGAGATCCTGGGTAGGGGGAACATTCCAGTTGCCGCCTATAATCGGGGGTAGGGAAAGATATGGGGCGAGCTTGTCAGCTGTTTCTATAAAAAAAAAAAAACTGGGTCACTGCCCACAGGCCCATAAACATTGTCCAGAACCAATTCTCTGCAATCGAGCAGACCTCTGACAAAAATATATCGTCCCGATGGATCGGGGATGGTGTGGTCTACCTGAAAGGAAGTATTATGATTAACTAAGATTGCCACCTCTTTGCTTTAGGTCAAGTCCCCAGGGCAAACACCTTACCAATACCTTTATGGCGAAGTTTGGTCACCTCCTGGGGAAGAAAATGTGTCTCTTGAAGAAACATGATGTGGGCATGGAGTATAGAAATATGTTTGAGAACTTGATACCATTTGATCTGCTCTCTGATTCCCCTAACATTTCATGCTGAAAACTGAATTAGATTACTAGTCATTCTCATGACAAAGGATTGGGTAAAGAACCAATAACATAGCAATGTAACACACTTCGTCCCTTCCCCCAAACCCCCTCCTGCCCATATTCCAAAACAACACCCCCGTCAGATGCAGAGAGGCAATAAGTAAACCCTGTGACCTAAACATCCTAACCACGTTGAAGTTGTTACACTCCTCTGACTACCCATAATACAAGAGCTGGTTCATTCCCTCCCCCCCATCCCAGCATTAACCAACATGAAGTAAACTGATAAGCATTGAACAATATGTACCATACCTCAAAAAAATCCCTACCCCCCCCAAACAAATTTTTACAAAAAACCTTATAACTGACGAAGTCCAAGAAAACAGTGTTAATATCAGGAACCATAAGGTCCATTCCTTTAAGACCCTGAGCACTCCTACGATACTGTACAGGGGTTTGGGAGAAGGGTTAACTAGGGAGAGTTGGAAGGGAGTAGAAAGGCCATGTAGACCTGAGTTAGCTACGTAGGGAACATTGTCTACCCCATCAAGGGTTCCAACATCTAAGCCCCGAGATCGAGAGAGGACTAAAATGTGCAGGAGTACAATCATGGTCAACCCTCCCCCAGCCAGAACATGAGGCTCAAAAACCACAGTGCTAGCTTCCCCAATCACTCCATCCCATCCCACTCATCACCCACACAACAGTTCAATTTAATAGACCAAGGTGTTGTAAACCCAGTAAGATAGAATCAGACACATATACAATTTGTCTTACCTGCCACCGAGGAGCCTCCTAGCAGGCAAGAGCGTGGGTCCACCGGAGTAACATCTGCTGCCATAAAATGAGACAAAGGCCATCAAATTAAGATTAGAATTAAAGTTAAAGTTAAAGAAATCGAGAAAAAAAAGTACAGCCAGCCAAGTAAAGAAAGAGTCGAGAGGGGAAAGATGGCACAAACTAATACAGAGTCCAGTCCATGGGGGTTAACAACAGAAATCTGTACTATTAAGGAATGTGAGGCATGACTAAAATGGCACTACGGTGGACCCATCAATTGTAAAAGAAAGTTAAACTATACAGTTTATCCCCCTAATTAACTCGGTATAATATTAAGCTAACATTCTCTCCTGAAAAGCGGCCCCCGTGTGTTCTCCAATATGGTACAGACTATAGGGGAACCAAACTACGGTGGGACCGGTCCGCCTGTTATCTAGATACTCAGAAAAAAGATACCCAGATCAAACAGTCCCCCCAACCCCCAGTCCGTGGAAGGCTCTAGTCAGAGTGGAGGAGGGAGCCAACAAGAGCAGGCCCCATGCTGGAGCAGCAAGTCCAAAACAGGAGGGCCTACAAGGTTTGGAGTCTGGGCACCACAGGAGACAAATCGGATACCAGAATCAACCAGGAGAACCAAAATCAACTGGATGAACAGTCTTTTGATAAAGTTCAACCAAGGTAGGGAATACAAACATCAGACAATTGTCCTCTAAAGCAGCAGAGCAAGATAAAAATCTTCAGTTGGAGGCAGCCATTCAGGGTTTTTTGAAGAGGGCTGGTAGTCGGGTAGCTAGGTCATCAGAAGCCTGAGTTAGAGACTCATATGAGTGCCAGGTGCCCTCGATGTGTACTTGCAGGCGGGCTGGATAAACCCTTTTAAACTTTCAGGCCTGCTGCAATGAATTTGTTCACGATGGGGTGAAAGGCAGCCCGCTTTTGCCTTGTTTCTAGGGGGAGGTCTTGCATAAAGTGTTGGTGCTTCCCTTCCCAGAAAATAGCTTGTAGCTCCCTAGTTTTTGTCAAAACATGCTGTTTATCTAAATAGTTCAAAAATTTAATTATGATGGGTCGTGGAGGAGCAGTGTCCAGTGGTCTTGGCCAGAGGGAGCAATGGGCCCTTTCTATAAGATAAGTCGGGGTATGAAGAGATGGGCCCACGACTTTAAGCAGTAACTTCTGAATAAATGTTATTGTTGAGGTTCCTTCCTCAGATTCTGGCAAACCAAAAATTAGAATATTATTTCTCCTACTACGCCCCTCGAGGTCCTCTGTCTTTAGTTGGAGCTTACTGATCTGTTGCCTAAGCTTGTGGATCTCTTGGTCAACTTTGTCCCACCAGGTTTCCAGAGAGGCAGTGCGCGCTTCTGAGTCAGAGAGCCTGCGGCCCATATCTCCCATATCTACCCGAAGTGACTTCAGCTCGGCAGCAATATCGGAGAGGGTTTTCTTGAATGGGAGCAATTCTTGAAGAAATCTATCTTCTGTAAGCAGGACAGCAGGGGTAGCGGGACCCGGTGCCTTAGTAGGCTGCAGGGTTTGTGCCTTGCATTTTTTGGCTTGTTTCTCAGGAGTAGCTGGTGATGTGTGATGTGGCAGGGCCTGTTTCAGTCGCAGCAAAAATGCAGATAGTGATGATCCAAAGTTGGAAATATAGATTCAGAAAACAGGCAGCAGCAAAAATCTGCATCCGTTGATCCTTATTAGCAAGTCTGGGTAGCAGATGAAGGTAGATGGGTGAGTAGGGTGGCAGGAGCTGACAGTAGGAGCAGCTATGGAGCTGAAAGCATCACATGATCTCCCAGTAAGATGGTTTATAATCTGAGCACAACATACTTGGTCACGCCTCCTGATGAAGGGGTAGCAGCGCCCCAAAGCACCGAGGCTGGAAGGGTTGTGGAGCCCTAGATTTACTTATATTTAATTCTTAATGCATAGTCCATCATTTGTATTTATTTTGAAGCTTACACTTTTCAAAAAAAAAATAAAATAAAAAGAATACTCTACCTGAATTATGGCTCTGGAATGCTGGATTTTATTCATTATTTTATAGGAGTTTTTTTTTTTTTTTTAATATAAAATCTCACAACCCTTCACTTTAACATTTAGCACCTCAACCAGAAACGCAAACAACCCACTTACCAGTGAATCCTGCACACCTATCCCTCACTGAGAATGGTCTTTTCAGTCAGTACTGGTACCCAGCACAGACTCTTGTTCCCAGATGCACCTATTAAAGCAGTTTCTTCTTTTTTTTCCCCAAACTTGCTGTCCAGCTGCTCTGGTTCTCTTAACCTACTTCCTCCCAGCTCTCTATTCCCCTTGTGCTCCAAGATGCAGCTCCCCACTTTGGAGTCCCCCTCCTGCCCCACCATCAGCCTGTTCAATCAGTCATCCTGATGCTAGTCCAGCAGAAGCTACCAGTAAGTGAGCTTGCTGAGTCAGAGGAAGGACTGCTTTGTGGGAACTCACAGATCATCGCAGGACCTTTCCAACAGCTGTGGCCAGGGGGGAATGTTTACAGTACACTGTGCACCAGTTTTGTGGTACTGGCAATGCTGCTGTGGCGATCAGGGGAGTTACTGTACAGTTATGCTTCAGAGAAGCATAACATGATGTGACACGGTTGACGCGATGGCCCTAAGTGTTGAACTGTTCTAATACCAGGCCAGGTAACAATTACTAAAATTCTTTAACAAACAAAAAAAAAGGGGAGTGGCTTATATGTGAGGTTGACATATGCTAGTATATATAGTATCTGATATGCTGATGAACAGAGGGCTATGTTTCCCAGCATCCTCAATATCCCATTTGTCATTACAACTACTAACGTTATTACTTAAAATAAAAAGTTTAACTAAAAAAGAAACACCCGTCCTGTAGTTCAATGGTGGAAAGAGCTGCAAAGAAACTGTTGCCATGGGGAGTTAATGTGACCATTCCACTATGTAATATATGGTTACAGGCAACAACCAGCATCAAAAGAACATCTTGTACTAAAAGGAAGAGAAAAGACATTATCCAAGGTCCTTCAATGCTATAACCTTTCAAAAGCAATTTATATTATAATAACTGGGGAGCATTTTCTCCCGTAGAGAAACCCAGTTATAATTCACCGTTATGAGCACACACCGGGTTTCTCGCTCCACGCATGCTCTACCCGCAATCTTCCCACCGACACTGAAAACCCAAGGACTGCGTCTACATTTCCCAGCCATACCGGACTCCACAGCCAGTAAGTTTACACTTTACAGCCATCAACTTCAGACTTGTTCACTGCATTTATTTTCTTACTTGCAAGAATCCATAAAGAAAATGTAAGTTTAAACAAGTTGCACTTTGGCCCGAGCACGAACCAGGCAATGGACGGACAGCTCTTCAAGCCTACCCAGCTGAACGGCAATGCATTTTATTTTATATAGTTGCTGTGGCGAGAACGTGCCCCAGCAATTACATAAAATAAAACATGGGTTGATGCCTTTATCTTGAGATTTTACACCCCCCAGTTTTGGATGCTTAAATAAACCCTGGTAGCATCCAACACCTCAGGGAGGTGTACAATCCCGTTAAAACACACCACCCCATGTATTATTCTATATATAATAACTGGGAAGTGCTTTCTCCCATAGGGAAACCCGGTTATAATTAGTCATTACAACCAGCTGGTTATAACAGTGAATGCGAGACGGGTTTTCCTCGCTCCAAACAGTACCCACATGCACACAGCTTTCTGTGCACTTTCTCATCACTGACATTGGTTGCTTTATATTTATATAATTGCTTGGCAAAAAAATGATCCACAGCAATTGTATAAAACAAGACATTAGACAGTGTGTAAAACTCAAATTTTACATACACCCTTGGTGTCCGATACTTGTATAAATCCCTTGAGCTTAGCTCTCTGGTTTATGTAGCAATCCAACATCTCAGGTGTGTGTAAAATTCTCATTAAACACACTACCGCATGTACAGTATTATTCTAGATATCATAACTGAGATTTAGGTACCTCATCCCTGACGAGGACAGCTGCAAAGGATGTTATGACCCTGAATTACCACTTGTGACAAAGAAAAATATGTAACATAAAACTCTATATATAAAAAAAAAATTAGCATGTCCTCAGTCTCTGCTAGTATGTTAACTACTCATTAAGGAAAGCATAAAAACTGTCTGCCAGATTCCAAGGCACTTTTTCCTTAAAGTTTAGTCAACCTTGGGGGTTGGTCTCTGCAGACGACCTTTAACCGTCTGAGCAAAATAAAACTTGGCCCACACATCCTGATACAGCTGTAAAACCATAAGTATTTTAGAGACAAACAATGATAACCACCAATTAGCACAGCCAATTTAACTGGAAGACATCCCAAAGAAGCTTTCAGCCTTGACATTATATTTTCATGTTCGAGCTGCATTTTACAATGATGGGTCAAGGCGAGGGCTGTTTTGATTTCTTTGTTTGAAGGACACTATCAAGTTTTCTGGACCCATTTCAAACACTTCCTACTGTGTCCCTAATCCAACAGAAAATAAATCACTGAATTCTTCCATCCCATGAAAGTTGCAAAAATTAGATCTAGAATATACATTTTTTCATACGAGATCTAGTTTTCAGCAGTCTACACCATTCAGACAGTGAGCACTCCACTACAGGGGTGCAGTCTGTGAAAATGAGGTGGCAAGTGCTGATAACTGATGGGGGCCCAGCAACGCCAACCCCACTCTAAATGAGAGAAATTTCCATGCAGTGACAGTGGTGGAGGTTTGGGCCCAATGGTTGAAAAAAATGTGGGTAAAAATCAGAAAAAAAACTAGGTCTAATGGAAAGTACAGATTTCACCAGTACAGAAACTTAATACTTTCTTATTGTTCACTTTTCCATCTTTCAGCTATTGTTACAGACTGGATGTACCGCTGTGAACCCCTGTCAAGTGGAAGGTAGGCCATTTCCAGACAGGCTCCGACGTTTTCCCTTTTTTCCCCTCGTCTTACACTGTCTCTGCTTCCTTCTCTAGCATAAGCAGGCAGCTGCATGCCAGCGTAACCCAACATCCCAAAGCCAGGATGTGTGGCCCTGCTTTGCCAATCTGCACCAGATGTCCCAAGCTCAGGGTATGAACCAGAGTTGTCTGGATGGCAGTTTAAATAGCAATTACACTACTACACTGGGCATCCAGAAACTGACCTGCTCTTTGTTTAACTTAAAAAGATTCTCTCTTTTACATCCACTTGCTTGAAACATTTTCCAGTTCTACCAAATTGTAAGTATTTTCATGTTTTAAACTAGTTTATTCCTCAAGAAAAAAGATGAATGCTTCCTGCTACTTAGAATAGCTTAGAAAAAACACTGCAGATCTTACCAGGGTCAGGTTTAAGGCAGCACTGAGAATATATTACAGGGGTGCAGACAAAATAGCCCAAAATTTGGCACGTGCGGTCATTCCGCCAGTGTCTCAAGATGTGGAAAGTTTTCTGATGGCATCTTGTATGGTTTTTGAGATATGGAGTGGTAAAAAAAAAAAAAGAAAACTCTTTTTCCTATTGGTTAACATGAGCCTTTTTGCACTCATCTACAGCCCAGACAGAAAGATATTTTTTTTTTGAAATTTTCAGGGATGATGGGGTCTGTGCTAAGGGTGTACCTTTGGATAGTGTGGTGAGACAATATCACACCAGTTTTGAATTATAACTTTTTTTGTGACAGCTGCTAGATATGTAGATAAATGAAAACAGTTCAAACTGTTAATTTTTAAGGATTTACTTGTCGTGCTCAGAGAAATACTGTTTGTGCTTCCACCATCTTGTTTTTGTCCTGTTTTAAAAAAGTTTTTCTACCCTTGCGGAGGTTGGTGTTGTTATACCTGGAAAAAGCATGCTTTATTTGTATTAAGCTGCAGCTAAGAAAGCCACAACTCGGCAGTGGCACAGATCAGTTGCCCCCACGATTACTCAATGGCATGCCATAGTTAATGAAGTCTACTATTTAGAACATACAACTGCATATCATCTCAATCGCACTAAAAAGTTTTAACTAATTTGGAGACCTTGGGTATTTTATATTTCACAAGTTGTTGAGGCATTCGTACCATGATATTCCAGCATAGCGATATGATTTATTGGTACTGGATTTCTCTCCTTACCCTACTTGTTCCCTCCCTCTTCCACACACACCCTTTTCTTTACGTTTAGGCGTACTGATAAAAAAAATATAACTACCACCTTAAAATATGTTACTTTTTTTAACTATGATAAGATATTGCTGTAAATGATATTGGATATGCTATGCCTTTTTGATTTTTGTACCTCTCGCTGCTAATAAATAAACACTATTAAAAAAAAAAAAAGGTTTTCTACCAAGTACTGCCTGTTAACTAATGAACAAGACCGTTATCAGGTTTCTGTTACATACTTTTTTGGATTCTTTTATTAGTATTTTAAAATCTACACTGCAAACATCAGTTAGTGTGGAGAGAATAATTTCCCCCATCACTCGCTTAGGTAAGGACAGTTCGAATAGAAAATAACCATTCACAGTTCTTTACAGTTCAAACTTTACTGTTCGAACTGTTAAGACTGTGAACAGTAAAGGTCCATGCCAGTTTGAACTGTCATAGCTCTCTGGTGTCTAGCAGCACTCCCTACCTGCCAATTTCTGTCCCCTGAATACAATTATATATTCCCCGGTAATCAGTGGTCCCTCCCCGGCCACATTTCTGATCACTGTCCCTGATGTTTTTTTTATTCCCTGGTAGTCCAGTGGTCCCTCCCCTGTTCTCCGATACAACTGGGGTGAGCGTTAGGGTAGACAACCCCAAGGTAGACTCCACCCCTCATTCACTTCAGGGGTGGGGCAGAGATTTTAGGGTTGGAAATCCTAATGTTGAATTTCCCTGCTTTTTACAGTTTGATAACAACCCTAGCTGGTGCATTTACATAGTGTGAGTATAGACACACACACACACACACACACACACACACACTTTAATAAGCTTATTAAACTTCTCATCTCAATTCACCAGAAAGCTAGTGGAGTTAAAACCCATTTTCAGTCATGCCTCACAATTAAACTATAACAAATAAAAGTATGTTCAGTATGTGCAACAAACTTACAGTAACAAGCATGTTTCAATAAACACAAGCAGTCTATAATTGGAAGCCTCCTGTCTAGACCCTTTCTTATATAAAGGAATAACTTCCACCTGCCTCCATTCCTCCAAAACTTCCGTCTTATCTATGGAGTATTGGAATAAGTAAGCTACGGGGGCTGTCAATACATCGGCCAACTCCTTTAACACCCTAGGTTGGAGGCCATCAGGTCCCTGGGCTTTATTTCGATTCAACGCTTTTAATCTGTCCCTCACTTCATTAACCTCAATTTTAAGTGATAGGCCTGCATTCTTAGCCTGATGTTTCATGGTATTATACGTTTTTGGGTTGTACACTGAGGCAAAATATGTATTGTAATGGCACGCCATACCCTTGTCATCTATTATTAATTCGCCATTTGGTTGCTTTAGAGGCCCGACTGTTTTATTATTACCTTTTTTATTATTTATATAGAAAAAAAAAGATTTGTAATTATTTTGAACTTTAGTTGCTAGTTTATATTCATAATCTGCTTTTGCCTTGCATATGCTTAATCTGCATTTTTTAAGTTCAACTCTATATTCTGTCCAGCTTTCCAACTGCCCACTTTTCTTAGCATTACAGTATGCCTTATTTTTGCTTTTAATATTTTTTCTACAGTAGAAGTAAACCAAGGTGTTTTGGGGGGGATTTTGTAGACTTCTTAAGAACTAGGGATAAACTCCTGTACCAGAGATTTAATTTTATTACTTAGTATATTCCACATATGATGTAACGTCTGTCCACTTAAGTCAGACTGCCATTCCCAAGATGCTAAATGTGCCCTTATACTGTTAAAGTCAGCCCTACTGTAACTGTATGCTACTGAGATACTAGCCGGCTTAGTTGTAACCTTACTAATACAAAACTCCACCATATTGTGATCGCTGAAGCCTAGAGGGTGTAAGGCCCTACAATCCTGGATATCATAATCCAAATTACTAAGAACTAAATCCAAGGTATGGGAACCCCTAGTATGGTCTAACACACTCTTCTTATGACCCCACCTCATGAACAAGGGTGGCGAAAATGTTCAAATCCCACCCAAAAGGTGATTTCGCCAACTGACTGCGAAATCACCGTGACTTGATCTGCGAAATTCCACCATCACTGGTCATGAGGTGGGGTCCAAAAAGGTCGTGTTGAAAATCTGAGGTCAAAATATGCAAAAATGGTAAAGTTATGCATAAAAGTTCAAAACCCCATTGAAATACATTGAACCGCACTTACCTTGGTTTCTCATATTACAGTAGGCGGTTCCAGCAGCAAGACATGTCTTTGATCAGAGAGTGGATCTTCACCCTGGTACCTGTTCAGGTGAGTGAGGGTGTGTGGGGGTGGGGTGCAGCGTGGTGGGTGCCCAGTGGAAGGTTGGAGGTCAGATCGGTGAGGACTGTTTTTTTTTTACAGGTCAAACAAAATATGGGGGTGGCAACCAAAGGGTGGGGGGGTGCCACTAGACACCAGGGAAACAATAAAAAAAAAATGGTGAGGGCAATTGGAGGGTTGGGGGTGCCACTAGACACCAGAGAAGCATTAAAAAATACTGAGACTGCAATCGGAGGGTGGGGGTACTGCTGGACACTAGGGAAAAACAGAGATTTATGGCTTAGAAGTAAGTGCAAAATTATTTTTCATTTGCAGGAATACTTTTCAACTTCAAACAAAAAAAAGGAAATGAAAAAGGATCCCGTCACACAAAAAACAGAATTAAAAAAAAAAAAAAAAAACTAAGTCCAAAATGTTTTTCCATATGGAGGGATCCTTTTCGTCTAAACAAAAATAGCATACGAAAAAGGACCCCTTCAAACGAAAAAAGAATTAAAAAAAAATGTAAATCCAAAATCCTTTTTCATTTGAATGGATTCTTTTTCATTCACATGAAAAAGACCGTATGGAAAAAGCAGAAAAAACAAGTCCAAAATCTTTTTCCATATGAAGGGATCCTTTTTTCTATGAACGAAAAAGTCCATACAAAAAAGCAGAAGCAAGTGACAAAAAAGGATGGAAAAATTACAAAAAAAAAAAAAAAAAAAGATGCATTTGGGGGTCATTTTTCCACCAGAGATGTGCAAAATCCACCTAACGGAGTCCCAATGAGCAAGACACATGTGTTGGTCTCTGTGAAGGGTGTCATTATTGGGGGTTTAGAAATTTTATTTAAAAAAAAAAAAAAAAATCAGACAAGAAGAGGGCAGCAAACGAAAAGGTATTTTTCCCTCACGAAAAAGGATTATTTTTTCATTTCATACAGCTATCTTGAGGTGTTTACTGAGCATGCTCAGAACCTATATTTTAAAAATTAATAACTCTGGAACAGAATAATATTTTCACCAAACCAGCAAAAGGCAATACTGTGGGGCAGACCCTTTCCATCCTGAAAACTTCAGACCAAAATTCCAAACCATATGGGCACAAGGCAATGACAAAACAACAGTTAAAGCAGTGATTTGTAATGTTTTTGTCACTATTCAGATCTCATAATCCGCAGTTCCAACTGTAACAAAACTTAGCATGTCAAGAGATCTACCCCACGAGACCACGCATGCAAACGTTGGTGCAAATCCACTGCATGGTTGTCAAGATATCAAAGTGCAACATTTGAGGTTTAATATAGAAATCTGGCCCAGTGGTGCTGATGGTTGAGGTGCTGGACACCACACCTCGTGCCATACTGGCGACCCTGGTTCGGTGATGGACTTGGGTAGCCGGGGTCGGCAGGAGAGGGAGAGGATAGAGCATCCAGAGGACAGCTTTCCTCTCCTTGGGGAGGGATCCAGAGTTGCTTGGTGTCCTGACAATCCCCGATAGAGATCGAGGGTACTGCAGGTACACCAGCGCCGGTAAGGGGACGGAGTGTGGCAGACACCAGCAGGGCAGCCGTGTGCAGGTGTCACTGCATGCCGCACTCCAAGGGAGAAAAAACAAGAAATACCCCCGCTTCCCGGATAGGTGACGGCATCCTCCAAGGCCCCCATCGTCACACACCTAATGTCAGGCACAATCCTCCAGCTCTCCAGATTCCCCTGACTTGCCCTTGTCCAGTGATGGTTGCGTTCCCGGGCTATCGGACAGGGTAGGAAGGGAAGTGTCTGTCCCAGATTTCCCAGAGGAGAGAGAGCTTCAGACCAGGCAGTAGAGGGTTGGAGGCGTGAGAGGGACACTCAAGAAAGTTCCAAGATAGTGGGAGATAAAAACAGTTAAGAAAAAAAAGCAACAACATAGAAACCCCTACTCAACCCTAAATACAGTGGCACGACTGTACCACTATAACACACACATATATGTATATAAACCACGACAGGGTGTGCATTATAGGATTTTAACACACACCCTGGGGGTGTAGTAAGGTACCCCTCCCCCAAGGAAGTGAGTTAATATCCTATGGTGCACACACTGAAGGGGCTTATTACAATTATAAAATGGCTCTAAGAAGGTTTTTGGGGGAGAAAAATGAGATTTGGCACCTGACTGCATTTATAGTGATTTAATGCACGGTCAGGTGATGTTTCTCAGCCAATTACATTTCTAGATTTTTCTTGCCACTTTATAACTATATATTTATTAATATTATTTATATAGGCAGTTGCACTACCGCTCACTATGCTGACAACTCAGGTTCAGGAATGAGTCTGAGTTGTCAGGGGGTGGTCGGGGGGAGGATTGAGCATCCCAGAGGATGCTCTCCCCTCTAGGGTAGGTGGGTCTCCTTCCTCGCTGCAATACTGCCACCTGGGTGACCACAGGTGGCAGTGCAGCACAGGATGCTGCAGGAGGGACTGATGCAGGATGAGGATCCGGTGCAGAACACACACTCTGCATGCACATGCGCCAAGGACCTCCCAAGTGCCTTGTTCCCATGCATGGTAGCATGACAAGGACTACATAGGAAGGTGGGGGACTCCCCTCTATCCCACCCGGGTGGGCTGATTAGAAGCAGCATGGAGACATGCCATGGCACAGGAAAACAGGGTCTAACTAAAACAGGTACCTTGGGGTTCCTGTGGGAATCTGGGTCAGTAGAGAGAGGCGTCATAAAGAAAGAATATTAAAAAAAGATATTATTAATACAGGACAGGCCCACTAACATTAAACATCTCGTTTACAGGGACACACACTGTTGATTTTGGTAAAGTACAGTTACAAAAACAGATACAATAAAAAAAAACACTGTAGGTACTACACAGAAAGAATTTAAAGCATTTTAAGTGCTTTGCATGGTTAGAGTTAATGCTGTGATGCAGGAGCCCAGCTACAGTATGTCAAAGTCATCATTTCTGTGGACAGGACAGAAAGTGTGATGAAGCTGTTGTCTTACCAATGAGCAGTGAAGCTAATGAGAGCTAATTAAATGTGCTGACAGGGATCCTGTTGATCTTTCCAATGAGTAGTGAAGCTAATGAGAACTAATTAAATGTGCTGACAGGGATCCTGTTGAACTTTGAATAATTTCTCTGTAAACACTTTATATAAATGTTCAGCTGTACTCTTGTCAGCCCGACCAATCTGTTCTCACTGGTTTTACTGCAGGCTGTTGATCTGGTAAGGTCAAAATACCATGACAACACTATTTTGGTCCAAAAAATAGAGGACTTCAGATCACTTTCATATTTTAAAGGTACGGTTCTTTGTTTTACTGAGGCTACAGTACTTATTCAGCCTAAGCTGACAAGGGCAAAACAATGCAGAAGCAAAGAAGTTGCTTGCCATGCCCTCACTCTAGGTTTGTGCCCCGAGCCCGGAACAGCACTGCAGGCCGACAAGAACAGGAGGACTGAGCATTCCCACGGGCTTCTCTCCTCTGGTCTGGATTTAATCCTCTCCTACAACACTGACCTCTGGTGCTCATGGGGACACAGTGCTGTTGGGGATGGATGGGAACTAGAGAATCAAGGATAGGGAGGACTTGGGTTTTCACCAGGGGAGGTGAAAAGATGGTGGGCAGGAGAAAATGTCAAAAAGGGCCCCTCCCCAGAAGATGCCGCTAGCTGGGCCAGCCCCTTTATCTGGCACGCCACATCTCCTCCTCTGCATCCCACTGGATTTCATTTATCCCCTCTGCTGAGAGTAGGATTCAGAGGTTTCCGGGATGAGTAAATGACTGTGGTTAGGAAGCCAGAATATTAGTTCATACCTTCCTGCGAAGGTCAGTGGGCAACTGTGTAGAAGCTCAAGGATGTTTGAGAGACTTTGTTTAGGAGGATAAAACAGAATACAGAAAGAAATGCAACTTGACAATCCAGTTACTGAATCACTACAGTGGCAGTTAAAATAATCGATTGGGCCCAGCCCAGTGGTGCTGGCTGGTAATTCATCTGACTGCTACACAGGAGTCCCAGGATCGAATCTTGATCCCAACTCCCATGTCTGGGCTGGAGGAGCACAGGGCACAATGCAGAGACATTGCAAACTGCCCAGAAGGGAGAAAGAGTAGAACCACCATGGCCCACTGCTCCAGTGCCTCCCATGGTGCATCTAAGTGGAGTGGAATCACTGAAGTTGTAGATGAACACACTATGTCAGCCTCCCCCTGCACATAGGAAAATGCTTAGGGGATCCTCCAGATGACTGGGTTGGGAGGAGAAAAAAAGAGGGTCCTACCCACTCACCTCTGAGCAACCAACACACTAGGTCCCCTTTTCTCCCTGTCCTGCGGAACTAAGGACTATTTCTGGAAAGGAAGCAAGCAGTGGGAGGACTGGAAACAATGAAGGGGCTTTGGTGTGGCAGTGCCAGGAGCAACAGGCATGAGCAAGGGGCAGCTGGAATGGAGCTGGGAGTGATAATGAAACCGGAATGCGAGGCAGGGTGGGTAAAGAATAAAGTGTAAACTTTATTTAGAAATGCCTGCCAGGAAAAGCAAACTGGGTCACAATTTGCTTCCATGTGTGACCTGGGGAAAAGTTACATGGGATACGAGTTACTACAGAAAAAAACAATATTAGGAAAAATACACCACTAGCAAATACAGACACAAATTTAGGCAATAAGCAGAAAAAAAAAACAAGCAATATAAAATGACAGCCACAAGCAAAACCTAGAGCCCAAAGACTGCTGCAGTAGAACTGAAACCCAAAATACAGTGTTTAAAATATTTCCTATGTTCAGGGAAATCCACAAAGCTGTCTGACAAAATCCACGCAGAAGACTTCCCATCTTTTGGCTCTGGAGGCAGCCATGCCGCTTGTATAACTCTCCTAGCCCCACTGAGGGAAGTATTCCCAAAGCTGGGTCAGTATATGCAATTAGGAATTGGAAAAGTGAAAGTCTGTTTACCCTTAGTCTTATATACAAGTAGTTATCTGATCACTGGTCATGTGTCCCAAAAAGTAACATTCCGAGCATCAAAAACGTGTAAATATTGCCCCTTAGCTTAGCATCCAGTGGATGCAGTTGGGAAGTGGCCAAATTGGTTAGACGTGTTACAAGCATGTCAATCAGCAGCATCTGTGGCACTCTGATGGAAAATCAGAACTGCTGCAAGTGTCAGAAAATGCAACTCTGGGACTGAGATAAATGCTGCAGGTAAACTGAAACTCCTTACTCCCTCATTTTGCTGACAAATACTGTATGCCTGTTTTGTCAGAACTCTGGTTCTGCCGCTGTATTGCAATATAAATTTCCAAGCCTCCTGCCCATTTCTTCTTCCCCCAAGGTAATGATACTCATCGTAGAGACACACTGAAGGCCCCTCTAGTACACAGTATATGTCACAAGCCTCTGAGCATACCTATGTCACACTTTATTTGTAGCAATATCTTTAGGGAATCAACTGCATACAAAACTGGTATTATGATGCCAATTATTCATTTTTAATTTGTATTGTGTCCCTATGGGAAAGCCCACTCAGACCACATCACAGAAGGAACACAGATATACAATAGAGTGTACTACATAAAACTATTATGCTTGCTCAGGTATCTCCAGTGTTTAAAACAGGCTATCGTAGTAATATCAACAGCTATAGGTCAGTTTCTTCCTACAGCTGTTAAGCTACTTGGAAAAAACTAGTTTCAAAACAACAGAGTATCTTTTTTATTAGAAAATAACTTTCTTTGTATTAATCAGGTTTATTACTGAAAAACAGTACTTTGACTGCAGATACACTAATTATTATTAACCTGAGGCTTGCCATGGATAGGGGCATACTGAACGAAGAAATCTTTCTGGGTCTGTGTAAAACTTTCGATACGGTTGGTCATAAAATACTCTTAAAAGACAGATGTCTTGAAGTCTATTACTCTTCCCTGAAATAGTTTAAAAGCTACCTATATGATAAGACAACAATTTTGTGATTCAACGCTCCGTTTCAGGCCCATAATTAATTTCCCATTAATGAGATCAGAAAAAGAACAGTTACGTAAGAACTTACCAAAACAGTAGATCTTCTAGGGATCTCAAACATCAGGTCACACCATAGGAACTTCACAGTCTGTGATTTTCCAGCAGTATCACAGGGGCCGCCCAAGCCGAAGTCCCCTACCAACATCACCAACCCTATAAAGGCACGAGCGGCCCCACTCCCTCCTCAGTTGTTGCCCCCGGAGACTAAGGGGGCAAACCCATGCCATGGAGTACCGAAATGAGAGAGAGAGAGGGGCCCAGGCCAAAATAAAAGGCTGGTTAGACCAGTTAGCCAGCTCTGAGATGAGGGCCCCATACGAAAAAGGGGATAAGTGGGAGGGAAGGCACACCTGATTACTGAGATCCCCTTGAAGATCTACTGTTAATGTAAGTTCTTACCTACCTGTTCTGTCTTCTTCAGAGGTATCTCAGTCATCAGATCACACCGTAGGAATGAGTCTCAAGCAGTCAGAGGTGCAGCAGAACAGTCTGGGAGGAAGGCCAGCCAAAGCGTATGATAGGAGACCCTGCAAAACAGCATGGTCGAAGCCTGCTTGGGCTCTAGAAGCAATGTCCATAGTGTAGTACTTGGTGAAAGTATGGACAGTACTCCAGGTGGCAGCAGCGTAAATGTCAGCGGGTAAGACCCCTTCAAAACAGGCCACAGAGTTAGCCATGTGCCTTTGTTGAATGGGCTTTCACCATCCCTGGCAACATTTTTCAATAATCCCCCCTTTCCCTTACCTCGTACCCCTCTCCTCCAGCCATTCTCATTCCTCTGTCTACTCCTATTCTTTCCTCTTTCCTACCCACCTCCCCTCGCCACGCTGATAAAACCCTATATTCCCCCTACTACAATTTAGCCAAATGTTAACTTGGCTCACCTCGTCTACTCCTGCATACCCCAACTGCCCTCTGCTAACTTGTATTCTAATTTACCCCTGCAAACCCTCTGCTAACTTGTATTCTAATTTACCCCCAGCAAACCCTACAAAGCCTTCCTGGCTAAGCACTCTCCCCTTGCCATCCTGTACTGCCCCTGACACGTACCTTTGCTTGAGGCTACCTGCCTCTTCCTCCCGCCTCCCTCTTCTCTTGACAAGGCCTTCTGGCTGCACCCCCATGATTATACAGTATCTTTGCCAATATCTACCTTTCACTAACCTTGCACCCATTTATTCTTTCTGCCACACCTATCTGCAAATATATTAGATGTTTGCCTTATTGAGTTAATTTTGCCCTTCCTTGCTTCCATGTTATATATAACAATCTCTCACTATTGTTTACTTGCACAGTTTATTGCATTTTGTTTACTTGTACTGTATATTGCCTGTGTTTGTCTCGACGTGGATCCTATGTAAAAGAGCCACTAGCTTAAAGCTGTTAATCCGAAAGTCAAATAAATAAAATAAGAAATAAATGCTTGTTGTAACAGAACACAATACAATGGGCCAACTATTTGGACAAAACATTGTTTGGAAACCTTATCACCCTCTCATCCTGAGGCAAAAGAAACAAAAAAGTTGTTTTGTTTTTGTGTAGTCCTTTGTTTGGAACAGATAGTATTTAAAAATTCTACGCTCATTTTAAAGTATAAAGCAGTGCTTCCCCTGGATTGGCATGCTCCAGAAAATAAACTGGTAGGTGGATAGATTGGTTCACTCAGACACCACCTTAGGGAGAAATTTAGGATCTGTGTGCAAAGACACACCATCTTTGTGAAAATAAATCAGATAAGGCTCCTCACACTAGGGAGCCTGAAGCTCAGATATCCTTAGAGCAGAATTAACAGCAACCAAAAATAACATTTTCCAAGAAAGAAAGTGTAGCTCACAAGTCATGGCTGCCTCAAATGGAGACAGGGTCAATTTCTCCAAAACAAAATTGAAATCCCAAGCCGGGACAGGGGAACGGACTGGAGGTTTCAGGAGCAGGATGCTCATAAGAAAAGTATGGGGCAATCTAGCTGAGCCATGCTACGACTGCCCACGGGCTTGTGAAAGGCAGAAACAGCCGAAAGGTAAACCTTGAGGGAGGAGTACTGGAGACCCGAGTCCAACAGGGAGATCAGATAGTCCAGAATCTGACTCACTGGACAAGTGAAAGGGTTCAGATGGTGCTTGGCAGCCCAGATGGTAAACCTCTTCCACTTCATGGCGTAAGTGAACCTAGTGGAGGGCTTTCAAGCTGCCACAAGGACACCTGTCACCCTCTGAGATGGCTATGTCCTCAGGAGCCAGGCATGCAGACGGAGGGAGTTAAGGTTTGGATGGTCCAAGGGCTCCTAAGCCTTCATCAGCAGATTCCTGCAGAGGAATCGGATGTTCCTCCCCTAACTGTTGCAGTAATGGAAACCATATCTGCCATGGCCAATAGGGTGCTGCTAGGATCATGCAGGTCCCCTTCATCTGCAGCTTGATTAGCACCATCTGAATCAGAGGAAATGAAGGGAAGGCATAAAGGAACCTCCCACTCCAAAGGAGGGACAACACATCTCACCAGAAAACTCCAGGCCTGGGATCGAGCGAACAAAACAGTGGTAGTTTTGTGTTGAGTGGGAACGGAAAAAGGTCCAACTCTGGACAGCTCCATCTGTCAAACAGATCTTCTGTGATGGATGAGAGAAGTTCCCATTCATGCATTTTGGACTGAGTCTGGCCGAGACTGTGCCAGGGTGTTCAGCACGCCTGGGACATGGACTGCTGAGAGGACCAGGCCATGGTCCAGCGCCCAGTACCAGACTCTCATGGCCTCATTGCACAGGTGGTATAAATGCGTCCCCCCCCCCCCACACTTGTTGATATAGTAGACAACACTGAGATTGTCTGACTGGACCAACAGTAGACCTGGAAGGTGATGGTTCTGAAAAGCCTGCATGCCATACAGGACCGCCCACATCTTGAGGACGCTGATATGCAGAAACGCTTCAATCTGGGACCAGTCCCCTGAATCTGAAAAGGACCCAGGTGCACACCCCAGCCCAAACTGGAGGCATCCATAGTGAATCTGCTGGGGTGAACAGATCAGGAATGGGACTCCTTGCAATAGGTTCCAGAGGTCCATCCAACACTGGAGCACCTTGTGGACTGGAGAGGAGACCAGCACTGGCTGTTACAAGTCATCCATGTGTTGGCCCCATTGCACCCAGAGGGTCCACTGGAGCACACGCATGGGCAGTCTGGCCGGGGGAACCGTGGAAATGGCCGCAGCCACGAGGCCTAACAGCATCAAGTACACCCTCGCAGGGACATAATGGCTCTGGGCAGCTACCTGAGCCTGTGAAATAAGGCACTCTGCTCTGTTTTGGGGCAGGAAGGCCCTGCTTTGCACCAAGGACTGCCCCTATATACTGCAGTCTCTGGGATGGAATCAAGACAGACTTGGGCAGATTGACAGTTATACCCAGGGAGTGAAACAGCTGGAGGGTCCTCTCCAAGGTCCAGAGGAGCTGATCTCTGGCTGGAGGTGTGAGGAGTCAGTCATCCAGGCAGGGGAAGACATGCAGGCCTTTTCTCCAGAGGGCAGTAGCTACTGCTGCTAAGCATTTTGTAAAGAACCATGGTACAGAGGATAAGCCAAATGGCAGCACCTTGAATTGGTAATGTTTGCCCAGAAAAAGAAACCACCTGTGCAGAGGACAAACCGAAATATGCAAGTAAGCATCCTGCATATGCAGAGGGCACAGTCAAGTGCCTTGCTTGAGTAAAGGCAGCAGGCCTGGCAGGGTGACCATGCAGAATTTTTTGTACTGGATATAAAGACTGAGATCCTTGAGATCTAGAACAGGCCTCAGATCTCTGGTTCTTTTGGGGACCAGGAAGAACTTGAAGTAGAAACCCCTGTTCTTCTGAGCCCTGGTCACGGCTCTATGGCTTTTTCCACAGAAGGGACTGTACCTCTTCCTGAAGAACCATTACATGGGCCAGAGAGTACTGGAGGAGTCTCTGGGGGCTGTTCTATGAGCTCCAGAGTGTGACCCTGTTCTATAATCTGAAGAATCCAGGCATCTGTAGTTATGGTTTTCCACTGGTTGAGATGGAGGGAGAAATGACCTCCGACCACCACCTCTTGGTCAAGGACAGGAAGATGGGGGTCTGACAAGGCATCAAGCAGAGGCGGATCTGGCTGCAGAGGCTGATCCGCTGCCTCTGGAACGTTTGGCAGCTGGGCCCAAGGAGGAGGCAGTAGGTAGGGCCAAGGAGGCTTTTCCCTTTCCCTGAGGATGGGAGCCTGCTCTGGACTTGTAAGACACCTTGTGAAAGGATGAGCTTTGTCTGTTTCTAGGCTGGGTATGGTAGAGCAAATGGACAGACTCAATAGCCCTGCCAGATGCCTATAAATCATTAATGATGTCCTGGATATCTGACCTAAATAGCTGAGCCACTGAAGGGGGCATTCAGCACCTTGTGCTGGACATCCACTGTGAAGCCAGAGACCCTCAGCCAAGTGTGCCTATGAAGGCAAATGCCTGTGGCAGCAGCCCTGGCACCAGTATCAGAAATGTCATACAAGGCCCTGAGGAAGTGCTTACTGATATCCAAGGTGGCATGCAAAGATTTGAAAACCTCCTGTTTCTGGGAACATTCTGCTTGAGCAGCTGCCTTACCCTTCTTCCAGATGGTATTTTGGTACTTCACCGTATGTGATAGATAGTTGGCAATCCAAAGTCACAAAGTGGAGGAGGCATAAACACTGTTAAACCAAAGGTCGATCCTTCTCGATTCCCTGTCAGAGGGGGAAGGGAATTAAGGCGCTTGGACACCTTGGACCTGTCATGCGCTGCTTTGATGACCACAGAATCAGTCCCAGGTTGGGCAGCATAACAAGGCAGACCCTGGGGGGCATGACAGAGTTTATCTGCCCTGCAGGGCTTGGTGGAAACCATGTCTGGATGGTACCGGTGCCAATCCGCAGTAGTGGCAGTCCTCAGAGCTGGGAGGATAGGAGGAATGGCCCAAGGGGGAGATTCTGGAATCTCCAAGAAGTCCACCAGTTCTCTCCTGGTGGCATCCTCTTCCTCAAAATGGAAGCCATTGGCTGTGGACAGCTGCTTCATGACATTAAAAAAATGTAGGCTCTTCAGGAGGGAACCTGGGAGTATGCTTAACAGAGTCCTCACTCACTGAAGAAGCAGTAGACCTTGTAGCAGAGCTACAGCATGAATTCAGAGACCCCTTTCATTTTCTCTCTTCCTGTATAAGTCTGTTGCAACAGCATTCTTCGTTTCTTCCTTTACTGCCTATTTCTTTATGTTCCCCGTAGACAGGCAGGCCACCTGTCTATCGTTCTCACTATCCCCTTATAGTGGTCTCCTTTTTCTATGCTTTATGCTGTAGAATGCTGCAAACGCCTCACGATCGTGCGCACGATTGCCTCACGAATGTGCGCACGATCGCCTTCGCGAACGTGCAAACACGCCATTATTAAGTTAAAATGTAAAAAGAATCAAAATGAGATCCTTTTGCCAGTATTGTACACCCCTTCTTGAAGAAAGCATTTAGAAACGCTAACCAAGTGTTCATTTTGCCCCAGAGATTGTAAATAGAGTGAACTGAGTAAACACTGTAGTTTGACCATGTTTCAATGTTAATAATCTGTTTTGGGTTCTGAGGTTAAATTGGTAGCCTCTCAAAGGACTATAAATCATTTGCTTGAAATTATTTTGTTAACCCAATGTACACTTGAGAGTTAAAAGGCAGTATTTATATCTGCATGTTTGAAAGAGTTACACAATACTCACAGTATCTAGCCTTCTGCAAAAAACCCTTGTTTAAACTTAGAGAGAGAAAATACCTGTATATGCAGCATTAAAACATGATGCTGATCCTGGGCTGCTCTGTAGTAATGCACTCCTCTTCTATAGAGCTGGCCAGCCTCACCTCTCCCATTTTTATAGGCAGACTTGGAGGGGAGGAGACTAGCTCTGATTGACAGGAAAATGTTATTTCTGAAATTGTAACATAGCCACCTAAAATAAGTGTTATAAGCATTCTGAACCCAAGGGAATAACACCATAAAATATGTGGTTTGGGAATAAAGCAATATTATATGAAATATTTGGTGTTTTTAGGGAAAGTAAGTAATTAAGGGGCGGAGAAATCATATCACATGGTACTCTAGCATTATAAAAGGCTCTCACTTTGTGAAGATCTAGTTAGTTCATTTTGGGGCTCAGCAGGGCGCTGAGCTCTCTGTCTTCCTGGTTCTTTCCAGCTCTAAAATGTGGTATCTGAACAGACTCGGTGATGTTATGTGAACGTCTGGAATAATTTTATTTTATTTTTCAGTTAAAAGACGTATAGTACGCATAATGTTATTTTTGATTTGTTTGGAACTGATCCAATAAAGGCGTCTTAAGTGCATACTCCAACTGGTGTCATCGTGTGTATCCCACGCTCCTGTTACAGACCTATCAGAGAAAAGAGGTTCCTTCTCCACCTTTTCCTCAAGGAGGATGAGGTCAGGGTGGTATTCCTCCTCAACATCAACCGGTTCTAACTTAATGTCCAACAATCAAAGGGCCAACGATGGTCTATGGAGTGCAGCCTGAGAAAGCCTAAATGGCATCAACAATGATGGGGCTGTCAACAGCGCAGGACAGCCAGGTCTGTAAGAACCCAGCTGATGCACCAGGGATATGGTTATCCTGGCCAAACTGTCACTGATGTCGATGGCAGGAGAAGAGTGCATCAACGGTGGAGGGATCGCTGGCAGAGGGCATGGATGAGCCATATGTCGGGTCTTGAGAACCCGAGGACCCTGACGTCCTACAGCCTGAAGAAGCATCAGGCTGTGACAGAGGGGCTGGCATCAACTACGCAAGAGTCCACAAATGGGGGTGGGGGGCCGATGACCTGAGGGTTGATGGCTGGCCTCCCTGAGAAGCAGGAGGAGGCACTGTCAGTAGGGGCCTGGGAGAAGCAGAGGCCTGGACAGCAGAGTGTGTTGGTGCAGCCACAGCTGACAGAGTGCCCCCCAAAAAGGAAGAAGAAGCCATCAGGGATTGGGAGCTCTGCTTGGGGGGCAGTCCTGTTGACAGTCTTTTTTGTGACTTTTTCTTGAGGGCTTGGCTCAGGCCTTCAAAGCCTGAGAGCTCCACTAACCCACCGGCACCTGGGAAGGAGGTACCCCGGAGGACCCCTGCCCAGAACTGGCTACCTGTTGCTCCATCAAGAATTTCTTCAGCCTTTTTGCATTGCCTAAGAGTTGTGAGATTAAATTTCTGGCACAGCTTACAGTCAGAGACATTCTGGTCAGGTCCAAGACAGCAGACACAGAGTTTGTGGTCGTCTGAAGAAGCAATCTTCTTTCTGCAGTGACAGTGGTGGAAGAGAGATGTGGAAGGAGCAACTCTCGACATAAACGAGGAAAAGGAATCTTTTTTTTTTTTGTACTTTATTTTTTATTATTTTCAATGTAGGTATACATTACATTCCAAGCAGAGACATTTCAAATGATAGTTACAAATTTGACACATTGAGGATGCCACCCCTCTAAAATCCCTATATATTGATTATTTTGCTGCTTTAAGATACGTCCTGGGGAAGGAGTTAATTATAATATACAAGTTTTCATACAGATTTGCTAGGTATGACGCCCATGAGCAGCATGGAAAAAATTACATTAGTTTTAATATACATTTTCCCCTTATTTAAATATCCCCCAGAAGGGGTTATTAAAAGAACCATGCTTTAACTGTAAAAAAGTATCACAATCTGTGATAATTCTAATATGGTCGTGCCACTTTGAATTAGAATACCTCTACTATGGGAACATCTATATCCATTACTAAGAGGCTGTAATTATCTGATCTCCCAAACCTAATTAAAAAAATAACCAAACTTTAGAAGACTTATATAGAGTCCAATAATATTTCAGTCGCTCAGGTGTTTACTGTTAAGTCCTGACAAATTAGATCTAAGCATTTCGAAAATGGTAGTCCCATCATAAACTCTGTTAGAGTACTCACTCGAATCTCTCTCTGGACTTAAACAAGCTTTCATATTTATTAATATAAAGTTCCTCTCTTTTCCCCAGATCTTCATTGGAGAAATCCTAGCTGTACCTTCATGTCTCACCGTCGTCTGAGGAGCTCTCACCCTGGTTTGCCTCACGTCTTCTTCTTGGTACATGACTCTGGACCCATCAATTAGCTTCCTTCACTTCCGAAAAGATGAAGATCTTCCCCTGGTTCATTATTCTCAGCCGGGCTGGAAAAATTACACTGTGTTGGATCCCTGATTCACGTAAGAGTGCCCTGGTCCCGTTGAACTGCTTTCGTCATTGTCTGGTAGTAAAACTGATGTCTGCATAGAGTCTGATAGTTTCCCCCTCGCAAAGCAATGTCCAATTTTGTCTAGCTAGGGCCAGCAAGTAGTCCCTTGTAGCTACTCCGTCGGTGATCGTTAATACAGTACGAGGAGCTTCAGAGTTATCTGGCCTACCTTTATCTGCGATCCGATAGGCCTTCTGAATGCCCTAAATGCGTGGGCTTGCATCTTTACCGAACTGTTGTTGGAGCCATTCATGTAAAAATAGGACAAGGTGATCTCCCTTGCAACCCTCTGGGAGCCCTAGAAAACAGATATTAGGAGCCCTTGTCTGGTTTTCGAGATGCATTTGGAAATGTCTGTTCTCCTTTATTGCACCATTTACTGTGCCCACTGCTGCTTCTGACCTTTTTTTATCTGAGGATTCTACAGACATCAGGTCATTTTTGTTTCTAGGTTGGTAGCAATTCCATCTATTTTTTCTGCCAGGTCATAAACAGAGGTGATTAATCTGTTTATTTTGAAGCCAAGGGATTGTAGAGTTACTTCCCCCTCATTTCTAACGTCTGTAATTCGTTGTTGAGGTGTGGACTGCGTGGTAGAGGGACCGGGAACATTATTAGTTTTTGCTCCTTCATGGAGCGATCGATCCTTTCCAGGATTTCCCATATTGTTCCTCGAGTCTTCAGATTACTGTTTTTGTGTTTAGGTATGTTCGAAATAGTGCTGAAAATACTTATTTAACTTCCCAAATTCGAAGATACAGAGGAGGCTCTAATCAAAAGTGGCCATTTTGCTGGGGCTCTCTAGTGCCCCCCCAGAAAAGGAATCTCGTGTTTAAAAGAGATTCGTAAAGCTAGGGTAAAGGAAAAAATTTATAGACAAAAATGGTGCGAACTGGGAGTGAGCTTCCACAGAGACCCATGCGAACAAAGTCGACGGCAGGAAAGAGCTGAGGAGGGAGTGGGGTCACTCATGTCTTTACAGGGGTGGTGTTGTTGGCATGGGTGGCCCCAGTGGTACTGCTGGAAAATCTTTCATATGGATCCTGCTTCACCGTTGGTGAAGCTTCTCACCGACAGCGACGTTCTTACAGTGTGACCTGATTAATGAGATACCCCCGAAGAAGATCATCTGTTACATACTTAAGCAAATGTATATGTTGATACTATTTTATATTTTAACACAGAAAATCTTGGTAGCATTCAGGACTAGTTGCTGGCTGGTCTTTTTATGTCTCCTCTTTAACCCCCCACACCCATTCCTCTAGGTCCCACAGCCCTGCTGTGAGCCGGACTCACACCACGGCCCTTCTGCTTACTTCAGAACTGCCGTATCCCAAGGGTTCAGCATATACTTGGAGTTACACTGAGATGGTGGTGGACACTTGTGCTTATTTAACACCGTCTCCAAATTTAAAGAGGTATTGTCCACCCCTTTTTTCATCTTATTACTTCTAGATGAAAATCCACCTTTTATGATTACCTTCTTTAAAATTCACTGATGTGGTTGGTTGTTTTATATGCTTCCTTTCTTAGCAGAACTGAAATGCATGCTAGCAGTGTATTTATACCCAACCTTGTTTTGTTTCAAATTCTTGATCTAATCTTATTGCATGCTCACTGAACATTATAACACCCCCAAACAGAGCAGTCACTCAAGATGGAATAGCCTCCACTCCCCCCACTGGAACTCAAGTGTCTAGACTGTATTGGGTCTGTTCCTAAGTCTAAAAAAGATGCATTAGGAGTTGCTCAAAAAATGTAAACAAACACATTTCTGTGAGGTAACACCAGTATGGTGGGCAGTCTGTTTTTTCTTTCTTTTTTTTTTTTAAATTTCCTGTTTTCCCCCATATCCTTCCATCATCGACCCTTGAGGAGCATCTATGAGTCATCCCTCTGCCAGCCACCCTACCTGAACTGTCCTTAGTCCCCCACGGAGCCCCGGTTAACCCCCCCCCCGGCAGGGATGAGGTGGGGACCGGACACCCCGAACACATCAGGTCTCGTCGGTCCAAGGCAGTCAGGCAGGGGGAGGCATAGTGAGGGCCAGCTCTGGTGCTCCATCTTCCCAGTGATGGAAAGCATTTTTCTCTTGCTTTCTCCCTCCTACATGTGGTGTGCACCCTGACATCAAGGCGCTGTGCGCCGACGTCCACCACACGTCTCGACTAGTCCTTCCTGCAAGTGCAGAACTGTTGTCGTACCCCGAGCTTCTGCCTGGGGTCAGGCAAGTTGAAGACCTTGGTCCCTTCCCTACCTCCGGAGAAGGCGAGCAGTCGCGGGACGCTCAAGCCTTCTCTCTCAGCTGGCCCTCCAGTGGCCCAGGCGCACTCCTGAACCCAGGTTGCTAGCATCGCAGACAGAAATCCAACCGCTGTGCTGGCGAGCCAGCCCCATTTTTCGCTTTTTAAAAAGAAAAAAGGGATCTGAATCAAAGACCAGCTACATCAGCAATGTCTACAGAATGTGAGAAATCATAAAATGCATTTTTGAAACTAGGGAAATTTGAGGCCCAAGGGGACTGACAGCGTCACTTTCAGAGCAAAAATATTTTAGACGACCCCCATCCATGTATATATCTAGTCTTTGCTTAAAGATATCTCCATATCCACTGTTAATTTTAAATGTTCTGGGAGAGGAATTCCATACACTAATTATCCTCTGGGTAAATACAGTTTGCTTATATTTGATCTGAAATTTGTTGGTTTGATCTGCCAGTTATGACTTCTTGTTTCATGTGTATCATTTCTACATTTTTAAGTTCAAATTATCCACTAGCTGATTATCTCTGTAAATGCTTAGAGAATGTCACTCCTTATACACCTTTTATGTAAACTATGTATGGATCATTCTTGCATACTTTCCTCATATGTGTCATTCTCTAGGCCTTTCATCATTTTTGTTGCCCTGTGCTGAATTTGTTTTCAGCTTTGTTAAATTCAACTTTATTTTTATCCCCTTTCTTCAAACCACCCAAAACTGGGAGCCATAATTGGTTATTGGTCGTATATAGACAATGACGGCAGAAAAAGACCACTGATCCATCCAGTCTGTCCATAAACCCTAACAAACCTGGGACTTCTTGTCCACACAAGGTTCTAACCCACACTATCCCCCACCCCATGCTCCCTGCCCTACCGCTATCGCCCTGAGCAATCACTAAGCCTGTCACTCTGCCCCAGCCGTGTCTGAAACCCTTGCTAGCTTTGGTGTCCACCACATCAGCTGGCAGACTGTTCCAAGGCTCCACCAACCCTTCTGTAAAATATAACTTTCTCACTTCCCTCTTGACAACCCCACCCATCAGTTTATACACTCGCGCCCCCATGTTCTTGATCCACTACTTTCTAAATAGTTCCTTGCAGTTTACCTTGTTCATCTGTTTCAGGAACTTGAAGGTCTCTGTCATATCCTTATTAAAAGTATGGCTGACATGTCCTTCATGCCTCGTATCTGAAGATATAAGAATCCCACTGCCCTGTTCTTTGGTTGTAACAAGTTTGCCACCTTTAAGATAACAGCTAAGATTCCTATTATTTTTCCCCAGATGCATTACTGTACACTGTATTACTTGTACCTTACCGGGGAATCCACCACAGACATCAGGTGAAAAAGTGTTTTTAGTCCTTGAGTGCTTGCTTACAGCGAACCACAGCAGTGTATGCGGGAAGGTAGACTGGCACGGGGAAATTCTCAGGCCATTATCCGGCATGCTAAAGTGCCAATTTATATTGAGCTCTCCACCTTCTCCCTACCACCACCCACTTGCAGGTGCATGCCAGCAGCTGGCCTGGTGGGGTGCCTGGTTTGTGCGGTCACCCATACCACCAGGAGCAGAACTAGGGCAGTGCACCATGTTCCTTTCCTCTGGGAAGACAGCATCAGTCCGAATTCTCTGAATCCTCTCTGCCAGCCTCTACTCCTGATGTCCCACGCTTAGGGAACAAACCTGAGTCACCAGCATGCCAGAGCAGTTCACCGCCACTCAGCACCATAGCAATGGTCTAATTTTCATCAAGTACAATATTTTCCTAATCAGAATAAACCGTTTCTTAATTCTGATAAGACTTAAGCTCTGTTAGCTGACTCCCATCCAACAAAAGACACTAACCAGATAATTTTTACATCAGACAAGAGACCCTTGCATGTAGTAACTTGCTATAAATATTTAAGGGTATAGTTGGCTTCTAGTCTGACACAGAATGTTAATATCAATAACCTAATTAGTAAAATAAGATCACAAATTGGATTCTTAAAACCAAAAGCTGCTTTGCTCACTATATCAGATATAAAATTGTTACTGCTATGATTCTCATGCTATTCAACTATGAGGATACACTTTATTGGCAGGCAGCTGCGGTTCTGAATAAGCTGGACGGCTTACACAATAAACTGGCTTTCTTTATTTTGACTGCTCCCATGGATACCTACCACTGTTTCCTTTCATTGCAGGTATGCTGGATATCCTTGGTAAATCAGAGATATCTTCATTCATTGCAGCTGACCTACAGTACAAGTGTGTGTACTCATGTTCATTATGTAGTAACTTTCAGGTAAGTTTCCAGACCTGGGCTTAGGCCTGCATTTGGACTTGAATATGCCTACCCAGTAATGAAGAATAACTATGACTAGCAAAACTTTTCATATACAGGCTTCCATGCATGGTATTCTATCCCCGAAAGATGGCCCCCTAATAATAGTCACTTAGCTTTGGCTTCCTCCTTATTAGTCTGGTTTGTAAACCATGCATAACTTTCTTGCAGATGTTGTACTAACTGATGTGGGTTGTATCGCTAGCCACTGAATGTATATTCTGATTTTATAATTTGTTTGTATAACACAGACTTGTACTATATTGCATTTTATATGTACTGACTGTTTTAATACTGTAACTTTGCACAGTACTGTGTGGACGCCACTGAAAATGAGCTTCTGCTCAACTGGCTTATTCCTGTTTTCTCAACAAACATGATAATGAATGAATGAAGACTAAAATATAATCTAAACATGGATCACACCAACCTTAAATATTCAATACCAAATCAAAACAAATGTTGAAAATAGAGAATAATGCCTGCACAGGTGTGTGTTATGAGGGTTTTTCACACACCCAAGGTGTGTGAACCTTGCACAGGCATTACTTTTTATAATAACTGGTGCAAGGTTTGACAGAGACAAAAACTGTAAGCTGTATTTGTGTGAGCAAGCGTGTCTCAAGCAGCAGCCATAGTCACACAAATACAATGTGCTTTCTTTTGTGTTTTAGTGAAGTGGGAGCGCAAGGAAGAAAACACCATAATAACCCTCTATCAAGTTATTAAGGAATTCAGCGGGCTATTATGGCATTTTATTAGGACTGGATAGCCAGTCATTATGGGGGAAGGTCACCAGCTAAAATTACGAAATATTAAATGCTGTCCTTAACAAAAACAAAACGTCAGGGTTTGTCCGCAATGCCGATTTGCAGTCCAGCTTAAATTTCTGAATTGTGCTCTCATTCACAATATCACTGGTTAAGGAGTGATGAACTCGTACTGCGGACATGACACCGTGTTCAGCCGCATACTTGCCTAGCTGAAACCAAACCTCCGGTGTTTAATTAGCATAGTTTGCTGGTCTGCTGCGTTTGGAGGGAGGAGAAGCGGCTATGATCTCTCGTACAACAAAGGCTACTACATGGTGTTCTACACTGGAGATTACAGCTAGTTCTTCAGAATCCATTTCTGAAGTTTCAAGTGGGTATTTGCGTTTCTGCTGGGAGGGCTTTAACCACTTGATGAGAGACATCTATAAACAAGTGAAGTCTGTGAATGCTGTCCTTAGAATGGTTTACCAATTCACTGACTGACTAAATACTAGATCAGTTAATTGCCTGCACGCTTTGTTGTCAGGAATGTGCTAATTCAATCAGCCGTGATTAAGTCAGTGCACAGCTGATCGCGAATACCGGCACCCATTAATATAATCAATTCTACAGTACCTGCAACATAGTAACATAGTAATTTAAGGCTGGAAGGGACTCTAGTTTCATAATGTCCAACCCCACCACTAGCCTCATTAGCAGGAATATATGAATATGCACAAAACAAAAAAGTTGCACTTGGGACTGGGTACTACCAATAACCATAAAGCACTTAGAAACAACAAAAAGTCAGGAACTCACCACCCAGAAAAGGGCCACTTAAGACCTGAAAAGGTAAAATGCTGCTTTAACTTTATTCCAGTGAGAAACAAAGGTAAAAATTACCCTGCTGGCTGCAAGTTACCTGACGTGCTTCGAGTCACATGACACTTTCTCAAAGGTCTAAGAGTCGTGTAGCTTGAAACGCATCAGGTGACTTGCAACCAGCAGGATCACTTTTACGTTTGTGTCACTGGAATGAAGTCTGCAGCAGCATTTTACCTTTTCAAGTCTTCGTCTGTTTTCTGTGTGTTGTGTGGCCAATTTTGTTGTTCTTTCTAAATATGAATATGCAGTACAGTGTAAATTCTCTTTCTCCAACTAGAATCTACCAGGCTTTGTACCACTGGGACCTTCCGTCTAGGCTACCACAGAGACAGTAAGCAGACTCGGCACAGAACATGTGTCCGCCCAGCCAGTAAGGTACACAGGACTGGACCAATGAGCGAAGCCTCAGAGCTGCTCACTGCCCCAGGGATGGTGTGCTTCCCACATTGCTCAAGGATGCTGTGGGGCAGGTGACACTGGAAAGGTCAAATGTCAGGCTGACTGGAGGTGTGCCACAAGAACATTTGCAACTGTTCCAACTAGGTGTCTCTCAGCAGTTTATGCTTTTCAAGCACCCCGAGATGGATCACATATATAGTTCACTATCAAAATCACGTACCATAAGGTTTTTACCTCACCCAGTTTCTAGCTGAGTAGAACAAGGTATAAAAATTACCTACACAGGCAGTGCCAAAAAAGGTTGCTCCCAACCAGGAGACCATAGATGCCGACCCAACACTGTCTTTTGCTGCATGCTGTCACACTTGACTTGGAGGAGTTGTTACTGGGGGCCACATCAGTGGCATGGGGAGAATGCTAGCCGCATCGGTGGTGTGGAGCTGTATTTGGGGGCTGCATTAGCAGCATGAGGAGCTGGGGAGATTCTCAGCTGCATTGGCAGCGAGTGGAGATTAGGGCCCTGCCAAGGAGTTTCTTGGCTGCATCAGCAGCAGGAGGGCACCAGTACAAGCATTTCCCAGCTCGGCTGCATCGGCGGCGAGTCAGGGTTGGAGCGCCGGGCTTCTGTGTGGGGACTGCCAGAGAACAGTGAGAGGACTGAGTGGCCCAACTGGCGCACAGGGTGCCAAGTTTAAACTCGCAGCTGGGCTATAAAAGGGCAGGCCATGCCGCTTTCACTTAACTTGACTTGGAGGAGCTGTAATTTTGGGCTGCATCGGCGGCGTGAGGATCCGGGGAGATTGCCGGCCGCATCAGTGGCGTGGAGCTGTATTTGGAAGCCGCACTGGCGCGTGAGGAGCCAGGGAGATTCTCGGCCGCATCAGCGGCACGTGGAGACCGTGGCCCTGCCTAGGAGTTTTTGGCCACATCAGTGGCAGGAGGGCACCAGGACAAACATTTCCCAGCTCGGCTGAATTGGCAGCAAGTCAGGATTGGAGCAGCGGGCTTCTGTGTGGGGCCTGCCAGAGAGGAGTGAGCTACCCAATCAGCACACAGGGCGCCAAGTTTAAACTCATTGCTGGGCTATAAAAGGGCAAGCCTAGCCACTTTCACTTAACTTGACTTGGAGGAGCTGTAATTGTTTCCCACCCTAGCCCCGACCTCTAATAAATAGTTGACGGGGGAGGAGTCAGGGGATAGGAGTGGGCTGGACTTGTAGCTTGGACTTGTGGCTTTGGACCTTGGAGAATTCAGTTTTTAACTGATACTTTGCTTGCTGTGTAGGAGACTGTTTACGTATAACCTCTTGCAGCTCTAGACCTTGGGAAACCCAGTTTAACTGTTATTCTTGCTTGGCGTGTGGGGGATTGTTTTTGTAAAATTCCAGTTAAAACCTAGATTTAACTTAAGCTGAGTGTTTTTGCATTGACTTGGGGGCTTATTGTCCTAAAAATCTGCTAAGATGGGGATGGGACCGCATGTCACAAGAGCGGGCATCTTTGGTAGGGTGGTTGGGTGCACAGGGTGTGGGGCGGCCATGGTAGTTGACTGGGCTTTGAAGTTTGGAGGATGCCCAGTGTGCTACCAGCTGGCACAGCTTAGAGAGGAGGTTGAGGGGATTAGGAGGCAGCTGGGGAAGATGGGGGGAGATATGAAGGAGGTGGGAGAAGTAGGGGGCAAGTGGTCACCTACATAGCTGCACCAGGAACTGAAGCCTCTGGCATAGGGAGGGAAGTGAAGGGGGGCACTCACGGGGCACATAGGGACTCTGATAAAGGGGGGCCCAAAAGAAGGAAACTTCCAAACAGGCAGGCAGACATCTGGTGTTGTCCAGAGGGAACTGAGATGGGTGGGAGGGACAGGTGGGGGCAATTTGGGGGCAGGCATTAGGTTTAGCAACTGTTTTGACCCTCTATGTCTGGTAGAAAAAGAGGGGAGTGCTGGGAGGGAGGATGCAGCTAGGGAAGGGGCGGATAGGGAGGTGAAGGTGGCATGAGGAAGGGCCAGGACATCAGGAGGAGCGAGGAGTGCATGGAGGAGAGAAGCAGGGATAGGGGGTTCGGACAGGCTGAGGGGATGGGTGGGGGCAGGGCAAGGAGGAAGATCAGGTGAACAGAGGGGGTGGCTGCAGCACCTAGGGGTGCTGAGGGTTTGGGCCAGGGGGCACGGCAGGCAGTGGGGTGTCGAAGGTGGACGGATCGGAAGGGAGTAAGAGGCAGGCTAGGCCAACAAACACGGCAGAAGAACAAGTCAAGGGCAGGGACAGGGGGGATAGGGATGCAAAAAAAGGATACTCTGGTGGGGGGATGGCCAGTACCAGACTAGAGTTGGTAGCCAGGGACAGGGGGGAGAGGGCTACATATGACACCCAGATTGTGGGGAGTGCAAGGAGCTGGCTGGGGGGAGAGGCCGAAAAAAAGAACGAGGACGGGCATGAAAGGAGTGGTAACTTGGGGGGTGAACATGGAGGCAAGGGGGAGGTTAGAGTGCTCCTGTTGGGAGATTCCATGATCAGGGGTATCCAGTGGGAGGGGTAGGGGGAAGGTAAAACCTATCCAGTAAGGACCAAATGTAACCCTGGCCTCACAGTGCACAAGGCCAAGCACCTGGTATATTCACTGGCAAAGGAATGTGAAGGTTCCCTGGATATTCTGGTGCACCTGGGCACAAACGACATAGAAGGAAATAGTGAAATAGAGATACAGGCAAGGTTTTCCGGAGCTAGCCAGGGTTTGCCATACCACAGGATGCTCGATCTCCTTCTTCGAAATCCTGCCAGTGCCGAGGGCTAGTGTGGAGGACAAGCAACAAATTAGAGTGGTAAAAGAGTGGCTCAGGGAGTGGTGAGAGGCTAGGGTGTATGGGCTTGTGGGGGACTGGGGTGCAACCTGGGAGGATAAGGGGCTGTACGCTAGGGACAGCCTTCACCTCAGTTTGGAAGGGAAGGAAATTCTAAAGCTGAAAATAGCTGGATTCATCCATGAAAAGTGGGGTTTAAACTTGTGAAGGGGGAGGGATGGAAGGAGGGACCGATCCAGGAGGCACGATAAAAGAAGGACTCTGTCTCCACTCCCCTAAGGGAGGGATACGGAACAAGGCCAATGGGCAGAGTGTTGGGGGGTTGGGGGGCACGCAGCCACACTGGAGCATGAGGGTTGGAGATGGGAGGAGGGGAAAGGGGTGGAGGGTGGTCCAGATCAATGCCAGGAGCTTAGAATATAAGATGCCTGAGCTCCAGATGATGCTAGTTGAGGGGGCAGTGGATGTGGCAGCTGTCAGTGAGACCTGGGCCACCCAAGGGCACGACTGGGACCTAAACCTGGAGGGCTACACTATGCTCAGGAAGGATAGGTGAGAGAGAAGGGGGTAGCACTGATAGTCAAAAATGGCATTGGTGTAGGCGGGGTGGAGGAGTCGGAGGGGGACATGGAGGTGATTTGGGTCACCCTGCAAATGCAGAGGGTTAAGAGTAAAAATTAGGGGTGATGTACAGATCCCCCATGCTGGTGGAGAATCTGGAAGAGAGTCTGGTGGCAAATGTTATGGGCCACTGTAGATTGGGCAAGGGAAGGTTAGTGGTGATGGGGGACCTAAATATGCCAGGGACAGGCTGGGGGATTATGATGTCCCCAGTGGCAAAGGAGCAGAGATTGCTGGATGTGTTCCAGGACACGTTCCTAACCCAGCAGGGGGGAAAGCCAACTAGGGAAGCCCAGATACTGGACGTGGTCCTGGCAGACAATGACCAGATTAGAGGCCTGGAGGTGAGGGACCCGTTGGCAGGAAGTGATTATGCCACGGTCTGGTTTTTCCTAGATCTCGGGGGGATGAAAATCGCACAAAGATGGTGGTAATTGACTTTAGGGGTGCGGATTTCAGGGGTATGGGAAAGATCCTTGAGGGATATTTGGATGAGATAAGGCCAGGCATGGATGCTCACAGTAGGTGGGAGATCATTAGGAAGGGGGTACAGGAGGCTACCAAGTCCTGTGCAAGGGTTAGGTGAAAATTCGGTAGGGCCAGAATACTGTGTTGGTGGACCTGGGAGATTCAGGAGACGGTGAGAGAAAAGAAGGCTGCCTATAGGTGCTTCAAGCGCTCAAGGAGCGAGAGGGATCAGGGGAGTATGAACTGATGACCAGGAGGGTCACCAGGGTGGTGAGATCGACTAAGGCGAGGATGGCACAGAACTTGGCCAGGGAAATCAGGATGGGGGACAAGGGGTTCTTTAGATATACTTGGGGAAAAAAGGAAAGTGAGGGGGCAGATTAGCAGGATTTGGACAGGGGAGGGATAGGCACAAGATGCGGGGGAGCAGGCTGAGGTATTAAATGAGTACTTTGCCTCAGTTTTTACCAGGAAGGATGGGGGGCATGCCATTCGGGAGGAGAGATGATGAACCTGCTGAAGTGGTGGGACACTTGGAGCCCTGCCGAGTCTAGGGAGGATGGTGGGCCAGCACTGGCAGGTGGGGGGAAGGCAGAACAGGAGGCAAAGTGGGGGGACAGGGAGGTTGAAATCCCGGTAGATAGAGTAAGGAAAGCCCTCAGGTCCCTAAGGACAGAGAAAGCACCAGGGCCAGATGAAATACATCCCAGAGTTTTGAGGGAATTGGCGGATGTCCTGGCAGCCCCCCTGGCGGAGCTTTTCAACATCTCGCTGCAGACAGGATGGGTATCCAAAGACTGGAGGGTGGCCCATATCGTGCCTGTCTACAAGGGTGGATCAAGAGAGGAGACTGGGAACTACAGTCCCATTAGCCTGACGTTGGTGGTGGACAAGGTGATGGAGGGTATTATCAAGGAAAGGCTGGGGGGGTACTGGAGCAAATGGGGTACCTGGACAATAGACAGTATGGTTTCATCCCGGGAAGATGGTGTCAGACAAACCTTGTGGAGTTCTACAATTGGGTGATGAGTGCCCTGGACCAGGTAGGCCGGTGGACGTCCTCTTTCTAGACTTCAGCAAGGTGTTTGATTCTGTACCTCCCGGTGGCCTGCTAGCTATACTGGGGGAAATGGGGGTGGAGAAGCAGATGATCAGATAGATAAGAAATTAGCTTTCAGAGCGTACTCAGAGGGTGGAGGTTGGAGGGATAGTCTCATCTCCAAGGAGGGTCATTAGTGGGGTCCCCCAGGGATCGGTCCTGGGGCTACTCCTGTTTAACGCCTATGTCCCTGACATAAGGAAAGGTATCAGGAGTGAAAGGAGTCTCTTTGCAGATTACTTGAAGCTGGGAGTGGTGGTAGATGGGGAGAAGGGGAGAGTGGCCCTGCAGGAGGACCTGGAGGCACTGGAGAGGTGGTCGAGAAAGTGGAAACTGAAGTTCAATGCAGGGTTCTGCACCTGGGGGCCAGAAACCCAGGCCAAGTGTATACCCTGGGGGGAGACACACTACAAGTCTCGAAGGGCGAGAAGGACCTGGGAGTGGTGGTGGATGTCAAAATGAACAACTCTGAGACTTGTAGGAGGGCAGCGGCAAAGGCCAATAGATGCTGGGATGCACTGCTAGGGGATTACCTCCATAAGAGGGAAGTGATCCTCCCTCTGTATAACTGCCTGGTTAGGCCACACCTCAAGTACTGTGTGAAGTTTTTGAGACCGCACTTAAAAAGGGACATTGCACTCCTGGAGAGGGTTCAGAGGAGGGCAACCAAGATGATCTGGTGCATGGGGGAAAAGGACCTACAGGGAGAGGCTTGGGGTGCTCAAGATGTACACTCTGGAGGAGAGGAGGGACAATGGGGGACATGATAGAGGTCTTCAAGTACATAAAGGGGATTAATAAGGAGGCTCAGATGTGTTCCAGAGGAAATGGGGGACCAGAGGACACAGGTGGAAGCTGGGGTGGGGAGACTCGAGGAGGGAGAGCTGGAGGTGTTACTTCACTGAGAGGGCGGTGGAACCATGGAATGCGCTGCCCAAGGGACTGGTGGAGGCAGATACTGTAGAGGGGTTCAAGAGGGGCTGGGACAGGTATAGGGGGAGGGTGAAGCTGAGGAAGTCCAATACAGGGGGAATAACTTGGACAGGGGATAGAGAAACCCAAGGGAGTGCGGGGGAACAGCAGAATCTGCACCCAGTATGGGAGCTGACTATAGAGCAGACATGAACGACCATAAGGCCTACACTGCTGGCATTTTAGTATGCTAGTATGTTTTTCTGCAGGCTCTCACACTTGCTGCAGCCAAAAAAGAGGCAGAGCATTTTTTTTTGATATGGCTCCCAGTCCCAGGAGCTCTTGGCACTTTACAGTCCGAACAACAAAATCATTAAATATAAAACAACAAATCGGCCTGAGATCCAAAACTCAGAGTAAACAAGTGAGTTTTTAGATAAAATTTAAGAAGATCAAGCATTGGGGCTCCTCTAGCATCCGGGGAAGGACGTTCCTTGGTAGCGTTTAACTGTAGCCCAGTAGTTAGTGGGAAGACTGTGGTATAAACAACAAACCATAGAAGCTGTGCAGAAAAAAAATTGCTTCTAATTGGGAGATCAGAAGCACCATCCCACCACTGTCTTTATCCTGTAGGCTCTCACACTTACTGTGGCCCAAAAACAGATAACTTTTTGCCTTAGCTGAGCTGTAAGTTGGGCAGATCAGAGACCAGTAATCAATCCATGGTGGGAGAGCCAAAACATTAGCTCCTGATAAGGATACCAAAGACACTAACCCAAAATTATCTTCTGGTTGTGGTTCATCTTGTGCCTTAGTGCTGTCAGCCCTCAAAAACAGACAAGAAAAAACTGTTTTTATACTTCACAATTAGAAAGGGTAGTAAGTCTTATGCTATGTCCTGCTTGAAAACGACTCTTGCTGAGAACCTGCGGGTGCCTGTAGATCAAGGTGGGAAGCAAGTATGACTGGCACGGAGGCCATTAAAACAAGATGGCAGCAACAGTGGACATGCAAGGTAGTTCACTAAAAAGGAGCTCTCTTACACTCTCTGGAGAGATGCGTTGCTATGTCATAAGTCTAGTTCCTGCTTCTAAGGAAGCTTAGAAGTGAGATCCAGTAAGTACAGTGCATGATGGTTTTAAAGAGCAAGAATATTTATTTTTTTCCTGACGCTACCAAGGCTCCTGGCACTGCTCTGCTTTGGGCCCCTCATGTCACCTGATCCTGCCTGCTGAACTCACCTCTTGGATTCTACCAGTGACCTCCTAGCTCCCAAAGGTCCTCTGATGTATCTGCCAAGTTTCAGAACATCCCTTGATCCCTGCGGGGGCCCAGTGTAGGGGCTAAGGGGAAGAAAAATACACACATAGCTGGGAAATATTAACTGGGGGGGGGGCGTCTCTGGGGCATGCAGCGGCTTCTGGCGGCATGGGGAGGAGGACTAAGGGCCATCATCTAGTGTGCTTAGAGAGCATGTTTTTCCGTTTTCACCCTTCCACCTCCATTCTCCCATGTACAGTAAGTGTGCCCCTGCTGGTATCCCATGGTGGAGGTGGCAGGCAGCACATGTTCACTCATGCCACCTTATGCACCAGCACCATGCTACCACCAGCAGTTGCCAAGAAGGACAATGCCATACCCTCCCCTGGGACAACAGCATTCTTGCAAATAGAAACACAGAGATAAAAGACTGTCGGCAGAAAAGGACCGCCTGACCCCCCCAGTCTGTCCAGATGTTCTCTGCCTAATCTGTCTCTGCAGACCCTAACTGGTCTCCGGTGACCTTCCCTGCCTATTTACTAATATTCCCCTACGTATCCCATGCATGTTTAAAGCCCCCATTGTTTTTTGCCTCCACCAGTTCTGCTGCCAGTCTGTTCCAGATGTCTACCACCCTTTCAGTGAAGCAGTATTTCCTCACATCCCTCTGAAACTCTCCCCCCCCCCAGCATATCATATGCCCCTGGTCCTGGTGTTCTTTCATCTGAAAAGGTTAAGGACTCCTCCTCGCTCTCTTCACCCTGTGAGGTACTAAAATAGTGCAGGGCTGCAAGAAAGCCCTGCGAGGAGGCTGAGGATCTCAACATGTCCCCTTTCACTCTCCTCTCTTCTGAATTGCACATGTTGAGATCCCTCAGTCTCTCTTCGAAGGGCTTTTTGTGCAACCCCTGCACTATTTTAGTTGCCCTACTCTGGACTGCGTACACCCTGCCCTGTCTGTGTCCTTTCTGAGGTGCAGCTTCCAAAACTGGACACAGTACTACAGGTGAGGTCTCACCAGCAAGCAATACTGTGGCAACTCTAACTCCCTCCTCCTGCTGGAGATGCCCATCCCTATGCACCCCAGCACCCCACTAGTCCTATCCACTGCTTCTACACACTTCCCAGCCACTTTAAGGTAATCCGTTATGATAACCCAAGGTCCCTTTCCTCCTTAGTGACAGAACCCCTCCCTCATCCTATACTCCACCCCTGCATTCTCATGCCTTAGGTGCATGATTTCACGTTTTGGGCACTGAACCCCAACTGCCATGCTCTTGACCACTCCTTGAGTTTCCCAAGAACTCTGTACACTCTCGCCACCCCCTCCTGAGTGTCCACCTTACTAAACATTTTAGTATCATGCGCATAAAGGCCTACCTTCCCTTCCAGTTTTTCTGCAATGTCACTTATGAAGACACTGAAGAAAACCGGTCCCAGTACTGAGCCCTGCAGCATCCCACTGGCGCCTATCCATCATCAGAAAGAGTGCCGTTAACTACCACCCTCTGTCACCTATCCATTATCCAGTTTCTAATCCAATGCAACACTTTGGAGCCTACCTTAAGCTGTTGAACTTCTTTATCAGCCTCCTGTGCTGCACAGTGTCGAAGGTGTTGCTAATGTCCAGACAGCCCATGTCCACTAGCCTCCTATGATACATTTCCTTGGTCACCCAGTCAAAGAAATTAGATTCATCTGGCATGATCCCCCCCCCCAAATACACGTGGTCTGTGGTCTTATAGTCCACTAGATTCAAGATACTCTACCAGCCGTTTCTTAAGCAGGGTTTCTATTAATTTTGACATCATTGAAGTGAGACTGACAGGCCTATAGTTGCTAGCCTTCTCGCTACTGCTGCTCATATGCAGAAGGGCCACGTCCTCTCTTCTCCAGTCCTCCAGAATCACGCGTTTCCAGTGAACTGCTGAATAAGTTTGTCAGTAGTACAGCTAGCCACTCCATGAGTTCCTTTAATACCCCTGAGTTTATCCTATCCAGTCCTGTAGCCTTGTCCACCTTCAGAGTTGGAAGCCACTTCAGGACATTTTCCTCTGAAAATGGACTTGTGTCCACCTCGCCCCCCTTCCCCAATTCATGCTACTCCCTGATGGTCCTGCCTCCACTCCCTCCACTGCAAAGACTGAGAAGATGTACCTGTTCAGGATGGCAGCTTTTTCTTGGGCCTATTCGGCACAGTCTCCTCCTGCCGCCCTCCTAATCCTCACTAACCCTTCCCTTGCTTTCCTCTTCTCACTTATGTGTCTGAAGAAAGTCATCTCTTTTAGCTACTTCTTTGGCTGTCCTTTCCTTTGTCTGCATCTTTGCTCTCCTCACCACCTTTCGTACTTCCCTCTCTTATTTGGTAAACCTCCTGTTCTCTTCCCTCTGCTTTTCCTTATGCCTCCTGAATGCCACCCTTTTATTCCTTCACTACCTTGACCACTTCCTTAGAGAACCATAATAATCTCTTTTTTCCTTCTGCTTTTTTATTCACTACCTTCACGCAGAGGTTGGTTACCTTAAAGAGACTCACCACAATGAGCCCCTGCACCATATATATAGGTACCTTGCTGCCAAAGGATCCCGATATCAAGCATATCCCTGAAAAGGGTTTTGCTGATAAAAGTTATTTCCCTCGTAAAATTCTGCATACCGAGTCCCAAGGACTTCCCGGTCAGAAGTTCTGCCCACACTCCACCCCCTTGTTAGTCGATCGGTGCCCATGTTTCATTGCCAAGTGGCCACTGTATTACTAAAAACAGATCGAAAAGTCGCCGCCCATCCAGTATAATGGAGCATGCCCCCGCGCTCTCACTGGCATCTCGCCATCACATCCATGAGCAGAGGGGCGAAGTGTGGCTGGCAGAAAAAAACCGGAATCCTTGGGACCCGGTATACAGAATTTTACAAGGGAAATAACTTTTTATCAGCAAACCACTATTCGGGGATATGCATGATATCGAGATCCTTTGGTGGTAAAGCACCTATATGAATGGGGCAGGGGCTTCCAGTTTTATCCTGGTGGGTCTCTTTAATTACATCATCCCTTACTGTTCCCCACTGTACGTCTACCCTCCGTGGCAACCCACCCTATGAGGCAGTCTCCCATTTCTTTTAAAATCTGCCCTCCTAAAGTCCAGGACCCTTGTCTTTCTGTGGTTTGCCTCCGCTCCTGTCTTTTGTACTATGATCACTGGTACCTATGGGATTGCCCACTGTGATAGCTGCAATGTTGCCCTTTGTGTGCACCGGGTCCAGCACTGTGCCATCCCTAGTGGGTTCTTTGAATAACAAAATCCAGGAAAAAAATCACTGCGAAATACAATGAACCAAAACCAGCCATGCAGCACTTCAAATAAGGCAGCTAACCTTTGCAAACAGTAAATTCACAAGGAATGAAGTGCGCAACAACGCCTAGCCCACCGGTAAGAATGTCACTCAAAAAAGTGGAAAAAGGACACAGTCCACAAGGTGTTTTACACAGTAAAGTACAAAGGACTGCAATTTATTCCAATTCAAGCCTTCCACAAGTTATTTTCATTTCACATTTGGTGGGTAAACAAGAACTTCTGCAAAAAAGGCAAACACCCCTAGCACTTCGACTCTTGAAATTATCCTGCATTACCCCTACCCTGTCCCTTGACAGGTCATTTGTTCTCATGTGAAGTATGATATCTAGCTCCCTCCCAGTTCCTGCTGCCCTAGCAGTCCTCTGAATATACCCTCCACTGCTCCAAGCTGAAGCACATCTCAGGCACTTCACTTCTCTCTCTCTCTCCCTTTCTCCCCCACTCCCAAGTCTATCTCCCTAACAACAGCAGCTGCTTCCTCCTCAGCTGGGGGCCTCTTCCTTCCTCCTTGAGACTTCTCCTTCTGAGGACCCCAAACTTCCTCCCTTTCCCACTGCTACACATGCTTGCTCTTGACTGCCCTATCCCGCCAGTATGGCAACTGAATTCCGCAGTGGTACAGGCTGAGGAGTGTGCATCCTTCCTGCTACCCCATCCTCCTAAAGCCCACCAAGTTTCAACTGCTCTGCCTCTGCCTAGGCATCCTCTGTGAGAGTGGTAGCAGACATGGTGGCTCCGGGGTGGGGCTGAAGGTCCTCAGCACCCATTCCTGTTCAACCCAAGACCTGCAACCTCTACCCTAAACCCAGAGAGGTGAGTACAGATGGGGGAGTACCTCAGTCTCCAGAAGGTGTCCCAAACGCCTGTGGCACCACACACATTGCACTGCACCACTCCCACAATCTTTTCTTCCTTTACTTTGTGTCTATAGAAACTTCTCTGTACCCTACCACCTCCTCTAGACTCCTGTGGTATTCCTACCTCTCCCTTTTGCTTGCCTGAAACTTATTTTGTTACCTTACCCCAAGACAGACAGGTTGTCTATTATTTTCCCTTTTCTAACCCGCTCTGGTATCTATTACTCTTTACCCACTTCCTAAACTTTGTTACCTTATTGTTTTACTTGCTGGAAACTTGTTACCCTATCCTAGAGAGGGTGTCTCTCATTTTACCTTTTCTAACCCTCCAATCTGCACCTACCTTGTCCTGGGTTTCTACTGCTTCTTTCCCTGTTGTGCTATGTCTACAACCTACAGCTACCTGTTGCTGACTGTACAGTGTAAACAGCAATGCGTTACATTCTTACCTTGGTCTGATGCCCCCCCAACCCCAGTCTCTACTTCACACTCTGGATGCTCTGCAGATACTCCTAAGGCAGATGTTCCACTCACATGATGGGACATGAGAATGATGGAACACATTCAATGTTACTACTCTATCAGCTTCGGCTCCTATCATCTCAGCTATGAACCCAGGTAGCCAATATCCTGAGTGGATGCCCCACCACTTGGCATCATGGAGGCAGATGAGAATGTATTGTTACCAGATCTTGAACACCTGAACCTTCAAAGCTGTTCTTGTGTCAATGGGAAGATAGTTCCACAGACTACATAACTCCACCAAAAAAGCCCAAATCCCATTTTGTCCTGAGATATACCAGTGTCATATCAAGGCAACCTTTGGCTGCAGAGCTTTGTGAGACACCAGAATGAGGTGTGTGTGTGTGTGTGTGTGTGTGTGTGTGTATGGGGAGGGGAGGGGGTAGGTTCTGAAAGTAATCCATACCTAGACCATTAAAGCCTTGTACTTACATGCACACATATATGCACTTGTATCCTTTCTTGGAGATATCATGGTTTTGGCAACAATGACATGGCAATGGCAACTTCTGTTATGCTATTACATAGTTGGCTATGTTTTGACATACATTTATTAACTGTACTCAAACCTTATATCAACATTTGTAAAAGCAAAAAAATACTACGGTCATTTAAATCTCAGTCATGCTGACCTAATTACACATGTTCTGGCTCATGATCCTCAGTCACGTGATTTGCTGTTACATTTTGACTTCATTTCAAGAACTAATCATCAGACTGGGCTCAAACTTAGTACATACACTCCGTACAACTTCTCAAGAGCATTTCAATCTTAGCCATGACAACTTTATTATGTATCACTACAGGCTTCTGATTTACAGTTAAATATTTAGTTTTATCTCTCAACCGTCTCCGATACCACAACCATTGGTGCTTTCAAGCGTACGCCCAGGCAGCACCTTGCCACGGAAGACAACTGTCACTGCGTCGGCCATTCATGATGACAAAAACAACTTTCTTACGTTTGGACCACCGTAAAGCAGCAGCACTTGGTGTTCCACCTAATCCTAGGGGTCCAAACGTAAGAAAGTTGTTTGGTCAATTTTTTTCTTCTACCTGACGTGGAATTTACAAATGAGCATCCGCTCACAGGTGTTCTCCAAGATATCAATAAATATAAAAAATATATAAATATAAAAAAAAAATCTCTGAAATGAGTGTATGGCTGTTCATGCGGATCCTGGCACAGGTTGACGGATTCTCCTGATTTACTGCCCCCTGGAGAATTCCTGCAGGAGGTAGCCGACTTCGTCATCGGTGAAACATTGGAGGCCCCCAGATGTTTAGTGCTGAGAGACTTCAATGTTTGGGACAATGACGAATTCTCTCGGATTGCTTACAACTTCCTCCAGATGATGTCATCTCTGGGCCTGATGCAAGAAGTTTCTTCCATGACCTACCAGGGTGGCCATATGTTGGATCTGGTCTTCTTACTGGGGCTTGAGATAAATGATCTCAGGACTGATCGGGTTGTTTGGTCCAATCATTGCATGGTGGAGTTTTTGTTTGCCCACCCACCCCCCCCCTCAGAGGCCCTCCCCCAGCCGAGACGGTTAGCTACCACCCATTGAGGGGCTTGACCCTGAGAGTTTCTGGGCGGTGGCTGATCTATCTAGTGTGGACAGTGCACGTGTTGGGGGTGTGCACGGCAGTTGCTGCCTATAATATGGCAATGTCTGGTGTGCTCGACTCCCTCGCACCAGTCCGTGTATGACCCAAATCATCTCACCTGAGGTCCCTCTGGTATGATGGGGAGCTTAAGGCAATGAAGATTATGGGTTGGAGATTAGACAGCTGCTGGTGGAAGTCTGGTCTGGAGGTGGACAAACTGGCCCTGCGTACACACTATGGTGCGTACCAGGCAGCAACCAACCGTAAAAAGGCAGAATTCCTTTCTAGGGAGATTGCTGCCGGGAAGAATCGACCAACTGTGTTCTTTCAGACTGTGGACAGGCTTCTCCATCCTTCCTGTCTACAGCTGAAAAAAGTATTTTCGAACGCTTTATGCGAAGAGTTTGCTCGGTTCTTCTCTGACAGGGCATCTGCCATCAGGCAAGGGGATTCCACCAGTGAGACAGATTCCGGCCGACAGTGGTCACCGTCGGTGTCCGGACAGCACTCTGCCTGGTTGGGGCAAATTTAGACCGGTGGAAGTGGCAAAGGTCACCAAGACTGCTTCCAAGCTGTGGCACACCTTTTGTGAAATGGACCCAGTGCCGACTCATTTGTTAACGGTATGTGTTGACTCCGCTGGCCCGGTTTTTGCATTGACTGTCCGGTGCTCCTTATCGGAGGGGGTCTTTCCTGAGGTCTTGAAGGAGGCATTGGTGAGACCCCTTCTGAAGAAACCATCTTTGTACCCTGACATCAAGGCAAATTACCGTCCCATCTCCAATCTTCCATTTTTGGGTAAGATTGTGGAGAAGGTGGTGGTACTTCAGCTTGGCACCTCATGGCCCATGATCTATATGAACCTCTCCAGTCTGGGTTTCATGTGAGGCACTGCACAGAAACTGCGTTAGTTCGGGTACATAATGACCTCCTTAGGGCGAGAGATCAAGGAGAGAGGACAGTTCTCGTTCTCCTTGATCTCTCCTCAGCATTTGACACGGTGGACCATTGTGTGTTACTTGACCGCCCGAAGGAATTCTGTGGGCTCCCCGGCACTGTCATCTGCTGGTTTGAGTCTTTCCTCACCAACAGGAGGCAAAGGGTAGTGATGGGGAATTTCCTCCTCCTCCTTAAGCCTCCTGTCATGCAGAGTTCCCTAGGGTTGGGTCTTGTCACCAATGTTGTTTGACGCGTACATGTTGCCCCTGAGACAGCACATTAGGAAATACAGTTTGGGTTTTCATTGCTATGCTGATGACACCCAGATGTATCTTTCCTTTGCCACTGGAACATCAAACGCAGTGGAAGTGATTAACATCTGCCCTGCTGAGATCAATGACTGGATGGCCTCCAGTTGGTTGCGACTGAACCCCGATAAAATGGAGGTACTGGTGGTGGAGTCAAATAGTGGGCGTGATAGGCTGGCCTCTGGTGCAGAAACAGGTCTTTTTCTTGGGTCTGTACCATTAAAGGCCTCCTCTAGAGTGTGTGATCTGAGCATTATTCTCAACAGTGGATTGACACTTGAGTTTCAGGCGTTGTCCACTGTTTGTACCAGTTTTTTATCATCTGAGGAATATCGCCAGGATAATGCCCTTCGTTCCACCCCTGGACCTCCCCACCTTGGTTCATGCCTTTGTAACCCCCCTGCAAATGGGGGTTCCCAAAAGACTTCCAGGAGCTTGCTTGAATGCTCCAAGCCTGAATGGTGTTTGGCATTTAAGCCATTTATCAGTGAGTGTTTTTAGAGCCTCTGGTACTGTCTCTTTAAGAGCTGTCTGCTTGCAGACATAATTAGTTGTATGGGGGGCTGTGTGCTTCTCTGAGTACCACTCGAGCTGCTGCCAATTCACTTCATTTTGCAGTCACTAGAGTGCAAAGGGAACCTATCTGAAAGATGTAACTGTTTGCCAGAAATTATTTAGAGTAATAATGAAATTACAGTTTGTCTAACCTGCTTTCTTTGCAGTCAGAACTGTGTCTGCTAGTTCCCCATTCTAGTTTTGAACTGCTGAACTGGACCAATCAGTGTGGGTAAGCTAGCTCTAAAATGGTGCCTTGGACCGAATCAGAACTTGGACTCATAATCTGAGCCAGCCACAAGAGGATTGTATGGGCAGTGACTCTGGGAGATGTAGTTTAGACTTCAGTGCCTTTTGGACCAACAGCAGCAGTCTATTGTGAGTGACAGCCAATCCAGTCAAGAACTGGGAGGAACTCAAAGAAGTGCCCGTTTTGTCGGTTGGAGTTTCAGTTGAGCTTTGGCAGTGAAGAAGGAAGGAGCCCCATGCTTTTTCAGTGTGCAGTTTTAGTCAAAAACGTGTGTAAGGCCCAGAGTTCCGTCTGCAGCTTGTGTAACAGCTTTAGGACTGAATCTGGCCCTGTGAAAAGAATCAAAGGATCTCTGAAGAGTAGAAACCAGGCTCACCCTGTAGAAGACTGGAGGAATTGCTGAAAATTGCACTCGGTCTGTCAGGAACTGAATCTGCTGTGTTCTCCCGGTATTGTGCAGTAATTGCGATCGGATACAGATGCAGCCTGCCTGGTATAGTGCTTTCTTTTATATGGATGTGTGAAGAGGTTTGTGTACCTCAAGTGAGCCCTGCTGACATTGAAGGACCCTATCTTATTTGGAGGTCGTGAGTACTAATTCAGGGTCGCTCCCTGTTGAATTGCCACATTAAATCCAAATGGAATTACTGTACTGCTGACTGTTTAATTCTCCTTTTCTCTGTGTGAAAGGCCCCTACCAGCTGCCACGGTTTGGACTAGCCACTAGGGCTTGGGTACCCAGGGACAGTAACTGATAGGGATAGGGCTCATGACAGAGCCATAGGTAGATTATTAGAGATAAGCTAATTAACCTGATTTCCCCCTGTCCTTGTTATATCCCCCTAAATAAATCAGAGCTGCTTGTTTCAGCAAAGTTATACTGCCTGAGGTATTTGTCTATGTTAAAGTACTGTACTGTGATTGTTGCACTGTATCTCATTTCACAGGAGGTCCCAGTGCCGGAACCAGACCTGGGGGTAAGTGTATACTGTGAAGGTAATTCTGATATATTGTGTGGCCACTAGTGGGAAGAAAGGGGGGTTGCAGTGTCCCAGAGGGCTGTGACCAAGTTAGTTTAACTATTGCAAACCCTGACCTCTGGGTGGAGGCACCCGCCATTGGATCCAGGCCCCTCAACCTGTTAGTGGCAAATCAGGCAGGGGTAGTAGCCCCTGGGATAGCGCCATCTAGGGGTTACACCTTTGTGACATCTAGGCTTGACTACTGTAATGCGCTCCACCTTGGGATCTCTGGAGGTACCCTGTGCCAGCTGCAGCTGGTGCAGAACACAGCTGCCAGGTTGTTGAAGGGGCAGTCTAAGTGCTGTCACATCACCCCAGTGCTGCGTGAACTGCACTGGCTGCCAGTCAGGTGGAGGGTCCTCTAAGGTTGGCTTGCTCACCTTTAAGGCCCTACATGGCCTGTGCCCTAGTTACCTGAAGGACCTTCTTACACCTGCTGTCTCGGTCCGCTCCCTCCGCACCTCCTCACAATTCCCAGGACAAGGCTTAAAACGGCAGGCGACAGAGCACTTAGTGTCGCTGCTCACGTCCTGTGGAATTCGCTATCTCCAGCTGTAAGAGAGCCCCCCCCCCTCTGTTGAGGTCTTCAAAGCCTGCCTCAAGGTGTTCCTGTATAATCAGGCCTTCCCAGACTCTGATTTATAATTTTCTTTTGATCCCTGACTTTCGTGCTTAATTTTGTCCCTGGTTATACATTTAGCCTTTGTATCTACTGTTGATCATATTATTTATACATTTTGTAATAGTGAATTATAGTGTAGAATATTTATTATCAAGTTTTATATGGTGGTGTTATTTTGTATATATACAGTGCCTTCAGAAAGTATTCACCCCCCCTTGGATTTTGTCACATTTTGTTGTGTTACTACCAGAATTTGTAATGCACTGAAATTATTTTTTCCCCCTTGAGTCACACAGCATACTCAACAATTTAAAGGGGCCAAAATATTTATATTGTGTAACAAAAATTTACGAAACATTAAAAACTGAAATATCTTGTTTACTTAAGTATTCACCTCCTGAGTCAATACTTTGTAGAAGCACCTTGGCAGCAATTACAGCTTTGAGTCTTCTTGGGTATGTCTGTATCAGCTTTGCACATCTAGATTTGGGGATTTTCACCATTCTTCCTTGCAGATTTGCTCAAGCTCTGTCAAGTTGGATGGGGGCCGTGAACTGCAATCTTTAAGTCTTTCCACAGATTCTCAATGGGATTCAAGTCTGGGCTTTGGCTGGGCCACTCAAGGACATTCACCTTCTTGTTCTGAAGCCACTCCAGTGTTGCTTTGGCTGTATGCTTGGGGTCACTGTCCTGTTGGAATGTAAATCTTTGCCCCAGTCCAAGGTCTATTGCAGACTGATGCAGGTTCTCCTCAAGGATGTGCCTGTATTTGGCTCCATTCATTGTTCCCTCTATCCTGACAAATGCCCCAGTCCCTGCTGCTGAAAAGCATCCCCATAACATGATACTGCCACCACCATGCTTCATGGTAGGGATGGTGTTACATGGGTGATGAGCTGTGTTAGGTTTGCGCCAGGCATAGCGCTTTGCATTCAGGCCAAAGAGTTCAATTTTTGTTTCATCAGACCAGAGAATCTTTTGCCACATGGTCTCAGAGTCTGCCACATGCCTTCTTGCAAACTCCAGGCATGTTATTATGTGGCCTTTTCTCAGGAGTGGCTTCTGTCTAGTCACTCTCCCATAGAGGCTATATCTGTGAAGTGCTGCAGAGATTGTTGCCCTCTGGACAGGTTCTCCCATCTCAGCCATGGAACTCTGTAGTTCTGTCAGGGTAGTCATTGGGTTCTTGGTCACTTCCCTGACCAAGGTCCTTCTTGCCCGGTTGCTCAGTTTGGGAGGACAGACCGCTCTAGGAAGAGTCTGGGTGGTTCCGTAATCTTTCCATTTCCTAATGATGGACTTGACTGTGCTCCTGGGAACTTTCAACACCCTAGAAATGTTTTTATACCCCCGATCTATGCCTCCTCACCATTCCTATCAATGGGTTCTACGGACAGCTCCTTGGTCTTCATGGTAGAGTTTCTGTTTGACATGCACTGTCAACAGTGGACCTTATATAGACAGGTGTATTTCTCTGAAATCATGTCAACCATTTGAACTGACCTCAGGTGGACTCCATTTAAGTTTTAGAGTGATCTCACAAGGAAATTGGATGCACCTCAGCTCAATTTGGAGTGTCATAGCAAAGGGGGTGAATACTTATCAAATCAAGACATTTCAGGTTTTTATTTTAAATTACATGTACCAAAAATTCCAGAAGTTTCATTCCACTTTGACATTACAAAGTAATTTGTGTAGATATGTGACAAAAAAATCCCATATAAATGTAGTTTAATTTGAGTTTGCAACATCACAAAATGTGACAAAATCCAAGGGGGGGGGAATACTTTCTGAAGGCACTGTAATTATACTGCTGGTGTTGTGTGTATGTGATTCTAATTTGTTCAGCGCCCAGAGCCTCTGGGATGGGTGTCTTTTTAGATAAAATTTGCCTTGCTCCAAGCCTTTTTTGTTCTGTATACACAGCGTCTCCAATATCCTTGACTAAAGTAGAGTTACAAAAATACATAGTGGTGCTTAAGCCAGAAAACCTGCTCAGTTCCAAACAGCTCACTCAACTTTCACAGGCTTCTTTACAAACAAAATCCTTGTCCATCACTTACATTGCTTACACTCTCTGGCCGCTGCCTGTCCCTGCATATATTGTCCTGGACGAAACTCACTTGGTGGGGCCACCCAGGCCTTTCCTCAGAAACAAGAGAGGGGCCAGTGTCACAACTGGACAGGAACAGCAAAATTACATCAGCCACCTAAGCTTGACAATCACTATTCATCTGCCCCACCGCCCCCATGTCTCATCTTCGCCCCTCCACTGACGTGGCCTGAGGCAGGAAACCTTAATTGTCAATTACAAGAAGGCCGGCATCACGATATGCAACACCACGCCAGCTGCAGGATTTCACCCTCGGCCCAGAGCTGTGTATTCCTTCCCACATGTGTCCCTCTGCCTGAGTAACCAGTGGGTACCACTGTAACAGCAGCAGCCAACCCCTACATGAGGCAGGAGTTGTCACGAGACGAGCACTCAGCACTGCCTCAGCCTGCTGATGTGTAGCAACTTGAGCTCAGGACCTGAACCCGGGTCTTCAGCACAGCATGGCCAGTCATACTGCTTAACTTTAGGCCACTGAGTGACCCCAAAGAAACAGTTCAATTAACTGGGATATAGCTTATGGCAAGGACATGTATCTGTATAAAACATGTCTACTTGAACCTTAGTTTGCCCTCATACGTTTCCCTCGATGGATAAATAAGTTTAATAATTGTGACTAGTTTAAGCAGCTTGTTGTGGACCTTCCCCAACCAAACTTACATTCAGAAAAAAGTCAGACTTTGGCAGAGTTACAGTTTGTGCAGTTTGACAGTTACCAGCACATTTGCTTGATTTCTGGAGCTGGCAAGGACTTCCTCACAACATATATACAAGATGGAAAGACAGAGTTGTTAAACTGTCAGTGATGAATAAAACTTACTCCTGGATTTTGCAGGAACACAGCCCATCATATCTGCCAAACAGTCTCAAAGAACAACGCTCTCTTAACACTGATGAGACCGACCCATTGCCAAAGTAGTGGTCAGATCAAAGAATGGCAAATATCTCATGGGTCCATTTAATCGTCAGACTTTCAATAAGTTTTAATCTTTGTAATTTTCTTTTTAAGAAAATACAAGAAACAATTTTTTGTTACAACATCGTAGTTACATTTATTTGACCATAGTATCTGCTGTATAATGCCTTGCAGAAATGGACTAAATTAATTACACCAAGTTGACCGATCCAAACCACATCAAGAAGATTAATGCCCTTATTCTGGTACTGCTTCTTGCCAATGAGGTTTAAGAGAAACCAGAATAAGTTGTTTCTTTTTATGAAACTGTTCCTCCCTGTGTTTTACTCGGCAGGATGGTGGATCATCTGGTCACAAAAAAACTCCATAGTATTGCGTCTCTACAGCATTACTAGAGCACAGAATGTCTGTTTTTTTCTGCATACTGTAAACTTGTGGCTGTCTGATTTTCTGCAACTTTTGGATAGAATAGATCTTACTAGGCTGGGGAAGGGCTGGAGATTATTACTGCAATGGAAGGAACTAGGCAAGTACAATGATACCGTCCATTGAGGGGCTTGACCCCTGAGAGTTTTTGGGTGGTGGCTGATCTATCTAGTGTGGACAGTGCACGTGTTGGGGGGTGTGCACAGCAGTTGCTGCCTATAATAAGGCAATGTCTGGTGTGCTCGACTCCCTTGCACCGTTCCGTGTATGACCCAAATCTTCTCACTTGAGGTCCCTCTGGTATGATGGAGAGCTTAAGGCGATGAAGATTATGGGTTGGAGATTAGAGAGCTGCTGGTGGAAGTCTGGTCTGGAGGTGGTCAAACTGGCCCTGCGTACACACTATGGTTTTTCAGTTGCTGTACAGAAAAATGCCTGGCATTTAAAATTGGGACCCTCAAGGTACACACTGATTGTTGTGTTTACCTAGTCGGGTCCTGAGGATGCTAGCCATATCATTTTTTTGGGGGAGGGGTTACACCCCCCAGAAATGCATCATTTTGCAAAATACTTTCGCAAAAGCAAAAGTTTCCTGAGGTTATCTCATGAAATTTTGTGATTTGCGCAAGTATTTTGTGAAAGTAATGCCAAAATAACTGCAAATCTTTGCCAGCCTCCTGCAACAAAATGGTTTGGTCTTTTGGGCTACAATTTGCAAGGTAGCAAGCCCTGGTCCCACAAATGTGCCTTTTGGTGGTTTGGTGGCAAAACATTACAGGGGATCACAGTTACAGCACTCCGAGGTTCAGACACTTTCCCACAGGATAACACTGTGGCGTCTGACGCCTTTCGGGCATGTATCTCGAAAACGGTTCGAGATACGGACTTTGTGTCGCAAAATTTCTTAGTCCATCCTAAAGGGGTACTAAGTACAGAAGTAGGATGGAAAGCCATAAATAACATGAAATTAGAATTTTTTTCCTGCCTCGTATGGTTCCTGAGATATTTGATACTTACTGTTTCAATTGCACATTTTCATGTCTGAGGCACACTATTATGCACACAGAGTTAGCATTCACAGCGCTTTTTGCTGCCCCTATCTCGGACACAATGCGAGATATGGATTCAGTCAACTTTCTGTTGCGAGAACTACTTAATCTCGTGATTACAACCACACTTGAATTTTTTTTCTAGCTGCTATGGTTCCCCAGATATGGGCAAATTACTGTTACAAGGCTTCCTTGACCTCTAGGGCTGCTGTGTGGCTCCGTGCTTATGTGAAAGTGGGAGCGCAGGGCCCAAAAGGCCCGCGCTCCCACAAACACATACCATTAAGCAGAAATGGGCACCTTGGTGGGAGTGTGGGGCCCAAAGGGCCCCGCGTTTCTACTAACACATACCATTTGCTATTTATATTACACTTTCTCAAAAAGAAGGAAAATTAATTGCAAAAAACTCCATTAATGCATCAGTTAGGGTTGTTTTCACAGCAACAAAAGTGTGGAAAAGACATACAAACATCACTAACAAGATTGTGTAACAAAAAAATGCTTACTGGTTGCCCAGCAAGTGTGTGTACCCACAAGGCACTCTGATGGCAGTAGAACTCATATAGTTGCTGGACCTTGATGATGGATGTGTCTTGTACTGCTTGCACGTGTGTGGTTGGGGGGTAACCCTAACACTGCATTTCCACACTTTTGTCACTGTGTAAACAACCCTAACTGATACACTAACTGCGTTTTTTGCAATGAAGATAGACAGATATATCTCTATGAAATATACAATGGGCTGACTCAAGATGTGTAATTTATCTTCAGTTGTGTGGCGGGGCAGGATCATAACTCATGAGTGGCAGAGCCACGAGTGAGTTATGAAAATCCTGCCCACTCGCAAGTGATAATAAATTGCCTATTTTGATTCAGGCTATTGTATACAGTACAATCTCAATTATCTGAACCCAGATTATCCAGATCTCCTGATTATCCGAACTCTGACATTGTCCCCCAACTCTGCTGTGTCTAATGTTGTAGACCCTCAATTATCTGAACTCTTGATTATCCAAACAAATCTAATGTCTCCCGGAGCATTCGGATAATCGAGGTTGTACTGTATTTGATACACTGAAGACTTTGCTGCTTTTCTTTGATTTTAACAGCTTGCTTCGGTGCGGCACTAAGCACTGTGATGTATCAGCATTGTGAAAGCTGCTCTCTGACTGGTTCAGTATTCCAGTGTAATAACAATAACTTAAACAGCGACTCTCTATTATAATAAAAAGCTTACATTTTATTGTTTTCTAGTTTGTTTTTTGGTTTTTGTTTTGTTTTTTTACTTTCCCCTACTATTGGTCTACTAAATCTTGTAGATAATGCAGCAAATATTTCAATGAATCTTTCAAAATTTAACAGACTTTCCCCTGTTAACCACACAACTGCTGTTTGTGACATCACAGTCTGTTGTCATGGTGAGCTCTAAGATGTCATAAATAAAGGCACTGTGAGGTTAAAGGGACACTGTCAACCTGTTTTTCATCATATTATTTCTAACTGAAACTTCACTTTTTATGATTGCTTACCCTCTCTAAAATTCACTGATGTTGCTGTTTGTTTTGTCTGTCTCCTTGCTTAGTAGATCTGAAATGCAAGGCAATGTATATTTATAAAGAACCTTGTTTTTGTTTACAATCTTGGTTCTGTTCTTACTGCATGCTTCCTGAGCATTAGAAACACACCCAAACAGTGCAGTCACTCATAAGGCAGTAGCCAGCTAAACTCCCACTGCATCATGAGGGGCTAGACTGTTTTGTGGGTGTTCCCAAGTCCAGGAAAGATGCATCTGAAGTTGATCAAGTAACGTAAACAACTCTGTTTCGGTGTGATAACGCCAGTATATTGGGCAGTCTGTTTTTTACTTTTTTAGAGAAAATAACAGTCAGAATCAAACTACCAGTTGCATCAGCAATCTTTACAGAATGCTGGCAATCATATGATGTGTTTTTTTAAAATAGGGACACTTTGAGGCCTAAGGGGGTTGACAGTGTCCCTTTAACAGAGGAGAGCAAAATGTTTTCTATACAGACTTTTTAGGTGGACTACCAAGATGTGCTGGAAATCTTGGAAAGGAACATTGAAAATGGAAAAACGTATCCTCTCATAAATGGTAACATTTGAAACATCTTATTTATGAAAGCACATGCTGAAGTGTACAGTAGTCCTTTAAAAATATCTATTGTGACAACAGTAATAACTATATATATATAGTTATATATATTTTTTTTTTTTTGGCCTCCACTGGTGCCCCCTTCAGCCCGACCACCCCCCCAGCCCAGATATCCCAGAATCACCAAGCTTTACCTTATGCCCGGCCGCATAGTCTTCAGAGGGTCGGTCATCATCCTGCGGCCAGCAGATCCAGTTTTTCTCCCACTTTTTACTCCGGGGTCCCCGGAGCAGAGACGCATGTGCTCATTCCTGAACACAGGTCATCAGCGTGACGCAAGGTAAGGCATCCTGGGGCCCCAGGAGCAGAGACGCATGCACATGGAAGCGCACATGCGTACTACAGTCCCAGTGACAGCCCCTTCAGCCCACCCATCGGGCCTAGCGCCTGGCACTCATTCTGGCCTGCACTGCCCCTTGGCCTCCACCGTGAGGCAGACAAGGGCTGAGGGATACCACCTTCCCTCCCTCCCCCTGCCGACGGCACGTGCTCATTCCTGAACACGGGTCATCGGCATGGTGTAAGGTAAAGCATCCTGGGGCCCCAGGAGCAGAGACGCATGCACGTGGAGGCGCACGTACGTACTACAGCCCCGGTGTACTACTTCCGCCCACCCGTTGGCCTAGCACCCGGCACTCATTCTGGCCTGCACTCACTCCTGGCCTCCACCGCAAGGCAGGCAAGAGCCGAGGGATACCCCCTTCCTTCTCTCCCTCCCCACAGAGAACTGCCTCTTGGCTGCTCCATCCAGCGCTGCGCCCTCCCCCCCGCCGACGGCCCGTGCTCGTTCCCGAACACAGGTCATCGGCGTGGCGCAAAGTAAGGCATCCAGCACCTTAGCCCTCACCACTACTGGGCCAACAACATTTTTTGATATGTTGCTGTTACTAATGTCACTTGCAAAAATATATTTTGAATCTCCTCATTTTACCTCCACACCTATTGTGTGTAAATATATAATAAGAGTTACATCCTAATACAATATCATCAGAAAATTTCAAAGTCACATGGCTGTGACAATAAAAAGAATAAGGAATTTTACAAGGTGCGAACTGACAAATTATAGAAACAATGTTTTAAAGCATTTCTGTTAAACTGCAGTGTTTCCTCACACTGGTTTTATAACAAGACTACTAGAAAGGACTTGTTTCTTAAAAATAAAAATAAAAATTTGATAATGAATATGTTTACTCAGAAAGTGTCGCTAATTAATCTTTTCCCAAAACAAAGAAATCTGGCACCCTTCATAACATGGAATGGAGACCTTTGATAATGTTACAGCTGAAATATGTTTAGCAGTACTGAAAAACAGCCATTTCAGAGTACTGTACAAGAAATGACAAGCTTTCCTTTAGCAGAAAAAGAACAGAGGTGAAAAGAAGCATTACAAGTAATTTAGGGTTCAGACTGGACTTTTACATTCTGTGACTCTACAGGGCCCACATAAATAGGAGATACATGATGGGTGACTGTGGAATATGGCAAATATTAGCATGAGTGCAGAGTGCCCTGTGATAATATCACGAGTGATATTAACTCGGAGCATATTTGCCATATTCCACAAGTCGCACATCATGCGTGCGATTTAGAAATAAGGGCTCTGACTTATTTATTTCTATATTTTACAGAGTGTTTTCGGTTACATTTTATGTCTGCAGGATTTATTTTATTTTTATGTGTGCAGCTGCGGGTTATTTGGCCTTAGCAAGTTTCAAAGAAATACAAAATCACACAAATTTGTATGAATGGGTTTTGTATGGGTAGGTTATGAATGGGAAAGATGTATCTAGATTGGTTGTTCAGGACTGAATGCATTGTGATAGGTTCTGTATGTTTGCTTGCCAAGATACATGTCTTCTGATTGGTGATACTGTTTTGGTGGGTGTAGTTTCAAAGAGAATGCACATGCATGGAGATGTTTAATGTTTTACTTCATAACAATGTTAGTTTTTTATTTATTTGGCAGTATTTCACAGACTTCATTGGATGTTGTGAAGGTAATGGAAGTTTTATTTATGTTTAATTTCTTTTCAGGAACATTTACTGCCCCGTTTGTAATATTTTAAGTTTGTAACATTGTTTGAAATACTGTCTTGCTTTTGTTTTCTGTGGTTTTGTGAAGCATGGTTAAGTTCTCCCGGTTCGATATACTTTTCCAGGGGATATAGTTCAATGACTGCTTTATTGTTGTTAAATGATGTAGCAATGTTTCTTGAATAAAAAGGATGCAAGGCTTTGTTGGTATTTAGTCAGAGCCGCTCCCAGGTTCCACAACAGCAACTCGTTTTCATGGTTGATTCTTGTACTAGTTGCTTGGAGAAAAAAAAGATACTGTGAGAAGGTGCGTTTACAAACGGAATTAAATAAGGGCTGTTTTAAAATTTCTAAATTTGTGAGTGTTTAGGATACTAGTGCTGGTATAGCGGAGGTTAGATTGGTGGAGTGTGACATCACCACTGTTGAAATATCACTTGGTGACAGACACTGTGGAAATAAATAGAAAAAAACTCACACTGTCTAAGTCATCACAGAGTTATTCCACTGCAGTGAGAATACGTGTTTTTATTCTCAATGTTACATGCTCACCCCTATTGTATAAATCAATGATATCACTGAAACTTAGTGGAATAACTTTGAAAATGGGATACAAACTTAGAGTGGTATAGTAAGAAGAGACCAACATGGGAAAGGGGTGAGTAGCATAGCATGTTTAACAGGAATCAGAGGTTTGGGTAAGGAAGTATATTAAGTGGATGATGGGGAAACTGAAACCTTGTAGGTGAAGCTAAATGAGGGGAAAAGAAGTAAAATATTACAGGAATTATGTCATAAACCCTCTGGTCAGACAGGGAACCTTAATCACAAATTATAAAATTAAATCCAAATAGCAGCCTCAATAGTTCAGTAGTAACAGATTTAAATTTACCAGACATAAATTGGGATAGTGGCTATGAAAAAGGAAAGGTAGGACAGGGATTCTTAAATGTAACAGAGTACTGCTTTCTATCAGAATATGTAAATGATTACACTAGCCGGGTATATATAATGGCTCTAGTTCGGAGCAACAGGGGCAGTTTAGTTTTTTAATGGTGAGAGAGCCCAAGTAACTACAGGCCAATAAGTCTGACCTCGACTGTGGGAAAAATACTAGCAACTACTATCAAGGATCAGATTATGGAACATCTGGACAAATTTCAGCTATCAAAGGAGTCAATATGGATGTCCTAAAGGGAGAGAGTGCCAGAACATACTACCCAGAAAGTTGCCCCCTGGCTCAATGTGGACCTAGGGCAACTGGATCCTGAAGAAAAAGAGAAGAGTATATGATCATAGGAACAGGACAGACTGGGGTAGAGAGCAGCACTGACGAACTGCAAGACAAACATTAAGAAAGACAAGCAGTGGCTGGAACTCATGACAGCAGTAGGAGCTGCAGACAAAACCAAAGCCTTCTTCTAGTACATGAACAGAAGGTGAGGAATGGGATTTGTCCCCTTAGAACAGGGGAAAGAGGGATCCTGTAAGAAAGCCTGGAGCAATGGCTTAGTTGCTGAATGGATACTTTGCTTTGGTATTCACTAAAGAGCCCTAGGGGAGGGAAGGAGGCTGCTCATTGCGAGGGCCTCTGGCATCAGGTAGCCACGATGCAGCCTACGGACATCACACTCACACTGGTAGCTGACTGACGGATTTAGATTTAAAGGAACAATTTGTGGGACCATTTGTTGTAATCGTTTGCCAGTCTGCACAAATAGGTTTTGTGCTGGAAGACTGGAAAACGACCAGTGTAATCCCCATTTTATAAAGGGGGCAAGGTTCAACCTAGGAAACTACAGGCTGGTGAGTCTGATACAGTAGCTGGGCAAGATCATCAATTACCTGGTCGAGGCCAAGGTTCTTGCCTTCTGTCACACATGGGTTTATGAAGGGCAGATCGTTCCAAACCAGCCTGATTACCTTCTTGGATGAAGCTGGAAGATTTATTTATTTATTTTGTTTTATTTATTGAATTTTGGTAACCAGGTAGACCCTCTGAGACAAGGAAGTGTAGTACATTGATAGTGCATTCATTGATACAAGAAATTAGACAAGGAGTAGTCATACAGTAAGAGAGTACAACAATTACATTCAGTTATGCAAAATAAGCAATATAAAGTACAGTCGGTAAAACCTTACGTACAGTATTTTTTTTTTTTTTATAGTCGGAAATAAGGAGATAGAGTGTGGAACGGTATCTGGCTATCCTGTTTAGCCAATCACTGGAAACAGGGGAGGTACCCAAAGACTGGAGGACAGCAGATGTAGTCCCCTTATACAAAAGTGGGAACAAAGAGGAAGCGGGGAACTACAGGCCAGTCAGCCTCACCTCGGTAGTGGGGAATATCATGGAAGCACTACTGAAGGAGAGACTGGCAGAACATCTGGTTGTCAGTAGACTACAGGACCCAAGGCAGCATGAGTTCACCAGGGGGACGTCATGTCAGACCAACTTCACTGAATTTTTTGACTGGGTGACTAAGGAGGTGGATCAGGGGAGGGCAGTGGACATGGCCTATCTGGACTTCAGCAAGGCCTTGGACAATGTGCCACAAAGAAGACTATTACACAAACTGGGGAATATAGGTGTGGACAGGACAGTAGTGGGGTGGGTAGGTAACTGGCTGGGCGGCAGGACACAGAGGGTTGTGGTAAATTACTGTCACTCCACAGAGGGAAGAGTGACCAGTGGGGTACCACAGGGATCAGTGCTGGGACCGGTCCTATTCAACACCTTCATCAATGACTTTGCGCAGGAGCTAGACGGCAGAATTTCACTATCCGTTGATGATACAAAGCTCTGTAACAGAATAGACACACCAGAGTGTGTAGACAGAATGAGAAGGGACCTGCAGAAAACTGAAGAATGGCCAGGGGTTTGGCAGTGAAATTCAATGCAAAGAAGTGCAAGATAATGCATAAGGGGCACAAAAACCCTGGCACAATATATCAGTTGGGGGGTGAGGATATAGCATGCACCAAGCAAGAAAGGGATCTTGGGGTTATCATCTCTGATGACCTCAAGGTAGGGAAATAGTGTGACAAGGCAGCAGGAAAAGCAGATAGGATGCTGGGATGCATAGGCAGGGGCATCACCAGCAGGAAAAGGGAGGTCATAATTCCATTACACAAGACACTAGTGAGGCCCCACCTGGAGTACAAGAAAAAATTACTTACCATAGTAATAAGGGATATGCAGCGGTTCAGTGTGTGTGATAATGCATTTATCTTGTACAGTTTCCAGTGACCTCAAGTAACCTCACGAGTGTCGAAGGCACGAGTGAGAGTTATGAGAGGTCACTGGAAACTGTACAAAATAAATGCATTATCACACACTGAACCACTGCATATTCTATTTATGCAACAGGTTTAGATGTGTGAACATTTTGATTTTGGTAGGTGTAAATAATTTGTCAAAAAAGGGAAACGAAAATTGAATTTTATGCTGTTTTTTGCTAATTGTAAAAAAACAAAATGGTATCTATAAATGAAACGCCACTCATTTTGTAGATATTTTTGAGCTGAACATTTTTCGTGCTCACAGCACCATGCTATCATTTTTTGTTTTAAAGTTATTTATATTTGTTTGTCAAAAAAGTGAACAAAAAATTACACTTTCTTCTGTTTTCTTGCTAACCATATACAATATACAGGGTTTATATAAATGAAACATTATTCATTTTGTAGATAATTTTGTGCTGAACAATTTTCGTGCTCACAGTACCATGTTATCTTTTTTCGTTTTTAAGTTATTGACATTTAAATATGGTTAGTACTGCTTCTGAGGCCGAACATTCTAAATGAATTCTGAAGAGAACTGTGTAGATAAATGAGCTACTGATGTAGTTACTGTGTGAATAAATGGGTGATGATGTAGTTACTATGTGGATAAATAAATTTATTACCATAGTAGCGAAGATAAATGGTTTTATTCTACAGTTTTTATCCTGACCCCTGTTCCATAAATCTTCTTTCTTCCCAGTGATGCTCAGATATTCATAACTTTGTGCAGTCAGCCTGGTGGGTTGGACTGCCCGGAGAGATGGAACACATGCTTATGATGGAATTCTTTGCACATGAGCATCTTTCAAATACTGCCTCTACCAACCATAGTGTTCTAACCCCTTTAGATTTGTAAAAAGCCTGGAAGTCAGGCATTATGAAAAATCCAACAGCTAATTAATTTTTTTTTTTTTTTTTTTTTAGGGTTAACCTAATAAAGAGGATTTACCCAAAAAAACTCTTAAGGAGGAACTACATCAAATAAACAATGGTGTTCACCAAACAGCATGAGAAAACTATTAAGAGAGACAGAAAAACTCTGTTTAAATCTATTTGGTATAGAGAAGTGTACCCAGAAGAGTATGGCTATGTGGCACTAGCATGTGGAGTGCAGAGGCCGAAGTTCTGGAAGGGGAGGATGGGAGGGAGTTACGAATATCTGAGCATCACTGGGAAGAACAATTACTATGGTAAGCAATTTTTTCTTCTAACCCTAGTAATGCTCAGGATATTCATAACTTTGTGCAGACTACCAAGCGGTACCCTGATCCCCTGGAGGTGGGCACAGAGCTTATTTTGGAAACAGACTTTGCAGGACTGCTGTGCCAAACCTGGCATCACTTCTGGACAAAACATCCAAGTTATAATGCTTTGTAAAGGTGTGTACTGATTTCCAGGTAGCTGCTTTACAAATATCCAATAATAGAACCTCCCTAGTAGCTGCAAGACTGACAGCTGTTCCTCTTGTCGAGTGTGCCCTCAGCCCAGCTCCTACCTGCTCTAGTGTAGCAGAATTGAATACACTGGACAATCCATCGAGAAATGGATCTTTTTGAGGCTGGTTTGCCCATTCCGACATCCCCATATGCAAGGAAAAGTTGTTTTTTGTCTTGCCAATGGCCCTTAGTAGCTGTCATGTAATAGCAGAGAGCTCTTTTCACATCCAGACTGTGCAGTCTTCTTTCACCAGAGCTTGTATGGTCTGTGAAAAAGACAGGCAGAGTGATCGACTGGTTCAGATGAAAGCATGAAACGACCTTGGGAAGGAACTGTCTGCTTGTTCTGAGGACTACCTTATCTCTGTGAAAGGAGATGTAGTCCTGGTCAACACAGAGAGCCTGAAGCTTGCTGATTCTTCTTGCTGAGGTAATTGCTACCAGAAAAAACGTTTTCTAGGTAACATTTTTTAAATGGGCTGTACCCATGGGCTCAAAAGGAGCCCTCATTAATCTGGCTATACATATATTAAGATCTCAAGCAGGCACTGGTGCCCTGTGAGGAAGATGCAAATGTATCAGGCCTTTAAAAAATCTTTTGAAAATGGGATCTGATGCTACCGACACCTTTGTCCTAGCAGAAAGATATGCAGACACTGCTGCAAGATGAACCCTTAAAGAACTGGGTTGTAGACCTTGTGAATGTAAGTGAGTCAGATAATCCAACACCACTGAGACTCCTGCATCATTTGGGGTGAAATTCCAACCAGAGCACCAAAAAGAAAATCTCTTCCACTTAGCAGAATACGTTTTCTTAGTGGAGGGCTTCCTATAACCTTTCAAGATAGTTAATACAGCTTCAGAAAGGTTTAAGTCTGCATACTCTTAATTCCTCAAGAGCCATGCCTTGAGGTGGAGGGACTTGAGATTTGGGATGCAACAATTTTCCCTGATTGGAGATCAGGAGATTGTGCCTGAGAGGCAAACTTATTGGTTTGCTCACTGACATGGTGAGCAGAAGAGAGTACCATAGCTGCCTGGGCCAATCTGGAGCTATCAAGATCAGAGAAGCTGAGAGGAATTTGAGCTTCAGTAGTACTCTGAAAACTGGGGGGGGAAGGCATAAAGAAACTTGCCTGACCAGTCCAGTACCAGGACATCCAGAGGGATTGTGCCCTGGGCCGGGTGGTCTGCAGCAATACTGAGGCAACTGGTGGTCCTGGTGGGATGTGAACAAGTCTATCTCTGGAATGCCCCACCTCCTGAAAATTACCTGCACCACCTGCTTATTCAGTGTCCATTCGTGATGGGACTGATTGATTTGACTCAGTGTGTCTGCCAAGGTATTGTCCTTTCCTGGCAGATGGATTGCTTGCAGGGACACCTTTAGAGAATACGCCAGAGTCAAAATTTTAATGGCTTCTGTGCACAGGGGACCTGATCTGGTGCATCCCTGCTTGTTTATGTAGTACATAGTGGTGGTATTATCTGTTCTGACCTGTACCACCTTGCCCATCACAAGTGTAGAGAAAACATTTAGTGACAGCCACACTGCTCTGTGTTCCAGCAAGTTTATATGCTGAAGGGACTCTGCTTCTGTCCAGGTACCCCGAGTTGTGTGCTCCCCCAGATGGGCGCCCCAGCCCAGAAGAGATGCATCTGCCGTGAGGATTAGTGAAGGATCCTTCTTCTGAAAAGGGACTCCTTGCCTTAGGTTGGATTCCTTTTTCCACCACAAAAGGGCTTGTAACAGTGCCCTTGTCACTGGAATGAATTTTGAAAAGGGATCTTTTTTCTGACTCCAATGATTCCTGAGATGAAACTGGATGTCTCTCATGTGAAACCTGGAACCCTGCACTGTGCCTGTGGATGCAGCCATATGACCCAAGAGCTGCAGGAATTGCCTGGCTGTTTTTTGCCTGTGCAACTTGAAGGAATTTGCTATGGCCTGAAGGCATTGCACCCTGTCCAGTGGCAAAAAGGTCCTGTCCTGTAGAGTACCGAGATCTGCCCCTATGAACTGTAAAGTCTGTGTAGGGGTTAAGACAGATTTTTTCTAGTTTATTATGAAACCTAAGCACTCCAAAAGATCCTGTGTGAGCTTTATAGAGGTTCTGACTTGTTCTGGTGACTTGCCCACCACCAGCCAGTCGTCCAGATATGGGAAAACAGTCACTCCCTGTCTTTGAAGAAATGCCACCACAGCTGCTAGGCATTTTGTAAACACCCTTGGTGCCGAGGAAAGGCCGAAGGGCTGGGTTGCAAACTGATAATGACCTGATGGGAGTCTGAATCTGAGATATTTCCTGAAAGAAAGATTCTTTTATGGGGATGTGAAAATAGGCGTCTTGTAAGTCCAAAGATGCCAGCCAGTCCCCTTTTTGGATTGTTGGCAGAATCCGAGCCAAAGTTACCATTTTGAACTTTGGCTTTTTCAGGTGCTTGTTTAAAGCTCTGAGATCCAAAATTGGCCGCCACTCCCCATTTTTCTTTGTTGTTAGGAAGTTTCTGGAGCAAAAACCTCTTCCTCTCAGGGTTGTAGGAACTGGTTCCACTGCTCTGAGCTGTAGCATCTTTTGAACCTCTGCCTCTAGCAATGAAGTCTGTGCTAGGGGAGGAGAGATGGAAACCCTGGAATTTTTTTGCGGAAGAAATTTGAAGTTCAGAGACAAACCTCTGCCCACTACCTCCAACACTCACTTGTCTGTGGTGATGGTTGACCAAAGGTGGAAGACATGGGACAGTCTGCCTCTGACTGATAGGGAGGAGGCGGCCTGCATCTCAGGGATTCTGTTTAGGCTGGGGCTGAGGTCGTGCCCGAGACCCTCAGCTAGAGCCCCTTCTACCCCTACCCCTAGAGTAGCCCTGTTGGGGGTACTGCTGGTATCGGGGCATGGCTACTGGCTGGAAAAAAGGTCTTGTCATGAAAGAGCAACTTCTGCCCCTGCCATAGGGCCTGGTGGATGAAGAAGCTCCGTCTCTGGCAGAGTTACCTATTGTTATATTCATCCACCTTCTTCATATAGGCCACCGTGGATTCTCCAAAAAGAGAATTTCCTTCTAATGGAAAATCCAGGGCCTGCAATTGGGTATCTGAGTGAGTTTTGTAGCTCTAAGCCAAGCAAACCTCCTCTGAGCCACTGTGTTAGCCATCCATCTGGCTGCAGTGCCATTCGAATCAGCAGCCATCTGGAACTGGTACTTAACGCGTCTAGCCCAAACCTGGCAGTTTCAGCCAGGTCATCTGACAAGAGTGAGGTGGCTTTCATGGACATTGCCAGTACCGGCTGCCACAGAGATTTCTGATACTGGGCAGCATAAGCTTGGAAAGCAGCCTGTCTCATGGCCAGTGAGGCTGACAAATAGCCTTTTTTGGCCATACTGTCCAATTTTCTGGAGACCTTGTCCGGTGGATGTGAGGACAGAGGGACCTTAGCTTTATCACAGGCTGCCTGTTGTATTACCCCTTGATGGTCAGGATGGGAAAAGAGGAAGTCAGCTCCCTTCCTATCCAACTGGTACTTTTTGTCTATTCTCCTGTCGATTGGAGGAATAGAATTAGGGGTCTGCAGGAGCTTCATAGCATCCTTTTAAAAAAAAGTATATACTGGGAGGAGAAGGGCCTTTGTGGGTGTTAAACCCATCATACTAAGGTACTTAATTTCCTCCTCATCCTCCACTTGCTCTGTTGTGGCGATATCCAAGGCATCTACCATTTTCCTTACAAAGGAAAGATGGGAGGAAAAATCCTCAGACACCCTGGGAGGCGACCCAAAATCCTGCTCAGGGGCCACCTCTGGAGGGATATGTTCGTCCTCCTCATAAGGTTCATCATCCTCTTCAAAAAATAGTTGCTCCAGTGCAGAGGGCAACACAGTACTATCAACCTGGGGACCCTGTGAGGGGGCAGGAGGCTGAGGGATGATGCTCTGCAGAGCCTGAATAATTTTAAATGCCTGAGCCATCTCTTCAGCTGAAGGCATTGCAGACACTTGTGCAGAAGTCCCTGGGTTAACAGGAGAGGGTTCTGCATGTTTAAGTTTCTTTGTTTTCTTTGAGGGAACCGGAGAGTCAGCCAGTTCTTTTCCTCTTTTTGCGCCTTTTTCGCCCGTATCAGGGGCAGGGGTGGTAGCACTTGTGGGTTCAGCCACAACAGACTGGGGTGTCAGCTGGTCAGAGACTGAGGGACCCCTAGAAAACTTTTTACTGAGCTGTTCAGGGCGTTTTTCCACAGTTTTATCTGTAAAAGTTTTACATATTTCACATTCCTGGTCCAGATGTTCGAAACCCAGACAGCCGTCCTGTACTTTCTGGAGTCCCTCAAGGCTCAGTTCTCGGCCCACTTCTTTTCAGCCTTTTCCTCAATGCTCTCCCCTAAGTCTGTACAGGTAATCTCCTCCTTTATGTGGATGACGCAGTTATTTTTGCAAGTCATCCTGATCCACTCCCTCTTGAAAATATCCTCCAGCATAGTTTCACTGAAGAGGAAATCCTGGTTTGGGCTCCATAAACTTGTTGTCAGCTACAAAAAAAAACAAGGTTATGATATTCGCCAATTCCCATAACAAACACAAATCAACTCAGTTGTCTATCCTCAACAGCCACAGTATACCACTTGAACAGGTCAATAACTTTAAATACCTAGGGCATAACCCGTGACAGCTCCCTCTCCTACCATGAACACATAAACCTGGTCTGTAAGGCAGTTAACTCCGGAACTGGACTTCTTTACAGACACAGATACTTCCTGACCCCTGATGCCCACCGCCTGGCAGTAACAAGTTCTGTCCTTTCAATAACAGATTATGGGTGTGCCGACCCGGTGGTGTGGAGGGTTGAGAGGCTTGATGCCACACCTCACGCTACACTGGCGACCCGAGTTCAGAGGGCAAGCTTGGGCGCCGGGGGTCAGCAGGGGGCGGGTGAGGATTGAGCGCCCGCTGGGCTGCTCTCCTCCCCGGGAGGGGGAGATCAGGGGAGTCCTGGCGTGCCAGCGGCTCCTGGTGGAGACCGGGTGCGCCACAGCACACTGGGCAGCATGCAAGTAGCATAGCCTGACACAAGGTAGGGTTGCCGTGCGCCGTTGCATCAGGGGTGTGCCCACATGTGGGAGGGGGGCATGAGCACCAGAACAAGGAAAAGCCCAGTCGGCAGGGGTAGGCGACGGCACCTGCCCCATGCCTGCAGCCAGATCCAGCCTGCCTTACCTCCCAGGTTCCTCCACCCGGGTCCTTGCCCACACCGGAGACTTACTAAGAAGAGTGCCCAAGGGTCCCACCCCAGAGAGGTTAAGCTGGGGGTGCCGAGTGTGGTGTCGAGGAGGAGGAGAGAAGGTACAGGCAAGGATGACTTCAAGCTGGGCAGGAACTGGTAGGATGCCTGAGAGAGGCCCCTGCTGACCATGACTGGAGGGAAAAATAAGTGTAAAAAAAAAAAGGTTAATAAATAATAGATTACGGGCTAATTATCTATGGGACCAATACTGTCCTTAGTAAAATCAAAATAGCTCTTAATAAAGCTTGCCGACTGGTTGCTGGTGTGGACAGGCATACCCACACCTGCCATCTGTATGATCGTACCAACTGGCTGAACCTCAAGAGCAGGATCTTGTACCAATCCCGCCTGATGGCAAAAAAAATTACTCTCAGGCCCCCCCCTCCTTCTGCACAAAAACTCCTCATATGTGCCTCAAACCCTCGGCGCATGAAGAGCACCGCTAAGGTTTCCTTTCAAGTCCCTTTATGCTGGACAGATCAAGGGCAACAGGCATTCACGATCAGGGCACCTACCTGGCTAAATGGCCTACCCACCCAGATTCTGTCTGAACACAAGTTAGGCCCTTTCAAACTCAAAACTCAGGCAGCACTTCCTCGCACTTAGTGGCTGTGATTACTTATAGTACTCCGTTGAGTCAGTCCGCCTAACTGCCCACAAGCACAACTTCTGCTCTACCTCCACCCTTTCCTCTCCTCACCCTTTCCCTTGCTACTTCCCTTTTTCTCCACTAATTTCTCTTCCTACCTCACCACTCGACCTTTTCTACTCCTCCTAATTTCCCCTACCCCAACACCACTCAGTTTCCGTCCCTTACCCTGAGCTAATTTATGGACGAAGACATTATTGTCTGCCTAGGCTCTCTCTCTCTCTGCACTGGCATACTTGTTGCTAAGTTCTGGCCACCACCCTAGCTACTCCCCCGAGTCATGGCCCATGCCCCTGCCCACATCCTCTTCTTGCCGAGACTTACCCCTGGGCAGGGACGCTGGAGGGCTTCCAATGGTAACTGTAGGCTAGCCCAGATTGCCCCCAGGATGGGGCCATGGGGGGGGGCTCCCCCGACAGACATGTAAGACAGTGGAGGATCGTGGTAGGGCAGGGGCATCATGCCAGAGGTTGGTGATTTTTTTTTCTTTTTGCTGCTGCCCCAGGGGCAGGGAACGTGAAATGATGACCAGCGTCCATCCTGCGCCCCCCCAACATGCTGATGCCAGCCGTGTGGCACCCCCAGCCTCTGCCAGGGGGCAACAAAGCACCGGACACTCTCCCCCCCCCCCGAGAAGAAGAGCAGTCCCATGGATGCTCAATCCTTCTCCCCCCTGGCCAGCCCTCTGACTCTCGGGTCTGTTCTTGAACCCAGGTCACTGGTATTGCAAGCGGAAATCCCAGCGCTGCACTGGCAGGCCGGAACCCTAGCTACTTCCCGCCTGGTCGCTTCTGATGCACATGCATTCAGAGTTTGATGCTATTGACAATGTCACCTTACTGACAGCCCCCCCACCCACCTACCCAACTACTTTTAATGCTCCTGCAAATTATCTGTAGGTGCCATTGTTGTAACTGACTCTGTGTAACATGCTTGGAAACTCCGTTAATGTTAACTCTATAACGATCTAAAAAATGTGACTCTGTACTCTCTGTATCACCTGACGAACTGCTGTGTGACGTTTTACGAATTCCTGTATGTTGTTGGATTATCTGTCTGTTCCGGAACACTGCTGACATGGACCCTTTGTAAACGAATCTCTGGCTCAAAGGTACTGTAATTCTGAAACTTAAATAAATAAATATCCCTCGCATTGAAGGTTAATTTTTACATGGTGCAACAGACATACGTTTATACTACTCTACAGTGCCCTATTAGTTTGAAAACTGCCAACTACTGTACCATTTAGAAGGGCTCAGGTGGGTGTCCTCTTTTTTCTATAGAGGTTTTTCTCCATGGCAGGCCGCATGTCTTGCAAAGATGCACTCTGCTGGTTGGGATATACCATGATTAGACCATACCCGTTTTTCTCCCTGGAGTCTTCTTTCCCACCCTCCTTCCCTGGCGTGGGTGGTTCCTTTAATGACCTCAAACACACATAGCTTACACTGTGGCAGGAGCAAGCTCCCTGGCCCAGCAGCAGGGGTTACTATGGTGGCGAAGTCCACCGCCAATCCTCCCCTGTCGAGATGCACTGCTGAGTAGCAGCTGTCTTGGCTTGGCCTGGCTCCCAGTGCAACCTTTTGGGCTCGATTCTGAACGGAGTCATCAGCACAGCGCAGCACTGCAACGTGCTGCCACCAGGCCATCTGGGTGGCCAGAGCTTGGTGTCCTTCAACAACTGCTACAGGTACATCACATGATCCTGAAAGCTACATCTGCCTATATGGCAAAAGGCAAACACATATAGCAGAAACAGCAGTAACACAGTAAAGGTCAAAAGGGACTCTAGGTTATAGGTTCATTATGTTCACCCTCCCTACACTCTTCATTCAGCAGGGATGAATCAGTATGCTGTGAGAACAAGTGCTGATCTATAAGGATTCCCTACCCAGATTACCCAGGATACCCTGTAATTCCCAAGGTAAGCAGAAATGTGTCCTTCCTTACACCGAAAGCCTGTACTGCATTTATAGCCTCCATCTCAGCCGGCATGCTGTTCCACAGGTTTACCATCCTCTGGGAGAAAAGGTGCCTTCTAAAGTACCCCAGAATTTACAATCTCTGAGCTTCGGGGTGTGTCTGCAAATCCTACTGGAGAACACCGGATCAAACATCTTGGATTGTTCAATCTTGCTGATACCCTTGGATATGAGCAAGGCTGAAATCATGTACCCTCTTCTCCAGGGTGAATATGTTAAAGAACTCCAGCCTTTCTGCCTAGGTTTTGTCCCCCACACTCTCTGCACAATTAAATCATGGTTTGTTTTCGTTTATCATTTCTAGTGTTCCCATGTCTCTGCAGTAAATAAATGCCCATTAACACATTAATTACCTTTATATAAATCTTCTCCAGTTTTATGGCACATGAAAAGATTCGCCTCAAGGCACAGGCTCTTTATTCAGTCTCAACTGGAAACATCAATCACAGCACTACTACAGTTAGTTAAAAGCTGCATGTTCTCTAGTTCTGTAAGTTTAACCTCCCTGAAAGATCATCTTAAATGACATTTCTTCATGAAAAGGAAATATGTGGGGATTTTAACAAAACCTTACCGTATCGTAAAAAGGGCAGAACAGAAGTGTGCAATAAAACTGAACAGAGAACTACTTCTTTCCTTTTAGGAAAACACATATTATTATGTGGCTTTGTTATCTGGCTCTTAAAACCACAAGCATGTGGACAAAAATTCTAGTTTATTTTAAAACCGCAGATGCTACAAACCATAAAAAAAAGAAAATCAAGGCAGGTCCACCAATCTGGCACAACTGACACATGAACAAAAAGGGTGACCTAGCTGTACAAGAGGTATTACAGGAAAAACTCCCCTGTGTAGCAGCGGAAAACATAGAAGCATAGAAGTTGACGGCAGATAAGGACCGCAAGGCCCATCCAGTCTACCCATTTCTTTTTCTACCTTATAAATATGCCATCGGCCTTTGCTCTGTCAATGGCCTATCTATTCATACTCATTTGTATTGCTCCCTTATGCCTATCCCATGACTGTTTGAAGCCCTGCACTGTACTCATAGCCACCACTTCCTGAGGTAGGCCATTCCATGCATCTACCACCCTTTCTGTGAAAAATAATTTCCTCACATTCCCCCTTAATCGGCCTCCCTCTAATCTCATGCTGTGTCCTCTTGTCCTGCTATTTTTCTTATATTTAAACATGGTAGACTCTTTTACCTTGTTTATGCCCTTAAGGTGTTTGAATGTCGAGATCATATCACCTCTCTCTCTCTCTCCCTCCTTTGCTCAAGGGTATACATATTGAGCTCCGTTAATCTGTCCTCATATGTCTTCTGATGCAGTCCCTGCACCATTTTGGTTGCCCTTCTCTGGACTGCCTCAATTTGGTTAATGTCCTTGTGAAGGTGTGGCCTCCACTACTGCACGCAGTACTCCAGATGGGGCTTAACCAGTGTCTTGTAAAGAGGGATTATAACCTCTCTCTTACGACTTGTGATACCCCTACTAATACACCCAACATCCCCCTAGCCTTACCTACTGCTTCAGAGGTCTGCTTGGATAATTTCAGGTAATCGGTGATGATGATGCCCAAGTCTCTTTCTTCCTTTGTGACTGTCAGCAACTCCCCTCCCAGCCTATAGGTGGCTTCAGTAGTACACATACTACTATAAAAAATACAATACAATGTGAGGACCAGGAGGGGTTTTAGCTTGTTCCATGTGCTCTTGTTGGTTACCTATACAGTAGCTGTTTGTATTTATATACTAACATACTAAAAGCCAGCAGAATAGGCCCAGTCTGTCTTGTCTGCTCGATAGCCAGCAACCTAGTGGGTGCTCGCCTTTCCGCCCTCCCCAGCCCCCAAGAGGGTTTTCATTAGTTTCAGTTTCTCCTTGTACCTGTCCCACCCCTTTTTGAAGCCCTCCACTGTACTATATATGCTGTGTATGATATTACTTCTGATTTAATTAAATCAAGCCAGCACTGTGGCTCTGCACAACAAAAGAAAAATGTGGCGACAATCTGTTGGGAAACAAAGATAAAATGAGGAACCACAAAATTCATTGTTTTTTTTTTTTTTCTGTGCCAACCCTCTATAAGAGACTACATGTAATATCTCACAATATAATATTGTTAAAATCAACACCGTCTTCAGTTGGACCACTGTGTTGGATAAACCAATGCCTCACTGGAGATGTCATAAGGCAGAAAATGCAACATTTCCTTCTCCCAGTTATTGGCCATCATGACCAAATTAGATGCACTATGAAGCAAACGTGAAAGATCCGTTGCAAGGCGCAGTTTTAAAATTCATTGCTGTGCACTTACAGCTCTCTTGAGCAGTGGACTAATACAGCATGACCACAAACCCGACAGTATGTGTCTGTGCTGAAAAAATGAGTAAAAAAGATCAAAAACCTCAATAAAAAAGCGCATTCTAACAGACCTTTGTGGTTATCCTGTGCTTTAATAGATGAACTGTCATATGACTGGATTCCACCAATCAAAGTGCAGATTTCTTGCTCAGACTTTACAAATAAATAAATGAAATGTGAAAATCTGCAGGGAGTATAGCAGTTCACTGTAACTGAAACCTCTACATTTCTGTACCATAACTTCATTAGTTTCTGAGTGGCTGTTAGTACCAAGGGACTGCACTGCCGAGGAGCCTCCCTTCGGACGAGATGTTAAACCGATGTCCCTTTTACCCATCTTTGGTGGCTGTCCAGGTAAAAGTTAAAGTTCCCACGGTTCTTTTCCTAAGAGCAGGGGATTTTTTTTTTTTTTTCGCTGTGCAGTGATAAAACTGCCAATCAATAAAATAGGCCCATGTAATCCAGCCCAAGGATGCACCCGGAAACAAGCTGTCCCAGTGTAATGCATCTTTCCTTGTCAAGAATTACAAATAAATAAGGTATTACCTTTTAAACAGATTTTGAAACACAAATGCTGAAAGTTTATTTATTTTATTTTAGTGTATGCTGGAATACACTAACACCCTGCTGGAAACAGTAAACATATGCACTGAAAGTAGCTTTTTTCTCAAGACAATCTTCCATTTTATTTTTCTGTATTTACTATTTATGCCCCCTTCCACAGGCCCCCCTTCTCTGGGTACCTACCCAGCCTCCTACGCCCTCATGATAGAGGAGTCTGGGTTCTCCAAGTCCCTTTGTTGTCTAAATCTAGTAGATGTGGGAGCCCAGGCTTGTGGGGGAAGCTAGCATTCTGTATCGGCTGTGGCTTTTCTGCTGGTTTCTTTCCCAGCCCCAGAGACACCGCCAGCTAGGATGGCATGATTTTTTTTTTTTTGCTACCACGGTTGTTTCCTCCTTGACCAAGGCAGGCAAGGCACCCTTTGACCTTGTCCCCACCTCCTCCACCGACTCCCACCTTCTAGGATTTACCTGCAGATGGCAACCCCTAAGGATTACTCCCCCACCCCTACCAGAGGAAACATTCAATGATCGACTTCCCAGATTCCTTGTGGTGGAGCAGGTGGAGGCTGGCATGCAGGGCATTGTACTTGCCTGCCTTGCCATTTTTCCTCCTGCTTTACCTCCCCTTCCCCATGCTGGGGCCTGCACAAAGATGTGCACGGGTGTGTGGAGGCATGCGTGCATGCTGCAGAAATCCTGCAGCTCCCTTCCTGTGTCGCCCTCAGACCCGCTGTCGAGGCACAGGTCAGCAAGCACAGGAAAACCTGGAGCAGTTTCCAAATTCGAAAAGAGCGTTTTTTTATTTTTCTCAATAACAACAAAATAAAAAATTAAAATTATTCAGTATAACTATTTACAAAGGCAGTACAAACAGAAAAAAAGTCCTTCTTCTGAGTGTTCTCAATTGCAAATCTCAGTCTCTCACTTTCCTTATCTCTATCAAAAGCATTGCTGCTCATTTTATAACAAGTCTTTGCCTTGCTTCTCACAGAATGTTCTTGTCAGTTCTTTCGATGCCAGCGCAGCAAAAAGAACACAGTGACCCAGAATTGACCTCTTGTTTACAGCTCTGCAAAAGGCTTAAAAACTGCACCTCAGGTTAACCCCTTGAGCTTCAAATAGCTTTGCAATCATTTCAACAGTGTAACTATACACAGTTTTAAACAAAGGGATCCCAGTATCACATACAATTTTACAAAGAGATTCACATATATTATTTACATATATTTTTATAACCGCAGATATTCGAGGGGGAAGAAAAGACAGAAATATCAAGGGAAGGCAGAGAGATAGCAAGAGGTGGAGAACTGCGAAACTGTCGGAGTAATCGGTTCCTAGGTCTCACAAGAAAATCTGGTTGCGCAACCAGACAGACAGACAGAAAAGGAGCGGAAAGAAGAGATCCCTGCATTTAAACTCTTTCTGAATAACAAATGGGGCAGGGCCTTATTCAACCCTGTCGCACCCACATGGTCACCAGGCCTCCACCTGGGGGGCTAGTCATTTGGAAAGAATGACACACTTCCCTCCCCAGGAGAGGAGAGCAGTCCATCAGACATTCATCCTCTCCTCCCTCTCCCCCCAGCAACCAGAGACTGCTCTTGATCCTGGCTTGCTGACATGGTGCCCAGTAGTGCTACCATCACACCACTGGGCCAGCCATAGTGTCGTCTCCAGCACACACTGCAGTCCACATAGTGGTGGAGCAGCAGTGCACTCTGCCCTTCCTCCCCAGGAGTGGAGTGTCCTCTGGGATGCTCAATCCTCATTCCAGAACTTGGGTTGCTAGCATCACATGCAGTAGACTTAATGCTGCACCAACAGGTATTCTCAAACAATTACATTTTATTCACTGTGTCCCAGAATTCTCACTGACAATTTAAGTGCTGCCAACACCTACAGAACTTCAAAAATTGTTGGCTTTGTGATTAATGTTCATATTGCACAGGGGTCCAACTCAAAGCTTAAAGGGGTATGGTCAGCAAAAAAGGGCCCTACACTCAAGTGAGGGGCTCAGCTCAACATGCACTTTGTATGCAAAAACATTTTGATTTACTGGTTACACTTTATTGTAAGTGCCTATTTCAATGTAACTAATCATTCATTACATACAGTCAGCTAATTGCACTTTAGTTATACGCAGCTACATTGCAACTGCAATGTAGTTACAGTGCAGTTACACTGTAACTACACTGTAGTTAAGTGGCACAGAGTAACTGATTTACTTACTTTCGTAGATTGTATCATACTAAGTTTGCTTACTTCTCGGCTGACATCTTCTGTTACTGCAAATCAAAGAATCCCCTGCAGCTGACATCAAAGCAGTATCCAGAAGTGTGAGATTCAATAGCCTGCAGTGCATGTTAGAGCTTTTATAATCTCCAGTCAGATGCTTTCCAAGGCTGCTTTTCTCCAGGGGCTAAGTGCAGTCCTCTGTGACTGTACTCAGCCTAGGGAGGACACCGGGATCAGCAAACAAAAGATCAGAGCTTACATAAACTCTAACTTGCACTGCAGGTTCCTGAATCTCCCACTGTTGCGTACTGCTCTAATCTCAGCAGAAGGGGATTCTGGGATTTGCAGCAACAGAAGATGTCTGCCTAGAACTAAGCAAAATTAGTCTGCTACAACCTACTGTACTACAGTGAACATCCAATATGGTTTTGTACACAAAGTTCATATGGGGACCAGCCCCACACTCGAATGGGGGAACCGTGGTGCCGACTTTTCCCCTTTAAAACACATTGTAATTACCTTCAAAGTCCGTTTAGTTGCTTTAATAACCAAATCTCAGTCTTCCTATTTTGGAATTTCATTTTTCCTTGAGTAATCATTCGCTAACTCTGTTCTAATACACTTTGCTCACCTTACCCAGCAACTTTCAATTTGGTTCTTAGCTGAGGTGTGCGGAGATGTCAATAATCAATGGACTGTCTCATAAGTATTCGCAGGTTTAGCCAATATATTTCCAAATGTATTTATTTATTGAGATCTTGGAGTAACACCTTTGAGCAGAAACTCTTTCATAGGTTCCATGTCAAGTATGACACTAATAAGAATACAGATATGTTCCACAGATACAAATACAGCAAGAAACAATTGAAAACTGCCTCCAGGCATAAATTCTAACAATAGTTACACAATCTAAGCACTACAGGGTGCAGAATCAAAACAAAGGCTAACGTTTCACTAGGTAATGGTAATATAACATTAGGACACTTGTTTAAAAGGAGAATTGCACAACTAACAACGTAGGCAGATAACCGGATTGTGCCAGAGTCAAAGAAAGAAAGAAGGAAAATCTCGTACCAGTAGAGAGGGACAGGGGAGGGAGGGAGGAAGAAAGTCTAGGAGGGAGAAGGTAAGCAGAGGTGGGGGTTAGGAAGGGACTAGATAGGAGGGAAAGGGGAGAATAGCTATGTAGTCAAAGTGGAATAAGGGGGAGGGGTGGTGGAAGGAGGGGTGGATGAGAGTAGGGAGGACGAGGTGGTGTAGGTAGTGGGGTGTTGATAAAGATGTATTAAGGTGGTAGGGAGGAAAGAGGTATGGAATGACAGGGGGGCCAAAAGGGAAGAGGAGGTGGAGGGAGTTAGGAGGGAAAAATAAATAATTTAGGCAGGGATAGAAAGTCCATAAAAGTGTTAACTTGACTAGGGGCCCAAGAAATGGACAGGAAGTGTAACATTTTACTAATCATAAAGATCACAGAGATTTCAAATGGTAGGAGCAAGGAAAAGGCAAATTAATGGTAGCAGTCACAGGTTGCCAGTGAGATCAGATGCTGCCAGAGTCTTTTCTTAAAGGAGCCCAGCAAAGTAGCACTGGTTATGTCAGGAGGCAGAGAGTTGTACCACTGCGGAGCTCTGTATGCAAATACACGTTGTCCAGAGGCGGTGCGGCACCATGGAATTCTAAAAGCCTGTTCCTTTAAAATTTGTAACATTTTTTAAAATGGTTTCTTTAGAATCAACATTTCATTATCTTAATTATAATATATAAGTATACAGCAGGCACCAGAAACCAATTAACAGGCCAAGAGTTTTACACGTTCACAGTAACAGTTCCACCACATTTTCCCTTCATCAGGGTGTAAATATTACAGTCCAGCTGTATTGATCACTATGTTCTTTATTAACGCTCATACGTGTAATCTTTTTCATGCAATATGTGTGAGGTACACAACCCATGAGATACAATCTTGGTGGCCCACACATATCTCATGAAAGAACATTCTGTCTTGTAATAGTGTGCATCTGTTTGAACTGGAAGTGATTTAACTCTAAATATTTAGTCTATTTATAAGTAATGTCTTCATTTTTATGTAAGTAAACAGAATATTTTGTACTTTAACAGATGTTCTGCCACAGGACACTGTCAATCCCTGTAGGTCTAAAAAGGCTGTTCTTAAGTCAGATCAGAGATCTGCATCTCCATGAGACTCAATGCATCAGTCTCTGCTTTTTAAAAACACAATGGATAGTAATGTTTTAATGTAAGATAATATTCTTCCTTTTCAATTGTTTAACCATTAATTACACGCAGTACAGCTGACTTACCATGCAAAACATTAATTAAAAAAATAACATTTTTATACATAACTTGAATTATCTCAATCATTTGCGAAAAGTACTCTAGAGATTAGGGGAGTTGGTAGTTTTCTTTTAGAAAGCCTTATGGTCCAATCAACAGACATTCCATGGCTACTCTGCATATGCAAAGGGGTGCTTGTGCAGGCTATGGAAGAGCGAATTTCCTGCTCTGCACATGTGGAGAAATTCATGCATTCACAACTCCTGGATGCAGGCCTCTTCTGCACCCAATCTCTTGCCGAAGCACACTTACAAGCACATTCATGTAGTGATATCCATGTTGCAGAGGGCTGACCGAGGGGACAGAGGATATGTTGCCATAAGGGTAGTAGCAGCTATTTTTTTTTTTTTTTTTTTTTTTTTACCAGGAGAGACACACTAGGCCGATGTTTGATAACTTTCTTGTACTCCCAGATCACACGTTAACAGACTTGCTCAGGGTCACACAGTATGCAAGTGGGGACTGTGGAATTCAAACCCAAGTCTCCAGGTTTGCAGTGCAGAGCCTTAAACCCCTGCGCTATACTGCCTCCTTAAATGCACTACCCTCCACACTGCCACAGAAAGCCCATCACCATCCGATCGGCAGATGAACCACCTGCCCTTATCTCCTGGACCCTCTACAGAGAGCTGGGAGGCCATGTCAACACCAGTCATAGCAGAATCTCTTCTGTTTATCCAGCAGTCCTTGGAAACCGACATATCCCACTAGCCCCTGTGCTGCACTGAGACAGGGATCCAACAATAGGCTGGCCCAGGCACCTGCTAATGCACTGGATCCAGCGCAGCACCTCCGAAGGCTCCACCCTGGACCCTCTGCATAGCACTCCATTCAAGGTTCTGGGGGCAACAAGTGCACTAGCCACCGATGGAATGGAGAAACACACCCAGATCCACGCTTATCTCAGGTGCCATCATGGACTGAGCCTTTATAGTTAAAGCTTTGGGTAGTAGGAAAGGTTTACTTAGCAACTTAAAAAATATATCTCTGCCTGCTGGCGCAGTGGTTTGGATTTCCACTTTCGGCATGTAGAGACGCTATTTCGGGAATGGACTCGGTCGTCGGAGGCGGCCAGGGGGAGAAGGATCGAGAGTCCCATGACTGCTCTCCTTCTCTGGGGAGGAGGGTGTGGGATGTCGTTGGTGAAAGGGGGACCCCTGGTGGAAGCCAGGAGTGCCACAGCATACAGTGCCAGCAAGGTTACAAGGGGGTGGGACAGATGCTGGCATCATTGCATGTTTCCACCCCCCCAAGGGGAGAAAAACTAAGCCTGCCTCTCTCTGCCTAAGGCTGTGATCGGCTCCCCAGGCCGACTTCCACCCTATCCTGTTGTTCATGGCACCTTACGGGCTGAGTGCCATGTCTCTGCCCTGCTGGGTAATCCAGTGGGTCCCATAAGAATGGCTCATGTGGAGATGCCATAGCCAAGGGGTCTGTGACCAGGCGGATGGCCCGGCAGAGAGAGGTGTGACACAAAAAAGAATAAATAGAAGAAAAAAATATATATATCAGTGTTTTCCAAGTAATTTCCTATCATGTGCCTTATTCTTTTCCCATCATAATCTGAAGTCTATTCCATAATGTCTTTAAGTAAGAGACTTGGACAGTTACAGAGCATGCTCCAAGCAGAAATGATCTGATGCTGCCTCCTTCTCAATGTTCTGTTAATAGTTTGCGCAACCTGTAGGAATTGACAAGCATTACCTAAAAGATGCAGGAGTTAAATTTAACCTATATATTTTAGACATTGCACTAACCTATTTAATAAAAAGTCACAAAGTGGTATAGAAGTAGAATATACTGAGCCTTGGGGCCGGCAGCCATAACACTTACCCCATTCTCCTATACTGTACCCATCTCAGCTTATTTACTTATGGAACGGGGTGAGTGTTATGGCTTATGACCCCATGGCACCCCCCCGGACACCTGCTGGTGTGTGCAGGGTTGGGTTAGGGTGTTAGGGTTGGAAACCCTAATGTCATATTTCCCTACTTTTGTTGCTTTATCCTCAACCCTAACTGCTGCCAACCTTTTTCCCTCCCCCCACCTCCTGTATCTTCCTAACACAATCATACCAAATCCATAACCGGTATGGTTTTATGTGATAAAGGCCAGTCTCAAAGACCGCCTATCACATAGAGCGAGCAACCTTGAGCCCATAGTCAAAAGGGTGACAGATATTGTACTGACCGTTGCAAATAGCGATGGTCAGTACAATACTTAACTAAATCAGACAGGAATCTGTTTTCATGCAGGGGCCCCCCAAACTTAAATAACCAACTCCGGGGTGGACCACAGGGCAAGTGCGGATCGTAAAAAAAAAAAATAACCTGCCTGTAGCGGACCCAAACCCGGGTCTGCTTGCAGCGCAAGCGGTGATGCACACTACTACACTATGCAAGCACCTCGGTGGGAATTGGCCACAAAGGATGCTATATTCTGTATAGAGAGTACAGCTCCTTGCTGTACTTGCTATACAGGATATAGTGAGGTATTGCACCACTCACTCTCTTGTAGAGTGCTATTTATTGAGCCACTCAAATGTGCAGCGCTCAATAATAAGCGCTCTACATGGGTGCTTCCATCGGCATCCTTAATCAGCTCTGCTGGTACACGTTTGTTTATGTCAATCAATCAATTAATCAATCAAAGTCCTTATTTAACCAGGTGATCACCGTTGAGCAAGCTCATTTTCGAGGTGGACCTGGGTTTAACAAGGAACAAAGGACAATATACATGGCATGCAACACACAAGAAAATAGTAATAATACAAATAAAGTGAGATACAATAATACAGTATGTACAAAGCATCAGCAGGTAGCACTGACAGTAGTGTATGTTTGGAACAGAAGATACAGCTAGTTTTGGGTAGGACACAATTTTTCATAAAAGTAAAGAAATCTACATATCAGGTGCACTGAACACAAATAAAATCTAATATAAAAAGATATATAGTGATATGGCATGGAGAATTTAGAGCTGGAACCAGGGTCAAAGGAATGTGGAAGGGACAGATATGGGGGCAGAAAAAGGGGAGAGGGAAGAGTCGATTATAGATGTGATTTGTCTTTTAACAGTAGTAATTAGAGTGTGCTTGGACTTATAGGAGTCACTATTTAGGGTAGACAGGCACAGGACTCCTTATTACGATGTAGATATAGAGATTTAAAAGTTGCTAGGCTGATAGGGTGAGTTAATTTCAAAGTTGTTTGCAGCTTGTTCCACAGTTGAGGGAGCACAAAGCTGATGGCTGCTCTGCCAATGCGAGATTTTGCTTTGTAAACATAAAGGTAGATATATGAGGTGCTTCTCAGGGCATACTTCCCCAGAATGCACAGAGGTAAACAGACAGAGATATACTGGGGCAGTTTATTTGAGATAGCTTTGTATGTCCAAACCGCACCATTTTTTTGCTGTCTGTCAGCAAGGGATGACCATCCCACTGCAGTGTACAATGCACAGTGGTGGGTTGAGTATGGAAGACCCGTGATAAATCTTATGGCTCTGTAATAAAGCGCATCAAGTTTGGCTAGGGTACCTGCAGGGCCCTGACTATACAGAAAGTCTGCGTAATCCAATAGGGAAAGAAAGGTAGTTTGAACCAGTTTCAGTTTAGCGTCTCTAGTGAGGATATTATTAATCCTAAAGAACAGACCAAGTCTTTGTCTAAGTTTCTTTGCCAGTTCTTCTAAGTGATCTGTGAAAGTTAGTCTATGGTCTAACCAGACCCCCAGGTACTTGAACTTTGGTACGTAGTCCAACTGCTCACCTAGAACGGTAGTGATCTGCGGGAGCGTCCCAGCAACTGCACGATTTATTGCATTTTGAAGGGCCAAGAGGAACATTGCTTTGTTTTGTTTTTTGCATTTAAGAGCAGTTTTCTGGTTTATAAGCTGATGTTGCAGCAGATTAAATTCATTTTGAAGGGCTTTACAGGCCGCTTCAGGTGTGGGGGCTACTACAGTAGAGAATCGTATCATCCGCTAATAGGTGTATTTGTGCTTCTGATGGGGCATCTATGTTGTTAATATAAATGGTGAAGAGCAAGGGACCAAAAATGGAACCTTACGGTACACCCCTCAATAGGGGTTTTGGTGGAGAAACTTCCCCTTCTAATTGGCACCATGCAGTTTAATGAATGGTTGAAAAAATGGTGCAGAGCACAGGGGTTTGGCTTCATTGGGGACTGGGGTTCCACCTGGAGGGACACCAGCCTATACTGGCAGGATGGTCTGCATCTGTCCAGGAAGGGAACAAGTCTTTTGAGCAATCGGTTTAAATGCTTCATTGGCAAGCTTTTAAACTAGTCAAAGGGGGAGGCACTGACAAGTAGCAGGAAAATCCCAGCCTCTCCCTACAAAACAGGGTACTAAATGAGAAAAAGACTGAGGTAGAACGGTCAGTGGAGGAAGCTGCAACAGAAGGTAAAGCCATCAGAAAATGGAGAACAATGAGTACTAATGCCCGTAGTCTGGGTAACAAGCTTCCTGAATTAGTGGCCTTGATGGAGGAGGAACATCTGGATATCGTGGCAGTCACAGAAACATGGTACACACAAAACCATGACTGGGACATAAACATACCAGGATACACTGTCTACAGGAGGGACAGGGTGGGTAAAAGAGGAGGAGGAGTAGTTCTTTACACAAGGAAGGAATAAAGCAACAGAACAAAGGGTAAACAGGAGGAGAAGAAGCACTGTGGGTAAATTTGGAGACAGGCAATGGCACCACAATATGCACAGGGGTTGTATACAGACCCCCTTCTCAGGGGGAGGAAATGGACAGGGAAATGATAGAAAGTATACTAAGAATGGCAGAAAAAGGGGAGATATTGCTGATGGGTGATCTGAATATGCCAGATGTTAACTGGAGTGCAGTTGCAGCTGCCACTTCGAAGAGTGCAGTTATTCTAGATGCCCTACAGGGGGCATGCCTTAGACAACTAGTACTGGATCAGAGGGAGCAATATTAGACTTGATTCTCTCAAATGGAGATGAGAGAGGATCACAGATGTAGAAGTGGGTAGCCATCTGGAACTAGCGACCATTGAACAGTATGGTTCACAATAACACAGCAATAGAGTCAAGCCATACAAAGACAAAAGTACTGGACTTTAAGAGGGCTGACTTTGCTAAAATGGGTGAGTGCCTAGGAATGCACTAGCAAATGGGCAGGAAGAAGGGTGGAAGAACAATGGGGAATAATAAAACTGCCATCACAGAGGTAATCCGAGCCTTGTGTGAAGCAAAAACAAAAACAAGACGATGTAAGAAACCACTATGGTTCTCAAAGGAAGTGGCAGTGAAGGTTCAAGAGAAAAGAAAGCATTCAGGAAGTACAAGGAATCGCAGAAGGAGCAGGACAGACAACTGTATCAGTTAAAGCAAAGGAGGCTGGGAAGGCAGTCAGAACAGCAAAGGCCCAAACCGAGGAAAAGATAGCCAATTCAGTTAGGAAGGGGATAAAACCTTTATAGGTACATCAGGAGTAAAGGAAGACCAAGGGAGGGATAGTGAGGCTTAATAAAGAGGGAGGAGGTGGGCAGAGGGAGACTGTGAAAAGGCAGAGATACTAAACAAATATTTTTGCTCAGTATTTACAAATGAAGAGGGGAGGTACATAAAACAAACAGTAGTAACACTCTGGATACAGAAGATACCAGCCCATTTACAGAAAAAAGGGTTCTGAAAGAACTCTTAAAACTGAAGGTGGACAAAGCAATGGGGCCTGATGGGATTCATCCCAGAATTCTAAAAGAGCTGAGGGCAGAACTAGTGACACCACTGACTACCCTTTTTAACAAATCATGGGAGGATGGGGTGCTACCCGAGGACTGGAGGAGGGCATATGTGATTCTCCTTCACAAAAGTGGGAGCAAGGCAGAAGCAGGAAACTACAGACCTGTTAGTTTAACCTCAGTGATAGGGAAATGATGGAATCACTTGAAGGAAAGAATTGTCGAGTATCTAGAGGCCAGAGGGCACAGGACCCAAGGCAGCATGGATTCACAGCGGAAGGTCATGCCAGATAAATCTGATAATTCTTTGACTGGGTGACCAAAGTAGTAGATCAGGGAGGGGCTGTAGACATGGCCTACCTAGACTTTAGCAAGGCATTTGACACAGTCCCACACAAAAGATTAATATACAAGTTAGCCAGCCTGGGAGTGGGTCCCAAGATGACAGCCTGGGTAAAGAATTGGCTGGAGAATAGGACACAGAGAGTAATAGTAAATGGAGTCCACTCAGAAGAAAGGAGGGTTACTAGTGGGGTACTGCAGGGTTCAGTATTAGGACCGGTCCTCTTCAATGTCTTTATAAGCGACACTGCAGAAGGACTGGAAGGAAAAGTATGTCTCTTTGCATATGACACTAAGATCTGCAACAGAGTTGATGCACAGGGTGGGGAGGGGAGGAGAGGATGAGAAGGGACTTGGCAAGGTTAGAGGAATGGTCAAATGTATGGCAGCTTAAATTCAATGCTAAGAAGTGCAAGGTAATGCACCTGGGAAACAAAAACCCAAGGGAAGAGTACACAATGGGGGGTGAGATACTAACAACAACAAAAATGGAAAGGGACCTGGGGTAGTCATATCAGATGACCTAAAGGTGGGCAAGCAATGTGAGAGGCAGCAAGGAGGGTTGGGGATACTGGGATGCATAGGGAGAGGCATCACCAGTAGAAAACAGGAAGTTATTATCCCTCTGTACAGACAGCTGGTGAGACCCCATCTGGAGTACTGTGTGCAGTTCTGGAGACCCAATCTCTGCAAAGACATAGACAGGATGGAAGCTGTCCAGAGGAGGGCAACTAAAATGGTGCAGGGTCTGCACCAGAAGACATATGAAGAGAGACTTAAGGAGCTTAATATGTATAGCCTCGAGGATAGGAGGGAGAGGGGGGACATGATAGAAACTTTCAAGTACCTCAAGGGAATCAACAAAGTCCAAGAGGGTAGCATCTTTCAAAAAAAGAGGTGTGCAAGAACAAGAGGGCACAATTTGAAGATAGAGGGGGGCGGCTCACAGGTAATTTAAGGAAGTATTTTTTCACAGAGAGGGTTGTGGATGCATGGAACAGCCTTCTGGAGGAGGTTGTGTTGTCAAAATCAGTAGTGGAATTCAAGCATGCATGGGACAGTCATAAGGCAATTCTGGGGAGTGGGGGTAAGAAGAAGTAGGCTGCTGGTTAACTAGGATCTGCAGCTTATCCAGTAGGTAGGGAAATGGGCAGACTGGGTGGGCCAAGCGGTCCTTATCTGCCGTCAAATTCTATGTTTCTATGTTTCTGCCTTTACTTGTTGAAGTCGTCCTGAGAGGTAGTTGGAGAACCATTTAAGGGATAAGGAATCCAAACCAATGTCCTGGAGGGACGACAGAAGCAGTCTGTCATCAATGGTATTGAATGCCTTGCTTAGGTCCAAGAAAACTGTGCAAAGTTTTTTTTGTCTAATTCAAGCTGCCAGTCGTTTGTCACCTTGACTAGAGCAGAGATTGTACAGTGCTGTGCTCTAAAACCGGACTGTAACGGATTGAGCAATTTTTCTGATTTCAGGTACTTCCGAAGTTGGGAGTTCACTATTTTCTCCAGCATCTTTGACAGGATTGGAAGTAGGAAGATTAGCCTGTAGTTACTGAGGTCACTAGGATCTCCTCACTTAAACAGAGGGACCACAAGTGCATTTTTCCAAATGGGCGGTAGGTCACCCTGGGACAAGGATAAGTTGAAGAGATGAGTAATTGGGACTGCGAGGACAAGGTAGCCAACCTTTAAGAAGTACGGGTCAATGAGGTCAGCCCCAGCACTTTTCCTAGTGTCCAGCTGAAGGAGAAGATCTTTGACTTCTTTCAGGGAGGTAGGCTGCAGAAAGAAGGATGGACTGGGGATGGGTTTTTCTTGTGTATCCAATTTAAGTTGTTGGCGGAGGATATTCATGGGAGAGGAGTCAAAGGCTAGCCCTGCAGTGGCAAAATGATTATTGAGAGCATCGAGGATAGATGGTCTGTCGGAGATGACAGTATTGTCTATCAATAATTTAGTAGGTAGGGAATTTACAGTGGTGTGACCTTCAATGTCTTTGATAGTCCTCCAGAATTTGGAGGCATTTCTTGAGGCGCTCTCCAGCTGAGGGGGGGTAGAAATTAGCTTTGGCTTCTCTGACCATTTTGGTGCAGAGGTTCCTCTCCCTCTGGAAAGAATTCCAATCATTTATTAAATTAGTTTTCCTAGCAGTTCTCCAGAGTACATCCCTACTCCGCAAAGCATCTTTCAGGTCTTCTGTAAATCACCGACAGGATTTGTTTCTGGCACAAACTTTTACTATGGGAGCATACTTTGAGAGCCCCTAGCTCAATTTCTGAGAAAATATCATAAGCCGTAGTCAGGGCTAGATAGAAGTCCTGCCATCGCATGGAGTCACTTAAGTCTGATATATACCCATGGAGATCAAAGTTGCGTATGCATCTTTTAAAGGAGAATTTTGGTGCAGTTGTGGATTTAAGAGTGGATCTTACACGCGATGAAGCAATGGTCACTAATATCAGAGAAAAAAAACACCAGCATGGGAGAATAAATGGGGTTTGTTAACTAAAATGATATTGAAGACAGTACTGTTATTAGGGTTGAGCTTGTTAGGACGAGTAGATTCATTTATTAGCTGTGACAACCCAAGGGAATCACAGAACATTTTAAGTGGGGTGGATGCACTGGAGAGCCAGTCTAAGCTGAAGTCCCCTAGTATGATACACTCTGAAGATGCTGAACCCAGAATGTTTCCGAGATGTTTTAACAACTGTAGTCCAGCTGATGGGGGTCTGTAGCATCCTATTATACATAATGAGACACTGGTGGCAATTTCAATTTTTAATGACAAGCTTTCGAATTCTTTCTAGACAGAGGTTGAGTCAATTATGGAGGCAGGGAACTTATCCTTGATATAAATAGCTACCCCACCGCCTCTGGTTTGCCTGTCAGCTCTGAACAAAGAGTAGGAGGGGATGTTAACTTCGTTGTTACTGGTTGCCGGTCTGAGCCAGGACTCCGTAATCACCAGAACATCTGGAGCAGTATGAGATACCCAGGCCTGAACAGAAGTGATTTTCTTTAATAGGTTACATACATTAACATGCAAGAATGTAAGCCCCTTTAGGCTTTGTAGCTCTGCTGGGGATTCCAAGGGTGCCAGAGGGCCAGGATTAAGCTCAACATTTCCTGAGCATAGTAAAAGCAGGAACAAGAGTTTCCTGCAGAGTCCTAGGAGAAGTGTGGGTGGCTGGGTCTTCTTCGTTACGTGATTTGTCTGCAACAGTATAGGGAGTTCTGAGGCTAGTTCCCAGTTTTCCTGATGCTGCATACAATAATATCCTGACCGAGAGAGTCAATGGGAGTAGGGGGGAGTATGCAGAAAGTGGTGTAGCCCTGTGGGCAGGCTCTAGGAGAGTGCCTGTATGCCGGTGCAGGTGAAGGACCAGCAGCGGGCATGGGGAAGTTACAGCACATACAAGTTCTTCTACTTGATAGGAAAAGTCCTGGTCGGACAATGTAAAAAGAGAGCCATTCTCCACTCTAGGAGTTATTTTTTGATTCATGTTCAGGTCCAGTACATGTAAGATAAGCAGAGACAAGCACAGAAGCAGGTAATATGCCCTCATTATGAGACTATCACCCAATGGGCACTACAAGAGCGGGCATGAGAAGAGATTCTCAATGGAGGAGAATTTCTTAATCCCTGCAGAATACTATTATAGGCAGTGGAGCCTGAAGCAGTAATCCTTAAGTACAGCTCCTTGTCAGGCTAAATAAGAAAAGAGTTCACCTGACTATAGAGTAGTACTAGGGGCAGAGAGGCTTTGAAGCAACTTTCTTAGCTACTACTCTGGAGCAGACTAAGTACTAGAGAGATAACCTGACCTAAATCAACTGCCTTAGCAAGACAGGATATGCTAGTGTGCAATAAGCAGACCTAAAGTACCAAAATGGTATGCCTCAGCAAGACAGAATGAGATAAAACTGCTAGAAGGCTTAGTTGCAAAAAGGGGATGGGAGGAACTGCAGTTGTTGACAGTAGATGACCAATAAATTGAAACATCAGATAGGAGTGGGTGGAGACTGTGTGCATTTTAAGGAGGCCTGGTGGGGGGGCGGATGAAAAATCAAGGGGAAGTTTGCAGAGCTAGCACTGAATCAGTACACATACAGTTGCAGAGAAACTGCAGCGGGGGAGGAATGGTAAGTTACTTTACACAGGCCGAGCACAACAGGCTAAATTAAAATATATAAATTAGAAACAGAGTACAGGGATGCAGGCTTACATTAAGCCACACGTCTCCGGTGCTCCTGTCTCAGGTGAGTGAGACCAGCCAATCAGGGAGCTCTACACAGGCGTGGAGCCAATAGCGCTACCCTGAGAAGGCGCTGAAAATGAAAACAGCAAATTGCAAGTGATGATCCGGTTCAGCGTTCACACAGCCCAAAGAAATCATGGCAATTTTTCAAGCGTTGTACCTTATCTATCTCTTTGGGGGGGTGGGTAAATCAGGCTCCTTGCACCGTAGAGGTGCTATGGCTGGATCGTGACCACTGCCCGTGGGGGCAAGTGGCCCTTATAAGTAATTTCTTTTCCATTTGTACATATTGTTGCCTAGGCCATCCTCTGTTTAGTCATCTTGTACATTGTATTTTGCTACTGGTTCTTTTTCTGTATTTATTTGTTACTGTGGTAAAAACTATGTTGTATAATTATCATTTATTCTTCCCAGGACCATCTTGAAAATGAACATTGTTCCATGGTGTTCACCTGGTTAAATAAAGAGTCTGACTGATTGATTGATAGAATCTGGATACACTCTGTAAATTGTTATAAACTGATTTTTAAGTAGAAGTAATACTCCACTATTTAACATTACTTGTCTGAATGTAAAATGATTTCTCAGGTAAAACTAACGTAATTTTCACAGTGAAAAACTGATCAATGTGTAGTCATGAAACATTTGTTATAATTTTGGCAGAAAAATATTTAAAGGAAAACAGTGGAAAAGGAACTACTACTAAAACGCCCGATTAGTGCTTTCAGTAATCAACAAAATAATTACCTCTAAATGTGAATTACCTTTTTAATGTGTTAAACAGCCTCCATCTTACAAGCAGCTGCGTGTTTCCCTAGCTCACTTCATGCTAATATGTCCTGCCAACCAATTGACAATTAAAAAGTACTGTGCCCAGCAGCTCACCACCACCATGTGATGACCCTGGAAATAAAACTGACTAGGGACAACCAGCCTAGTGGCACTGAGAGTTGAGGCACTGGATGCCACACCTCACACCACGCCGACGACCCAGGTTCAGGAATGCGCCCAGGCCGTCGGGGGTTGGCTGGGGAGGGAATGGATTGGGCGTCCAAGAGACTGTTCTCCTTTCCCTGGAGAGGGTTTGGGGCTTCCATTGCTTTGCAGTGGCCCCCGATGGAAACTGGGAGCAATGCAGAAGCAGTGAACACAGGAGTGAAGTACAGCGGACGTTGGCACGTTGTGCCCAGACATCATTTGCACATCCGTACCTCAAGGGAAAAAAAATCGGGAGGAAAATGCAGGGCCGGGCAGCTTGATGGCTGGGCCTCTCCACTCAAGAGGCCTGTCATGGAATCACACTACAGTACTAGGTTCTCAGCCCAGCGAGAGGGGGTTGGGGACTCCTCCATGGGTACACAGCATGCCAGCCGGATGAGAGTGAGCCTGCGGGCAAAATAAAGAGAGGATGGCGGTTGGATGTGGGCAGGCTGAGCTGCGGAGGTAAAAATATTCAAAAAAAAAAAAAAAAAAAACTGATTAGGGACTGCCTCTATAGTTTCTGTCCCTGCTTTTCCTTCCTCAGGTTTGCTTTGGTACTGAAACATGATGCCTGAACGAGACAAACTTCGAGAGACCAAGAACCAACCCCAAAAAAATCTCTAACCAGAGAAGGATGGGAAGGCTTGAGTAGATTTGGAATGTACCATGTTGCAAAGATGCAGCTGGTGGCAAGCAACTACTTCTGACTAAATGGATTATTTAATTAGCCACTCTGTTGCATATTCTAAGCTATACTAGGACAGAGAAAGCTAAAGGCACCAGGACAAAGAAACTAAGCGAAAGATCCTGGCTCCTCTGTGACCAGCAGGTGAAACCAGAGAACACCTGGAACAGGAGAGTTGCATTCCTAAGGGTTGCTATAATAACTAATCCAACCATAACAAGCATTTGTCAGTGCTGAATGTTTGCCTGCATGCTGCTGTACTGGGTCCCGCTTGTACACATTTTTACTACATATTCACCAAAGATAGACCAGATGAGATGCACTATGTCATCTGCAATGGGGTCCTGATTCTACACATTATTATACTGCATTTACCCAGGATAGTAGAGGTGAGATGAGATACCTCATTTTTAGTGCTTTCCTGCTTTTATAATGTATTTTTCCAGGACAAATAATTTTAGATGCAACATCTCATTTTCAGTGAGGTTCTGCTGTAGGGTGCTGTTTTTACACCATTTTGCAAAGTATTTGCCCAGGATAACCCAGCTGAGATGCAATATCTGATTTTCAATTGGGTCTTGCTTTCATGCATTTTTGTACTGTATTTATCGAGGACAGCACAGCTCAGATGCAATCTTGTTTTCAGTGGGATCCTGGGTGTTCCTAATTTTTACACTGTACTTATTTTAAGGTAATGCTTGCCAGACTTCTCTTTATTCTAAATTTCGAGACCACATAATACAAAAATATTAATGTAATTACGTAATAATTGTATTTATTTTATTAAACCTTCGGTATTGATTTACGTTTCCAAGTAATGCCACTTATTCAGTTTTGCAGTTACAGAAATTGGTGCTATACATTTAATATGGGGTTCACCACCCCCTGCACCTTTAACCCTTGCAGGGCTGTGGACTGATATATATCAGTCCTGAATTTTCTATACTTTCTAATTCTCTCAGCAGCCTACAGGCTAAGCAATACCCACAAATCTCCTTTTTCTCATGAGGGTCTAAAAAGTCAAAATCTGCTTAGTGCTAAATGTGGTTCACGCAATTTAATTATCCTTTCATTTTACTGCTTACTTTTGTGTACAAGTTTGTAGCTTGTTACAGTGTGTTACGGCCCGATGCATAAGTAACAGGACTAGTATTAGTTGAAGTACTAGGAACAGTAGCATTCTGTGCAGTTCCCTCACAATAAGGGAATATGATCTCTCAGGCCAGCTGTGAAGAGGGTTCTTGCCACCACATTCTGCACTAGCCGAAGATGATGAGAGAGCACTTACAGAAAGGCCAATATAGAACACATTACGATTACCAAGTCTTGATGTCACAAAAGGGTATACCAGAATGATCATATCCATGGCCCGAAGCAGTGGACAAAGTTAAACACAAAAAAGATTAATAGTCAAATTAACCAGCCTGGGAGTGGGTCCCGGGGTGGTAGCCTGGGTAAAACATTGGCTGGACAACAGGACACAGAAGGTAATTGTAAATGGAGTCCACTCTGAAGAAAGAGGGGTTACTAGTGGGGTACCGCAGGGTTCAGTATTGGGTCCAGTCCTTTTTAATGTCTTTATAAGTGACATGCAGAGGACTGGAAGGAAAAGTATGCCACTTTGCAGATGACACAAAGATCTGCAACAGGGTTGATACACAAGGAGGCATGGAAAGGATGAGAAGGGACTTGGCAAGGTTGGAGGAATGGTCAGAAGTATGGCAGCTAGGATTCAATGCAAAGAAGTGCAAAATAATGCACCTGGGAAACAAGAATCCAGGGAAGATTACACAATGGGGGAGGTAGTAACAAAAACAAAGGAAAGGGACTCATGTAATCATATCAGATGACCTTAAGGTTAGCAAGCAATGTGAGAAGGCAGTAGGGAGGGCTGGGGGTATACTGGGATGCATAGGGAGAGGCATCACCAGAAGAAAACAGGAAGTTGTTATCCCTCTGTACAGACAGTTGGTGAGACCCCATTTGGAGTACTGCGTCCAGTTCTGGAGACCCCATCTCCGCAAGGACATAGACAGGATAGAGGCAGTCCAGAGGAGGGCAACTAAAGTGGTGCAAGGTCTGCAAGAGAAGCCGTACGAGGAGAGACTAAAGGAGCTTAATATGTATGGCCTTGAGGAAAGAAGGGGGGGGGGGGGACATGATAGAAACTTTTAAGTACCTCAATGGAATCAACAAAGTCCAAGAGGGTAGCATCTTTCAGAAAAAGAGACGTGCAAGAACAAGGGGACACAATTTAAAGATAGAGTGGGGGCGGTTCAGGGGCAACGTGAGGAAGTATTTTTCACAGAGAGGGTAGTGGATGCATGGAACAGCTTCCTGAGGAGGTTGTGGGGTCTAAAACTGTGGGAGAATTCAAGAATGCATGGGACAGACATAAGGCAATTCTTGGGGGGGGGGTAGGAAGAAATAGGCTGTTGGTTAACTAGGATCTGTGGACGATCCTGTGGGTAAGGAAATCGGCAGACTAGGTGGGCCAAGCAGTCCTTATCGGCCATCAAAGTCTATGTTTCTATGTTTCTGTTCCTAAAGTTATAAAACCTACCCTTCAACACAAGACTCCTGGGACCCATGCATCAACTGAAGCGGTGGTCAATAAGGTCTCCCAAATTTTCCACCTTCTCTGAGGTCCTCTGCCCCTCCCCATCAAAAGTGGGGAGGAGATGAGCTTTTTCACCTCCTTCAGCTGACTCAATTTACCAGCTCGTAGTAGTTCTTGTCTTTTCTAGACTGAACTTAAGCCACTTTAGTGAGTAAGTAAAATCATTTATCCAGGATCAGACTATTAGGAACTAGTTCAATTTTCAACATCGGCCTGAAATTGTATAGTCATCATTACACATATTATGTTAAACAAATTAATAGATATACAAGTACTGCATAATTTTTTTTAATTTACATATGTTCAGTCAACAGTTTCAACAAAGCAGTCAGACGCAGGTAGTTGAGGTGCAGTCATCACGAAGGAAGGAGCAGTGCACAACTGGACGCCATCTGCAAAAATATTCCAGATCATGCTGCACCTCCTAATGCTCTGTGCTGAGTATCAAATGCATATCGAGCAGCACTGGTACAATACTAGAACCCTGAGATACTCAAAACTTGACTGCAACTCCTTGGCTAAACTTGGTTCATATCTGTTACTATCAGACAGTTCCCTGCTGAATAAGAGTTTTCAGTGGGATTCTTGTTTTGAAGGTGTGGGACTCCCCTGTAGAAACAATGATGTATCTCCATTTTGAGAGAACCAAAACATTTTTGAACATCCCAAGTATGTTGTCTTTGTGTCCCCCCCCCCCACAATGTGTCTCAACTGTCCCACACTACAAGAAGTGTTCCTCATTGTACCCCTCAAAATTACTTCGTCCCATATCTGTCCCACCTGGAAGAAGTGCTGCCAACCCTCACAGAAAAGGTGCTGTTAATGCAGTGTTGTTATGGTACTGTACTTTGGAATGTAGCACTGGACCAAGCTATGGAATGTCAAGGAGGTACACATTTCAGAATTTTAAGGGGAAATGCAATCTAAGGCTGCAGTAAGGATGTGAAGTCTCAAAATGTGATGGGGGGCACTCAGCTTCAAACTGCAACAGGGACACATTTAGGAATCTAGCAGGGGCTGACAATTTCAGAATACAGTGTTGATGCACAATGTTGGAATATGACAGGACATGCCATTTTATTCTAAAATTATGTGTTCCTGCCACATTTCCCAACTGTACATTTCCATCACATTTCAAAATTGTGCATTGCAACTCCACCATATGCAGACATTGTGCATCCTTGCCACATTATGACATTGCGCATTCCTGGCAAATTACAAAGGCGCATGTCGCCGCCACAATCCAAAATTTCCCATCCTCACATTCTGAAGTTGTGTGTCAATGCCACATTCTGGAACTGAGTCACCACCATATTCTAAAACTGCATCACTACCGCAGCCTGAAATTGTGCATCCCTGTCACATTCCAAAACTACACATCATTGCCACATTCCGAAATTGTGTATCCCAGCCACATTCAGAAATTGTGCACCCCTCCCACACTCCGAAATAGTGTTACCACTACGTTCCAAAATAGTGCATCCTTGTCACATTCCAAAAATGCTCTTCCTCACCACGTGCCAAAATTACGCATTTCCACCACATTCTGAAATTGCATTTCCTAGCCACATTCTCAAACTGTGACGTCTCCACCACATTCTGTTTTTTTTATACTTCTCTTTATTGCATTATCAAGCAGAAAACAATGTTCCATACAATTATCATATTACAATTCTCAATATGAAACAATATATTTCTTCCCTATTGAGTCACAGTAAATTCAGTTAAAATATATCCATCTGCAATTTCTATGAATTATATGATAAATTATATAAAACAGAAATATCTCCTCAGAACACTAGTATTATAAAGAGGAAATAAATTGAACTAGTTAATTAAAGCTGCGGTCCCCCAGCCCACCCGTCGTCTGTTGAAAAATGATCTATAAATAATAATTTAATCTAATGAGTCTACCGATGTATTTACTAAGTATGTTCATTTTACAAATGTCTAATCAGGAAGTGAGAAGCAGTCTTGCACAATTTTTCAGGCCATGCTAATTACATTCCTGTATCATGAGAAGATAGAGCAAGGGGGGTGATAAGGTGGGAGAATAAAAAAAAAGAAAAAAAAGAAAAACAAAGGGGGGACCCTTAACCCGAAAATCAGGAGGAATATTATTAAATCGGTGCCTGCAGTTCCCATCTGGCCCTTCTGTTTGTATACTGTGATATACGATGTTGGACAGAGAACGTAATAAGTTTCATTTCCTGAATTTGAGGAATATTTTGAATCCATTCCCCTAAATCTGGGGGATCTACTTGTAGCCAATGCCTTGTAATGGCCTTCAGTGATGCTACCACTAGTATATTCCATAAATATGTAGCTTCTTTGCCTTTCACCCCCTTTATCTCAAAGCTCAGTACCAACTGTTCCGGGCCAGACCTCCCCAATTCCCACAAAGATGGTCTGCAGGTGTCAGATCACCTCCAACCAATAAGGTAGAATCTGTGGGCACGCCATAGGATATGTGCGTGGCCCGCTAAGCTTTCTCCGCATCTCTTCCAGCAGGCCACGGTTCATTTGATGGAAAATTTAACCTGAATTTTAGGGACCAAAAAGAAACGAGTCCTAATCTTCCATACAAATTCGCACCAATTTGGCAAGGAGGTAGTGGTCCAAGTTGCCAACCAGGTTTTATCTCAAATATCCTGTTCAATTAGAACTCCTAACTCTATTTATTTGTTATTTTATATTTGTTTTTGTTAACCAGGTAAGCACACTAGACAACAAGTGCCTATTTTCAGGAGCGACCTGGGAGGTTACAGTACAGAGAAAACAAGATACAAATACAGGGCAGCATACGGGCCCACCACAAGTGGACGAGAGTGGAAAACAGTACCCAGGACACTGAATGGACAATAGAACATTCACGCCCACACACAGGTGGGGCCAGGGTAAACAGCAAGTGAAGACAAAAGTACAATGGTCAGAGCAACAAACGAGAATACAACTACAGGCTCATTAATACATAAGTTCACAAATTGTGGCAGGGTGTGGAGAGCAGCAAGAACAGGGGGTAGGAAGAAGGGAGTAAGAGGAAGGGTAAGAGGGAGGGAGGGGCAGAAATCAGCTGACTCCCCCCCCCCGAGATGGTAGGAAAGAACGAGCAAGGGGGGCAAGATTTTGCAGAGGGCAGCATAGCAAGAAGGAGGAACCCACCTGGAAGACCACCTAGGCAACCACGAGCAGCAGGGGGTGCTGCCCGTCCCATAACAGGCGAGTAGAGGTCAGGGGATGGAAGGGACCTACAGGAGACCCAAAGAAGGGAGGGAGCGTGCAGACCAGAGGGGAGCGGTAAGGATCAAGAACTGCTTGAGGTGGGGAGTAGGGTAGCCACGAGAGCAATTAAGTGCGGGGATGGAGAGTGGTTGAGGCCGAGAACCCAAGGGGTGGGGGAGGGACAGGCAGCCGGGGGAGGCAGCTACACGATTCCACAAGGACAGGTGGAGGCCCCTTTGAGGAAGTTCCAAAGGACGTTTTGAAGCAGGAGTGGGAAGAGGCGGCTCGAACTAGAGCAGGGAGGGAGTTCCAAAAACTGGGGGCATAGGCGGAGAAGGCCCGATCCCCGGTGCGGGAGCGGGTCCTGGGGACTTTGCAGGAGAGAGTCGAGCTGGGCCTAAGCAGATAAGCCGGTGTGCAGTGTTGGAGGGGAAGGGCAAGTGCCGGGGGGCAAGCCGAATAGACTATGTTGTCAACAAAGCTCCCAAGACAAAGGCTCGGTGTTTAATCGAGGGGGAGCCACTCCAGCCTGGCATAGAGACTGTCAGTCGTAAGGCGATGAGCGGAGAAGAGAACCGTCGACAGACATTGTTATAAGCCGTGTCCCATTTTGTAAGGGAGGCATTCAGGACAGGCACAAACCAGCGACCCGTGGCAGGCGTAGGTAGGAGGATCCCTGGCTATGGCGAGCGAGCCGCGGGGTGAGGCAGTCCTTGGCCCTGTAGGCAAGGCCAAGCTTACTGTTAGTCGCTTGCATATGTTCGGAGATGCTCCAGCGAAGTCAAGCTGGGGTCAAGGGTCACTCCAGGTACCTTGCAGAGCTCAGGACGGGCAAGAGAGAGCCGTCCCCTCCATTTATGGCGAGGGGGGAGGGGCAAGAAGCGATTTTGGCTGCCGACCCGAATAACATGGCGTGAGTTTTGGCTAGATTAATGGTAAGCTTGCGTCCCACGAGCCAGTTTAGGATATGCCCAAAGTCGAGGTTGAGCTGGGAGTTGATGGTAACAGGGTTCGAAGCACTAGATAGGAGTACCAGATCATCCGCATATAGCGTGGCAGCCCCAAGGGTTGTGACTGAAGGGAGTTCATTGACATAGAGGGAGAACAGAATGGGACCAAGGATGGACCCCTGGGGTACACCATAGCTTACTGGGGAGAGGCCCGAAAGAGCGCGGTTAAAGCAGGTGTATTGGTGTCTCCCCAGATAGCTGGTGAACCAATCAAGAGTACGTGGGGAGAAACCTTGCCCAAGGAGGGTGGGAGATTAGGAGATTATGATCAACTCGGTCAAGGCCTTAGAGAGGTCGACAAAGATGGCCCCAGTCAGTTTTCCAGCGTCTGTGGCGGCTCTGACCTGGGAGGTGACCACAGCGAGAGCGGTGGATGTACTATGCCCCTTCCTGAAGCCGTGCTGGGCAGGGGAGAGCACAGCATACTCTTGCAGGTAATGGGAGATTTTCCAGCCACAGCTTTTTCGAGTAGCTTGCTGGTAGCAGTGAGAATGGCAATGGGACGGTAGTTATTTAACTCCTTGGGGTCACCGTGCTTGAACACCGGGACAACCTTGGCCACCTTCCAAACATCAGGTACGATTCCAGAAGTGAGGGAAGAGTTAAATATGTGGGTAATCGGCCGAGCTAGGTAGGGCGCCCCAAGGCTCCAGGAGTTTAGGCTCAAGGTGATCATAGCCGGCCCCTGAGTGGTGTGGAGCCCGGCAAGAAGAGTTTTAGTTTCCAAGGCAGAGACTTGCCTCAGGTAAAAAGGGGGCCGGGTACGAGGGGGGTGGCCCCGAGGTTCCGTGGAGGGGGAAGGGAGGTGAGGGGAGACCGGCGATTCACAAAACAGGCGGTTGAATGCAGAGGCGATAGTTAGTGGGTTGTTGCAGTTGGCCCCCTCTATGTTCATGGCAGCAGCCGAGTGCGTGGCGGACACACCCACCATACTTTTGATGTTTTTCCAGAAACTCCGGGGGTTGTAAGCCGAATTGAGCAACGCTGATTTACAGAATTCACTCTTGGCAGCGCGTATAGTAGCCTTGCAAGAGTTCCGGAGTCGCCGATATTCAAGGAGAACAAGTGGGTCACCAGACATTTTGTAGCTGGTCCAGCACTTGTCTCTCTGCTTCATGAGAGCAAGAAGTCCACTGTGCAGCCACTTGGTGACTGTGCCCCTCACTCTTCTTTTACTAAGTGGAGCATGCTTATCCTGCAGGGGGATGATAATCGATAGGAATTGGTCTAATGCAATGGTCGGGTTACTGGAGCTAAGTACCCTGGCCCAGTCAGTACGATGTAGGTCATTCAGGTAGTCATTTAGGAAAACTTTGGAGTAATCCCTGACCTGAATCACTCGACAAGGAATTTTTGGGGCAGAGGATCCCCATACGTAGTAGATGGGAGAGTGATCAGTTATCGCGTCCGGGAGGGTACCAGAATGCAGGATTTTATCCGGACGGTTGCTAAGTAACCAGTCAATAAGCACCCCCCCTTGACCCCCTGGGAGGAGATATGAGTGGGTCCGGAGATGGTCTGACAAAGGGCTAGACCACACAGAAGCGGCTCAAATAGTTTGATATTGGGCCCAGACCAGTTGAGGTTAAGATCCCCCAGGATAAGGACCTCATTAGACCCCACACTGCCCTTTAGGTGGTCAAGCAGAAAGGATAGTCCGGGTATGCCACCCTTTGGGGGATTGTAGGCACAGACCAGGTGCACTTTTTTGGAGCTACCAAGTAGCATGAGGGAGTGAATGAACTCACAACCTGTGGGGTTGGGCAGAGATAGGGATACCAGGGATGCATTCAGGTGCCCCGTGAAGTACAGAAGTACTCCCCCCCCACGTTTGGTGCCAGTCCTGTCCCGCCTGATGAGGCTGCAGGGTTTTATTTAACTCTAAAAATTGATTAGCGTTTTGCTCATAAAAGTTTTAAAACATTGTGAAAATACATAGCACTTGCCTCACTATGTTTAACAAACATAACACTTCTAGAAAACGTATATAAATGCTTTCTGTACAGTTAGTATTGTCCCAAGAAAAAAACTGCTAATCAATTATTTAAAACCCTGAGGCTGTAACCCGGAATAGTGCATGCGGAGTCAGGAATACCAGGCTTCAACCAGGTTTCCGTAAGCCCCAGAATGTCAGGCTCATACAGGGTCACCCAAGCAGTCAGTTCAGCCAGGTTATGGAGGATACTCGGTTTTAGATGACCAATTTTTATCCTTTTTTTTTTTTTTTTTTTTTAACTGCCAGGCAGGGGGCAGCAGGGGTGGGTGGGGGATGGATGCCCAGGGTAGGAGGGAGTGGAGGCCGGCGGCACGGAGGGAGCCATGTTCAAGCCCTGGCACAGGAGCAGTCCAGGGGAAACCAATGAAATTTAGGAGCCTAACAGAGCCCCTTAGGAAAGGAGCAGTGTCCAGCGAGCCAGGGAATTGAAGGGAAGGATCCTGACAGGATCCCTCTCGAGGAGGCGGGGGTCAAGGGATGACTAAGGTACAGGGGCAGGGATAGTGGCTAGGAGAGAAAACAAGGGACAAGCTCCGGGTCAGGGGAATTGGAGTCTTATAAAGGCACCCGGAGAGCCACAGTTCTAATGTGGCATAATAACATAAGCAGGGAGGGAGAGCCTGGGTCCGCATAGATCAAAAGGAAAAGAGGAAAGACAGTGCCTGGGAGACACTACTGAAGGCAAGCTAGCAGGCACAGTGCGTTGGGGGGAGGGTGAGAGAGAAAAGACCTTAGTGGCAGGCAGCTATAGCCTGCAGATGGGAAAAGAGGGCTGATAGGATAAAACTACCCGTGGTAGCACAAAGCACGCTATATATACAGTACACCACCAAGGGTGGTGGTGAGAACAGTGGTGGCCGAGGCGAGGCAGCAGGGGCTAGCTGAAACGACTCAGGTCACAGTCCGCAGCTCGTGAGGAGGAGGATGCAGCACGGCAAGGCACAACGATCGGCCAGGCAGGAGCCGAACAGGTACTTTAAAGTTTCAGGAGAGCGGTAGTCGCAGGAGTCGCGCCACGGCAGGAAAAAAATTACCTTGCGGGCTTGGGGGAGGGGTAGGGAGGGTCCGAGCAGGCAGCCCCACGAACCGTGTCCTTCAGGAGGATTAGGCACCCTAGGGAAGAAAAAAGCAGGGTAAGCAATTTATAGCAGTAGGCACAGGGGGAGGGGAAAATGGGAGAGGGGGTACGAGTGCACAAAACGGCTGCTGCAACAACGTCAGGGCAACCGCGAGCATACAGGGGCTATCGTGAGTCTATACAAAATGGCCGTTGCTAAACAGCAATCACTGGCTTAGAAAAGGCTGTAACAATCACTTGCTTAGTAATGGCTGTAACAAATTAGTGTACTAAACAGTAAAAAGGTCCTTTAAGAGGCTAATCAGAAAACGCATAACACAGGGTAGTAAGGCTACAGAGGCTAAAAGCACTCATACGAGTTATTGTGCAGAGCTGGCTAATGCGACAACGCCTGGGCAACCACGGGCATTCAGGGGGTTACTACGGGTCAGCACAAGATGGCTGTTAGCTGCAAGGTCAAAATCACAGGCATTTGGCACAGTAGGTATAAAGAACAGCAATATTATATTGAGTACATGCCAAAATAAAATTAAAGTAACAGCCAGAGTTTTGCCGGAAAGCGTGTACCAAATGCTCTTATCTTAAGGTAACAGAACCAACTGGCTTGCAGATCGAGGAAACTCAAAGTCAAATAAAAAAAAACAGTCTTCATTCGTACGCCGACACTTCCACGACCAGGTTGACCAGGTCACAGTCCGGCAGCTCGTGAGAGGAGGAGTGGCACAGCAAGGCACAACGACTTGCCAGGCAGGAGCCGAACAGGTACTTTAAAGTTTCAGGAGAGCGTAGTCGCAGGAGTCGCTCACGGCAGGAAAAAAATTACCTTGGCGGGCTTCGGGGGTAGGAGGGTCTCAGCAGGTAGCCCACCCAACCGCTGGCCCTTCAGGAGGATTAGGCACCTTTGCGGGCTCGGGGGTGGGGTAGGGAGGGTCCGAGCAGGCAGCCCCATGAACCAGGGCCTTCAGGAGGATTAGGCACCTTGCGGGCTTCGGGGTGGGGTAGGAGGGTCCGAGCAGGCAGCGCCATGAACCGCATCCTTCAGGAGGATTAGGCACCCTTGCGGGCTTCCGGGGTGGGGGTAGGGAGGGTCCGAGCAGGCAGCCCCACGAACGCGTCCTTCAGGAGGATTAGAGCACCCATACGTGGCTTCGGGGTTGGGGGTAGGAGGGTCCGAGCAGGCGGCCCCACGAATCAAGGCCTTCAGGAGGATTAGGGCACCCTCATGGCTTTGGGGGTGGGGTAGGGAGGGTCCGAGCAGGCAGCCCCACGAACTGCGTCCTTCAGGAGGATTAGGCACCCTCCTATCTAGTCTTCAATGTTTGTGTATTATAACCTATGTCCTGTATGTAGTTAATATATAAAAGGGAGATGGCTCCCCTACCAGTGGGGGAGACTAAGATTTTTTCAAATGGGGGAGGTGGGGAGTCCAGCACTCACACAGCTGCAGGTTTATTAAGACTAATATTTATACAGTTCCTAATTTGGTAATACATAAATCTGTCCAAGAGATTTAAATTGAATTTTTGGGCAACCGCCTCAAATGACATCAGGACACCTCCTTGTATAATCTGCCAGGGTGCACAGAATCCCAACCTCACTTGCTGTTTGAACCATGGATCCATTTTAGCCTGCTGGAAACGTTCGTCCCAGGCCCAGCAGACATATCTCCATAAATTCTGCATGGTGAGGCCCCAGAGGGTCCCCCGCCACCAGCCCTCCAAGGCTGCCCCAACACCTCGTGGGAGACACCTCTGAAGTGTCACTAAATGCCAGAGATTCTGAAAACATTTGTTTTACTGACTCCTGTACCCCCTTCCTTTGCACAAGGGACAGACTGAGGCACCACAGAGTATTTTTCTGAGTCTGCCCAATATGTATCTGCATGAGGAGGGAAGCATGGTCAGACAAAAGTATTTCACCTGTATCTACCTTCCTCAACTGTGCCACATGTTCCCTCAAGACAAATATGTAGTTTAGTCGAAAACAGACTTTGTCCACTGCCGAATAGAAGGAATAGTCTCTTTCTTAACCATGTACCTGTCTCCACGAATCTGCGTACCCCAGTTCTCCCAGTAATCTACCCACTTTCAAAGCCACCACACAATCTGCTCTGGAGGTTCCCAAAGTGGAGTCCAGATGATCGTTAAGTGCCAAATTTAGGTCCCCCCCACCAGGATCAAAGGTCCCTCCGCCCAGGCACTTACTTTCATTATCAACTTTCTACAGAAGTTATAGTCAGAGTCTGGGTGGGCAATATGGAAGCTACTGTAATCAACTGCTCGTTGCATGTCCCCTTAAGGAATGCATAATACCCCTCAGTCTACCAATGAGGCCTTTAGTTTGAATGGGACCGGTTTAGGCACCAATATCAAAGTGCCTCTATGCCCTCCCCCCCTTTGTAGGTTGATGCTATTACATGGGAGAATCCAAATTTACTTAATTTTTCATGTTTGGTTTTAGAAAGGTGGGTCTCCTGGAGCAGACAAAAGTCTGTACCAGATTTCTTTATGTATGATAAAATTTGACTTCTTTTAATTTGATTAGTAAGTCCATTAACATTGAATGAAAGAAATGTATTTCATTCAGCCATTTCTACAGACTAGGAATTTATCCTGCCCATATCTAACCTCCCTGTAACAGTGCACACAATCCCATGGTGACTCTGGTGAGTAGGTTTCTGGAGGACCCGCAGCATACAAAAACTAAATAAAAAAAATATAAACTGAAACTAAGTAAGAACAGTAAATATAACACAGTAACTCTTCTGCTAACTGCAGACAAAAACAGATTTAACAACAAACGAGTCATGTTAATTTATCTTGTACTCCCAAGCAGAAGGCCAGGAAACAGCCAGCCTTTAGTCCCTTCCCTAAAACCCAACAAAGTGCGGTGTAACTAGGGGAGGCAGAAAGAGGCAAGGATGCCACCTACTAGGGCCACTTCGAATCCTCACTCAGTGTGGGGCTCGCAATAAGTGAGTTGCCACCAGATCAATGTCCCAAACTGGACAGATATTCAGAAGGAGGGGAAAAAGGAAAAGGAGGTAGAAACCAGTATTCTCCTCCCTCTGCCCCACAAACGTAGTCCTTAAGTTAGGGATAAAATCACCATGAAGGGATGGGGAGGGAGAAAGCTATATCCCCGACCCTCCCAAAATACCATATACTTCTGTAAGAGACCCCCCCAATCAAGCGTGGGGGAGAGGCCTTCTCCTCGAATGGCTCAAGTTAATAAATGACATGAACTCCTGGTGGATTATTAGGCTCTCCAATGGTATATCAAACAGCCCTATGATCCCGTTCACTTCTACTCATTCCCCTGAACCAAAAAAATAATGCATATAGTTTACAAAGCACAGTAATATTAAAACAATTAACATCTCCCCACCACCTGCCCAAATCCCCCTCCCGCTTCACATTAAACTCTTATGTAAGACGATCATTAAGCCTCAGCACCCAAGCAATAGTTGTTTTTATTAACATCATAGATACATAGATACATAGATACATAGACAGTGTCGGCAGATAAGGGCCTATGGCCCACCCAGTCTGCCCATTTGAGTTTGTAAGTTCAGTTTGTTTTCCTAGAAGTCTTATTTCCCCTTACCCCTGACCTCCAGAATTCCTTTATGTCTATCCCATGCATTCTTAAATCCTGATTGTTTCAGCCCCCACCACTTCCTCTGGCAGGGTGTTCCACTTGTCCACCATCCGCTCTGTGAAGAAATTCTTCTCATGTTTCCTCTGAATCGTCCCTCCTCCAACTTCATCCCATGCCCTCTAGTCCTGAAACATCTTTTTCGCTTAAAAATAGTGTTTTCCTGCACCCTGTTCCTCCCTGTAAGATACTTGTATGTCTCTATCATATCCCTCTCTCCTCCTCTCCTCCAGGGAGTATGTTCAGTTCCTTCAACCTGTCTTCATAGGACTTGTGATGCAATCCATGCACCATCTTTGTTGCCCTCCTCTGAACCTTCTCTACCCTGTCTATGTCCTTACGTGGTATGGTCTCCAGAACTGTACACTGTACTCCAGGTGGGGCTCACTAGTGTCTTGTACAGCGGAATTATGACCTCCTTTTCCTGCTGGTGATGCCCTGCCTTTACATCCCAGCATCCTATTTGCTTTACCTGATGCCTTGTCACACTGTTTCCTACCTTGAGGTCATCAGAGATGACAACCCCAAGATCCCTTTCCTGCTTGGTGCATGCCATATCCTCACCCCCACTGATATATTGAGGGTTTTGTGCCCATATGCATTATCTTGCACTTTTTGCATTGAATTTCAACTGCCAAACCCTTGACCATTCTTCAAGTTTCTGCAGGTCCTTCTCATTCTGTCTACACCCTCTGGTGTGTCTACTTTGTTACAGAGCTTTGTGTCATCAGCGAACAGTGAAATTCTGCCTTCTAGATCCTGTGCAATGTCACTGATGAAGATGTTGAATAGGACCGGTCCCAGCACGGATCCCTGTGGTACCCCACTGGTCACTCTTCCCTCTGTGGAGTGACAGCCATTTACCACCACCCTCTGTGTCCTGCCACCCAGCCAGTTACCTACCCACCACACTACTGTCCTGCCCACACCCATATTCCCCAGTTTGTGTATAGTCTTCTATGTGGCACAGTGTCAAAGGCCTTGCTGAAGTCCAGATAGGCCATGTCCACTGCCCTCCCTGATCCACCTCCCTAATCACCCAGTCAAAAAATTCAATGAGGTTGGTCTGACATGACCTCCTCCTGGTGAAACCATGCTGCCTTGGGTCCTGTAGTCCATTGACAACCAGATGTTCCACCAATCTCTCCTTCAGTAGTGCTTCCATGATCTTTCCCACTACCGAGGTGAGGCTGACTGGTCTGTAGTTCCCTGCTTCCTCTTTGTTCCCACTTTTGTATAAGGGACTACATCTGCTGTCCTCCAGTCTTTGGGTACCTCCCCTGTTTCCAGTGATTGGCTAAACAGGATAGCCAGAGGTTCAGCCACCACCTCTCTTAGTTCTTTAAGGACCCTGAGGTGCACCCATCTGGCCCCATTGCTTTATCAACTCTTATTTCCAGTTCCTTCAGGACCTTTCTCGTAAACGGACTTGTGTCCATTTCTGCACCATTCTCACCCCTTGTACTCCTTCAGACCCATTATCCTCTCTTCCTTAGTAAAGACTGAGCAGAAATACCTGTTCAATATGTCAGCTTTACTGTTGTCATCCTCCACGCTGCTCCCATCCTCCCCTTCAGTCTCACTATCCCTCCCTTTGTCTTTCTTTTTCACTTATGTACCTGTAAAAGGTTTTGTCCCCTTTACCCACTGATTTTGCAATGTGTTCTTCTGTCTGAGCTTTGGCTTCCCTTACTGACTTCCCTGCCTCCTTTGTTTCTCCTGGTACTTCTCCCTATCCCCTTCTGCCTGTGTCTTTTTGTATTGCCTGAATGCAATCTTTTGGCTTTCACTTTCTTTGCTACCTCTTTGGAAAACCATAATGGTCTCCTCTTCCTTTTCCTCTTGCTAACCTGCTTAATGCATAATTCTGTTGTTCTTATAATCCCCATTTTAAATACTGCCCACTGTTCCTCAACCCCTGATTCCTGTTCCATTCCCCTTAATGCCTCTTTCAAGTATCTCCCCATTTTCCCAAAGTCTGCCCCCCTAAAATCCAGGATACGTGTTTTTGTGTGGTTTGGTTCTGCTCTTTCTGTGCTTCTGTCACCCTTAATCTAGGTGTCCAGCAGGGCAAGAAGGGTTATAGCAGTTTCTCAAATGAGGCTGTGGGCAAACAGACCCTTAGGAGCTTATTCGAGTTCCCAAAGTTCTGAATATGTCCAACATTGCTAAGAAGGTTTTTCCTAAAACAATATCAGGATTGCTTATCTTGATTCAACAATATCGGGATTACTTATCTTGATTCCACCACATTCTAAAACTGCATGTCCCAGCCACATTCTGGAATTGTACATTCCCACCACATTCTGAAATTATGTGCGTCTGGCACATTCCAAAATTACCCATCTGAGTCACATTCTGAAACTGCACATATCCACCATATTCCAAAACTGCACATATAAACATACGGACATATGAAAAGAGCCAGCAGAAGATGACCACCTGGTCTATCATGTCTGTTCGGTAAGTGATGTAGGGTCTGGCCTTACAATTTCACCGATGACCCGCTTCCAACTGTCCTTCCCTCTCCCCTCAATTGGTTCCAAGGGTCCCCTTTGTGCTTGTCCCAGGCTCTCTTGAATGCTCCCACCATCCTTGCTAATACCACTTCCTCTGGCAGCTCATTCCAGGTGGACACCACCTTCTCCATACAGAAATGCTTCCTTACATCCCTTCTGAATCCCCCCCCCATCAATTTTAGGCTGTGCCCCCAGTGTTGCTGCTGTCACTCATTTTAAAGCGACCCTCCCTTTTCACTCTGTTAATTCCCTTCATGCACTTGAAGGTCTCTATCCTATCACCCCTCTGCCTCCTCTCTTCCAGGGAGTACATTCCTAGGGCTCCCAGCCTCTCCTCATAGGACCTATCCTGCAACCCCTTGATCATCTTGGTAGCTCTCCTCTGGACCCCTTCCAGCATACGGATGTTCGCTGATGTCCTTCTTAAGGTAAGGATGCCAGTACCTCACTCCATATTTTAAATGTGGCCTCATCAATGACCTGTACAATAGTTAAACAACCTCGCGCTGCCTACTACTGAATCCTCTTGCAATACACTCAAGCATCCTGTTAGCTTTCGTGACCGCCTTTTTACACAGAGAGGTGTGTTTCAGGTCACTTGCAGTCACTACCTCCCAGATCCTTTTCCACTTCGGAAGCAGCTACCTTAACCCCTCCTATGTAAAACTGTGCCCTAGGGCTCCTGGCCCCTATGTGCATCACTTTTCACTTTCTGGCATTGAAACTAAGTTGCCAGATTCCTGACCATCTCTCTAGTCTGACGAGGTCCTTCCTCAGGTCCTGTATCCCCTCCTTGGTGTTCACTCTCCCACAGAGTTTGGTGTCATCCGCAAACAGGCAGATTTTGCCTTTAATGCCTTCCCCAGCGTCATTTATGGAGACACTGAACAACACTGGCCCCAGCACCGATCCCTGCGGGACCCTGCTGGTGACCTCCTTGGTGCTGGAGAACTCACCCCCATTTACTACTCTCTGTGTTCTACAACCCAACCAGTTTTCAACTCATCTTACCACATTCTTCCCCACCCCTAGATCCCACAGTTTCATTATCAACCTTTTGTGTGGTACAGAATCAAAGGCCTTGCTAAAATCCAGGTATATGATGTTCACTGCCTGGCCTTTGTCCACTGCCCTTGTGACCCAATCGAAGAACTCGATCAGGTTCATTTGACACAATCTGCCTGCCACAAACCCATGCTGTCTTTCATCCTGTAGACCATTCTCCTCTTATGTACCTTACCTCACCAGCCTTTCCCTTAGTATGGTCTCCATGAGTTTACATACTATCAAGGTTGGGCTGACTGGCCTATAGTTACCTGGGTCATCCTTGGGTCTGGGTGGCGTAGCACCACATGTGCAGTTCTCCACTCCAGCGGCACCACTCCCAACTCCAGAGATCTATTAAAGAGAACAGTCAGTGGCCCCGCCAGATCCTCCGCTAACTCCTTCAGCACCCTGGAGTGTATTTCGTCACCACACCACGCTTTGAAAATGAGTGTCACGTTCCAAAATTGCATGTCCAAACCACATTCTAAAGACAAAGAACCTCTGTGCGTAAACACTGAGGCAAGGGTTACCCCAAAGGGCATTTGGCTGGGAAGCCAAGTTTCAAGAAAATACAAAATCACACATGCCCCCACAATGCAAAGCATCATGGGCTGCATATGCAAATCACCACAGAATGTTATGCTGGTCCAACTTTAAGCAGAATTGCATGGTGCGAGCCTCTCACACAGTTTGCAAAGGGTGCTAACAGAAGACATAGACACGTGTTTCGTCCTACCAGGACTCATCAGTATGCCTCGTCTGTTTGACACCCCAGTGGAATGGACCAGCGACCCCTAAGGCAGTGTGCCTGGGATATATTGTGGTGACCCCATTAAAATAAAAAACTATGATTTTGTATTTTCTTGAAACTTGGCTTCCCAGCCAAATGCCCTTTGGGGTAACCCTTGCCTCAGTGTTTACGCACAGAGGTTCTCTGTCTTTTAAATAGTTTTTTATTTTAATGGGTTCACCACAATATATCCCAGGCACACTGCCTTAGGGGTAGCTGGTCCATTCCACTGGGGTGTCAAACAGACGAGGCATACTGATGAGTCATGGTAGGACGAAACACGTGTCTATGTCTTCTGTTAGCACCCTTTGCAAACTGTGTGAGAGGCCTTTCGGCACCATGCAATTCTGCTTAAAGTTGGACCAGCATAACATTCTGTGGTGATTTGCATATGCAGCCCATGATGCTTTGCATTGTGGGGGCATGTGTGATTTTGCACATTCTAAAACTGTGCATCCCTGCCACATTCTGAAATTGTGCATAAACACTGTATTTCAAAACTGTGTGAACCTGTCACATTCCAAAAATACCCTTCCCCTGCCACACTCCAAAATTATGTATCCCACCACATTTTAAAAATGTGCATCCTTGCTAAATTCTGAAATTGTACGTGACCATCTTATTCCGAAACTGTGCGTCTCTGCCACATTCTCAGATTCCATGTCCACGCCACATTATGAAACTACATTTTGCCAACCCAATCTGAAATTACACATTCTCACTATATTCTGAAACTGTTCATCACACAACATGCAGAAATTTTTCGTCCATGAGATATTACAGAACTGCACATCTCTGTCACATTCCGTAGCTATGCATCTCTTGCATTTTTAAAATTGCGTTATCTGTCACATTCTAAAAATTAATACCACCACATTCTGAGTTTCAGCATCCCTGCCACATTGCAAAACTGTGTGTCCACACTACTTTCTGAGATTGTATCACAGTTGCATTCCACGACTGAAACCTGGTGGCATTCTGAAATCTCATTTCTGCAGTATTCTAAAAACTGCACACTACTCTGGCATTCTAAAGCCATTATTTGCCCCTGCATTCCAACTAGCGGATGCTCTCACCCTCTGGGGTCCAATGCATGAACACCTCCTAGCGACCCTAGGAGGGTAAGCACAAAGTAGCATGGAAAGGGGAGAAGGGGGAACAAATGGTCTGGGCTGTCCACTGGATTCAATCTTCGAATAGGGCCTGCCACTCCCACCCCTATGAGAGATGGAGAGAAGTCTAAGAGAAGATGGGGACAGGGCTGGGCTCTGACGCAACAGTTTTCCTTGATGAGTTCTGAAGTCCCATAGACTGCTTGTATGAAGAATCTCTCAGACTACTGGCTGGCCTGCTCCAACATGTACACTCCAGTCTACAGCACCGGAACTCTGGGTGTAAAACTGTGGAGCTTGTTGTCCATATCTTGGACTGTTTATATAAACTGTGCCAGGTAGTACTAAATGTCTCCAGTGTTACTTGCCCTGGCATAGTAAGGCCTGGGCAGCTTTGTGTGGTGGTGGTGTTTTCTCTCCAGATCTGTGTTCTTTGGCTTGAAAAGGTCTGTAGATAAAGTTGTATCCTTGCATCTTTCCATTTTCCAAGTCAGAAAGGTCCCCGTTTTTAGGCAGCAAAACATAAAAGCTGAACTTTGGTTATTTTAAGTAAGATTTCTCTTGGGAACTCCAACTCTACACATCTACTCTCACCAGCTGCTCAACAGCCCCATCCCCCAATAAACTAGGATCACTCAAAGAAAAACACTACATGTCTATCACTATTGGAAAGAAGTATATAACTCAGCTGATTCTGCTATGGTGACATAGGCTGTCATTACCATATCACTGGTTAAACTTAAATAGCTGGAAAATAATGCACATATGTACCTCTGTAGCCAGCTTCCTTTAGCAAGACGCTCATATACACTCAAATCTTTCCTGAACAGAACACTGACAGTCCCTGCTGGAATAGTCAGAGTACCTTTTCATGAGCTGCTACAGACAGGAATGTGCCCCCTAACAGCATCAGGCTCTTAACAGGACCAGGGTTTTGCAAGCAAGCAGCTCATTCCCACGGATGTCCTAGGGGAAGGTACATAAGATATGGACAGTCAACAAAGTACAACTAAAACAGTTACTGAAGCACAGCAAGGTTTTTTTTTTTTTGTTTGTTTGTTTATTCTCCTCCGTCCATCCTGCCAGCCACACCAGCCCAATCAACCCATCACCCAACTTCTTCCAAGACTTACCATCACCACCCTTGTTCCTCAAGCCCCCACCCCCCAGAGTGGATAGGGGTTCTAACCTTGAACAAGGCATGAATCTGGTTGTGGAAGCCTGAGTCCTCAGGTGCGGGGCCTGCACCGTGGTCAGAATCATCCTGCCAACCAGGACATTTCTGCCCTAGTTTTCTCCCCAATCCCTGAGGTCAGCACACATGCCATAGTGCTAGTGTATGGCGTGAGGACTCATATGTACACTTATACCTGCACCTGGCCCTCCAAGAGGTGGCCGCTGCTGCAGTACAACCCAGCCTCCGCTAGGTGTCGGCCAAGTAACAGCATGCACTTTCCCACCCCAACCCCTCACCCCCACCCCAAAGGAGGAAAGCTGTCTATGAATTCTCAATTCTCCTTCCCCTGACTGGCTCCCGAGTGATCCTAGTCTGTTCCCGAACATGGGTCGCCAGTGTGACAGGTGGTGTGGCACCCATCGCCTCAGCCCACTGCGCCATCAAGTCAACTGTACAGCAAGGCTTTTAACAGTACTCTGGCACATTTTATATATCATTTGACATGCTGGAAAACCAAACTTGCCTAGCTGGTGGCCCCCTGGTATTACTGAACCCAGGCTCACCCACCCAACCACCTGACTGAATGCAGTTTAATATGGGAAATCCACCCTTGCCCATCCAAACTTCACCACCCTCTCCCCCCCCCCCCGCTGCCCCCTTTCAACTTAAATTTAGTTATTGTGTCCCCACACTTTCACGGCTGAAGTTCGCAAAAGCAAAGAAGCATAGGGGGTTGCTAGATCGGAGTGTGAAAAGCTTGAAATGCAATTAGGGCATGAGATGAGTGAAAATTAAGTTGTAAAGTACAAAGTTTCTAAACAATGTGTAGTTTAACCATAATTCAGGAAAAGTAACAAAAAACATTTTACTTTTTTAAAACCATCAAGAAATGTTTAGTATCAATACAAATAAATGTGTAAATATAGTATACTGATACAAGATAGTATCAATACAATGCATTGTTTTTATTGATACAAAAATAGTATAGATACGTGTTTGCCGTTTTTTGTCTGTGTCACAACTAAAAACACGTATTGATAATATACTGAAAAGGTGGTTTCATAAAGGATCAAAACATACAGAACAGTATTGACACACATAGTGTATCAACAGAACTAATCCTTAACAACCCAACACCTAGCTTTCATTTTTTCTTTAAGTTACCAGCCCCAATAGGTCTAAAGTTTGAATTTCGAAAGATAATTTATTTAAAATGGAATAATTCTGAAACTGGTACAGCTGGAAACTGAGGGCAGCATAATTAAAGTCTTTGCGCCAGTGCATACCCTGTTTGTATGTGAACAGTGAGGCTTTCACAAGTGCGCACAGAACTGCCCATAATGAACCCTTACTGTGCGCCACTACAAAGTTGTCTGCACTGCATCGCAGAGACACCCCAGACGCATGTGGTAATCAGATGGCATATGATTACCATGGCGTCTCATTACAAGGGCAGGGGAGAGACCACTGGATGTCAGGGATGGGTCAGTGTGTCTAGATCAGGGATAGAGTGAGAAGGGGGCCATTAGTTGCCAGGGATACATCTACAAAATATGACTCTGGGATCAACTGAGAGAGGAGGGACCACTGGATATCAGGGATATATGTGCGTGTAACGTATTACTTGGGGTGACTGGGTGAGGATGGGGTAACCACTGGATGCCACAGACTTCTGAGGATATGGGGGGAGGGCCCTATGATGTGTGCAGGTTTCTTTGTTGGACCAGCACCACTGCTGGCCAGAGGCTGCAGTGTAGAGCAGGGAGCCAGCACCAGGACGGGTGAGTATATGATTGCTTCACATAAGGTAATGAGAATATAATGACATGCAAATGCTCTCTTTGCCCTATCCATGGGAAAGTGGTCATTTGCATATCATGGTTTCATTATGGGGCTGTGTGTCTCAGAAACAAACAGCTTTTCCTTGTGCAAATAGCATGCCTGCTCCTATGACTGTGTGGACTGCCTATGCCTTTCCAACAGTCGTCCCTCCTTTTTTAGGCCAGCAGGGGACTTCAGATGTACTTTTCTCTTTTGCTGCCCTGTGCATCTATGGTGTACAATGGAACAGACTTTGTAACAGCAAACTTGGCTCTGTACCTATTCCATTATACCACTCCAAGAATATCAGGCAACTTTGCTCACCAGGAGGGGACTCTGCTCTGTGCTTTGCTCCAGCTTCAAAAATGACACCGTTCATTTTTGTAAGTGAAAGTTTGGTGTCAGCTAAGTTGATATATCGATATGTGATGTTGCCAAATCTTCCACATATCAATATATATATGAAAACATAAAATGGTTCAAATTTTTGTTCAAATCCTGTTATATTTAACAACATATTATATTGACATGTACAGACATGTATCAACAACACACGAGAACTGTACTGTTATGATAGCATTAGATTTCATTACAGAATTTAATAAAGCCCGCAGTCTCTTTGCCTCTGTTCGAAAGCAGAAGGTGAAGGGCGATCAAATTGTTTGACTGTCCTCAGAGCTAACAGAACTTATAAAATAAAGGAACAATTGGTGTGCATTGACCAGAGACACAAAACAAGCCCACATCAAAATGTTGACGGACCTTAGAAACTCTGCAAAACCAAAGAAAGACGAGAAAAATTTGAGTTTTGCAAACAACAAAAGTAAAGCTAGGCAGATCCTAAAAAGTTCTGGAATAACAGAAACGGTATTGGGGGAGCATGGAAAGGTATCACCACTGATGCTAGAAATAGGTGGGTATGAAGTGACAGATCAAACCAAGGGTGTAGGATGGGCCAAAAACTGATGGTGTACTACAAGTTGGTTTATTATATGCCAGGGTCTGGGACGACACATAGCCCATTAGAAGCTGCACAGGTTTTAGATGTCGTCTGGTTCATTTTGGGAGGTTTTAACAGTAACAGAAACTGAAAATGTTAAACATCAGTCAGTACCTGGAACACGTATGGAAACCCAGTCAGGGTCTGTGTGTATGTGTTGGAGGGGGACCGACTGTTACACTAGGCACTTTTAAGGAACTTTTACATGCACTGGTCTGTAACGGCATGAGTATTACAGAAACGCTGTTCCATTACAGAAATAGTGTGTAATAGCAAGCCGTTCCACAAAGAAAATGAGAGCTCACCCAAAAACGCATTCCCAGCTTTAGTGGGTTCACTGTGTCATTTCCATGTGCTATGTACTTTCTCCCTTCCAGCACAAGCATGATCATTTTGGTGAACTTGATAGCCGCGCTTACAACATCTTCTGCAAACAGAACTTAAGAACATTAAAAAAAAAAGGATAACTTCCATACAGAATTCGTTTAGGAAGGATTTTCCATAATGAATTCTGCTGAAAGCATTTACAATCCACTCTCCATGCATAACTTTGGACAAATTTTCTCATGTTTTCAGCAGAATTCGTTACGGAAACTCTGCCCTAAACAAATTCTGAACTGAAGTTATAGTTTTTTTTAATATAATCAAGGCAGAATGGCTGCCCAAAGTTCCATTCATTGTCCGTGGATACCACCGGACACCGGATGACAGGAAACACCACCTAAACACAGAAAGATGCCACATACCGAAACCGGAGTTCGGTGTACAAGCGGCATGCAAGCGCAGCGAGTGTAAAAACAGGACAGAAACAAAACTGAGACGGCACAAGGTGCCATGTAAGCAAGTCTCCATGTTTTGTGAATGCTCCTGAGAGCAACTTGCATGGTGACCCCCACACACACACACACACAGAATAAGACCCTTTGTTAAGTTTCTAAACTCAGAGTTGAAAACTGCAAGAACAGCTGCAGACATTGTATAAAAGGCAAGAAAAGCAAATCTGGGCAGATAATTCAGCAGCATGCAATAGGGCAGCGGAAGCATCAAGGTGCTAATGTACAGTCGTGGCCAAAAATATTGGCGCCCTTCCAGTTTTTTCTAATAATGCACCATTCCTTCCAGAAAATTGTTGAAATTAAAAAATATTTTGGTATCCACATATGTATTTCTTTGGTTTGCAGTGGAATAAAACACAAAAAGCAGAAAAATTTACTAAGTCTTAGCTTATTCCACACAGAAATCCTTACATGGCCCGGACAAAATTATTGGCACCTTTTGAAGTAGTTGAAATAATTAGATTTCAAGCAGGTGATTCTCCTTCACTTTGGAATTGAACTCACCTATGGTGAGTTCCAGGTGCCTGCAATATAAAAATCACTCATTCAACCAGTTTGAATAGAGAAAAGGACTCATTCTCCTGTTTTGTGTCACTGTGTGTACCGCAATGAGCATGGAGAAAAGAAAGACAGCCAGAGAATTGTCTGAGGAGGTCAGACAGAAGACTGTAGTCAAGCATAGACAATCTCAAGGCTACAAATCAATCTCCAGAGACCTTGATGTTCCTGTTTCCACCGTATGTAATGTTATCAGGATGTTTAAGGCCCATGGCACTGTAGCCAACCCCCCTGGCGTGGCCGCAAGATAAAACTTGATCGAAGATTGCAGTGCAGGATTGTTCGAATGGTGGAGAAAGCACTCGATCAACTGCCAAACAGATTCAAGCTGACCTTCAGACACAAGGTACGACAGTTTCAACTCGCACCATCCGTCGCCAACTCAATGAAAGGGGGTTATATGGTAGGAGGCCCAGGAGGACCCCACTGCTGAGAGAGAGACATAAGAAAGCCTGACTGGGGTTTGCCAAAACACACCTGAACAAGCCAAAATCCTTCTGGGAGACTGTCCTGTGGACAGATGAGACCAAATTAGAGCTTTTGGTAAAGCACATCATCTCTATGTTTACAGAAAACAAAATGAAGCCTTCAAAGAAAAGAACACCTTCCCTACAGTCAAACATGGAGGAGGTTCAGTGATGTTTTGGGGTTGCTGTGCTGCCTCTGGCACTGGGTGCCTTGAACGTGTGCATGGCATCATGAAATCTGGAGATTACCAGGCCATTTTGGAGCGCAATGTTGAACCCAGTGTCAGAAAGCTGGGTCTCCGTCGAAGGTCATGGGTCTTCCAGCAGGACAATGATCCCAAACACACTTCAAAAAGCACCCAGGAATGGTCACAAGACAAGATGCTGGACTGTTCTGAAGTGGCCAGCAATGAGTCCAGATCTAAATCCCATTGAAAACCTGTGGAGAGATCTGAAAACAGCAGTTGGGAGAAGGCACCCTTCAAATCTGGGAGAACTGGAGCAGTTTGCACAAGAAGAGTGGGCCAAACTGCCAGTAGAGAGGTGCAGGAAGCTCATCCATGGCTATAGGAAGCGGTTGATTGCAGTTGTTTTGACCAAAGGCTGTGCTACCAAATATTAAGTCTAGGGTGTCAATAATTTTGTCAATGCCATTTCTTTTCATTTTCTGATTTAAAAGGATATATTAAATTCTGAATAAAAAAACAAAGGTTCTGTAATATTAACAGAGAAATAAAGAATTGTGGAGACCAAATACTGTACTGTTGTTAATTTCAACTTATGTTTAGAGGAAATTGTGAGTTATTTGAAAAAGTGAAAGGGCGCCAATATTTTTGGCCACAACTGTACTTGTAGACACATACAGTAACAGCAGCAGCAGGACTCAGAGGCAGACAGGCAGAGGAAGTGTAGTGGACACAGTACCAGAGGAGATGCACAACCCTGCAGGAACAGGCACTACCACCATTCAGGATCCACTCATCAACTGGCACCAAACAGTAAATCCAACTGCTAAGGCAAACTGGAGCCAATATTTCCGACTGACTTACACAGTATGAGTGCAAGTGCCAATGGCAACACCAAGAAAGTTTTGTCATGCAGCAGTTGTACCTGACAATCATGATGTCGACTACTCACAAGGTGACCTGAGGGAGGTAATAAATTGAGTGGTGCTAAATTTCTGTCAGGCAGTCAGGTTCCAGGCATTTGCTGTGTTTAAACAGCTGCTGTTGACAACTGGAACGGATTGGTTTTGCAACCTAAATTAAATATTTGTGTGCCACTGCCAAACCCTGTCCTTGCCCAGTGAGTCCTGACCCTTTCCAAAACCACATCTGGCCTGCAGTTCATAAGAAAGTTGGATGCATGGGTCTGATCAGCTGTAGGTGGGAGAAAATGTCCTGTGAGCCGAAAGTCTTCTCAGCTCCTCCTCCCAATACTTGGCCTGCCACCAGCACGAGCACAGAAACCCTACAAAAGTCACAGCACAAAAGGAAAGGAACCTGGCAGGACATGGGCAAGGGGTGGCACCAGGTGTAGCACTGCCGCTAAATGATGGTGCACAGTAGAAGCAGAAACAACGTGCTGTTGCGACACTTGGTACCACTGATGCAACACCCTGGATCAAACAGCCATGGCCAACTGTGTCAATGAAGCATTACAAACCTAAGCTCTTATACAATGCAAGGTATGGGCCAGATAATACCCAGTGCTAAGGGGGCTGACCAAACTATAACTGCAGATAAGCCTAAATTCTATTTCAAACAAGTCACAGAGTAAAGTATTAAAATATGTTAAAAAAGGTTTAGCAAAACAAGAATGGGAGTAGATAACCTGCATATGAAGCTCCTTAAAAACTGTTGTAGATGAGCTGGTACATCCCATAACGAAACTGGTCAGCTTCTCCCTTCATCTCTCACAATTCCCCATGGCCTGGAAGATTGCCCATTCTACCCTAGTATTTAAGGTAAGAGTGGAGCCCAGAACAGTGTCTTGAACTATGGGTCTATTTCCATCCCACCCCCCCGGTTCAAGGCCCTGGAAAGAGTGTTAGTGATCAGCTTATTATGTACCTAGAAAAGTACAGTATCCAGTGTACTTAGTAGCATGGTTTTAGAAACTCTCACAGCATGATGACTGTGCTGGCTGAGCACACGGACCACATATGCTACACCCCTGGATCAAACAGCAGGACATGGTCAAGGGGTGTCACCAAGTGCAGCATTGCCACTAAATGATGGTGCATAATAGAAGCAACCCTTCCCACCCTTGCGCACAATCCCCTACTCCTCTATCCCTGACTTACCTCCTGTCTCCTAACCAAACCCTTCCTCTGATTACTACCTCACATGCTACACCCTATTATATCCCCTCTTCCCCATCCCCTACCACAACCTACTGTGCTATTTCGACACTCTACTGCAGTCCCCCCCCCACTATCCTCCTCTTCCCCCCACCGATGCCCTCCCTTTTTCCATTTCTAGTTTACCCCTATTTTCTCCAGCCTTCCTATTCCTTACCCCTCTTTTCCCTTCCGGTCACCTGCCACACTCCACTCCTCCTCGCTGCCCCTCCTTCTCTCCCCTCCTTTTCTACTACTTGGTCCTGTCCCCCCCTTGCAGGGTCCTCTGTCATCCTGAAGGGGTATAGATCCTGACTCTCTCTCTCTCTTCTACCCCCCCTTTCTAATCCTGACCCCCCTTGCTGGGTTCTCTGCATCCCGAAGGGGTATAGATTGGCTCTCTCTTCCACCCCTTCCTTTCCACCATTTTCAAATCCATCGCACACCCACCTCCCTACTTACTTATTCCCCTTCCCCCCTCCTGTTCCCTGCCCCTCTCTCTCTACCTCCTCACCCCTTTCTCTCCCTCCCTTTCTGCCTGGTCCTGTCCCCCTTGCAGGGTTCTCAGCACCTTGAGGGTATAAATCTTGGCTCTCCCCTCTCTCCCTCCCTTCTATCCCCCACCCTCTACCCCTCACCTGTCCACTTCCCCACTTGTCTTATAACTGCCCTCCCTTAGGTATACAACAGCACTTCGAATCTGGTGCTCAGCCTACTACCTCTAGCACTTCAAATGTGTTATCCATCCTCTAACCTTTACCCTACTGGATCACCTGCTATTGGGTTGTTGCAATGTATGTTATATCCGAATATGGTTTGTTTACCCTGGCTGGTTGCTCTGTAATTGTGCTACACTGTTTGTTTTTAGTGATTGATACTTGTATTGCTCTGTTATTGCTATGTGTTTGCTTGTTCTCCTAACTCTTGTAACCCCCGGACACTCTCTGAAACCAGCAGTTTATTTATTTATTTATTTTGCTTTTGGTAACAGGTGAGTGCACTGGAAAAGAACAATGCCTATTTTCAGGCACGACCGGAGAAGACAGTTTACAGACAAAACAATACACATGTGTCACAGCACATGGATAATCTAACAATCAAAGTGAAAGAAACAACAGTGTTAAGAGATTTGATACAGATACTTTGATAAAAGAATAATATACACAGCACATGAGAGCAGTACAGTAATGATAAGCGCAAAAATGCAAGTAATGGTCCTGAGTGAAAACAAGTAAGAAAGTTTGGAGTGTGGAAAAACAGGAGATACATTGAGAGGAGATAGGTAGAGCAGTACAGATTAAGTAAGTGCCAGGCAATCAGGTTAAGTGGCTAGTTGAGAGAGAGAGAGAGAGAGAAGAAAAAGGTGGGAAAAGAGGAGAGGGAGGGGAAAGAATAGTGGAGAAGGGAGGGAGTATGGGAGGAAGGGGCTAGTAGAGTGAGAGAAAAATGGTGGGAAAAGAGGAGAGGGAGGGAAGAGAGTGGAGGAGGGAGGGAGTTGGGAGGAAGGGGAAGAGGTAAGCAGGTAGGTGAACTAAACTGAAGATAAGGAAGGGGTGAAAGTTCAAGGTGGATTAAAGCAAGTGCAGGGGTTTAGAGTGTGAAGGTGTTCACGGTGTAGTTTTTTAAAGGTAGCATGGGTGGATGCTTGACGGATAGAGGAAGGTATGGAGTTCCAGTATCTTGGAGCTGTGTAAGAGAAAGCGCGTGTACCCATGTTAGTTCTACATCTAGGCACAAGCAGGGTTTTTTTTTCAGTTGATCGGAGCTCGTAGGTGAGAGGTTGTAGCTCCAGCGCCGAGGAGAGGGATAGGGGGAGTCCAGTTCTGGTAACACTGTCTATTAGTGACCCAAAGATCTGGAGACGATAGGCAGAAGGGCTAGGCCATTTTAGGTCCTGATAGATTTGGCAGTGGTGCTTAAAGCGTGGTGATGCCAAGGCATAGCGACAGATATTGTTGTAAGTAGTGTCCCATTTGTGGAGGGAGGATTTAGCTATGGATAGATAGATTGCAGAGCCATATGCCAGGGCTGGCAGAAGGAATCCTTGAGCCACTGCTAGCCTGGCTGGGGGAGTAAGGGTATAACTTGTGCGATAGGCGCTACCTAACTTGGCGTTCACCGACTTGCAGATGGTGGAGATGTGCTGGTCAAGGTCAAGGGAATCATCAAGGGTAACTCCCAGGTATTTGAAAGATCTGGCAGAGGGCAGTGGGGAGCTGTTGGCGCGTGAGATAATAAGGGGAGTGGGATTAGATTTGAGCCTTGCCGGAGATCCAAATAGCATTGTGTACGATTTACTAGAGTTGAGAACGAGTTTGTTATTAGTGAGCCAGGTTTGAATATTCACATATTCTGTGGCGAGGGTACGATTTATAATATAAGAAGTTTTGCACAGTGGTAGATAACCAAGTCATCCGCGTAGAGCAAAGATGAGCAGTTGGGAGCAGAGAGAGGGATGTCATTGATGAAAATCGTGAAAAGTAGTGGGCCAAGCATGGAGCCTTGAGGTACTCCAACGTGGATTGGGACAAGATCCGAGATGGCTGAGTTGAAGACTACCGCCTGTTGTATATTAGTCAGGTAGCTGTTGAACCATAAGGCGGTGTCTTCTGAGAACCCAAAAGACCGTATTTTCGCAAGAAGAAGCGTATGGTTTACCAGGTTGAAAGCTTTAGTTAGGTCGATAAAAACTGCACCTGTCAGGAGGCCTGAGTCCATAGAAGAGTAGATGTCACTCGTTAGTTTTAGTAAGGCGGTGGTGGTACTGTGGCTTTTGCGAAATCCGTGTTGGGCACTAGACAGGAGGTTGTATTTTTGAAGGTATTCTATAGATTGGGTGGCGACTAGTTTTTCAAGGATTTTGCTAAGTACAGAGAGTATAGCAATGGGATGGTAGTTTTTGATATCCTTATGGTCTCCTTTTTTAGGAATGGGAGTGACTTTAGCAATTTTCCATATGTTTGGGACTGAACCAGAGCGTAGGGACATGTTGAAGATTTTGGTAAGAGAGGAGACTATGAAAGGGCAGCAACCTTCAAGAGCCTAGGTTCAAGACCATCCGATCCTGGACTGGTATTGTTAGGAATGGAGTAGTAGTGTAGAACTTCTTTTGAATGCTTCAAACCTAAAGGGGATTCGGAGGTGGAGGATGGGTGTCACTTTGTGGTGGAGTACAATGACCAGTAGGGAGGGAGGTCAGGTAGTTGGTTAGGTCTGAGAAGTGCGATTAAACGAGTTAGCAATGGTTAATGGGTTGTTACAATGAACGCCATTGACCAACATGTCACTTGTATGGGCCTTGTGGTTGGAGCCAAGAAAGGTTTTTATGGTTGACCAGAATTTCTTCGAGTCCCCAGAGGCTTTTAATAACAGGTTCTTACAGAAGGAGCTTTTGGAAAGATGAATGTTTCTTTTACAGGCGTTTCTTAGAGAGCGGTAGTAGCAGTAGTCAGACTGCAACCCAGTAGATTTAAAGCAATACCAGGCCTTGTCTCTGGCCCTTATTTGGGTTAGCAGATCTTTGTTAGCCACTTGGTCTGGGTACTTCGAAAGCTCTAGTAATCCAAGGGCATGGGTGTCTTGGAGTTGACTAAATAATTCAAGGAAACAATTAAGGGCGGTTTGGACATTTGATGCAGTGTGAACAGGGGTCCAGTCAGTTGTTGAAAGGTCATAAGTAAAATGAATGGGATTGAAACTAGCGAGATTACGAAAAGTGATAAGTTTGGGGGGTTGGGGTGGTCTAGTATTCGAGCGCCAAATGCAGTAGATCGGGGAGAGATCACTGATTGCATCAGTAAGGGTACCAGAGCAACTTATGCTATCAGGGCGGTTAGTAAGAACCCAATCAATGAGTGTGCTGGACCTGGGGGGGGCCATTACCCTGGTAGGGTCCATGATCAATTGGTGAAAGTTGTGGCTTTGTACTAAGGTGTGGGAGGCTTGACTCGATTTGCCTGACCAGTTAAGGTTCATGTCACCTAGTATTAGGACCTCATTTCAGCCGATGGTGCTATCAACTACTAGTAGGAGATCTTTAAGTCCTTTTAGCCCTCCTGTGGGGGGGTTGTAGGCACAGACTATTTGTATTTTCTTTGAGCCCAGTAGGAGTGTAGCGTGGAGTGCTTCACAGGGAGATATGGTAGGTAGTGAGTTTTTGATTAGCTGCAGATGTTGTTTGTAGTAGATGGCAACTCCTCCCCCACGCTTAGTGATAGACCTGTCTTGCCTCATAAGATTATAGTTGGGTAGGGCAGTTAGCGAGTCGGCAGTGGAGGGGTTTAACCAGGTCTCTGACAGGCAGCGGATATCTGGGTGGTTTTGTACAACCCATGCCTCGAGTTCGGTTAGGTTGTGAAGGAGACTTCTGATATTCATGTGCGCAATACGTAGACCCTTGGAGGTGAGCCACGATTCACTATTTGGAGTCACGGGTGTAGAGACAGGTCCAGGGTTAGGCTCTATGTCTCCTGCCAATAGTAACGCTAGGAGGAGAAAGTACCATAGTTTACGGTGGGCGAAAGGGGTAAGCATGGGAATTTTGTTCACCGAGGAGTTATGCAGAGAGTAGGCTAGGTGGTATATGAGTTTATGGGGTATAGTGAGTGGGAAAGTGTTCCATAGATAATGTGATGATGTTTGCGCCAGGGGCGCTTAGGGTGTAGAGTAAGTGTACTACCAAGGTGTTTGTCTTGGCAGTTTGGTAGGATTTGGACTAGTATAAGGTTGAGGAGAGAACACAACAGAAGAAGTTTAGCACAGGTTTTAGTGGCCATGTTGAGCAGAAGTTGTCCGTAGAGCTGTTTAGTAAGCGAGGAGAACCAGTGCCTCAGGGAACAGAAGAGAGGTCTGATGAGCTGAAAGTATGGCTAGTGGAACAGAGCCTCAGGGAAAGAGAGAAAAGGTTTAGTATGACTATCACGTAGGTTTAGGTGATAAATTAAGGCTTTGAGGAGGAGAAAAGTGTAAACGCCCACAAGCTGCAGTTTAGTATAACCTGCAGATGGTAATTTGGGGAGACAGTATTTTGCGGCCGCCTTAGGGGCATGGTGGGGGAGTGGCTAACGACTATAAAGCTAAGGCCAGCCAAGGGTGGGTGTGGTGGTGGGCGGGCGGGGAGCAGTTGCGATGCGACTGCGGGGTAAGCGCTCCGTGCTTTCGGAGCAGTGGCCCGGCTGAAGATGCTGCAAACGGGGAGAAATGATCACCAGATGGGTTCTCTCTACTGCTGAAACAGTGCTTGGCTTCTCCGTGCCACGCGCTCTACAGAGAGGCGTTGGGGGTTGCAGAGATCCAAGCAGCTTAGCGGCCGAGTGAGAGCCTGGGACTCCCGCTGGATCGGGGCAAACTCTTGCTTAGACTAACACCTCAACCTCAGCTGCACAGATGCGGTAGAGCGAGGGAGATCACATTCGGTTACTGGGCACGTTTGAGGAAATTATAGCCAGGTTACGAGAGCTGGGAGGCAGCTTTCAATAACGGGAAAGCTATAACTGAGCAGTCGGTGGGAGGATTTTGAGGGGAGGTTTTGGCGCCACATTCAAAACTAAAATACAGCCCTTGCAGATTTTGCTTGAAAAAAGGTCCTCTGAAAAACGGCTGTTTAAGCAATGCACATACAGCTAGTTGGTCCCAAGGTTCAGAGAATAATGCAGAAGCCAAGTTCCCTATCACTATAGGCTAGGCAGACAAAGGCGCCAAGTTCAAGGAAGGCAGAACAAAGAAGCCAACAGTCTGAGCGATGTTTCGATCAGTGAAGTTGTAGGATGGGTTTTACCTTACGGGCGGCTCAGGGTCGTTGGTGGGGGCGCTCCGGGGCAAGGTGCCTCCTGTAGCCACAGCTTACGGAGGCGGCTCAGGATCGCTCGGTAGGGGCGCTCGGGGCAAGGTGCCCTCTTGTAGCCACAGCTACGGCTGGCTCAGGGTCGTCAGTGGGGGCGCCCCGGGGCAAAGGTGCCCTCCTGTAGCCACAGCTGACTTGTGTTGTCTTTCCTGGTGAAACATTTTTCAAATAAATGCAAGGGCCTGGACAGTGAAGACATGGCTGGGGCAATCTAGACATACTTAACGAAGGTCACTGGCCTCATAAATCAAAGTCACCCATTGGGAAAACTATTTAACTTAGGTCTGTCACAGGATACAGCATTCTGATTTAAGAAGTGGCTGATTGAAGAACAGCAAAAAAATGTGAAAACTGATGGCCTCTACTGCGAACTTAAGTCTGTCTCTGTCAGAGTGTCCCAAGGCTCAGTTCTGGGCCCTTTATTATTTAGCCTATTCACAGACAGCCTGCCAGGTGAGAGCCAGAACACACACATATACTCCAATTGCAGATGACACAGTTATTTACACAAGGCACCCTTAACACACACAATCTTTCCACTACACTGCAGCACGACAACAAACAATCATGCACTAAAAACACCACATTGTACAAAAAGCTTGCTTGTTGCTGCATTTATTCAGAAAGCTTGTTTGTTTGCAGGTACAAAAACACGCAAGTTTTCACTCTCAGCCTGGAGCTTTGCCAGGAGTCATGAGGACTGGGTAAGGAGGGTGGTTGGGCTCAGATGGGCGGAGGGTGTTTCTTTTTTCTACAATCAACTATGGTGATACAGTTGAGGGGGGGATAAAACACGATATACCAAAGCACTTTCAATGAAGATTAGGATGAAGCACCACATTCCCTAGTGGAACACCAAAATCAGGATGTCAGTACTGGTAATCTGCCAAGAATACCAGTTTTATTTGGTCATCTCTACTCCTGTACACATTATTTAGTACCAGTAACCTACTATCAACTGTACAGAACTAAAAACAAATTTCAATACAGAGCGTAAATATCAAATTAAAAACTTTGTTAAAAACAGTGATCCCAGATCAGGCCTAAGGTCAGTTATCAGCCGACGTACAAGGCCAACCACAGATGAGACTAGACAGATTCTGAATCTGCCTCTTAAAAAGACAGCTGAAGGGGGGGAGACATGATCAAGATCTGAACTGTTACAGGTCTTAAATGTCAGATGATACCTCAATTTTGCTTCTGTGCCAAAAGTTATGGCCATGAGGGTATTTTTGCGCTCAGGGTCAGTTGGTTTGAGGGAAACAATCTCCATCATCAGCTGCTTTGAGTGAAAATCTCCATATAGACATATTTACCATTGTTGAAACCATGCTGTGCTTGTACTATAAAATGTGCAGCATAATGTAGAGACTCAGAGTTTTAGGTATGGGTCCAGCCACAAAGGGACTCAGATTTTTAGGTATGGGTCCAGGCATAAAGCAGACCAGCTGGCACCCAAAGTTCTGCACTTGGGTCCAAAGGTCATGAGTTTCAATGCACCCCGCCTGCCTCAGTGTGACTCAGACACACCATACGCTATACAAATTAACAGGTTCAACTGTGCTGTTGTTAACTTACAAAGCATGATCATGACAGGTGTATGGTCTAATGGCCAAACGTTATGCAACACAACTAGCTGCTTGCTCCCACACATATGCACTCCAGCACCCCTTCTCATGGTGCGATCCCCCAGTCCCATTCTGGTCACAATGATGATGGGGTGGGCTAGGACCTTAGATAGGCATCAACTTCTGTTCTTTTTTTCCCAAATGTCTGTTTATGCCCACTTCTCTCAAGCCCCTCCAAGTTCCTCAGGCCTTGTGAGCAACCCCCCAAGCCTCCCCAGTCATGGTCACCTACCTCCATGGAGCTCTGGCTTCACCCCCCTGGCATGGTCAGGGTGGGGGGGGGATCTCTCAAAATTGTGCATATTGTCAGGCGGGTGCTATGGTCCAGAGAGATGGAGGCCCAGGGTGTTCCTGCGGGCCATCATTGTGGAGGTGCCAGGGCCATTTTCCTTGGTTTTTCACCCTACCGAAGGAGACGTTGCCTATGTGGACACCAAAGTGACCCTGCCCACACTGTGCATGTATCTGGTCACCAGCACCAGTGATATCTCCCCTTCCCACTGCCCTTCCATCTGCATTTCCACGTGTGGTCACCCAGGTGGTAGTTTTGCGCAGATGATGGCACCCTCCCACCCTGGAGGAGGAGAGAGTCCTCTAGGACACTCAATCCTCCTCCTCACAGGCAGCCCCTAAACCTGGGTTGCTGGTGTTGCAAGCAGTACTGCTACCGCTACACTGATGGGCCAGCGTAGACATTAGGTTCTGAGGTTAGATAGGGAACCATGGGCAGACTGGATGGACCACTGTTATTTTTTTTTCTTCCTGCTGTCACTGTCTATGTTTCTATGATTTGCCACCACCCCTGGCCATAGCCAGATCCCAGTGCTGATCCTCCATCCATACAACACCCTCATCCACTCACTGCCTTTGCTGAGTCCAGGCTCCCCAGTGTTTGATAGGGAGCGCAAAAGGCATAAAACATAACACCTTCTGTCCTTATGTCACCACCATTGCAATAACATTGCAAAGATGATGGGCCATACAAATATGGGTATGTACCACATGCAAATTACAGTTCCCCCTTCCCCTCACCACAGTGCTTACGTATGACATACAATACAGCATTAGCAAGCACAATCCCTGAAACACATTTGTTCCCATAGATGCCATATGGCGTCAGAACCATCCATTGCTAGATCCAACCCAAAATGGCCACCGAGAGCAAATGAGTTAAATATGGGGCCCATACCGTCTTATGTAATATCCTATGTCCCATTCAAAAAATCTGCTTTTAACTGCTTTCGTTGTTGCCTCCAAGGGCGCTATTATAAAATGTAATGTTTTCATCTTATAGAGTATTTCCTGACTGGAGATTTTAAAGCAGCAGTTCATGTTAGCTAAAAACACTTTTCATGGTACCTTTTTGGGGTGGCTATGTAAAGTATTCCGGACATCCTCAGATAAATTCCTGACATCCTCAGATCCTCTACAGCAATATATTTTATCCATTCAACCATTTTTAAAACTGTATTTATTCTTTGTTGTGTAATCGGTGTGGATTTGGAATAAAGATGGCAACCCCTAGCAATTTTTTTTTTTTTTTTTTTCCCAATTCTTTCCTGAGGTCTCTCTTCAGCTGTGAAAGCTGTTGTAAGTATGCAGATATGACGAGGTGAAGCAAGCAGGACTGCGTACCAACACATCTGTATTTCTTTTTAGATTGTCCTTTTCTTGTCTTGTAAGATGCCTATTTCAGAATTTTGATTCTATTTCAGCATTTTTTAAACATCTGAAATAAAGAGAGACATTTATTTTAGGAGGAGCACTCATTTTAATATGGCTAGACCCAGGTTTTTATTAGTATTCTCAAATGTTTTGAATACCCATTGTCTCACAAGGTCAGGGAGCAGTGTTTGTTGCATGCTAGTTCAGCTTAGAAGAAAAGTAATGAAAAACACTTGGTATTAAAAACAGCTGAGAATACTAATGAAAAGATGGACACAGCCATGTTACGGGAGCACCTGTGGGTGGACAGCAGCATGCATTGTTGCTTTAAGTGGGAACTCTGTCACACCTGATGCATATTTGGTGATTGTACAACAAATTGAAAGGGACATTGCTGAGGCTATGACCGAGAGCATGGTGTGACTGAGCCTTGCAAAGAATGTAGGGCCAAATTTTTTCTGTAAAAACGGAAAAATCAGGGCTAAAAATGGAATCTGCCATTTGAACACCACTTAAGAGTCGATTTTCATCATGGAAAAACCCACTGCACAACATTTGGTGTCACTTTTATGTAAACCCCCCATTTTGTACTGCATTTTTAATGCAAAACATGCTGATTTGCAGTCAGTTTGGGGAAAATGGAAAAAATGGATTTTGAGATTTTTGTATAAAGGAAAGACTCATTACTAAAAACAGAAAATTAGTGGCCCACTCTAGAGTATGGGTTTACCGAGCATTACTCCACGACGGGGGTGGGGGGGGTTGTTAGGGCATGAGGTCATAGGCCGAGTGACTTCAACCAACCAGGTGAGGATTAATGCTCAGCAAACCCATGCTCTGGAGTGGGTTAATCCACTTACAGAATAGGCAACTTTATTTTAGACATTTACCTAAATAAGTATTAAAAAAACACTGTTTACATACATTTGTGATAAAACAGTTATTCTGCCTAATGGGTTTGTCCTTTTGAGGATGCCATAGTTGTAATTCTCCACTAGGTGAATTTGTCCTAATGAGGATGCTGTAGTTTTTTGTTTTTTTTTACAGGTTTCTCTGGTGGAGGATCTGAAAAGGTCACTTTACATTGCTGTCACTCAGGATTTTGTAGTGCAGCAAGGCAACTGTGGGTTTACAGAAGATTATTCCATGGTCAAGTGACCGGTTTTGACAAATCAGAATACAGGATTTTTGGCACCCTTTTTATAAAGTGCTATAAATCAGCTGTAATACAATACAATACAATACAACAGAACACACTGGAATACAATACAATACAATACAGCAGGACAGAACGAGGCTAGCCAATAGAGTCTGTCCTTCCCCAGTGTGCCTCCAAAATTCTTCCAAATCAATCTCCCCTTGCCCTTTGATTAAGCTGTACGCCACTACAATGTCAACTGTCATGAAGCATTCTGACGAAAGACCCCACTCAGCTACACTACAGTCCACCCAAGACAGTTCCAACTAATTCTTCTTGTTCACTTGTTTTTTGGATGCTCCAATCTTAACGCTCTGTTAGAAAATTAATTGCTTTCTTTCACCTGTTTCACACACATCAGCTCAGGGTATAGGATCACATATGCCTTGTACAAGAATGCTTAAAAGTTGATTGGGGGCGATTCTGGGTCCTTGCCATCAGTTCTGGCTGTCTGCAGACCTTGCTTTCACCAGTCTGCTTCAACTCCTCCTGACCTGTCAACAACCAAATCTCCCTACTTATCTGTTTTTCATCCATCCACTGACTCGCATGTGCTTTTCCACAGCTTTGTCCTGTAACAAATGGATGTAACACTTTCCTCATGGCTGCCTTGTTCATCATATAACAGCTGGGTCAGTACTCTACATGGCAACTGTTTGCAGCCTGGACTTTATATTGATCAGTGGGGATAGTCAGGTCAGTACAGGGGCAACTTCTGTTTTCAAGTCCCCAAATTGCTTAAAAATGTTACGCAAGTAAATCTCTCCCAAAACCGCAAAACATTTTCTGCAATTAAGTCTACGTCCAAAATTGTGGAAAAATGTTCCTGCAATTAAGTTTAAGTCCCCAAACTGAGGTAAGGCTGGCTGCAGTTTTAGGACTTGGGCTTCTACACCAACCAGATCCAGCTATTTTAGCTACTGGAGAGTTCAGTTTGACTAGTAAGATTTTTGATTGGTGACTAAAAATAATCTAAATCTGAATACATTTTTAAACCCAATTATTAGTCAGGACTGCATTTCACGTTTTTGACCACTGGAGGAAATTACTAAATATTTCAAGAATCCACAGATAGGAGCTAAAGCACAGGTACTATACAAGCAGATCTATGTACTGTTCTATAGAGACTGAATGACCTGAGTTTTAAGACTGCTACTAGTAGCCCATCCTTCATTAACACCAGATGTGTGAAGGGGAACAAAACCATCAAGCATTTTTCTAGTGACCAGGAAAAGGTTTTACCATATATTAAGATACAATTGCACTCAAGTTTAATTAATGTTATGCATTTATCTCAAAGAAGAGAGAGTGCCAGCACACGTTCTCTTGCACTCTGTCAATGAAGCTCCAGGACTTGGTTTCTTTATCAAGGTCTGCGTTTTTATTTTAAGTGTAAAATCACTGTAAGATAGCATTAGCCACATACAACAGCAGCACTCATGTCCAACCCACCAGGAAACAGTGATGTATGCATTGTTGTGGTGATGTCACCTCCTCCGGATGCAGTCATGTAATGTGAGATTAGAAGAACTGTACTAGATACGTCAGCTTCCAGGCAGAGTACCATTCTACACATATCACCTAATAATGTCATGTAGAAAACGTTCTAATGGACATAAGTGGAAAAGAAAAATGCTTGAAAAATAAAACATAGCTGGCTAAGACACAACAACATATTTTGCCTTCTAGTTTAACAAAACCCACAGGTTTTGTTTGTTGCGGCAGTAAAGGTCTTCGCATTTGCTGCGATTGTTTCTTCCTTTGGGGTCAGGAGTTGACTAAGAAAAAGGTTGATTCAGCAAAAAAAAAAAATATTTTTTACATCAGTACTTCTTTTCAATAAGTGAGTGAACTACATGCAGAGCATGCTGTAATCCAATAACTTTGTTAAAAGCCACTTGATTTGGAGGAGATTTAAAAGAGCAGCACTGACTGACTTTGTGGTTACATAAGCACCTTTTTCAGTTTTTCAATTTTTAGGGTAATGGAGACATTGTGGATAGTCTGATAACTTTTGAAGATTTATGTTTGTCAGTTTTTTTCTGCCAGTGAAGATGCCAAAAGAAAAGCCCCCACCCCAATAAGAAAAAAAACACTGTTAAGGTTATTCAACTATTTAAATTTTAAAAAAAGATCGAAAGAATTATACAGCCAATTACAAGCCACATATACTCTTCCAGAAAAATGTGACGTTTAATTTGAATATCTTTAAACAATTGTGCAAACATGATGCACCTACAGTATCACTATACACACACACACATACACATATATATATGTGTGTGTGTGTGTGTGTGTGTGTGTGTGTGTGTGTGTGTGTGTGTGTATGTGTAATCACATGATATATTAAAGTGCAAAACAGACTAGCAATGGCACAGCCCACCACATCTAATACGTTTAATCCACAGGACATCTGGGACCAAACAGCTGACAAGCATTTTTTCTAGTGGTAGGAGGTAGATGGAGTGCAAACTGGGGAACCACTGGGGTCCTGTGATCATAATACCATATGATGGAGGAAGACTCACAAAGCCAGCAAGGAGCAGGAAGATCAGGTAAGTAAGGAGGGAGGGAGGGGGAAGACAAAGGGAGAGGAGCCGACAAGCCTACACACGAATACAGATGGAGCTGACAAGAAAGGAAAGAGTATAGGTATAAGCCAGAAGGTAGTCTGCCAAAACGCTAGGCACCTAGGAAACAAAGTTAGTGAGTTCCAGGCGACTGTGGCAGATGTGAGATTAGACCCTGTAGCTATTAAGAAACATGGGCCACTAGGAATGACAACTCAGACCTGGCAATACCAGGATACACCATGTACAAGCGAGACAGAGGTAAGGTAGAATAAAGCTGTATAGCTTTCCATGTCACAAGAAGGCATAAAGGCAGTATAGGATGGGTCCATCAGGTTGAAGCAATGGGAAGACAAGAATCACTGTGAGTACAGCTCACAACAGTACTGCATAAGAAGCTGTGCATGGAGTAATCTACTGACCTCCAACACAGGGGGACAACAGTGACAGGGAACTGGGGCACAAACTGAGAAGGAAGCCACAAAGTGGAAGTAAGTGTGTGTGGGAGAAGGAAAACTCAAACTACAAGACACACATTGGGACATTCCAACAATTAAGAGCACCAGAAGTCAGGCCCTGCTAGACTGTCTACTAGTGGTGCAGCTGGTTATGGAACCCACAAGCCAGAATGCCGTTCTCACTATGATGCTCAACAACTTGGAAATGGTACGTGGAGTGCAAGTGAGGGAACCAATGAGGTCCACTGGCCATAACACCAAACAGTTTGAACTGGCCATGGGTACCAATCAGGGTGCGAAATTCCTATACCTTAGGTGCCCCAGGGCAGGCACTTTTGTCTCAGGACACCTTCTGCTGTTTAGTGCCTGCCCCATGGGGCAAATAAGGCATTCCTGCAGTCAGAGCTCAGTTTTATTTGTGTTATACTTTCTGTGCCTTTGGTTTTGTTTGGGACTTTTTTTTTTTCTTCTTCTTCCGGAGTCTGACACATCACATGCCATTTTTTGGGGGGAGGGGGTAACCAGGGGAAGACAGCGCAGGCTTAGGGCTGACTGGTTTGCAGAGGAGCGGAGCTGGCTGAAGCGCGAGTTTCACTGGCACAGCCATGTGAGCCACACCATCCAACCGCAAGTCTGAAGGGGTCCGTCCATCACTGCTGGAGGCAGGGTTGCAGGCTCAGACACGTACTAGTGTGGTTGTTTGCTCACCCCTTCCTTCTATGTGACTGAGTGAGTTGTAATGACGGGTCGTGCCGCACTTTCGGGGGGGCAGAGTGGCCCCAGCAGTTGGGATCGCCAATTGGAATCCAAATTATTTTTCTGAGCCTACCCAAAAAAACAGAAGCTCTTTTAAGAGCTACTAGTATTATTTCAGAGGCGGTGTGCAAATGAGGGGAGTGGGGGACTTAGGCAGGATACAAGTGTGAGAGTGAAACTGCGAAGGTCTCGGGCAGCAGGGAGCAAAGAACTTAACTCTCCCATCCAAGAAATAGAAAAACAAAAAAGTGCAACAACACAGATTATCAGAACTCTTAGTTTAATCGAATTCTGTGGGAAAAGATGTTGCCAGGAGTGACTGTAACAGGAGGGGTGCATGGGGGAAAGAGAGACTTGGGGGAAGCACTGAGAGAAAGCTCTTTCTTTACCTACTATTACAAGTTCAACTACTTACTTTCACCAAACGTACTGTTGCCTAACATATTTAATTTCATAGCAGTTTGTGGACTGTGCTGCAACAGGCAGAGACAGTGCTACTGAAAAGCACAGCTAGATTGCAGCAGAGAGGGTCTCAGGGGTCATTCTCAGTCACTTTTTCAGGCTGAAGTAGTTTTGTGTGTGTATTCATCTGCTTACTGAAATTGCTGGGAAGTGGAACTGAATTTCAAGTAAAAATCTGTCTCCTGTTCTCCACTATCAAAAAGCACTAAGCAATGTGTTACTTTACTTTGGAAGCTAAGACAGCCATCATATAAAAAGCTTTTTACTGGAGCAGAGCTAGTAGTATACTTTAAAGGGGAGCTCTGCTACTACAGCTATTGTTATTTATAAACCATCACCTCTTTGTTCTAACTACTAGAATCTAAACTGGTAATAAATAGTATTTTACAAGCTACTCTGGACTACCTAAAATATAAATACAAGGATCTGTTAGAAAAAAAATCTATTAAAAGATTTTTTTACAAGCTACTCTGTGGACTGCCTAAAATCTGAATAAAAAAGTTCTGTTCAGGTCCAAAACGTTTCAGCTACTTGGAATATGACCACCTAAAATCTAAATAAAAAGGCTATTTTAAGGCTTGAAGTCACAAAGGGCAACTGTGAGCAAAAGAGCACTTGAAAAAAAAACCAGACAACACACACAGTCAGTTTTTCTTGCTGTGTTTATCATTGACGAGACAAAACACACAGTCACTTTTTGGTCTAGTGAAGACAACATTTAAAAGTACATAAACTAAGGGGCGGCATGTAAATAGTTTCTTGGGCATGTACGTTTGCTTATTACATGCCCAAGTGGGCATGTACTTTTTTTCATGAATATCATACCCTGGTAGCAATATACCCACGTCAAAGGCTCAGCTTCTGAATTTCAGAAGAGCAGACCTTCACCAGATGAGCAAATTAGTTAAGGATATGTTGGCTGAAGTGGACAAACTGGGGAGTGGAAGAGAGGTGAAGAGTAATTAAAGGGGCCATTTCTGGCATAAGTACCTGTAACTCATGCTTGAGAATGGTTACCAAGAGTAACAGACACAAGAGAGCGATCTGGTTTTCTAAGAAGGTCAGGAATTCAGTGGGGGATTGAAAAAGGGCCTTCAACAGATACAAGGTGAAACGGAGAGATGAGGAAGAGAGCAAATAGCAGGTAAAGATGAGGGAGGCCAAGAAGGCAGTCAGGAATGCAAAAGCATACACAGAGCTGCGTACTGTGGAGGGGGGGGTCAAAGGAGTGGTAAAACACTTATTCAGATGCATTAGGGAGAAAAGGAAGATGAGAGGGGCTGTTAGGCTGATGGGGGAGCGAGGTAATAGAGAAGGATAAGCGGAGAGTAGCCATTCTTCAGTACTTCTGCTCGGTATTCACCCTGGAAGATAGTGGTCCTTTGCCAGAAAATGGCATAAAGTCTGCTGGGTGGGGGGCACTAAATGGGAAAGGTGTTAATTACAAGGGAAAGTTTAGAAAAAGGCATGCAACCATTCAAATAGAGAAGGCTCCAGGTCCAGAAGGGACACACCCAAGGTTGCTCAGGGAGATGGCATCAGAGCTGGCTGAACACCTAACAGGGCTATTCACTGACTCACTACAGTCAGGGGTGGTTCTGAAAGATTGCAGGGTAACAGACATAGTTTCACTCCACAAGGGAAGGGACAGGAAGCAACTATAAGTAACTATAGGCCTGTCAGTCTTCCCTCCTCTGAGTGTAAACTGACAGAGACACTAGTCAAAGAGGGCCATGTGGACAATCTGGAGAAAAATGGGCTACAGGACAGTAAGACACAGATTCATGGCAGGCAGATCTGTCAGACCACCCGACAGTATTCTCTGACTATGTAACTAGGGCAGTGGATAAGGGACAAGTAGTGAACTAACTCTACTTTAACTTCAGCAAGACATTCAACACAGTGCAACATGTAAGGTTGTTGAAGAAATCAGAAGATCCTAGTTAGACGGATGGGAAGTGGGTTGGGGAGACGGCAGAGGGTAGCTGTACTCGGGGGAGGAGGAGGACAAGACTACAGTGCCGCAGGATTCAGTCCTTGGACAAGTCCTTTTCAATATGTTTATCAGTGACACAGGAGAAGGAATAATGGGTAAGATGCATCTCTTTCAAGATGACAATATGCCCTGTGGCAGAGTATACAGTTTAGAGGGGGTTAAGGAGTTGCAAAGGGCTCTCCAAATGTTAGAAAGGTGGTTCAAGGTTTGGCAGTTATTCAGTTCCAAAAAGTGCAAGATGCTGCACACAGGAATCAAGAAATCAAGAACCCCAGGAAGGAGTACTGGGTGGGAAGGGTAAAACTGCGCAATATTTCTAAGGATAAGCGACTCCCTAAATCAAACTAGCCAATGCAATAAGGCCATAAGCAAAGCAATTAGAATGCTGGGGTGTATTGGGAAAGGTTTTGACAGCAGGTGAAAAGAGGTAATACTACCTCCCTACAGATCGCTGGTGAGACTCCATCTGCAATACTGTGCCCAGTTCTGGAGTCCCCCGCCTATGGAAAGACAAAGACAGGCTGGAGTTAGTGCAGCATAGAGTAACCAAAATGATTCAGGGCTAACAGGGCACACCCAATGAGGGTGGGTTTAGGGCACTGAACACGTACTGGCTAGAGGCCGAGAAGGGTGATACAATAGAGAACATCAAGTTCTTGAAAGGAATGAACAAGGTGAACTGCGAGGAACTATTCCACAGGAATGGCAAGTCAGAAACAAGGGGACATGAGTGGAAGCTGGCAGATGTGTTGGGGGGTTCAGGAGGAATGTGAGAGAGTTTTACTTTACAGAGAGAGTGGTTGAGCCATGGAACAGCAAATCTGCTGAGGCAGGGAGCACAAAAACCATAAACAGTGTCAAGCAGGGTAGGGGCTTACTGAAAACGTGATTAATGATATACTGTTTATTTAACTGTACCCATGTTGGTTAATAAAGATGCATTTAAAAAAAAAAGGCAGGGTGGGGCAGAGATGAGAGCTTAATAGTGACGTTACCAGGATAGTGGTAATGCAGGGTACTGGGGAGGTGAGGGTAAAAACCTTGTCTAGATGATAAGTCTCAGGGTAGAATAAGGAATGAACAAGGTGAACTGGTTTGCTTAGTAGGCAAGGGGTCAGGAGTTCAAATCATGGCAGGAACATAATCATTTTGGGCTGAGTGTACAGCCTACAGGTTAGAGCAACAAGCTGTGAATGAGCTTGGTACATCCAGCAAACCTGGGTTTGATTCCCACAGCCTCCACTTGCATACCATGAGACCCCGAGCAAGTCACTCACACTCCCCAGTGCTCCTGGGTCGCCCCTGAAAACAGACGTGTGCCTAGAGGGCCTTACCCGGTTACCAAAAGAACAAAAAAAAAGGTAAATTAAAGCAGACTGGATGGACTGATTATCTTTTTCTGTCCACACTATCTTTCTGTTTCTAATTTCTCAACTGACCACCAACGTATCACAGGTCTGTTCTTTTTTAATGCAGTATTTGGATTTTTGTAATCTACCCAGCGTGCTAAATAGTGTAGCAGGCTACTATATCTGAGCTGGCTACCTGAAAGAAAATGGGCCAGATTCTCACAACTCAGAGTGGTGGAAAATGGGTTATTTTGCACCCACTCCTTGAGCTACCACCAGGCTGCAGTATGCATAAAGGTACAGTTGTACTGCCCAGGGGAGAAGTCCACCTTGCAAAGGCAGTACAATGCAAACTGCCAAAATAGGTGTTAGAATATCATAAAATGTCGTCCCCCATCACTACATGAAGTTCCCCATCACCAGATCCAAGGTCCCCCAGTACCAATGTAAGTTCACACCCCTTTCCTGACTGATGATTATCCTCTTGCTACAAGTGCAATTCCTCCTCACCCCAGTTACCAATGTAATCCCATCCCCACCCCAGACTGCACTCCCTCCCAGTTGCTGATGTAATCTTCCCCACTCCTCCTCCATGGCATCCCTGCTGTCCAGTGATTTCACCCATGTCTCACCAGCCATTCCTTTCCTTCTGGCCCCCCACCCAGCTCATACAGTTTGGGGCAGTCAGACTAAGCTGAAGCAGGAGATAATGAATGTTGCAGCCTATAGCCCAGGCTGTGGGGCTGCAATACTGTGTAAATGACCCTTTGGACTATTAATACTGTGACCCCATTCCCCCCTCCTCCCAGGCACTCACAAATGATTATGCGGGTACCTAGGAAGAGCATGTACAACAGGGGCACAAATAAATTATGGGTGCAAAGTGGTCCTTCTAAACACTTACTGCCTGCCTTTACATCGGAGAATTGTACCCTAGGTTATGCGGATAATGGGAATAGCTGCCAGTCTACAGCGCTACATAGTATACCTTCATCCTAATGCACATGGAGGTGTAATACGTTTTGCCTAAAAACAAACAGAACAGCTAGTCAAAAGTCAATATGAAAGAACATAGTTATGAGCAGTCCAAACTGGCAGAAACAATGAATACATACAGTACGTAATCTCGTTAGCCATCAAATGTTATAGATGTCCAGAGATGCAGTTAAGTGCTACAGTATTATGAATGAGACATTCAATATTTTCTCATTTCCATAAATGTAGGAAGAAAACACAACAATTACACTGCAGGTGATACTTTTGATTGGACTAAAAACATTTTCAGGCTAGCTTTTCGAGAGTTAGACTTTCATTAGCTCTGTAAAAAAAAAAAAAACTCATTTTTATGCCAGATATACAAGTTGGATGTTGCTTCCAGTGATGTGGAGGAGTCATTATGGCACAGAGTAGCCTTTTCAACAATAAAGCTCGCTTCAGAGTTAATTCAGATTTGTTAAAACTGAGCCGGGGGGGGGGGGTCATAGAATAAAGTAATACTGTGAGCACATTTCATTTATTTCCATACCAATTATGAGCAACGCCAGTGTTATCAGCTCTGTGAAACAATCAGGGAACTGGGGCATATTTTCACCAGCTTCAGTAGAGCTTACTAAGTTTGGAAGCTAAACTGTTAACGGTGGGTCAATGTGTGTACATAACTACACACGAATACAGACTGTGCTGTTAAGCGAAAAGCCATCCTCTGCATTACTAGACAAGCTACGTGGTCTCTGGCTGTTCTAAAAGCTTACTAGCTGCCAAAAAGTTATTCCATTACAAACATGAGCTGGCTAGAGCTAGCAAAATCTGCCCGAGTGTTGGTATGAGATGATCAGGTAACGCAGTTTGTATTGAACAGGAAACCACAAATTGTTTGTAAATTGTGGTTTCAATTCGTGTAATGCTAATGCTGGCTGTCAAGCTGACATTAGGAATGTATGAAACTGAATGTACATGCTGATTGTACCACTATCAGCATCTGGGCCCAAAGATCTATAAAAATCTGGCTGCAACCATTTTGTGAGGGCCAGAGGGGCATAAGTCTCTTGCTGACTAAGAAATACCCCCCAACTGGTCTCGGCTTCTTCCAATGCTGAGAATGGGAGACTGGTGCAGATACTAAGCTGCCAGCTCAATGCAAGTAAATATGGTACCCCCACTCAAACTACAGGCTCTGTGCCAAATGTATCCCCCTTCCATAACCTCTAGCTTCACTCTTTAAAGGGAGCTGAAAACTTTAGAAAAAGTAAATCACTACTCACTGAATAAAGCTTCTGAAAAGACTTCCCCTACACTCTGGACACTAGAATAGCCTGTCAGTGATGCCTCAATTACAACTTAACTGGTGGTCAAAGGTGACAGTTTGCAGTCTGCCCCAATGGAGCAAGAGTAGCCCCTGAGAGACCCTGGTTCATGTGTGATCCCTGAAACCCTACACTGGGGCCAGTTGGGGGTTTGGCACATCACAGAGATGAAGCTCTATTCTCCCAGGGAGGGTGCCGACAAGCAGTCACGCTTCCCTGCCTGCCAGGAGCTGATCACAGCATGCAGCTGTGAAGGCACCTGCTCGCCCAGCCTCCCCGATTAAAAAAAGGGTGCTGCTTGGTGACCCCAAACATTAGGGTAGGGGAAGGGGGAACCAAAAGGAGGGGCTTAGAACAGAATAATTAGGGAATACCAGAACAAAGGTACAACCACTTCCCAGTATGGCAGGGTGCCAACCAACACAAACTTGAAAAAATAGTAAAACCAAAAAAGCAATGCTTACTGCTCCCCTCATTGTAAGGATGTTCAGTTTCAGTCTCCTAAACAAAGGCACCATTTACAAAGGTCGCCAGTACAAAACTTCAAAAATGTATCTGTACAGCACAAATAATAAAGGGACTGCAAATATCCCTTCCTGTGGTCCGTCTATCAAATCATTTTATTGTTTTCACTCTACAAATACATTTTTGAAGTTTTTTTTTATCTCCTCCTCCAGCCCCCAATCTCCAACTCCTAGGGAACACCTGGAAGTCATCCCTCTGCCAGCCACCCTACCTAGATCTGCTCTTGAGCCCCATGGAGCCGCGGTTTGCTCCCCTGGGCGGGAATGAGATGGGGCTCGAGCACCCTAAACACTTCTTGTTTCGTCGGTCAAGGCAGTCCGATGGGTGGTGGCACATCAAGGCTACACTCCTGGTGCTCCATCTTCCTGGAGATGAAGGCATTTTCCTCAGTTCTTGTCCCCTACATGTGGTGTGCACCCTGATGTCACGGGGCTATGCGTCGATGTCCACCACACGCTACGACCGGTCCCTCCTGCAGCAGCAGGACTTGTCGTACCCCAAGCCTCCACTCGGGGTCAGGCAAACTGCAGACCTTTTGGTCCCCTCCCTTCCCCTGGAGAAGGCGAGCAGTCATGGGATGCTCAAGCCTTCTCCCCCGGCCGGCCCTCCAGCGACCCGAGTCCACTCCCGAACCCAGGTCACCAGCACTGCAAGCAGAAATCCAACCACTGCACCGATGGGCCAACTTTTGAAGTTCTGTACTAGCAACCTTTGTGAATGGTGCCTTCATTTAGGAGACTGTAACTGAACATCCTTACATTGAAGGGAGTGGTCAGTGCGTTCTTTGTTCTACTGGTAAACAAAATAACATTTTACGCTCACCGGTTATTCCTAAAATGGTCACCTGCTGGAAGAATAGCATGCTGAAAAGGCCACACGATACAGCAGAGCAAAACAAAAATAGCAAAAAGTGGCCTGTACCCTAAACCTGGGAGGTAAATACAAAAAAGGCACTTATCTTAAGGGGACAACCTATGAACCAAAATTTAGTTCTAAGAGTCTATCATCGCAGACAGATGAATGGTACTACAGATTGGAACTGGCAGGCCAGATTACAGGGAGCCCACAGAAAATGGCACACAACAGACCACTGTTAAGAAAAGTGGCTAGAAATAGCACACATCGAAGAGCTGCTTCCGATTAAATGAAAATTCCTAAAGTTGAGACTCAGGTGAGAGTTTCAGATGGGGAAATAAGGCTTTTTGAGGAACTGTCTATAGATGTTGCCTTCTTTTAATACACAGAACTCAGGGCAGAGACGATGGTTGACTGACACTGTGCAAAACCTCAAAGAATTTTCTTGTTTTCTCTTTAGGTCATAATACCCAAGGTTATAAATGCATCTAGAAAGATGCACAGGACAAAACGGAATGCAGCATTCCCAATTCACATTTTCTTATGCCTTGTTCTCTTCGTATGTCTCTTTTTGTTGTCACTAGTCTTGACAACCAGCTCTTTCTTAAGTCTCCTCCCTTGCGCCACTGCAAGTGGTCCAACCAGTGACATCACTGGTTGCAGCCCGTCAGTAACTAGTGATGTTACTACAACTATTTGCAAACGTTGCTGCTTTGATGAAACTAGAGCACATGAAAGACCTGCTCAAACTATAAAATTGCATTTACTGTATGCGGCAGCCCATGCAAACTGCAGTGAGTGCAACCGATGATGTCAGTGGTTGGAACATCTATGACACTGCAACAAGGGGCTACCTACAGAGCTCGTTTTAGGGCCAGGAAAACAGAAAACCTAACAACAACAAGAGAAAGAAATGTATACAAATATTAATTACTGGAAAATTCCTGCTCCTCTACCTAACAACATCTATGAAATGGTCTAGTCATTTTCAAATTGCTCACTAGACCTTAAAGCTTTGTGCATAACTAGTATTTTATTGTTCCTAAACTTGTATTACTTTACTTACTCTGTATTTAACTACTGCTCTTATAAATTAGTTTTTGTCATGTACAATATTGTAACACTTCCATACTTGTTTGTTTATTCTGTCATCCATCTATTGCTTTTACTACATTGTAACCTCACAGGACATGCCCAAAAAAGACAAATTCTTGTCTAGTGCTTTTATAAGGTCACCAAAAACTAAATAAATAAAGGTAACAGGGAGCAGGAAAAACATAATTTGGGAGTGCTGCAATTCTTCTGCACCACAGCTACAGTCAGGTGTGGCTGACTTTGGGGTGCAAAGAGGCTCCCTGTTTCTCCAACCCCAAAAAATGCCATACACAAAGGCCTGGCTCTATTGCTGGGGGAGTAGTCTTCCCTGGCAAGTAAGTCGTAATTCAAATGATGATCGTCAGTTATTTGTAGTCGCAATGGGTCTTTCAACTGCAAACATCAACACTGTGAACGCCACTGACATCTGGACGGGTCACATGGGGGCTTGGCCAGGGGAGAAGACTGAGCATCTGTATGATAGTTCTCTTCCTCGGGAGGAAATCCTGTGACTTGCCGCTCGACTGCCATCTGGAGGAGTCCAGATGGCTGCGCATGTCCAGTCTCACAGTCCGGGGAAGGGCTGATGTATGGAGTGCTCAGGGCACCTCCACGGAGGTGGAGCATGCACGCCACATGTCCAGCTGTGCCAGAGAAGAAAATCAGAAGGAAAATGGGAGGATATGCTTAATGAAGCCCACCCAGTCTCAGGGGACTGGTGGAAACTTGGGATGTCCGCATGATGTGGGATGGGCTGATACAGCTGCCTAGCCTGTCTAGGAGGGATAAAAACCCATATGGGGGGACATAGACTTTAAAGGAGAGATAAAAGTCCAAGATTTGGTATATGGGTTCACAAAGTACCTTAACATTAGATTCAGTCTACAGGTGAAAAAAAAAAGGGGGTTTCACATAGGAGTAAATCTTTCCTGCAGCTCTTAAAAAAGCCTAACCAGTCACCACATTGGCTTAATTATAAGTGGTCAGGCTTACCACAATGATGACCCAGGTTCACATCTTAAGCCCGGGTCACCCCACATCTGGCAGCAGAGGCAGTGCCAACATCCACCTTGGACACTTCTTGCCTCGGGGAAGGTGGGCAGCTCCTGCTGTTACACAACTGCCATCTAGTGGTCCAGGAGGAAGTCGCATGGGCCAGAACTGATTTATTAACTTGGAAAACCTTTGAGCACAGGTGCTCTTGTTTTTAAGGTTCTATGTCAGGAAAGTTACAATAGTGAGCGAACAGGTAGATAACAGCGAGATATTACAGCGGATATCAGAAGTGTAGAGTGGCTTACAATAAGTCATTACAGAGGTCAACAAAGAGTTCAAGAACAAAATATAAGAGGCCAACAAGTGCAAAATACAGGTTTACATAGGATACAGAAATGCAAGGGTATAACCAGAAAGCAGGCTGATCAACAGGTCAAGCTCAGGAACAGGGTCACAATCATTATGTACACAAACAATGAGCTTGCTTGGTTGGAGGTGCAGGTAGGAAGCTTTTAAACTGCCTCAACATAGTTGCATTATAGAGCATGCTAGGAAGAACAGTCAGTCAGATAGTTGCCCTAGACACAAAGGGATGCTGGCCATGGCTAGTAATGCAGAAATGTTTCGAGAGCCTGTGGTCAGTCATGCTTCTAGTGCGGTGCAGGTTATCGACAAAGCAGGCAGGTTTTTAAACTGGAGAAGCAAGTCGCAAAAGAGCCTTTTCCCCCTTGTATACAGGTCTGGTATTTGATTCTGTTAGCAAGGGGTAGCCAGTTTGTTAGTGAGTGTGGTGCATTTATCCACACCCAGGACCAGTCTGCAGGCTTTACTACATAAAACTATTTCCAGAACGGTCTCATTTGCCGCAGAGTAAATAATTACACCGTAATCAATTAGGAATAGAACTGAGAGAGCTACAACTGGACATCTAGCCTCCAGGGTTAGGTTATTTCTGTTTCTGTACAGGGCTCCCAGTCTTTTGTTGGCAGTTTTCACGAGGCTAGCCATAAGGGAACAAAGGAAAGTGTGTCATCTAGTTGAAGCCCAAGATAGTTAAAGACTTGTTCTAGCCTAGTACCCAAAGCATTGAATATGTCAAGAGGGGAGAGTTTTTCTCCAAGTATGTGCTGGTGAATAGCATCGGCTCTGTGTTTTTCTGTAGTTGAGCACTAGGCTATTGTTGGAGAACCAGGTTTCAAGAGCCGCAAAGCTGCATCGCAGGGCATGAGTTAGGCTGTGTTTGTTGTAGTGTATGGAACACATAACCGTACTGTTTGCATACAGGAGCAGTTTGGCAGACCTCAGGCAGCTCATTAACAAAAAGATCAAATAGTATGGGGCCCAGGATAGGGCCTTGCAATACCCCCACTGAGACTGCCTTGTCTTCGGAAGGGAGTTGTACCCTCAAGTTTTGACTTTTTGGGTTTGATCTGTTAAACAGCTTTTGAAACAATGAACTGTGTCCAATGATAGGCCCATGTTTATCAATTTTTGCAGCAGGAGCTTGTGACTGACCAGATCAAAGGCCTTGGTTAGGTCTCAGATGGGGGCCTTCTGCCAGCATGAATATTGGATTTTTGAATATCCAAGCACCTATATTATAGTGACGTGGTAGCACCACCATAGTTAGGATTGAATAGGGATTTCTAGGTTAAACCTCAAATTTTGTACTTTAATATCTTCGCAACCATTCAGCAGATTTGCAGATAAATTTGCATGTACAGTCTCGGGAGGGTGATCTCTTAACGTGCCAAGTTTCGTTCCAGTCAGATATATGAATTCTGAGAAGCAGATAGCGGAAAAAACATTACAAAAAAATTTTCCATTTGTGGCTGGTTTTTTTTTTGGCATCACTGTGTACCCAGACGGTTTGGAATTTTGGCCTGAAGTGTTCAGGGTACAAAGGGCTTGGCCAACAGTTGTACCTTTTGCTGGTTTGGTGACAAAATAATAATCCGTTCCAAAGTTATTACATTCTAAAATTTTATTTCTGAGCATGCTCAGTACAGTCTTTTGGATAGTTGCTTGGAACGAAAAAAAGAATTTGGTCCATATGAAAAAGGATGCTTTTTCATATGGGGCCAATCCTTTTTCGTGAGGAAAAAATCCTTTTTCATATGGCTGCCTTTTTCTTTTTACTGTTTGCGCTTACAAACATTTAAAGTACATAAAAATAATGTCTTTTTAAAAACAAACACCCAAACCTAGCTAAATGGCACCTGTTTAGCTAAATTCTGGTTTTTTTTTTTTTTTTTAGTTACCAGGAATACGTTTTCTGGGCACCCAAAATCCAGGGTGCCCAGCTTAGTGAGAGGAGTCATTCACCCACATTGTCTATATGAGAACAGCCAGACTTTCTTGAGTTCTGCAGCCACAGCTCGTGCTGCAGGCTGCTCTGAGAGCATTGAGCCACCATTTCCCTCATGTCTAGTGGCACCCCTCCACCCTTTGATTGCCGACCCTGTATTTATATGTTTCCCTGGTGTCTAGTGACGTTCCCCACCATCTGATCACCATCCCCTTATTAATATAATGTATTCCTGATGTCTAGTGGTGCCCCCCCCCCGATAGCCGTCCCCTTCTTGATATAATGTACCTCTGGTGTCCAGTGGTGCTCCCCACCCTCCAGTCACTGTCCCCTTATTGATATGTTTCCCTGGTGTCTAGTGGCACCCCATATCCTCCGACCGCTGTTCCCTTATTGATATAATGTATCCCTGGTGTTTAGTGGCATCCCCCACCCTCCCATCACCATCCCCACATTAATGTTAGCTGTAATAAAGAAAACTGTCCCCCGATTTTTTTTTTCTAATTAAACCTGTAAAAAAAGGAAACAGTCCCTTGCCGATCCAACCCGCCCTGACCTCTCACGGAGCACCCTCCACCCCACAACCCCCATACACCCTCACTCACCTGAACACATCCCAGGGCAAAGATCAACTCTCCATTCCAAGACAAGTCTTGCTGCTGGAACTGCCGACTGCAATATGAGAAACTAAGGTAAGTGCAATTCAATGGGGTTCTGAACTCTGATGCATAAATTTCTCATTTTTGCATATTTGTACACCAAATTTTCAACATGGCCTTTTAGGGACCACACTTCATGACCAATGGTGGTGGAATTATGAAAATCAAGCTCAAAAGACAATTTCACAGTTGGTTAGTGAAATCACCTTTCAGGCAGGATTTGAAAATTTTCACCACCCTTGTTCATGATGTGGGGTCATAAGAAGGCTATGTTGAAAATTTGGGGTCAAAATATGTAGAAATGGCAAAGTTATGTGCATATGTTTAAATTTTACTATGCTCTCTCGTAACTTCAGTAATTTTAAATATTCTGACCCCAAATTTTCAACATAGACTTTTTTTTTTTTTTTTTTTTAACACATTACCTCATGACTGTGACAGATGTCATTTTTCAAATCCTGGCCAAAATGTGTTTTCACACCTGTGGCACGGAATGACGTTTCAATGGTGCAGAATGACATTTTGGCAGGGATCTGAACATTTTCACTTCCGGGTTCATGAGGTGGGGTAATAAGACGGCTATGCCGACAATTTGGTGTACAAATATGGTAAAATGCCTAGGTTATGAGTAAGCGTTGCAGTATTTCAACATTCACTCATAACTTCACTAATTTTCACTATACTGCCTCCAAACTTTTAACAGCCATTTTTCCACACCACTTCATAAACGTGACATGTCTTTTTTTTTTAAATCCTGGATGAGATGTGTTTTCACACTTCTGGTGCGAAATGTCATTTCGGCCAGTATACTTATAAATGGTATGTGTCATATTTATAAGGCGAATCATAAAATAAGTATCTTGAAAATGTGGGGTCAAAATTAAAATATAACTGTTAAACTTCATGTGTAGTGCCACTCTTGACCCAGTCGAGAATGCTTTGTGATCCTGTGCTAGTGAGCTCAGTGCAGGGGTGAGCTCAGTGACTCAGATGGATGGGGTGAGGGTGGGGAGATGGTGCTGTTATGCAACACCCCCCACAGCCAGGGAATGAAAGGTGCAGGGTTGTCCACACGGGCCTGGGTACCATATAATGAAGGCAACTGTCTTTTTGGCAGAAAGCCCTGGACCTCTGTACCCCCTGGGTGTCACACGGCCCTGTGCATTGGCTGATAGATGCACTCTTTTTTCTGCATATCTGTATCTGCGGCCATATGGAAGCGCAAGGACCACAGGGCCTTGTGCTTCTGAAACTCACCAGACAGCCACATGAATTCTTCACATACGAACATATGAGGAAGCCAGCAGAAGGCCATTTGGTCTATCTAGTCTGCTCACACTGCATGGTCCACAGCTTGAGCTACTGACCCTGCCCCCCCAACTCTTCTGACCCTTTCCACCCTCCCTACCCATGATCCTTACCTTCCTCCTATGCCTATCACAGACTTTCTTGACGCTGCCCACCATCTTCAACAAGACCTCTTCCAGCAGCACATTCCAAGTGTCCATCACCCTCTCCATGAAGAAGTGCTTCCTGATCTCCCTCCTAACCCCCCCAGCTCAAGACTGTGCCCCCTCATGTTATGACTGCCACTTAGCTTAAAGAGACCCTCCTTATCCACCTTATTTATCCCTATAAAGTACCTGAAGGTCTCAATCATGCCCCCCTCCTGTCCTCCAGGGAGTACATGTTCAGTGCCCTCACAACCTATCCTCACATGCCTTACTCTGCTGACCCACTATCACCTTTGCAGCCCTCTTCTGGACCTTCTACAGCAGGTTAATGTCCTTTTTGAGGTGTGGGCACCAGTACTAAACTTGATACTCTAGAGATGGCGTCACCAGTGACCTGTACAAGGGCAGTATAACCTCCTGTTTCCTACTACTAATACCCTTAGCTATGCATCCTAGCATCTTGTTTGCCCTTGCTGCTGCTGCTTTCTTGCATTTCTGTAGGAGGACGGAGTCTTCCCTTGGCACAGGGCATCAGGTCCTGAAAGGACCTGCATGAATGTGGATATGATTCCACTATCTCAAAAAGAAAGAAATTTCTTTGCAAAAAACTTTGTTAATGCACCAGTAAGTGTAACTTAATGCCACAAAAGCAGGGCAATGTGGTGTTAGGGTTTCCAATCCTAACTCCCCACCCCCCCCAAGCAGCAAAAGGAAAAAACATTAGGGTTTTAGGTCTTTGGAGTATTGGTGAATCAGTGGTGGGGTCTTCCTTGGGGGTTCTCAACCCTACTGCTCACCCCTTTCCCTCAGCAAACGTCACACATCATCTCTTTTCTTCATGCAGGCCCACAGGGCCCTGCATTTAAAAAAAACTACAACAAACTGTATTGGCAACATGTGGCGAGACATATTTCTCTATCTTAGAACAGTGTATCACTATGAGGCACTGGCTTTGACCTGTACCATTTGCTTCTGACTGGAGGCTATGGTCTGGGAGGGGGGGAAATGAGCATTCCGGTACACAACCCCAAGCAAGATCCCACCACCACTGATTTGCAAAGACTCCAGAGACCCTAATGTTTTTTCCTTTTGCTGCTTGGAGGGTGGGGGTGAGGAGTTAGGGTTGGAAACCCTAATGCCACATCTCCCTACTTTTGTGGCATCAAGTTACCCTAACTGGTGCATTAATGAAGTTTTTGCAAAGAATACTATGTGTGACCCAGGTTGTGCCTGTAAATGGGCCATATGGCCCACTGTACCTACCTGGTAATCAAATACTAAAAAAAAATTAAGTAACTATCTGTTGGTATCCCTAATGGTGTTTAGTCGTTTCTCAGAATACGTAATTGTGGCATTAGCTCAAAAAGTAACAATAGGTTATGAAACATAATGGTGCAAACTTTTCCATGCAATAGGCCGACAGTCTAGCTGGTAAAGTGTCAAGAATTTAAATTGCTAAATGCTGTCAGTACATTTTTCAGTCACTTCACTGCCAGTCTCTCTCTCTCTCTCTCTCTCTCTCTCTGCTCATAAATAAAGTGCTTTGGGGTACAATGTGTATCAAAAGCACAATATACATGTAATTGAATGCAATGCATAGCAAAGCAGTGGACAGAAAGAGTTAATCCTAGTCTGTCTATATTCACATATTGTGAGATAACTCACAATCCCCATTTATCAGGAACTGTCCAACCTCTGCTTAAATTACCTGAATGACACATCATACACCTACCTCAACCAGATCTGATGACTCACTGTTCCATACCTTGAACACCCTTTCACTGAAGAAGTGTTTTCTAATGTTTAATCTTTTTTTCATTCATTTTGTATTTATGCTGCCTTGTACATCCATCGCCGGTTAACTCACAAAATTCCTCAGAACTAATATGGATCATTCCATATAATATTTGAAAACGCAGTAATGTGATAATTTTTTTTCTTCTTCCTAACAAATAAATATAAAAGCAAAAAATGCTGCCAAAATGCCTGCACACTGCACCCGCTGACTTTTCAACCTATGATTGTTCTTCAGGATCTCCTGCCTTAGGCCTCGTCCCAGTGATGTGGGACATGAGGGGTGGAAAAAGCAATGATGCTCAGCCAAATGACATCATCATGCTCGCACAACCTATTTACAGCACCTGGATCTCAGAGTCCATTAACCAACCCCCCCCCCCCAAACCAGCCATGAGAGTTCCAGCCAGCTCTAACCCCTGATTAGCTGGCCTCACCCAGTCCAGAGAAGTATTTGTGGGAATAGGTAGAAGGTACCTGGGGAGTACTGCTCACTCCTCCAGTAGGGATAGGATGAAGATCTTATTAAAGGGTGGAAGGAAAGTCTGCCCCACCAGGTACGGACAGTAAATAGAAAAAAAAGCACCCATATCTGCTTGGGTCCTCAGAGAAGCTGACTAGACCTCCAACAGCTGGTTACCTGAATTCCTAGAGTATCAAGACTGAGCCCTTAATCTACATTCTCATTAAAGAAAGTTCAAATTATTACCTAGAGAGCAAGACATAACATTCAAATGTGCATATTGAAGACCATTTCTTAAAATAAAAAAAAAAAAAAAAAAAAAAAATTCGGCCATGCAGTAGAGAGGTCATTTTTTCCATAGCTTGCAGAAATAGTTCCACAACTTTAGAAGAGTATCCCATTTTCAAAAACTTCTTCCCAGGAGTCAAAGTGACAGAACTAGGTTCTAACACTAGGGTTATAGAGCGACTCCAGGTATCAGATCAGGAGCCAATGCCAGCCAGGCTCATCTTTTTAACTCAGTTTGGAGTAATTCCAAGTAGAAGGAACAGTGAAGCCAAACTGCAGTCATTAGAATTAGAAAGCCCTGAACAGTTCTTAATCATCATTACTCGAGTAATTAACAGGCTTGGAAAGAAGAGATATCCAAGATGGACTTACCATAGACATGATTGACAGTACATCTACCACTGCTACTTACTAATGGCTAAAATAAACCAGATCATTGTTGTTGTCTCTGGATGTAAACAGGCATATCTCCAAGTACACAAAGGATTTGTTAAATTTGCAGGACTAGTAATAATTTTTTTTTTTGGTGGGGGGTGGGGGGGATGCCTGTCCACAGGTCAGATAGGAAGTTAAATGAGCCTGGCCCTCAGAATTCCTACTTGTCCTGTTTGTTCTGTTTTGCGTGTGTTTATTTTTTAACAACAAAAAATCCTCCTTCACCTCTGCAGCCCTGAAAACTTTTTTTTAACTCTCACTTCTTGCCATGTAGCCCTGAAAACATCTTTTTTATCAACTCCCTGTCTTGCTACATAGCCCTGACAAGATCATTAGATTAACTCCCTCTTTTTTGGAGCATAGCCCTGGAAAGAACTTAATTAGCCCGTTTCTTCAGCTTTGAGGCCATTTTGCTAAATAATTTCTTATTTCTTACCTTTGTTCTGGGTGGGTTATACCACCATGGCATGACCCCTCAGCCATGACAATTATTCTCCCCATGCCTCAGCTCCCTGGGGCTGTTAATTAATGTTTTTTCACTCACTGCTGCTGCCTTTATGATCATCCCTGTTTGTGATCATGATACACACACAAACACACAATAGCTGGCCTGCCTACCACACTTCTCCTTAGCCTTAACAAGGACTTTTATGTTGATTTGTTTTGCCTCCCTTTTAAATTATTTTAACATGCTGCCAGCTACTGTTTAGTTCTGGAAAGGACTTTTTAATTCTACTGCTCCCCATGCCCTTACAAGGTTTTTTTTCTGGCTGAAACACACTGCTCTATAAGTTACAGACACTGCCACAAAGAGGAGCTCATGCAGCAGAGGTGAGCAAGGGCCATACTCGATGACAGAATTCTCATGTGCAGCTGCAAGCCCAGCAGAATCAGTGGCCTGCTCCATCTTGCTCTTCAGTCTCCATGCTGGCCTCCTGCCTGTGAAAACCCACAGTGAACATGGAGCACAGGGTCCATAATGTGACAGCAGGTTGGATGGGGACAGTGCACACCACTCCACGCTGTGACAGCAGCCTGTCCATCAAAGCCCTAGCCCACAGGCGCAGACTGAATGTTCTGCTCCGGGGTCCTAGCACCCATTCACAAAGCTGAAGCTAAAGCTGTCTGCCTGTCCCAGTGACAGACACCAGAGGCTCTAGGTGCAACTGAACAGTAAAACACACAATAAAATACAAGATTAAACTATAACAAACAATTGTCACAACTAAAACTGAATAAAACTGAATGTAAGTGAAGCATTTTCAACAAATTTTAATATTAGGAAAACGCCTCCTTAAATAGGTGAGACTTCAGACCCTCTTAAAGGCTTCCAGGGGGCCTCCCTCAAAGACCATGGAAGCGAGTTCCACAGGGTCAGGCCGGCTACCGAGAAAGTGCACTCACCAGATTATTTCAATCGGACCCTGGGAACTGCTATGAGGCCCTCCTCAGAGGAACGGAGAGGATGAGGGGGGGTTGGTAGGGAGACAGTAGGCCACACAGGTAGCAGGGCCCCAGGCCATGTAGAGCTTTGTAGGTCAGCAATCCGCCACATCACCAGCAGCCAGTGGAGACCACGTAAGTCTGGTGTTATATGGCAGAACCTGGAAAGGCCCATCAAAAGCCTGGCTGCCGCGCTCTGCACTAGCTGCACGCAACACAGGGCACCTCCATTTAGCACCAGGTACAGGGCTTTGCAGTAATTAAGCCTGGATGTTACAAAGGCATGTATTAGTGAGGGCAGGTCATCGGGAGGAATAACAGGTTTAAACTGGGTGATTGTCATCAAGTGCTAGAATCCCCTTTGGACAATGACTGACACCCGAGTCTCTAATGTCAGATCGCTGTTGAGGATTACACCTAGATTTTTCACCTTCGCTGAGATGGTCAACTAGGAGTCGCCGAGTACCAGACAGGAGTTCTCCCTTACCCGCTCAGCATCCAGCCCACAACCAAGCTCAGTCATCAGTACCTCCATCTTATCTGGGTTGAGCTTTAACCAACTGGAGGACATCCAGCCCTGAACCTAGACCAGGCAGGAGTTAAATACAGAAACCACATGTTGTCCAGGCACAGAAGACATATACAGCTGGATGTCATCTGCACAGCAGTGAAAACCCATGTTGTAACATCTAAAAAATGTCTCCCGGGGTAGCATGTACACTGCAAATAAGATGGGCGACAGGATTGAGCCCTGCAGGACTCCACAGGATGGGGGAATTGGGCGGGAGGTAAAAATTCCCATAACCACTCTTTGTATCCCGCCTGTGAGAAAAAAAGACTTAAACCAGCTGATGACTGTGCCATTAAGTCCACAGCATTCCCAAAGGTGATCCAGTAACACCCTGCGATCCACAGTATCAAATGCTGTGGCGAGATAGAGAAGAACAAGAACAGACCGTTCACCCCTATCTCTCGCCTTAAGGAGATAATTTTGCACCCTGACAAGTGCTGTCTCCATACAGTGCCTTGACCTAAATCCAGACTGGAGCAGCTTAAAGATGTCACAGGAAGCAAGACGTGCCTCGAGCCATACAACCACCACTTTCTCAATAACCTTCACAGAAAGGAAAGGTTGGAGACGGGTCTGTAATTTGCCAGACAGTCCAGATCCAATGAAGGCTTTTTTGGTTTTGTCCCAGCCCCTTTTCCCCCATTCGGGGCTGAGGTTCAGCCCCCCATCATGCCCAGAGCTTATCCCCCTAGGTGGGGTTGCCAGGCAGGGCCCGGACAATGGTGTCAAATCCTGGCTTATCCCCTAGAGTGGGGCCATGGGAGCGGGACCCCCCAGAGGACAGGAAGTACTTTTTCACGGAGAAGGTGGTGGACCCTTGGAACAGCCTGCCACCGGAGGTGGTGGCAGCCAAGATGGTCAGTGAATTCATACAGGCATGGGACAGACAATATAGTCCCCTTAGCAAGACCAACTGATAGTGGGGGGTAGAAAACCTGGGCAGACTAGATGGGCCACATGGTCTTCTTCTGCCGGCAAAATCTTATGTTCTTATGAAACTGGTGGCAGCAGGAGCGGCAGCCAGGACAGGGCATCCATGATGGGGGCTGGATTTTTGTTGATGCTGTTCACTAGAGGCGGGACATGCAAAGACGTCCATGAGGCACACCCGTCTGTCCCGCCTCCCACATTACTTGATGCCAGTCATCCCGGATCCCCCACCCTCTGCCAGGAGCCACTAGTGTGTTGGGCACTCACCTCCCCCGCAGAAGGAGAGCCATCACTCAGATGCTCAATCCTTCTATGTTTGGCCGGCACTCCAACTCTCGGGTCTGTTCCCAAACCCAGGATGTCAGCATCATAAGCAGACACCTTGCCACTGCGCCGGCGGACTGGCTTCTAATGAAGGCTTTTTCAAGAACAGTTTCAGGAGAGCCTCTTTCAAGGGCTCAGGGAAACACCCCCTCAAAGGGGACACTGGACTATCTTGGTGAATACCGGCCCAATGGACTCAAAAACAGTCCAGTAAAGAACCACGTTGGACCCAGATCCAGGTCACAGTATGCTGGCTGCAGCTTTGAAATAATCCTACTAACCTCTTCCACTGGATCAAACTTACTACAGATTTGAGGAGGGCCTCTGTTAATCCCAGGCCCGACACCACATGCCTACTGTGAGGCCCCAGGGGAGATACCTGATCTGATAGAGCACACTTTGTCAGTGAAAAATAGAGCAAACTCTTCACATCTGGTAGAAACAGCTGTCTGGGACAGGGAGACAGCCAGCTGTTTCGAGCCCTACAAAATCTGGCTGATGGTTACTTTATCCAGGAGACATTCCCCAGAGAGGGCCTCTGAACATTCCCATAGATAGAAAGATTGGCGTCTCAAATAATTCACCTTATAATTTAGTGATTCTGCAAGCTAACCAGCCAAAATGAAAATCAATTTTTTTTTTTGCACAATTTATTTGGCTCGTATCCTCCTTATTTTATTTTTTTTCAAACTGTTTTTCTCCCACACAGCTGAACTCTCTCCAGCGACCCTACTTTGCCACACTCTACCTCCCAGCGTGACCCTACTGCCCTCCTCCGCTACTCCCCGGCACCAGGCATCCCCCAGGTCTGTCCTTCGGGGAAGGTCGCCCCTGCCCAGAGCGCTCTTTCTATTAGGATTGAGACACCAGGCCGAGTGAAGGACTTCGAGGCCCGACTACGGGGAGTGTGGAATTGCGGAGGGAAGGCGCCTTCGCCCATCAGCGGCAAGGGGTTTCTCTATTTTTCTACATTTCTTGGGCAGTATCTCCATCCCTAGCGTACACCCTGAAAAGCTACATTCAGTTCACCCCAGCCTCTGCCAGAGGGCGCTTTCGTTGAGCAACCCGCGGCCTAACCCACCCGGGAGAGAGAAATCTCTCCCCACCCCCAACGAACCCCAGCCACCCGAGGCCATTCCCGAACCCGGGTCGCCGGTGTGGTGTGACGTGTGGCGTCCAGCGCCTCAACCCTCAGCGCCACCGGGCCAGCTCATATCCTCCTTATGTTTGTATTTCTGGCACATTGCTGTTTCTGGTTCCCCTTCTGGCATGCCTACTGGTGGTGCCCAACCACCTCCTCTGTCCCATATCCTTTCAGTCCCACTGGAATTTTGCCACTTAGTCCCATGCTGCAGGGCCCAGGGAGTCAGTAGCGAGCATGTCAACCCTGAATACAAACTAAGACGGTGCAACTGAGGGGAGGTGGACAGGGTCATTGGCCCTAGGTTGAGAAGATCGACTGCAGTGTCATGCACAATGTCTTTTTGCTCCAGTAAGTGCCAATTACACACCCACCAGGTCTCCCTGGGTGTTGCTGCGTGTCCCACAGACATGGAGTCCTCCCTACTCTGCTCCTGATGCCCCAGGGTCGGGGGCATGAACCCATGTCACTGAGATGCCAGAGCAGTCCCCCATCACTCAGCGCCATTGAGCCAACATATCTGAAACTCAAATTAATTAAAAGCTACAGCACTTCCCTCTTAGCTCTTGATGTACGCCACCCAAGTGGAATTGTCAAGCCAGATCTTCATGGATTGTTCTTTGATTGCTTGTGAAAAGGAAACAGGGCAAAAAAGATATCCCTCATCTCAAACTGAATTACTGGCATACTTACACAGTAATAAGTAAAGGTCCAATGATTCTGCTGAAGAACATTCTGAATTTGTCAGGACTTGAGGGTTCAGTTTCCTCATCCCCTGGCTGAGCAGAGATGCAGTCTTGTTCTCTATAGCAACATTAGGGACAGCCTCTCCTAGTTCCTCTCTCTTTCTATACAGAGACCACCGTTTTAACAAAATACCTAATAACAGTAGGTTTTGTGTTGTTTTTTGGGGTTTCTTTTTTTTTTGTTTGTTTGTAAAGGTTTTTATATTCCTTTGGCTGGGACCGGGCAGGCTATCAGTCCTGCCCTAGCTGCTGATGACCGGCCACCTACCTCTTCTCCTTCCTCCTGGTGTTCCAGCACGGAGGGTCATGGCACCTTGGGCAGGGCTTTATTGAAGCCCAGTTCCCCCCATCCATTTCACCCCCCCCCGGACTATGGCAAATGTGGTGGCACATGTGTTCCAGAACCGCCAGCCCCATTCCCTCTGCCTGGCGTACTGCCAGCCACCCGAGTATCGGCGCCATCACTGGACCTCCACCCAGTGACAGCCAACAGCTGGGACAGCCTGTCTCCCCACCCTGGGAGAGGAGAACAGTCAGGCGGCTGCTCTCATCTTCCCCCATCCCCCCCGACCCCCCGCGAACCAAGCTCATTCCTGAACTCAGGTCGCCAGCATGGGAGAGGTAAGGCAGTTTGCAGCACCTGAGCCAGCTCCAGTAACAGCAGTTTGAAGGAAACTGCTTAATACCCCACATTTCATGATGGCACTGTGAAGTGGGCTGGCACGTATCAGACCACCAGTCAAATGCTACGCAGACTCTTACACAATATGAAACATACAAAGTGAGCTGCTGTAAACTGACAGGAAATTACCCAAAAAAGGGACTAACTGTATGTACAGGACAAGACGGAGCTGAAAAACTCCACCAAATTTGTAAGCAACTGCACCCCTCGGATGCTAGTCCAGAAAGTGATCACTATAAATTTCTGAAGAGAAAGAATCTTTGTGACTAACAAGGTAGACCAACCATCTCCTTAGCAGACTGCCTATCTGAATATTTCTTCTCAGAGGGTATATATTCCCACCAGGAGACAGAAAATAACTACAGAGAAGGGGTGTGAGGAGAAGTATGAGAACTGATATGACCGAAGTCTCTTTGCTACTTCTTTTTTCTTTCAAATGTGACAAATCCAGATCCAAAAGTTCAGGACCGATAAGGGGAATGACAACTGTTTGTGTTATAACTTATTACACTCCCTATAATCAACCTTGTGTTCTGTGATAGCTAATTAAATACTATGCAAAACTAAGTTTTTTTTTTTAAACAAATACATATTTACTTAGATTTACATCAGAGAGAGAAAACTTGAGTAATGTTTCTCTCTGATAAACATTTATTAGCCGAATTCTGAAAACCTACAATGTGAAATCTTAATGAATATGGTCGTACATTTCATTGTCAATTATATTTGCACGTCAAAATGTGCTTGCTGGCTCAGTATTTTAATTACATATTATAAACACAAACATGGAAGTCGCATTATCTTCTTAAACTGCTGCTTCTATATCTTGAGATCTCATCTTGAAATGGTAAGTGATCATTAACTAACATGTTATAACCCATACCTTTCAATTTAAATGATTTCAGAAAGGGTAAAAAAGATAATTGCTCACTTTAATGTAGGGTGGAACCAACCTGGCTACATTCCTGGATCTTGGTCTGCAATTAAGACTGGCAGTTATAAAGAGACTATAAATATTAATCTCTCTACACAATACACCCTCAGGCCATGTCCCCATCTTCCCCTGGTGACCACCAACTCCAAAGTTACTCCCCACTGCAGCATCCGAGGGTCAGGGCACCCTTCTGGAGTAGACAAATGTTTGGAGTGCATTAGGAGGCTGTGTGGAGCCAGAGAGTAGTGGGCGTACTCCTGCAGGCTGGTTATTTTCTCACAATTCCAACTCCCCAAGGATGGTGGCTTCAAGGGCTTCAGTGTGCCGATGCATGCATGCCGCTGTGTGCCAGCGTGCAAAGTCGGCCAAGATTCTCCTTTTTCAACCACTCCTGCCTGCACTACTACCTGCTGCCACCCAGGCTGCAGCATAATGGTGAAGACAGACAGCCTGTGTACCTAGAGAAGAACGTCCTCTGGGATACTCTATCCTTCTCCCCTCCTGAAACTGGGGCATTAGCGTTACATAAAGCAACACTGCCAATGAACTTTCAGGCTGGCAATTTAACTTTTCAACAGACTGTGGAACAAACAACCCAAACAAAAAATGAGAATTCTAGTCTTAACTTCCCAGTTTTATTTCCAGTCTTCCCCTCCCTCAGCCATGGCTTCCATCTGCCTTTTGTCAGGCATCGCCAAACCATGTCACCCTGATGAACCCTAGGGTTCCCCTTTCATCCTCCATGGTTTACCTTCCACGGTGGGGCAATGGAGAGCCCTCCCCTCTCCCTCATCTCCCATTTACCGCTTGAAACTTGATCTCTGCCCACCAGAACTAGCCCCGTTTTACTTGGACTGAGCCTCATTCAGCTGAAGACAATCCATACTTTGATCTTAGCTTGACACTGATCTAAATTCTGTATGAAGGCAGCTGGCTGAGGGCAAACAAGAGGCAGACATAGGTGCCATCTGCACAGCAGTTAAAATCCCACATTATCCCCTCTGTGGACACAAATTCAGTGGCAGGGGACACCTTTAATGTCAGGTGGACAGGCAGTGTGGCACCTGAGCATGCCAAGGGATCATCCTGCTGATCTGAGGGAGTTCCATGTCCACCCTTCCTTGAGATGCAGGCACAACACACTACCACATGCACGTAACAGGTGTGCCTAGAGTATAGCCATGAGTCTCCTCACCCACTGCCATTCTTGCACTGCCTACATACCCATAAGCCTCCTGGTGGCACTGGCACAGTGGGGAATGGACATCCTCCTACACTGTAAGAGGCAAGCATCCTGTGGAGCAATCATTCCTTTTCCCCCCTCCAGCGACTCAAGTTCAGTCCTAAACCTAGGCTGTCAGCCTTGCAAGCAGTAATGTTGCTGCTGTGCCCATGGGCCAGTAGTGACAGCATCCCTGTTGGGCGATATCCCCCTTTATGTAAGTCTTCCAGGTAAATACCATAATTATACAGTAAGATGTCTACTAGACAGACAGAGAGATGTAATACAGAGGTCCTTTCAGGGTCAGCTCAGAGCACTTTAAAGGAAAATGCAAAGACAACAAAATACACAATGTGACAAAAACAATACAGTAACAAAATACAGCAAAAAAAATCCAATAATTTCATTACACCCATTACAATATTGGGTGAAGAAGTAGGTTTCCAACAGTGTAATAAAATGAGTCATAGAAGGGCAAAAAGGAATTTCAATAGGAAGGGTGTTCCAAAGGATTGGAATGGCAGCCACAAACATACAGTCACTCAGCAGTAAAAGTAGCGTCATCTACAGTACGAAATTCACTTTAATGAACAAGCTCTGCTGGCATTATCAGTGCCTGTGAATTTTGTACTGTGGATGGTACTACTTTTAATGCTGAGTGGGTGTATATTTTAAGATTAGTCTACACAGGGATGGAACAGTTTTTGCCCTTTGAAATGCAAAAATACAATCGCCAACAAACTTCAGCAATGTAGAAGCAACACTGTCCATCAGAATGAGAGTATCTGAGTGTCAGAGGGATAAAGAAATGCTGGATCATGGAGGTAAGTCAAGCCCTGTCAGCTAAGCACTTAAAAAGTTGATATGAAGACCCTGAAATAAATCTTTTACGTCACTGGCCGCCAATGCAGATCCTGGACCATAGGAGTAATATGATCAGACATCCTGACGGATGTCACATGCTTTGTCACAGGATTCTGCACCCAATGCAAGCAGTGGATTTAATTTCCAGGCAAGCCCTTATGGAAACACACAGCAGTAGTCAATTTGGGAGGTTACAAATGCCAGCACTAGAGTTCATCAGGTCCAAGGAAGGAGCACAGCCTAGTGATGTTCTTTTTTCAGATGACTGAATCCACTTCTGACAGCTGATATCTAGACTTCTAGGACCGGGCTATTATTCTCGGGTGACTCCCAGAAGACAACATAGAAACACAGAAACATAGACTTTGATGGCAGATAAGGACCACTTGGCCCACCTACCTTCCCAGCATCCAAATGAACCCCATTAGACAGGAGGCCTCAGGCTACCGATTTACTGCTGCAACTTAATGATCTGTGCCCACCAGAATTAACTCCATTATACTTGGACTGCACCTCAGCCAGCTAGAGACCATCCATTCTCTGATCTCAGCTTGTCACCGATTTAAGTTCTGTAGAAATGCAGCCGGCTGAGGGCAAACATGGAGCAGATATAGTTGTCATCTGCAAAGCAGTAAAATCCCACATCTTACCTCTAAATTACCTCTTCTAGAAGCTGCAAATAAACTACAAATGACATTGGGGCAATGCCAAAGCCTTTGGCATGCAAAAGTGTAGAGCAGTTGGTCAAGACCAGAAAGTTTCCACCATAACCAACTTTTCCTGATCAGACAGAAACAATCAGAATCCATTAAAACATCTCCCAGAGATCCACCACAGCCAACCTTCCTGCCTGTCCAAAAGCATTTCGTGGACCACCATAGCAAAAATTGAAAAGAGATTAAATAGAATACAGAACTGAAGTTCTCCTCAATCTGTGGCCACAAGATAATTATTAACCACCATAAACAATGCCATTTCCATGCTGTGATGCAGAAACCAGATTTGAAAGGTTTATACAAGTTACTGCTGCAGAGGTATGCTCTAAAGTGCACTGCCGCCACTTTCTCAACAACTTTTTCCTTTTTTTTTTTTCTCTACTTGGCTTCTTCTCCTTCCCTGCCAATCTTCCCAGTCCTCAGGCCCTTCCCCAGCTGGAAACCTCCCATCCCTGTGCACCTCTATCTTGACTGGCTGTGTCTCTGCAGGGTCAATGCTGCACCAGAGGACTAGGTTTCTGAACAATATCAAAAACCAAGAAGCCCACAGTGCTGCACTGGAGTATCTTCATTTGCTCTTCAATAACGAAGATCATCGATATGCCCCTTCCTAATAGAAACATAAAAACATAGAAAGGTGATGGCAGAAGGAGACCAAAGGTCCATCAAGTCTGCCCTTGAGATCCCGAGATCCTAGGTGACCCTGGGTCCTAGCTGGTAGATTCCCTTGCGGATTTGATTCTAGCATATTCCTTAGCCCAATCTCTCTTGAATGCTGATGCGGTCCTAGCTCCTACCACCTCCACAGGTAGTTTATTCCATGGCTCCACAATCCTTTCCAAGAAATAGTGCTTCCTAAGATCCCTCCTGAAACTCCCACCCCTCAGTTTCCATCCATGTCCCCTCATGTTTGAGTTGGGAGCCTTGGTGAATAGTTCAGCGTAGGATAATGCATTTAAACCCCTCATGTACTTAAAGGTTTCTATCATATCCACCTTTTCTCTCCTAGATTCAAGTAAGTACATGTTTAATGCCTCCAGCAGCCTCTCGTACGGCAGCCCTGAAGCCACTGTATCATTTTGGTTGCCCTTCTCAGAATGGTCTCTGTCCTGTCCCTATCCTTCTTCAGTTATGGTCTCCAAAACTGTACGCAGCATTCCAAATGGGGTCTCACCATAGATCTGTAGAGTGGAATTATCACCTCCCTGTACCTACTGTCAAAGCCTTTCCCTATGCATCCCAGCATTTTGTTGGCTCTACTATATGCTGCATTGCACTGACTGGTTTGTTTAAGGGTGTCACTAATAATAACTCCTAGATCCCGTTCCTCTTTTTGAGTCACTGAGTTTGATCCCGTTTAGCCAATAGGTTGTTCTAGGGTTATTCCTGCCTGTATGCATCACTTTACATTTCTTGGCATTAAATTTCAGCTGCCAGAAACTATACCATTGTTCTTACTTTTTTTAAATCATTTTGTACAATTCTCACTGCTTCTTTGCTGTCCACCCTTCTCCCTAATTTAGTGTCATCCACAAACAGTGCAATCTTGCCCTGGGTACCTACTCCTATGTCACTGATGAACACATTAAACAGGACTGGGCCTAAGACCAAGCCCTGCGGGACCCCACTTTTCACTTCTCTCTCCTCTGACATCTCCCCACTGACATAAGAACATATGAACATACGAATGTGTCAGTGGAAACAGACCATCCAGTCTATCTAAGTCTGCTCAAGTGTGCAGCTAGCACCCCTAGTTTGCAGCTGCCCCAACCCCTCCCATGTCATCCCACTGCTACCCCCCACCTCCCCCACCCTCACTCTCCCCTGTTCCCTGTCCCATGCCCTTTTAAAGCTGTTCACAGATTTACATGATACCACCCATTCTGGTAGTGCATTCCATTTTGCTACCACCCTCTCCGTGAAATAGTGTCTCCTCTTTTCCCTCCTAAATCTCCCCCCTCTATTCTTAGCCCATGCCCCCTGGTGTCCCTGCCCCTCCTTAGCTTAAAGACCCCATCTGCCCCATCCTTACTGAGTCCCCTCAGATGCTTGAATGCCTCTATCATGTCCCCCCCTTCCCTTCCATCTTCCAGGGTGTATATACTCAGGTCCCCCAGCCTGCTCTCAGTCTCTCCCCTCTATTGCACATATCATCTTAATTGCCATCCTCTGCACCCCCTCCAGTACCTGATATCACACTTCAGGTATAGCCTCCAAAACTGCACACAACACTCCAAGTGCAGCCTTACCAGCGACCTGTAGAGGGGCAAGATCCCCTCTCTTCGCCTGGACAAAAATCCCCTCACTATGCACCCCAGCATTTTGTTCACTTTTCCAGCTGCTCTCCTGCACTGGGCAGTGTTATTCATGGTCCCTGTTACTATTACCCCTAGGTCCTTCTCCTCCTCGGTGATCCCCAGCTTAACCACCACCCTTTGCTTCCTTCCATCCAACCAATTTCCCACCCACTTAATGATGCAGCTTGCTATGCCCAGCTCCTCTAGCTTCTTCAGCAAGCATTTGTGTGGAACTGAATCAAAGGCTTTGCTGAAGTCAAAACAGAGAAGGTCCACTGGCCAGCCACTATCTGCTTTCCTATACGCCCAATCAAAGAAAGTACTCAGGTTTGTCTGGCACGACCTTCCTGTAATGAAACTGTGTTGTTTGTCATCCTGTAGGCCATGCTTATCCAAGTAGTCTACTAGGTCTTGTTTAATCAGGGCCTCCATCTGCCTTCCTAGCACTGATGTGAGGCTGTCCAGCCTGTAGTTACCGGCCTCTTCCCTGCTACCAACATTATGCAGAGGCACCATGTTGGCTTTTTTTCCCCAGTCATTTGGTACAACTCTCATCTGGAGAGAACTGTTAAACAGGTGCACTAAGGGGTCTGCTAACTCACTCGCTAACTCTAATTATCCTCAGATGTATTCCATCCAGACCAGGAGATCTGTCAGTCTTTAAATGCTCAAGCACTTCTCTGACCCTGACTGCAATAATACTTGGCGTTTTATTTATTTATTTATTTTTGATTAGTACTTTTTTCTGCGGCTGGCAGGCAATTCGGCCCCTCCCTGCCTCCCTCAGAGGAGGCTCATTCCTCTGGTCTGGCAACCTGCGCACAACCCCCTGGGGAGTGCCCCCCCCCACGACAGGGCCAGGGAGAGGAGTTTCATCTTTCTCTCTCTCCCTCCCGGAAGCCTACATCTGGTTCCCAGAGGTTGGGGCAAGTCCCACTGGCCATCATGGAGCCTCCATGCCGTGCAATGAGCGGGGTGGCTAGAAGTAACCAAGTGCTCCAGACGTGGGACCACCCCTTCTGGTCGGCGTGGCCTCTGCTGGCATCTAGCCACCACTAGGCATCAGGCTACAGTAAGCCGAACTATCCCCCCTCCCAATGGGGCCTGATGGGATTCACGCAAGAATTCTAAAAGAACTAAGGGTAGAACTAGCAACACCACTGACTACTCTCTTTAACAAATCATGGGAGGATGGGGTGGTACCAGAGGACTGGAAGAGGGCAAATATGATTCCACTTCACAAAAGTGGGAGCAGGGCAGAGGCAGGAAACTACAGACCACATAGTTTGACTTAAGTGGTAGGGAAAATAATGGAATTACTTCTGAAGGAAAGAACTGTTGAGTACCTAGAGGCCAGTGGGGCACAGGACACAAGGCAGCATGGTTTCACAGCAGGAAGGTCATATCAGACGAACCCAATAGATTTCTTTGGCTGGGTGACCAAAGTAGTAGAGCAAGGAGGGGCTGTGGATATGGCCTACCTAGACTTTAGCAAGGCATTTGACACAGTCTCACACAAAAGATTAATAAAGGAATAATGCCTGACAGGGTGGGAGTTATGCTGGGATAACATCCCACCTCGGGTGGTTGGGCCAGAGGCCAGGGGACGAGGGCGTCCAACACCCGAGAAGGGATGTTATCCCAGCATAACTCCCACCCTGGAGGGCATTATTCCTATTATACAATGGCTTGTTGTTTTATAATAAAAAAATAATTTTAAAGAATGTTTTTGTTAGTGTGTAAACATATTTTTGTTTCTTAAGAGAAAGAGGAGATCATGATGCTGGTGTGCCATATCATCCAAACAATTAGCAGGGATGTTATGCCAGGATAACATCCCTGCTGTGACAGCCAACTGACCAATCAGAAGCCAGGATTCTTTCTTGCCATTGTATAATATACATGTTAGCCAGCCTTGGAGTGGGTCACAAGGTGGTCAACTGGATAAAAAACTGGCTGGACAACAGAACGCAAAGGGTAACAGTAAACGGAGTCCACAGTGAAGAAAGGAGGGTAACTAGCGGGGTACCGCAGGGTTCGGTACTAGGACCGGTCCTCTTTAATGTCATTATAAGTGACATTGGAGAGCATCTGGAAGGAAAGGTATATCTCTTTGCAGATGACACAAAGATCTGCAACATTGTTAATACACAAGATGGGGTGGAAAGTATGAAAAGGAACTTGGCAAGGTTGGAGGCATGGTCAAATATGTGGCAGCTCAGATTCAATGCAAAGAAGTGTAAGGTAATGCATCTGGGAAACAAAAACCCAGGGGAAGAGTATACAATGGGGGGTGAGTTAATAACAACAACAAAAATCAAAAGAGACGTTAGAAGTAATTATATCAGATGACCTAAAGGTGGGCAAGTAATGTGAGAAGGCAGTAAGGAGGGCTGGGCGATACTGGGATGCAAAGGGGAAAGGCATCAACAGTAAAAAACAGGTAATTGTTATCCCTCTGTACAGATAGTGAGACCCCATCTGGAGTAGTATGTGCAATTCTGGAGACCCCATCACCGCAAAGACATAGTGGAGGCTGTTCAGAGGAGGGCAACTAAAATGGTGCAGGGTCTGCACCAGAAGACATATGAGGAGAGATTAAAGCAGCTTAATATGTGTGCCCTTGAGGAAAGGAGGGAGAGGTGGGGACAGGATAGACACTTTCAAGTACCTCAAGGGAATTAAAGTACAAGAGGGCAGCATCTTTCAGAAGAAGAGATGTGCAAGAACAAGGGGGCACAATTTGGAGAATAGAGGGGGGAGGACGGCTCAGAGGTAATGTTAGAAAGTATTTTTTCACAGAGAGGGTTGTGGATGCATGGAACAGCCTTCCTGAGGAGGTTGTGGAGTCAGGAACAGTGGGAGAATTTAAGAATGCTTGGGGCAGACATAAGGCAATTCTAGTGGGGGTAGGAGGAAGTAAGCTGTTGATTAACTAGAATCTGCAGCTTATCCATCAGGTAGGGAAATGGGCAGACTAGGTGGGCCAAGCGGTCCTCATCTGCCCTCAAATTCTATGTTTCTATGTTTCCCTGAGGAAGGAGAGCAGTCTGTTGATGCTCAATCCTTCCTTACCCCTGCCAACCCCCAAATGACTAGAGTCCGTTCCCGAACCCCAGTCACTGGTGTGGCACAAGGTGTGGCATCCCGCACCTCAACCCTCAGTACCACCGGGCCGGCTAAGATGTTTCCATTTTTGGCACTTCCCTGCCGTGTGCTGTAATGCCGCAGTCTCGCATTGGGCCACTCTGTTCTTTGGTGAACACTGACTAGAAGTATTTGTTCAGAATGGTGGCCTTCTGCCTGCCCTCTTCCACTATCCTATCCCCATCCCTGATTTTAACTACCCCTCCACTCTTCTTTCTCTTTTCCTGCAAATAACTGAAAAACTTGACCTTTTCTGCTTAAAATGTATTCTTCGAGTGTGCTCATTTTCTATTTTCACAGTATTTGGCTACAGTTAATAAAACTGCAGGCTAGCCCAATGGCCTAGTGGTTAAGGAGCTCCCCTTCCATTTTGGACCGTGGTTGTAATTTTGAGTCTGCAGGTGCAATCAGGATCTGCAGGAGCTGGAGCAGTCCAACAGACACTTGCTCCTCTCCAGAGAGGGTCTTGTGTAGACCATGAGAACGGCTGACCCTTGGTGGCCTAGTGAGGCAGGAAGCTACGAGGAGGACCAGGACTTAATTCTGCTTCCATCTAGGGAGATCAGAATCTGCAAGGTTCCCACTGGTGGAAGTGCACAGAAAAACCTCCATAGGCAAGACTTTGCTCACTCTAATCCAGATGGATAGAATTAAACTACACAGCTACCCACTGTATTCATTTCTCAACCATATGGCATACAAGCTTCCTGCCCGAGATAGATGACTGCTCTCATGACTTGTTTCCCACAGGCTAACCCTCTGAGATTACTTTCTTGTTTCCATATTTCAGCATCAAAGATTTGACTTTGTCATCTTGTTCCCCTCTCCTGTGATGTCTCAGAGCTGTGTTTCAGCCATGTGTCACACTGGCATACCATGTTCACATAAGCACTGGACTGCAATACTGGAAGGGTGTTTCCAGTGTACTTCAGGGTTTACAAGGGTGAATAAAGGGTTTTTTGGCACCTCAGCTTCTGCCCAGATATATATCCCCCCCTCTTTCTCTCTCCCCGCTTATGGAAGTGAGAAACCACCTGAACCTCGAGATAGGAGTTTGACTGCATTGTTGTTATTGTGGTATTAAATAGTATATTGTCTCTCTGTTTATGGTTCAAAATGGTTATCTGGCTTGCATTTTTATTAACTTTCTTTTATTCACTGTGCATTATAGCATCACAAATAAAGCAAACGTACACAACTGAGAGACACAGTAGTACAATATTGCTACATAGTTATGGTAGGAGACTAGACAAAAAGCTTCTGTTACATCACATCAAGGGTATTACATTTGATGCACTGTTATAACAGTAAATCCGTAATTTGTCCACAATGAGTATCTGCAAAAGGACAGCAATTGATTAACAAGAAAAAGTGCCAACATGTCACATTCAGTAAGCTCTAACTAAGAGCCGAGAGGTCTAGAAAACTACAGATCTGTAAATAATATATAATAAACCAGTCTCTTGTGAGAACACATCTAAACACAACCTCGTATCAGAAGTCCAAAATACTTTTTTAAAGAAATATTTATATACTAAACAGCAATTTCCCTCATATATCCAAAAAGATTAGATAAACACAGATAAAATAAAAGGAGAACATTTCCCTGCACTATAATTGTTTCCGTCATTTTTCTATACCACCATGGATGCTTGAATAAACCTTCAGCACATTGGTATTATTGTGTTCAGTGTATCCCTGGGTAGCAAGTCAGCTGGCATTAGTGTGTATGTGGGCGGTTTCATCTACTTCCTTGGACTGCCCTCGTAGCCTGTACCACGACTAAAGGTAGAGCAGCTCTGCTTGTTGTCAATACACAAAATAACCCAACTTTCTTTTCAAGAAATTTAATTCAACTTCTGACAGATTGGTATATAACATACCGATATGCACTATTGAATCTTCATGACTGGGTGGCTACAGTATGCTGGACGTTGCAGACTCCTGGCTCTTTGATGACTGCACCTTTCGCACTCCCTTTGTTCCCTTAGGGAGCACAAAATTGGCCATGAGGTCACTGCCATTTTAACTCATGCTCAAGCAAAACACTGGAGCCTGTAAAACAAGATACTCATATTTGAGCATGTGTAAGTCACCCCCAAAGGGTAACTGATACCAGAAAACTGAGTGGCTTCTTTAAAAAGAGAAGTTATAAATCTGTATTATCAAAAACGGTGTCCGAAACATGCAAGTTGTGCAGTACTATACCTACTCACTCAGTCCTCAGTGTCGGAGACATTTTCTACTATTTATTTATTTGAATTTTGGGCCCACTGGGACAGACAAGTCCCTTTTTCAGGGGCAACCCAGGTAATAGAGGCATTTCAGATATACAGAATAAAATAGCATGTTACACAAAGTAAAACAGGAACAAATGTGAGAGTACAATTGTGGTAGTCCATGTGGGATAGGAAAACAAATCAATCACATACAATCCATATTTGGGTGCTTATGCATGGTTAACAATTAGGACATTAAAGCAGTTTACAGAACAATACATACAATTATAATACAGAATAATACATTATAGTTCAATATATTATACAAGTAGACAGAGAAACGGAAAAAAGGTGACGTCAGGAGAGGGGGGGAGGAGTAGCGAAGATCGAGTATCAGGTAGAGGAGGGTGAGAAGAGATAGAGAGGGAGGGGGAGTGACGCAGACAGACAGGTGAGGATTAGATACAGTTGCAAATGGGAGGAGAAAAGATTTATTTGAAGTACCTCTTGAATTATGCCCAATTCTCTGAGCCTTGCATGGATTTCATTGAATGTTCATCTGCATTCCAGTGTGGAAAAACTCAAGTCATAGAAACATAACTCTTGACGGCAGATAAGGACCGCCTGGCCCTCCTAGTCTGCCCATTTCCCTACCTACTGTATAAGCTCCAGATCCTATCTGATCTGCAGCCTACCTCCTCCTTCCTACCACTCAGTGCTCCAGATAAGGGGCGTATTGGCGTATTCTACATCTGCTTTTCCTAAAAATATGCCTTGTGCATAGTTTTGGGTCATCTCATCCCTACTGAGCTGCTTTGGAATTAGCGCATGTGCAGTTACCCTAAGTAAAGACTGCACATGCTGTGCGTTCACTCAGTTGTGTGGTAGGGGCAAAGCAAGACGCCACTGATGGTGCAAGAAAGCGTGGAGTAGGAGAACGGAGTTTGTGGATCCTCACCCACACAATGCAGCATATGACATGGATGAACACCACTGAGCCATTACTTTAGTTGGTAACTGCAAAATCAGAAATATGGTGGTATTAGCGATGGGAGCTCGGCGTGTGAGTGATCTTGCTGCTAGAGTCCACAGCTGACAAGACTGAGCCTTGCTGAGTCGGGCATACGAGCTAAATGCAGAACTGTTGGTGAGCCCGCCTCTTTCTCTTACTCTGGGCACATGAAATGTTTAGATAAACATGCTGGCTGGCTATAAATGTTTCAGTTCTGTGGCAGTTTAACTTACTGGTGCAGAGACTGAACTTATGAAGTAGTCTCAGTTTGGGGTCGGCGTCCCCCTTTCTTTGTCCTGGCGGGTCTTTGCTTTTCTGATAGATTATCTAGAAAACAGCAACTTAAGGAAACTGGGAATCTTTATAGAGTAGCCATGGGAAAATGTTCTGGGCTCAGCAGTGCAAAATGAGCAAATGCCAACATCCTCCCTATGGCAGGCTCAAAACTGCACAACCACCTGTAGCCTCCATGGAGGAGAAGAGCTTTTTGCTTCCTTCCACCTAATGACAGTCTGATATCCTGGGCTTTTTTTTACTGAACTCTAGTAACCAGCATTGTATGCAGGCTGCAGCAGCAATATTGCTTCTGCATGCAACACTCGCACATTTGTTTTTTTGCTCCTTTCCATGGACTTTAGTGTGGGAACACGGACACTTAAACAATAAGGCATGACAGGTGTGTGTAATGGTGGGCAACAGCTCACCCTGGGTTGGCTGAGCACAAGGCATAGCTGAGTGCTTCCACCACCCGAGAAGGGCCATTAGCCCACCATAACACCCCCAGAGTGCCTAATTGTGATTATGAAACGGGTCTTTTAATAATTTGTTTACCAGCTGGGTCGTTGTGCTGTGATAACGGCCCTGCTAAAAGCAGCTCTCGGCCAATCAGAATTGAGCATTCCTTACACCTATTTCATAATTTCCACATAGTATAGCTGCAGTCTGGGTTTCAGGAGGAACTGTGTGATGTCAATGACTTCATTTGTCTAAATGAACATTTGTTAACATAACTGCTAGCTATTCAAAATAAAGGAGAATGTTTTTAAAGACTGGTGGTTTTGGATAGACTTCCAGTGGAAGTTTTACATGCACCAGAATTCAGGGAAATCCTGCATTCCCTTACTACAATCCTTGAAAATGGTTGTGTGAGAATAACATTTAATAATGCAGCTCAGTTACAAGTTGTAATATATAATCTCAGTAATAGTTACAGGGCAGGTTGTAAAATATAATGCCGGCAACCACAGCTGCATAGTAAACGGTACATACACATTATCACAGCTTTGTAAAACTAAAAAAGACTGAGATAGGTATTGCAACTAGACAGGGAAAATGTAGTGGCAATTAGGCATAATCCATCTAAGCATCACCATGCACTATTCATTATAGCGCTTTATGCACTAAGAGATGTATTTGGAGCGCAAAAGCGAAAGCGGGGGGGGGGTCCTCTTCAGTGCTGAGAGCTGAATGACAGGTGGCTGGTACAGTCCACCAGTGATCGTGTCACAAAATACTACCATCTTGGAAAACTAGGAATTTTTATTTCCTGGCCTGAAAAGTTATCTGGGGCCCTGCTGCCACTAGTTTTGCTTTCTGTCTGTCCTATGCATTCTTTAATTTTACAACTGTTTTTGCCCCCACAACCTCCTCCAGGAGGCTGTTTCATGCATCCACCACCCTTTCTGTGAAAAAATACTTCCTCATGTTGCCCGAGTCTTCCCCCCTTCAGCCTTATATTGTGACCCCTTGCTCTTGCACATCTCCTTTTCTGAAAGATACTGCCCTCTTGAACTCTGCTGATCCCACTGAGGTATTTAAATGTCTCTATCATATCCCCCCTCTGCCTCCTGTCCTCCACAGTATAGATATCTAGTTCTCTCAATCTCTCCTCATATGGCTTCTGGTATAGCCCCTGCACCATTTTCGTTGCCCTTCTCTGGACTGCCTCCACCCTGTCGATGTCCTTTTGGAGGTGAGGTCTCCAGAACTGCACGCAGTACTCTATATGAGGCCTCACCAACTGCCTGTACAGTGGCATCACCACCCCTGTTTTCTATGGATCATACCTCTCCCTTCTGCTCAGTATTCACAAAGGAAGAGGAGGGGAGGTACCTAATCCAGTCAACAGAAGCACTCTGGATAGGGGGGACAATATCAGTCCTTTCACAGAAGAAAGGGTTCTGAAAGAACTCCTAAAACTGAAGGTGGACAAAGCAATGGGGCCTGATGGGATTCACCCAAGAATTCTAAAAGAACTAAGAGGAGAACTAGTAACACCACTGACTACCCTTTTTAACAAATCATGGGAGGATGGTGTGGTACCCGAGGACTGGAGGAGGGCGGATGTGATTCCCTTTCACAAAAGTGGGAGCAAGACAGAGGCAGGAAACTACAGACCTGTCAGTTTGACCTCAGTGGTAGGGAAAATGATGGAATCACTTCTGAAGGAAAAAACTGTTGCGTACCTAGAGGCCAGTGGGGCACAGGGCCCAAGGCAGCATGGATTCACAGCGGGAAGGTCACGTCAGATGAATCTAATCGATTTCTTTGACTGGGTGACCAAAGTAGTAGACTAGGGAGGGGCTGTGGACATGGCCTACCTAGACTTTAGCAAGGCATTTGACACAGTCCCGCACAAAAGATTAATAACAAATTAGCCAGCCTGGGAGTGGGTCCCAGGGTGGTAGCCTGGGTTAAACATTGACTAGACAACAGGACGCACTGGGCAATAGTAAACAGAGTCCACAGTGAAGAAAGGGGGGTTACTAGTGGGGTACCACAGGGTTCAGTACTGGGTCCGGTCATTTTTAATGTCTTTATAAGTGACTTTGCAGAGGGACTGGAAGGAAAAGTATGTCTCTTTGCAGATGACACAAAGATCTGCAACATGGTTGATACACAAGGTGGGGTGGAAAGGATGAGAAGGAACTTGGCAAGGTTGGAGGAATGGTCAAATGTATGGCAGCTTAGATTCAATGCAAAGAAGTGCAAAGTAATGCATCTGGGAAACAAAAACCCAGGGGAAGAGTACACAATGGGGGGGTGACATACTGACAACAACAAAAATGGAAAGGGACCTGGGGGTAGCTATATCAGATGACCTAAAGGTGGGCAAGCAATGTGAGAAGACAGTATGGAGGGCTGGGGGATACTGGGATGCATAGAGAGAGGCATCACCAGTAGAAAACAGGAAGTTGTTATCCCTCTGTACAGACAGTTGGTGAGACCTCATCTGGAGTACTGCATGCAGTTCTGGAGACCCAATCTCTGCAAAGACAGAGACAGGGTGGAGGCTATCCAGAGGAGGGCAACCAAAATGGTGCAGGGTCTGCACCACAAGACATACAAAGAGAGACTAAAGGAGTTTAATATGTATACCCTCAAGGAAAGAAGGGGTGGGGGACATGACAGAAACTTTCAAGTACCTCAAGGGAATCAACAAAGTCCAAGAGAGTAGCATCCTTCAGAAAAAAAGATGTACAAGAACAAGGGGACGCAATCTGAAGATAGAGGGGGGACGTCTCAGAGGTAATGTGAGGAAGTATTTTTTCACAGAGAGGGTTGTGGATGCATGGAATAGCCTTCCTGAGGAGGTAGTCGAGTCAAAAACAGTGGGGGAATTCAAGAATGCATGGGACAGACATAAGGCAATTCTAGTGGGGGGTAGGAGGAAGTAGGCTGTTGGTTAACTAGGATCTGCAGCTTATCCATTAGGTAGGGATATGGGCAGACTAGGTAGGCCAAATGGTCCTTATCTGCCATCAAATTCTATGTTTCTCTATGCACCCCAGCATTCCACCAGCTTTCCTCACTGCCTTCTCATATGGTTTGGCTACTTTTAGATAATCGGTTATGACTACCCCCAGGTCCCTATTCCTCCCCTGGGTTTTTGTTCCCCAAGTGCATGATTTTGCACTTCTTGGCACTGAAGTTTAGCTGCCACACTCTTGACCACTCCTCCAACTTGCCCAAGTCTCTCGTCATTTGTTCTAACACCCACTCCCGAAGTGTCAACCCTATTGCAGATCTTGGTGCCATCTGCAAAGAGGCATACTTTTCCTTCGAGTCCATCCACAATGTCGCTTATAAAGACATTAAAGAGGATCGGCCCCAGCACTGAACCCTGTGGCACCCCACTGGTTCCCCCCCTTTCTTCAGACTGAACTCCGTTTACCACCACCTCCTGTTGTTAAGCCAATTTCTGACCCAGTTTACCACCTTGAGACCTACTCCCAGACTGCCGAACTTGTTTACGAACCTCTTGTGTGGGACTGTGTCAAATGCCTTGCTAAAAGCCAGGGAAATAATGGACAATCCCACAGTCTGAAGTTGACAACGGGCTGTAGGCTTCAGCCAGTTGCAGAACTCTCTCTGGTGCATGCCCCCCTGTGATTGCAAGGAGGGTACTTGGCATCTCTGTGTTTGCTGGTTTTTTTTTCCCCCCCATGGCATTATACACCGCACCTGGCATATTATGAATCCCTGCAAGTCCCCAAACCAGGCAATGAATAGTTCTTGCACAAAATGTACATGCCCCTGCCCTTCCAGACCCTCTGCAATGCTCATTAGGTGCACATTGGATGCCCTGGCTGAGTTTTCCAAATTTTCCAGGTGATGCCGGAGGAGTTTATTTTCTGTTACCAGGCCAGTTATAGCTATTAATGTTTTGTTCAAGATTTCTGTATCTGTCAGTGCTTGTTCTACCTTTGTTTCCAAAACCATTACTCTGGAATTAAATGAATCAGCTTTGGCTGAGAGTTTTCACTGCCCATAAGTCTGCTTCCCTCACAGCCTTCAGTGTTGGTTCCACCTTGAAGGAAGCATCTGGTTTCTGCCTGCTTCTCGCCAAACGTGCCTGCAGGTGTGGGCTGCTTCCCCTTTCCAGTATGTGTTTGCTGCAAATTCCTCATTCATCCCATCGTTAAGTGAGTCACAAAACACGGCAAACTGAAGCACTAAGTGAGGTCTATCAAATGAGTTCAGTTATAACTTTCAAAATCAATTTTAGTATTTTTTTTTTTTTTTATACAGTCGTGCTCAACGTGGAGCTCATCAGAGTGTCTCTTTACTGGCAGGTTGTTGACTCCCCCTCCCTCCCCGTTTTGTATTTCAGATGGTGACCCAGATCAAACTTGCTGGCTGCCTGAAGTGTGCTCCCAGACATGAATACACTGGTACCTTTGCCTGTTCCACCATCCATCCCTGCAGGTCATTCCACCATGGGGTTGCTGCTGAATGCTTCACTATCACAGGCAGGGGGTTCATATTGGATCTATGATCTCTCACAATGTCTCTTACAGATCAGCCACTCAGAGCCCCTTTTGCAAATACTACCCCTTCAGTTCATCTTTAGTAACTTTTGGGGATCATAGGTACCTCAGAAATTAACTGTTTCATCTAGAATGTTAAGGACCTCTACAACCCCATTATGACAAAGTCAGTATTTTCCCATCTGTGTAAACTGAAAGCTGACGTTGCGTTCCTAAAGAAGATGCATCACAATAAAGGTGAAGCTTTATAACTCCAAAGGGAATGGGTGGGACAGGAGGTGCATAGTTCATTCTCAGGAAAAAAAATCTGAGGTATCCATTCTGATACACAAGCAGTTGCCTGGGCATACTGTTACACAGAAATCCGACAATGATGGACGATGGGTCCTAGCTGATGTATTAACCACAGAGATCTCATCCTGGGCAACATACATGGTCTTATGACATGGGGGTGGAATGGGGTTTCTCTTTAGCAAAAAGCAATAGGAGATTTTAATCCCACTAAGATACTGCATCTCTCTGTCTCTTACATACTAGGTGGAGATTATAACCCTCCACACAGCAGAACACTGGACAGCAGTGGGGATACCCATCTCATTCATCCCCTTGCATGGCAGGTTCTGCAACAGCTCATCTCACAGCATTCATCAACTGATGTTTGATGTCTCTCCCACCCAGATGGAAGGCATTTTGCTAACTTCTCCCCCACCCACCAATCATACAGCAGAACTCACTACTGGCTTCTCTCACCTGCACTCTTACAGTGCATGATCTCAGTGAATGCAGGGTTAATGGTGCTCTCTGAACACTCTCCTGTGGCAGTGCTCGTACAACCCCACCCTCAAAAAAAATTCTGGGCTTGGCAACTAGCCCCTCTCCTCTTAAAAGATATGGCCTTCCAAAAATGGGTAATTCGGGAATCCAAATCATATTTCAACATTAATGTAATGACTGACATTTCCCCCATCCTCGGTATAGGAGGCATATAAGACATATATTTGTGTGGGCATCATTAGATTCACATCTCATCAATGCAGACAATATACAAAGGAAGGACCAACACCTGGCTACAGAGCTCCAGAGATGATGCGATGCCTCCTTTTCAGGTGGAGGGATTTAGAAAAAACTTCTTAAAAACTGCACCCATTCCCACTTATGACCTTAAAGTGGGATGAGTAGCTTCTGACTGGAGGGGAGAGGAGACAATCATCTGAGAGAAGCAGAAAGACAAGGTGATCAATAGGTGCAGGCTCTATGCATGCCAAAGTCTGTTTGTCGCCACTCTTGAGTCACTCCAGAGTACCTAGTCTGTACCAACAAGAGATTTTTGGTAGTTCATGCAGATCCAGTGTGCCCTACACCTCTGGGCTGAAGAATCAGGGGTCCCATATCTGAAGAAATATGGCTAACCTACTGGGAATGGCAACAGTTCCTTGGTGTTCCCTTGCACTCTACAGAAAAGCCACAAACTCTGCGATATAAGTTTAAGAGCTTTAATGCTTTCTCAGAATAATACAGATAACTGTAGGTGGGCTCTAGATGCCCACTACAAGCCACTGTAGTGGGTGTCTAGAGTCCACCTACAGTAGGGTTACCACCTCTTAAGAAGCCCAAAGTGGGACATTTCTTACTGAAACATGATTTTTCGCAGGACAATATTTAACCTCAGCCAATGTAATAAACTTATTTACTCTAAATAATCAAACTTAAGACTAAGTGTTGCAGTTTTTTTTAGGTGTTCCTGGTGTTTCTTATTATTTTAAGGTGTTTTAGTTAAGGTACTATATAGTTTTTGCAACATTTAGAGGAAAGTCTGAAAATATTTTTTTCTACTATAATGTCAGGACAAGTAGTATTTTTCATGTTTTTTCGCAGGACACAGCTGTCCAAATCAGGACTGTCCTGCAAAAATAGGGACAGGCGGAAACCCTAACCTACAGTTATCTGTATTATTTTAACCCTTGCTGTGCTGTGTGATACATCAGTCCAGAATTCCTATATGTTCGAATTCTGTCGGCGCCCTACGGGTTAAAAAAGCATTAGCGACTCTTGAACTCAGTCAGCATCTGTAACTCACTGCATCTGGTAAAGTTCCTGAAGAAGCTGTTATTAGCTTTCGACTGGCTCGCCAGCCCCCTTTTCCCTGCACCAGGCTACAGTGACTGTTCGCAGTCCACAGTGTTTGGATCTCTTGCTGGGAAGGGGCTCACAAAGCATGTAGAGATGCCAGACATCATCTAATACAGAATAAGGTCCTTCATACTGTAGGTGGAAAAGGACCCATTAAGTCGAAAAGTCAATGGGCCTCTTTGACAATGACCAGTGGTGGCACTGTGATAATCCAGAGGACAACTACCTCCATATCGTGTGGTCATGACTGGCTTTAGACAACTAGTGAGAAGACATTTACTCCACTTGCCAAAAAATTGTGGGAGCTAAGTTCCCATGCTCAGTTCAACTATTTATTCTAGGCGACACCACTTTCCTCCTGCCATCTACTACCACTATGGGCAAATTGGGGAGGGGGGGCAGCATTGGCAACAGAGGCAAAAAAAGTGTTCTACTTCACACAGGCACATTATATTTTCTGTCTAATTTTTACCCGCCCACATTGCAGCTACCAATGCAACTGTAGTTACTATACTGCATTCTGGTGTATCACCCAGTACTGCGTTACTAATTGTTGACCTTTAATTGTGGCATGCTCATTTGTGTACAGCCTAATGTTACGGTTCAACAGGAAGAGCAGGAACTGTGACTCACTCACCTAAAGTTTTCTTTTTTAAAGTTGCTAGTGCTACTAGGAATGCTGTGCAAAATGCCACACAATATTCTAAATTCAAAATATGTTAAAAGTTACCAGAGCACACAAACTCAGTTAAAGGTTAAATTAAGTTAACATCCTTTACTTACGTATATCAACAGAACTTCAATAAAATCAATGTGGCTGTTTTGGCAACGTGATGCGGGCATGTTGCCGAAACATCCATGTTACACTAAATTCCTTATTATTCATAAATAAAGGATACCAATTTAACCTTTAAGCCTTTGCCTTAGGAACTTATGGTTCCTCATTAGTCATCCTAGCAGGAAATAGTATAATCATACAATCATAAACCCCAGTCTCTCTTGCATGGACTGGCAAGATACAAAATCTGTCCTGTGCGTGCGTGCGTGCATGTGGTGGTGGGGGGTTAACACTGATCTGTGCTCCAAGTATGCAGTCACTGCACCACAGAGCGAATCAAGAGCACATCTGAAACCAATAAAGCAGAACTCCTATCTGAATATGATCTACCCTGTACCATCCATACAGCTCTTTTCAGTACATTAATTTACACAAAGCAAATAAAAAAAATCAATTCTTAATACCAGAACATAAAAATGCTGTAGCTAAACTACATTTCAGTCTCTTCAGAATGCAGTATGATCTCCAGTTGTTGGACATATCCTCAGCCATTCAGTGAAGTGGTCATAAATGAGTTTTGTTGACTCAGAGCAGTGAAAGCACCTAGCTTTACCTTAAAGGTATATTTATTCATATTCTCTTCATACTAAGAGTAGCAGGGTAAGTAGGGAGGAAAAAAGAGATTTCAAGGCACTGTTTGGAGAACTTTTGTCTTTAAAACTGTAACAGGTGGTGTGGGGGCAACTGGGCTGAGTAGATTCAGGAAGCCCTATGAATCAGGTGTTTAACTGGGAGGAGGAGCTTACAGAAGCTTCTACTGCCTTCTTACAAGAGCACTATAAAAGCACTGCCATTCTACTGTGTCCAGCAATTTCGTGTCCTAGCAAGTGAGTGGAACAGGTAACTGGTGTCTTAGGCATCGGCAGAAAGAAGCAAGAAAGCAGGGGACTCTGCCAGTCAACTGAGGTAAGGCATCTGTTGTTCACTGCTGTGTAACAGTCACTGCTAGGAAGGGGAAGGGAAGGTCAAAGGTATGCAAAAACTGGGAACAGGAGCAACACACTATCTAGTGCAAGAGTATAAAGAGATTTAAACTTGGCACTGGGGAACACAAACAGAAACAAACAAAAAGGGAAAACTAGAAACATCCTATCAGTGGTAAGAGCACAAATGTATTTCCAGGTAACATGGAGAACAGAAGTTGAAAATGCTGGGAGGGGTGCGGTGCAGTGCAGTGGCTGTGGGGCAGCAGTTTTCAGACCTTCAGGAGACTGCAGTGCTGCCCCATCTGCACACACCTTTCTGGGTTGAGGGAGGATGTTTCTAGACTTCAGTTCGAGTTGGCCAGGATTCGAGGGACCTCTCCCCCTTCTCTGGGGCCACTAAGTCTGCCACTGTTAACTTACAGGATGCCAGGGAGGAGGAGGAGAAATGACTGGACTATGGTGGGCTCTGAAAGGGTAGTGGTGGTGGGACAGAGGCACATTTCTCAACAGGTACTAGTACATAATTCCTGCACTGCTCTGGCAGGGCGTGACTGCTGGGAGGAGGCACCTGCAGTAGTGGAGACCCCAAGGAGAGTGGTTGAGGACCCCAGAGGAGGAGGAGAAAGCAACTTCTGGTGGGCGACTTGATTGTGAGGGGTACAGATCTGGGAATAAGAAAGGAGGGGGAGAGGCAGGTTAGGTGCCTATATGGCACCAAAGCCCGGAGGGATGAGAAGCAGATCCTGAAGATCACTAGGGAAGCAGGACTGGAGGGAATGCTGGATGTCACTGTCCACCTGGGGACTAATGACCTGGCTAGGGACAGGGTTGGGCCAGTGTGGAGGAAGGGGTTTAGGGAACTGGGGAGGGGGTCTTACAGGTAGTGCACTCAGTAGCTTTCACTGGGGTGCTGCCTGTATATGACAGGGGGAGACGACCACCAGGAGCTTACACTTGTGGTTGAAAGAATGGTGCAAGAGAGGGGTTCAGCTACAATGGGGACTGGGGACCCACCTGAGAGGATAAGGGCCTATACAGGAATGCCAGCCTGCATCCATCCGAGAAAGAAACCGCAGTCCTCAGTGGATAGTTTAAATGTTATTCTGATGAACATTTAAACTAGCTGAGGGGGTGGCAGTACGAATCTGGGAGGCAGAAACTGCCTCACCCCACAGGCCGAGAACCCAAGGGAACAGGAATCCCCCAGGATGCAAATTAATAAAGGAAGCATGGTGGTGAGGACAAAGGGGACAGGGTATGGGAGGATTAAAAAGAGAGGGGGGAAGGAAAGAGGGCTAAAAAGGAAAAAAGGGGGGCAAGAACCAGAGGGAAAACAAAATATAGAATGCCAAGTGTGCGAATGCTAGAAGTCTGGGAAATAAGATTCTGGTCCTACAGGCCATAATGGCAGAGGCCAGCCTGGATACTGTGGCCATTACCAAGTCATGGTGCACTGAAAACTATGACTGGGACATGGCCATACCAGGTTTTTCTCTGTTCAGGAAGGACTGGGTGGGAACTAAAGGAGGGGGTGTGATGCTTTACGTGAGAGGAAACCATAAAAGCAATGGGAATACAGGGGGAGGCAGAGGTACTATGGGTCATCCTGGAGATGGGGAATGGAGCCGCTATTCACACTGGAGTGATCTACCAACCTCCATCACAGAGGGACTAATTAGATATGATACTTGTGTAAGTCACTTGCAAGATGGCAGAAAAGGGGGAGGTGCTGCTGGTGGGAGATTTCAACCTGCCAGATATAGACTGAAACCTCCCAGCAGCAGCTTCAGTTAGAAGCAGGGACATACATCATGGACTTTCTGCAGGGGACGTTCATCAAGCAACTAGTCAGTGACCCACTAGTGATGAAGCAATACTGGACCTGGTACTCACTAACAGGGACAGTGTTGCAGATGTCAAGGAGGGAGGCCAACTGGAGACCAGTGATCACACAGTGTGGTTCAATATAAGGACAGCTGCGAAATCAAACCACACAAGGGCGACGGTCCTGGACTTCAGGAAGGCAGATCTTATAAAGATGAGTGAATGCCTCAGGGATGAGGGGGTATGGCCTAGGTGGGGTGGAGGAACAGAGGGTATAACTAAAAGGGAGCACAGTAAAGGCAACAAACTTCTGTAAGAAACAAGTGAGTGAAGCAAGATGAAAAAGAACAGCTATGATTCTTGAAAGAAGTGGCTGAAAAGGTAAAGGCTAAAAGGGTAGAATTCAGTAGGTATAAGGTGACACAGAGGGAGAAGGATAGAGAGGTGTATCAGGGGAAGCAGGGAAAGCAGTAATGAGTGCAAAGACACAAACTGAGGAGAGAAGTCCAGGAGGTAGCAAAAGGGGACAAGACATTTTTTTAGGTATTTAAGTGATAGGATGAAGACTAGTTGTGGGATTGGAATGTTAAAAAGGGAAGGGGGACTGTACAAAGGGGGACCAGGAAAAGGCAGACTACCTGAACAAATACTTTTGCTCAGTGCTCACAAAGGAAGAAGGGAGAGGCCACAAAAAAGTAACAGAAGCTTTGGAGGGAGGGAGGAGGACACCAGTCCTTTTTTGGAGGACGGAGTCCTGAAGGCACTCACTAATTTGAAGGTGGACAAAGCAATGGGCCAGACAGGGTGCATCCAAGGGATTGACGGCAGTCAGGGAGGTACTGGCTGCACTTCTGACCCTCCTATTTAACGGTTTACTGAAACAAGAGTGGTTTTGGAGGCCTACAGGAGGGCAGATGTAGTTCCACTGCACAAAAGTGGTAGCAGGGTGGAGGCTGGGAAATACAGGCCAGTCAGCCAGACATTGGTAGTGGTAAAGTTAATGGAATCACTGCTGAAGGAAAACATTGTGGAATATCTTGAATCCAGTGGGTTACAAGAACTGAAGCAGCTTAGGTTCACAGGGGGAGGTCATGTCAAACAAATCTGATAGATTTCTTTCACTGGGTTGGCAAAGGAGTTAGATCAAGATGGAGCAATGGACATGGCCAACCTGGATTTCAGTAAGGCTTTTGACACTATTCCACATAGAAGACTAGTAAGCAAGCTGGGTAGCTTAAGAGTGGATCCAAAGGTGGTAAGTTGGATAAGAAATTGGTTAGGGGACAGGTGACAGAGGATGGTGGTAAATGGAGTTCCCTCTGAGGATAGGAGGGTGACCAGCCAAGTGCCTCAGGGATCAGTGCTGGGATAGGTCCTATTTAATGTCTTTATATGTGACATTACAGAGGAGCTGCAAGGGAAGGTCTGCCTCTTTGTGGAAGACACCACCATCTGCAATAGGGTGGACACTCTGTGTGGGGAGGTGGGGGGTGTAAAGGATGAGTACAGACCTGAGAAAACTAGAGGAATGGTCAATGGTATGGCAGCTGGGTTTCAATAAAAAAAAGTGCAAAATAATATACTTAGGGCACAAAAATCTAGGAGAGGAGTACAAAATGGGTGGAGTGGTATGGACAACTATGAAGCAAGAAAGAGACCCGGGGAATAATCCTATTGGATAACCTAAAGGTGGCCAGACAGTGTGACAAGGCAGTCCAAAGGGCTAGTGGGATGTTGGGGTGAATAGGGCAGGATATCACCAGCAAAAAGAAGAAGATGGTGTTGTGTCCGTATAGATCACTAGTAAGAACCTTCCTAGAGTACTGTGTCCAGTTCTGTAGACCACATCTCTGGAAGGACATAGACAGATTGGAGGTGGTCTAAAGGAGGGCAACCAAAATGGTGTAGGGTCTGCATAAAAGCCCTATGAGGAGAGAGTAAAGGACCTCAATATGTACACCCTGGAAGAGAGAAGGGAGAGGAGATATGATAGAGAATTTTAAATACCTTATGGGGTAAATAAGGTACAGGAGGGAAATATTTTCAGAAGAAAAGGTGCTCAAGAACAAGGGGACATGCTATGAAGCTAGAGGGGGTAGAGTCAGGAGAGATGTTAGGAAGTACTTTTTCACAGAAAGAGTGGCGGATTCCTGGAACAGCCTTCCAATGGAGGTGGTGGGGGCAAAAACAGTGGCAAGGTTCAGGAATGCATGGGATACGCATAAAGAAATCATAGTGGGAAGGAGGGGGGATGGAGAAAGACTTGTAGATTAAGTATAGTCTGTGAAAACAATGTAGGTAGGGAAAAATGGGCAGATTGGTTGGGCCATGCAGTCCTTATCTGCCATCAAATTCTATGTTTCTATGTTTCTCTTGTGCTGTTAAATTATACAATGCCAGCCAACCACATTCCACTTGATGTTTCTCTGTAATGGTCTTAACTTCTCCATCCCCGTAGAGGGTGCCATCTTCTGTCACTCACACTTCTCAAAACACTACTAGTGCCCAGAACACCAAATGATGAAACAGTTTGTCATACTAAAGGCACAAAGGAACAAGAAGCCAAGACTGCACATTAAAGCTCCTAATGATACATTTAATACTTAAAGCTAGCCCCAGATGGGCCATCCCAGTGGCACAGAGGGCTGAGGCACTATGCGGCTTACCTCTCACTATGCCGATGACCCGTTTGGGAACAAACATGGGATGGGGGGGGCTGGGCGAGGACTGAGCAGCTGCTGGCAGCTCTCCTCTGCTGGATAGAGGAGGTTGTCTCTCCCAACCTTTGACTGCCACCATGTGGAGGCATGGTGGCGGTGCGAGCAGGGGTGGAGACAGGCGCTAGGCCAGGGGTGAGTGGAGAGGTGTCGACCTGGGTCAAGGCGTGCATGTGCGCCTCCATGCACATGCCAACCTTGACTGGAGGCTCCGGAGAACGGGGAGAAAAGGCGGATAATCAGGGGGCCGTAGCTGGATGAAGCCCCCCCACACCAACTCCAGTGGTTCCACCGGGCAGAGCAGGAGGTGCCCGGAAGACCATGGAAGTCCAGTGTCAGGTGGCCGACACAAGCTGCCACCCACCATGAAGGATACATACCTGACTGGGGGGAAAAAAAAAAAACTAGCCCCAGATAATGTGTTTATCCAATCGATGTTTAAAGACTTCTTTATTATCGCTTATAATAATATCCAGTGGTAGTTTATTCCAGGGTCCAATTGTTCTTAGAGGGAACATTTTTTTTCTAAGAGTAGTATTAAAAGGCAGACCTTTCAGTTGTAATGGATGTCATCTAAAATCATATTTACTGTCAAGGAATTCTAAACCTAGTTAACACATTAAATATGGATCCTTAACAATATCAAACATTAACAGTAGGTCCTTACATAATTGTCTCGTCTCCAGGGGCATCAATTTAAGATAATCTAATCTTTTCTCGTATGCCCTATCCCTAAGATCTATGATGTGTTTAGTGAATTTACACTGAATTCTATCCAATGCTATGGTATCAGATTTTATTATATGGGCACCAAACCCGAGCTGCATATTCAAGGTGCGGTCTGACATATATGCTCTAAACAGCAGCATAAGCACCTCTGAGTTTCTTGCTTTAATATTACATTTTACTGACCACACCGCCCAACTGGATTTACTTATTGCTGAGCTGAGTTGTTGGTTAAATGACAAATCATCAGAAATGCAGATGCCCGACTCATTTTCATTTATAGTAGTACCGAAAGATGTTCCATATAGGGTATGATCAGCATGCAAACTGGATTTAGACAAGTGTATAATTTTGCAGTTCTCTATTTAATTTCATTCCCCATTTATCAACCTGGTCACTTATATGATTTAAGTCCTCTGTAGTTCTAGTGCACGATATAAGGTACAGCATGGTCCTCTGATTTTAATATCATCTGCATATTTAACTTTATAATTCATAAGATTATTTGTTATATCGTGGATAAAGATCTGGAACAGCAGAGGCCCGAGGATGGAGCCCCCGTGGCACACGGCTACTAATCAATCCCAATTCTGATAAGGCACCATTGGAAACGACACATTGTTCTCTATCGTGTAACCATTCTGAAATCCAGGAAATAATGTTTTTATTAATACTGTAAGAACTGATCTTTTCCAATAGGGCCCAATGAGTCATAATATCAAACGCTTTACTGAAATGTAAGAATATTATATCACAGGGGAATGTTCTTGTCCAACGTGGCACTTATATACTCATAAAAGCATATCAGATTAGTTAGTGTACCACGACCCTTTTTAAAGCCATGCTGTTCAGCGTCTGCAATATTTATATCCGGTAATATAATATCCATAATAAGCCTTTCCAGTACTTTATACACTGAAGAAGTCAAGCTAATATGTCTATAATTACTCTGATCTTCTTTGGAGCCCTTTTTAAATATGGGGATCACATTCGCAAGTTTCCAGTCCTTGGGCACAAACCCATTGTTAACACAGTATTCGAATAATTATTTTAAAGGGTAACCTATAACCTCAGACATAAGAAAGAGCATATGCCCTGAGATACCACCAGGCCCTGGGGTAGTTTTACCCTTTTGTTTATTTAACTCAATTTTTATATCATCAATAGAGGAGGAGACACTTGAATCAATGTGGAGATGTGTAGTTATTTTAGAGTTTGTGTGATGCTGCTACTCACTGGCAAATACTAGCACAAGGTGCCAAACAGGATGCCCCCAATTAACGTCAACTTAAACTCAACAGTACTGTACTCTGGGCATTTTCAAATAAGACTCCAGCGTCTTTACCTCAGAGAGCCATACAGCTATTTCTAAGATATACAAATTGTCATCTGTTTTCTCTCAGGCTTTTATAACTGCCATTATCTGTTATACTTGAGTACACTGCCTTGTTGTGTAACTGGAGTAAGTGAATGCATGCATGTCAGTTGTCCCCTGGGACCCTTAGGGAAAAAAGACTAGGGATTAATGTTATGTTTTGCAGCAACTAGCCAGCATGGCTAGTGCCTGGAGAAATCCACAGTTCCCAAAGATATTTACATTGGTCCAACTAGTGTATTTACATTTTACATTCTCCAATACAAGCCATAAAGAAACTTTCTACAATGGCTCTGACCCTCCCCCTGTTGAATAAATAGCATTCTCAAAGCACCAAGATTTACGTGGTGTTCCTGACGTCTGCTTAATTTTTTTTATTTATTTTTTTTTTGTATTTGCGGTCTTAACCAGATTTTCACAAAGATATCTCTCTTGCATTTCCAAGATAAGCCACAAGTGCTAGCTAAAATAACATATACTATCCAGATACAAAATCTACCAGCATTTGACTAGTGGACAGGTGCCAGTTTTGACTCCTGCAAGATACTGTACTTTATAAGTCTATCCCAGAGCACTGAATCTTAAATAACTGTCTGCTATGATAATCTTTCTTAACCTTCTACTTGCCCTACATTTTTGGCACTATTAACAACTTTTATTGGTCACACTGTCAATCAAAACTGTAGTGGATTTGCATTATTTTGAGTGTTTACCAAACTGCAACTATTATTAATCTATTACATTATACCTACTTCAGCAAAATACTGAACTTAAGTAGATACATACATCAATTTGCCATTAGCTCAATTAATTTTGTCCAGCTAATGCCCCCATAGGCTGTAATAGTTTCCAGTTTGACCGTTTACATATAAAGAGGTACACTTGACATTGTTAGTATACCGATGATGTAATAATGAGTCTGTCACTTTGTAGATGGCACATATATTTGCTTGCCAGAAACGAAAGCAATCTGTAACAGCAGATCTCACTATACAAAAAAAACACTAAAGATTTGTAAGGTTTTAGACAGCCAGAGCACGTAACTGAATAAGAAATACTGTTAAGCAGAATCAAAGCCATAATAATAATAATAAGAAATTGGAACAAACCAATTTCAAGATCTTCAGTTCCAAGTAATCACCTGTACAGTATGTACAATATTAAGGCACTTTCCGTGCACTATTAAGTTGAGAAATTGTGAAATTAAGATACCACACACAGATATACTCATGTATAAGTAGAGTTTTTCATTCCCACAGATAACTGCTAAAAAGGGCACTCAAATGTACACAGAATGTCAACTTACAAGCAGCTTTGTAATTTTTTTTTTTTTTGCAGCTTAGTGTCCCTTTCATACGAACATATGAATGTGCCAGCAGAAACAGGCCATCCGGTCTATCTAAGTCTGCTCGAGTGTGCAGCTAACACCCCTAGTTTGCAGCTGCCCTACCCCCCTCCCCTTTGTCATCCCACTGCCACCCCACACCTTCCCCACCCTCACTCTCCTGTTCCCTGTCCCATGCCCTTTTGGAGCTGTTCACAGATTTACATGATACCACCCATTCTGGTAGTGCGTTCCATTTTGCTACCACCCTCTCTGTGAAATCGTGTCTCATTTCCCTTCTAAATCTCCCCCATTCTTAGCCCATGCCCCTGGTGTCCCTCCCTCCTTGGCTTAAAGATCAGATCTGCCTCATCCTTATTGATTCCCCTCAGATAATTAAATGTCTCTATCATGTACCCCCTGTCCCTTCTATCCTCCAGAGAGTACATACTCAGGTCTCCCAGTCTGCTCTCCATTCCACATATCATCTTTGTTGCCCTCCTCTGCACCCATCCAGTATCCTGATATCACGCTTTAGGTATGGCCTCCAAAACTGCACACAATACTCTAAGTGCGGCCTTACCAGTGACCTGTAGAGGGGCAAGATCACCTCTCTTTGCCTGGACGAAAAAAAAAAAAACCTCACTATGCACCTCAGCATTTTGTTCGCTTTTGCAGCTGCTCTCCTGCACTGGGTAGTGTTGTTCATGGCCCCTGTTATCATTACACCTAGGTCCTTCTCCACCTCAGTGATCCCCAGCTTAACCCTCCCCGGCCAGTATTCTCTCTTGGGTTCTTCACCCCAAAGTGCAGAACCCACCTTCTTGCATTCAACCCCAGCTGCCACCTCTCTGACCACTCCTCTAGCTTGCTTAGGTCCCCCTGCAGCTGCTTCCATCCCTTCCCTCCATCCACCACTGCTCCAATTTTGGTGTCATCAGCGAACAGACTTACCTTGCTCACCACCCTGTGTGCAATGTCTGATATGAAGAGCCCAAATAATACTGGCCCCAGCACAAAGCCCTGTGGCACCCCACTCATCACTGACCTTTGAGTTGACAGCTTCCCTCTCACCACCATCCATTGCAGCCTCCCACTCAACCAGCTTGTAATCCAGTTCATCATTTTTGGCCCTACCCCTACACCAGTTAGCTTCCCCCCCCCAAGCCACCCATGAGGCACCGAATTGAAGGCATTGCAGAATCCACCGCATGTCCCTTATCCAGCTCACCTGTCACCCAGTCATAATATTGTATCAAGTTGGTTTGACAAGACTTCCCTGAAACAAACCCATGCTGCCTCACATCCTGGAGGGCACTGTCCTCCAGGTACGACACCAGTCTTTCTTTTAGTATAATTTCCATGAGTTTGCACACTATGGAGGTGAGACTTACCGGACGATAATTACCCAGTTCATCCTTTGGCCCACTGTTATGTAATGGTACTACATGTGCCATCCTCCAGTCCAGTGGCACACATCCCTATTCCAGTGAGGTACTGTACAGATCCGCCAGCGGCTCCGCCAACACCTCCTCCATCTCTCTCAGCACCCTGGGGTGGATACCATCTGGCCCTGGTGCCTTGTCTACCTTCAGTGCCCTCAGTCCCTCTAGGATTCTATTTGTCTCAATTCTTCCATCTGTTGCCTCCTCTCCCCACCCTCCCAGCCATGGTGGTAGAGGTCCCCCCTTTCTTCCATGAACACTGAGCAAAAGCATTCATTCAGTGCTTCTGCCTGCTCCTCCCTTTTCTGTCCACTCCCACTTCTTTTATCATATTGTCTCCTTGCACTTCCTTTTCTCCTGATGTATCTGAAAAGTCCCATTCCCCCGTTAACTCCTTGCGCTAATCTCAGCTCCCTCTGGGCCTTGGCTTCTCTCACTTTTCTGGACACCTCCCTGGACCATCTTGCATATTCCTCCCTGTCCACTTCCTTCCCCGTCCTCCTATATCTCTCGTGCACCACTCGTTTTGCCCTCACCACCTCCACAGCCTCGCTGTTCAATCAGCATGGCTTTCTTGCTCTGCTCCTCTTACACTGTGTCTTGGTGCAGGCTTCTGTTGCCTCTGTAATCCCCTGTTTAATAACATCCCATTTCTGCTCCACGTCCATCTCCTGCCTTATGCCCTCCAGTTTCCCTTTCAGTATTTCCTGCATCCTCCCAAAGTCCACCCCCCTGAAGTTTACCACCCAAGTAACTGATTTCTCTGGCTCCCTGCACATCGTGATATTAAACCACACCGTCTGGTGATCGCTGTCAGCTAGTGGGTCCTCCACTTTAATTTCCCTTACTGCTACCCCATTCGACAATACCAGATCTAAAGTGTTCTTTAGCCTAGTAGGTACACTAACCAACTGTGTCAGGAGACTCTCCTGGATCATGTCCAGGAGCACTTATTCCCTACCACTGGAGGTGACCGGAATGCTCCAGTCAACTCCCGGCAAGTTGAAATCTCCCACGATGACCACCTTCCCTTTTCTACATACCTTTCTGATTTGTCCCACTAATTCCCTGTCAAGCTCTTCAGACTGGGACGGTGGCCTGTATACCCCCCCAAACCTCAGTTTCCTACCCCTTGAGACTAGGAGCTGCAGCCAGATTGCCTCTGTACTCCTTTCTTCCCATCGTCCCTTGTGCATTTGATCCTGTCAGTCACATAGACTGCCACCCACCACCCTCCCCTCCTTACGGTCCTTCCTGTATAAATTTGTATCCTGGGATTGCCAGATCCCAGTCCCGGTGTTCAGTTGCCCATGTTCCTGTGACAGCTGCAATATCTACCCTCCACACTGCTAACTGGCTCAATGAACTACCCCCATCCATAGCACAAGCCACAAGCATTAGTCAATTCAAAACCAGCATCAAGATTTACCTACTAGAATCAGAAACATGCTGTTGCACCTAAACACACTTCGCCACAAAACTGCAGGTTTGCTATCCAACCTAAGACAAGGTCTTTGACTGCAAAATGTAAAATGCTTCTGCTAAGTTATCGTATTCATTGTTCATTGTTCATCAACCTGAAGACGAGGTCTTCAACCACAACATGTACAAAGCTTCTGCAAAGTATTCTAGTTCTTAAATTGTGTAATATCATTCAAACCTGGGCAGCAAAAGCAATCCCTTAACTGTAATCTACCCAAGCTTGGATTAATGTCTCCTGTCTTCCTGTTATCTCCTTGGTACCTTATTACTACTTATTTGTTGTTATTGTCTGTCTGCCCTGACGTGGAGCCTTTGCAAAGGAGTCTCTGACTCAAAGGTTGTAATTCCGAAACTATAAATAAATAAATAAATAAGAGTGCCTGTAGCTCAGCTGATTTGTTTCCTAAGCTTCTTGCATTCAACGAGATCACCCTCCATCCTGCCCCCTTCCCTTCACTGGCCTCCATCTCCTCCCTTCTACTCCCTCATTTTTTGGCCGCTCCAAGTCCTTCTATACTAGCCTGGGGGGAGGAGGGTGTGACTCCACTCTATCGGATCCCTGCCTACCTGCTGTATGCTTGCCACACCCCCCCATCTAGTTTAAATCCACCTTTGTCGCAATATACAGTACCTCCCTAGTCTTTGCTTTAATACCTCCTTCCCCTCCCCACTCAGGTGCAGCCTATCCCTTGCAAACAGATTATTATTCCAGGTACTGCCCCAGCCACCCACAACTCCATACCCCTTAGTTCAACACCATTCTACCAACCACGTGTTCAACTCCCTAATCCTCTCCTTTCTCACTGTGCTTGTGCAGGGTACTGGGAGCACCTCGGAGAAGGCCACAGACTCCCCAGTCTCCTTGCACAACCTTCCCACTTCATCAACCCTCTCCCTTGTTACCTCCACTGTTTCTCCCACTAAGTCATTTGTCCCCATATATACCACAATGTGTAGGTTCCTCCTATCCCTCCTTACGCACCTTAGGATTGCCTGTCCTGTCTTGTCTGCCTTTAATCCTGATATGGACTCCACCCATATCCGACTATGCCTCTCCCCCTTCCTGCCCCATCTGATCCCTTGAGTGTGGAGTCCCCCAACACCAGTACACCCCCCCCCTTTCCTTGTGCCCATCGCCACCCCCATCCAGGTTCTCATTTCTGGGGCCACTCAAAATGGTGCTTTTACCATGTACCCCAGAGTCTTCCCCCGCCCTCTCAATTGAGACCCCTCCCCTCCTCCTGTTTGACTGCCAACCTCCTCTCCTCCTCACCTCTCAGAGTATTATCCCTCCCTGCCACACCTTGCTCAATCTCTCCACTAGTAATGCCCCTTGCTCCCTCCTCTTTGTGAGTGCTATCCCTTGTGCGATCTCCTCCTGCGTCCTCTTTCCCATGTGTTGCTAGTAAAGCAAACATGCTCCCTACCCCCTTTGCCTTACTATGCGTTTTCTCCTACCTCCTGCCTACTGCTGCTCCTCTTTTTCTAGGTCCTACTAGAGTCCACCCTTCATCAGCTGGCTTCCTATCTAGTTTGTCCCCTCCCCCAACCCCTCCCTCGACAGACTATTCCTTCTCTGGTACCCCCAAAATACTCTCAGATGTCAGCCCTCCTAGCGATGCAATCCTCCCCTCAGCCCTCAACCTCCCCAGCTCCCTGCCAAGCCACTGAACCTCTTCCTCAAGCCTCCTTAGTCTGTGGCATATTGGGCACCCCCCAGCCTCCAAAGTCTGTTCATCCGCATTGCTGCCCCACAACCATTGCACCCTACAATCCTACCCATGGCCCACACTACCTATACAGCCTCTCCACACTAACTCTCCCTGTAGCAAGTAGAATTAACTAATCCCAGCCCAGCTGCTAACAGAAGTTTTAATCCCAAATGCCCTTGCATGCAGCATAAGACAGCCAACTGCAGTACCAACTGGAAACCACAATCCTACTCATAAGGACTACAGACCTACTCATAAATTATATGTATTTATATATCCTTAAGAATTAGCTCATATGGCTGTTACCTTGTTTCCTCCTTCCTGACCTGCTCTGAGGGCTCCGGTCAGTTTGCAGCTCCCCAAGCTCCTCTCTCACAGCCTTCAAACCCAACCCCCAGTTGTATTTCAGTATTTAAGAAAGGCTGGTGGAAGGGGTGGATGGGAGGGCTTTTACAGTCACTCCTACCACAGAAACGTTTAAGCTAAATTCCACTATAAGCTAAATTAAAAAAAAAAAAAAAAAGTAAAACAATATCAAAACTTACAAAAATCCTCTACACATTAACTCCCTCAACAGCAAGTAGAATTAACTAACCCTTCTTTCCTGTTGTTTAAAAAAAAAATAGCAAAACTTACAGAGATCTTCTTCACAGCAAGCAGGCTTAACCACTCCATCGTTCAACTTTCCATCCATCACCAGTACAAACTATAAATTTAAGAAACATAAGCGGCACCACCCCAATTCCCAGAAGCTCTCAATCTTCCCCCTATCTTCAGTTCTCATGCCATTTCCATCTTAAGGCCACTTTACACTCAGTGGTCTGTATTGTTATCAGTGTTACAGACCAACTGCAACGTTACATTGCTGATGTGTGCAAGGGATCCACTTCAAACCAGAAATGAGCGTTTGCTGTTTCCGCGATCATTGCTTTTCTTGATTCGTCTAGTCTTGTGCCGTTACACCCCACCATGTACTTGCACCGTTCCATTCTATTCAATCTGACAGCCACTTGAGAGAGAATGCACAGCAGGCAAGGTTTCTGAGGAATAAAATCCAAACTTTTTTCAACAAGAAAAATAAAAGTTTGAAGTTGAAGGCAGAATCAGTTTGGGGAGGAATGTCCCTAACAAGCTCAGTTGAAAGCATATAAAAAATCTTCCCCGCAGAGTTCCAATTGTTAATTTATTTAGAATATGGCTTACTATACATGCAGTAATGAATATATCTGCACAGGAATGATCTGTTGAGTGTTTTCAATAGAATTCGTTTGGGTACATCCTCCCAAACTGAATTCTGCATTGTTATAACAACTTTTTGTTGACTTCCAGTAGAAACAAAATAGAGGTTTCATCTACATGTGGAAGTGCGATCTGAACCCCCCAGACTTGCATGCAAATCCCAACATGTAAAGGGCACTGGGAGTGAGACAGAAGTGAGCGGAGCACAGAATGTTATGGAACGAGCACTAAAGGTAAGTTCCATGTAAAGGAGCCTTTAATCATCATCAAGACCCCCAACCCACTTATGAAGCTGCACTTGTACCCAGTCCCATGAAGATCAAATGCGAGTGCCAGACACAAATTACAAGTCCCATGTGCCACTGGAACTTGCAGTTTGTGTCTGTGGTACGCTGGGCTGGCTGGGCAGATCGTCCTGAGACTGAGCACAAATGAAACTTCTGAAAGAGCCAGAGGGCCCAAAGATCATATACCATATTTTACCAATTATAAGCCATCCTTGAATAAAAACTGCCCTCAAATAGAAGCCACAGGCAAAAAAACAAAACAAAAAAGATTACTGCATTATTAATTAAAGCTGCCCTCAACTGGATGCCATGACTTCCATTTGAGGTGGCTATTTTTGACAATGACTTGTAATGCAGCACCCAATTTCGGTTCAGTGTCAGTTTCCCTGATCTTATACCACGGTCTAGCAAAAACTACAAATTTAATGCAAGTCAAGTAAAACGCATCAAAAGCCAGTCTGTAATACTTTAATGGGAGTAAATGGCTGAAAAGTAATAAAATAATTAAGTGCTTTGTATTAAGTTCTCTGTCTTTTCTTCATTTTTTTCAGAAGAACGTTCACTTATCTTGCCCATCGTTCTGCACTTGAGCTCCTCTTCACTCAAGCTCCTCTTCTAAATTGACTTCTCCCTCACTTGGTATATTAGCTTCAGGGACATCAGTCTCTGAAGAACTTGTCCCCATGTGCAGCAGAATAATCTGATGTGGATGTTGTAGGCTATGAATCACTGGTACCGCAGATTTTGAAAAGTACTTCTCGCGTGCCACTTGCTACACTGTCCTCCTTAGTATAGTGAATCTGGTCAGGGTCAGAGGCTGTTATTTCCCAAGTTGCAAAGGAGTTGATTATTGCCTCCTTGCCAACATACAACCAGTCAATCATGTTTTTCTTTAAATGGGGCACTGTGGTTACTGGCCATGGTACACTCCCTTTCCTCAATCACAAGTCCATGACTAACACTCATGATACAACAGTTTGAAAGGGTCATTCCAGGATATGTTCATGAGTTAAAGGAATGCAGTTGCTAGGTATGGCACTTATGATGGTGTTCTTGTTTTCTTTTTCACTGCCAGGGATATGAGACACTGAAAGGTGTCCCTGACAAGCATCCTCTTAATGAACACTATCCCACTCCAAACATGTCCAGCCACATCAAGGTCAGCTCTTCTGTCATCCAGCCATTCTCTGGTATGGCGACGACTACTCCATCAGTGCAGCTTCCTACCACCGGCCATGGCAGCCAGGTCCTCTGCTTCTCATGTCTAGTGGTTAGCAGCAGAACACTTTTCAATCAATTTTATCGATGATCTTATCCCCTGAAATGTCAGCCAATGCAGTCATCTCATCCATGTTTTCAATGAATGATGACTTTATGTTGTAGGTTCGAAGCTGACAGGTTCATAGGTTCATAGAAGTGTACAAGCAATGAAGGCATATGTAAGGATGCCCATTGTATGCTTGCCACCCATATGTCCTATGGGTGGAAATCAAATTTTTTGTTTCCCATATGTTTATCCAATCTTTGCTTAAAGGTATTTAAATTATCACTATTAACAAAACTTACAGGTAAGCTATTCCACAAACCCACAACTCTCTGTGTGAAAAACAGACTCCTTTTAGTGGATATACATTTTCTCCAGTGAGTTTATAACCATGACTCTAGTTGATTTGACATTGGAGGCAGTAGTAAGTCAATTGTGGTTCTTAAATAATCATTTTTAAGGTTTGATATACCAATATTAAGTCACCCTTATTTGTCTGTATTTTACAGAAAATAGGTTAAGTTTTAATCTATCTTAGTAACTATTACTATGTAAAGATGATACTTTTTAGTGAATTTAAGCTGAACACCCTCAGCAAGTTTTAAACCCCTTAATAGTTAGTGCACAAACTTGAGAGCAGTATTCCAAGTGGGGACGTACCAGACTGGTGTAGAGTGGCATAATAACCTTGGAGTCTCTACTTTTGATATTTCTTAAAATAGAGCCAATTATTTTATTACATTTTTTTAACTTTAATTATATTATTTTTTGAAAGTTAAATTATCTGAGATTATGACACCCAAATCCTTTTCTTCCAAAATACTTTTAGATAAACATTGTTTACGGAATAATTTAAGGGATGTTATTTTGCCCAAATGTAAGACTTTACATTTGTCAACATTAAAAAAACATACCATAAGCCTTTGCCTAGTTTGATAGGTTGTTTAAATGATTTTGTATGGAGCATTTATCATGAAAGGTGCTTACCAAACTACCCATTTTACAGTCATCAGCATATTTTGCGACCCATATCTTATCAGTACTAGGCAGTGTAGAGACCATAATATTAAACAGTATTGGACCCAGGATGGAGCCCTGGGGAACACCACTAGTCACCACACCTGTCGTGGACAGGTGACCCTTGACTGATACCTGTTGAGTTCTATTTTCCAACCATGACTGTATCCAGTTTATAATATTAGCTTGCAACTTAATTTTGACCAATTCTTGTAGTAAGACTTTATGTGATACTTTATCAAAAGCTTTGGAAAAATCCAAAAATATTACATTTACTGGAATACCCAAGTCCAAGGCAGCTTACGGTTCAAAAAATGTAGTAGGTTGGTCAAACTGATCTTTCAGTCACAAAACCGTGTTGAAAGATATCTACTATTTTATTTCTTTCTAAATGATCTATAATATGGGCTTTAAGCAATCTTTCCATAATTTTGCCTATGATGGAAGTCAGGCTTATGGGCTGATAATTGTTAGGGTCATGTCTGGATCCACCCTTATATAGGAGGTAACTATAACCACCCTCAAGCCTGGACAACTTTACCTTCTCTGATTGATGAATTAAATAACACGGCTAGAGGACCAGAAATTGAATGACTAATTTTTTGTAAAAATCTGGGTGGACTACCATCAGGACCAGGAGAGCTGTTTGATTTTAAAGATTTAAATTTGTTTTGCAACCTCCATTTTTGTAAAAACAGGAAAACTAGAATTATTTACTAGAAGAGGCGTAAAGGGTCCAATTGTATGATTTCTTTCTTTCATGGAACCAATATAATTATAAAATTGTTTTTTGTTGTCTTTAACTTTAGTAACAAAGTTGAATTCAATTTTAGATTTAGATGATTTAATCATGCGTTTTAATTTTTTGGCTGCAATTTTGTATTTTTCCAGGAGACTGTTGGAATTAACTTTTTTATATTTTTCTATATAGTTTTCTTTTTTTTGTAATTGTTTCTTAATTTTTGAGGACCACCAAAGAGGGACACGTTTATTGTTGCAGTACTTCATTCTATAAGGAACCCAATTTGAGACACAAATATTGATTTTGTTATTAATTAAATCCCAAATTTGTAATACATTTAGGTTATTTAGTTCCGTCTCCCAATTCCATTTAGATAAAAAATCATTTTTTTTTTATAGTTTGCTTTATTAAAGTTTTTGATTTTAGTAATGCCATTTGTGCTTGGAAAGTCTGCTATGTATTCATAATTGACCATGCAATGATCACTATCACCCAGAGGAGGAAGTATTTTGATATCAATTTTCTCATTAACATTGGTGAGTACAATGTCAAGGATATTGTTACCACGGGTAGGTTTATTAACTATTTGTTCTAGGTTAGATTCAAGAAAAGTATCCATAAACATCTTTTCAGTATTTGAAGCTGATGTATAGTTGTCCCAGTTGACAGCTGGAAGACTGAAATCATCCATCAGTATATAGGGAGTATCAATGTGTACCTCAGATATTTCTTCTATTAAACTTTGATTTTCATCATTAGTTAAACTAGGAGATCTATATATTAGCCCAATTACTAGTGGACTATGGGGGAGAAAAATGTTGACCCATAAGCTCTCATTATTACTTGTTTTAGTTTTAATTGTGTTTGCTTTCAAGTGTTCATCAATGTATATAATACAACACCTCCTCCCTTTTAATTTTCATTTCGGTTTTTGTAAAACTTATTATATCCCTTTATGTCAGTGTTCCAGTCTTCATCCTTATACTAAGTTTCAGTAACTCCACAAACTGATATTTTTTGTGCTTGAAGGATGTAAGTAAGTTCTTCTTTTTTGTTGCGTAGACTTCTGGCATTAGTTAATATAATATTTATATTTGGTTTAAAAATGACACCAGTAGTGTTCGTTTGGGGGGAATTTACGGTTGATTATGGATGCAGGGTTTGAAGAATAGTTGAAAAATTGAGGTTCAAGAGTTGTATCTAGAACATACAACTCCCCCCTTGCTGGAAGTTTAAACAACTATTGATAGAATGCACTATGCTTTCGCCCAATAGCCTACTACCCCTCCTGCTGAGATGGAGTCCGTCCCAACAACAGAGGTTTGATTTACCATAAAATTCCTCCCAGTGAGTTATACATTGTATATCTTGTTTAAGACACCAACATCTCAACCAATTATTTATTTCTCTCATTTTACATTGTTGGGAAAGATTTGCTCTTGGAATAGGCAAGATTTCAGATAGGACTACCTCACATCCTAAATCCAATAATTTGTTTGTTAATGCAACAATCTTCTTTTAGTTTTTGAGAAGAATCCTTTAGAACATTGTTGGCTCCTATGTGAACTATTACCAAAGGTTTAAAACCTGAGTTTTGTAAGATGTTGCTGGACATCTCTGTGATGTCAGTAATACCAGCACCTCTGAAGCTTGAAAGAGTTCTATTTGTGTTGTCAGGGTTGCAAATGATTCTATCAATATGTTTGATGATAGAGTCTCCTAGCATTATAACCTGTCTTTTTTTGCAAACATCATCTTGATTTAGGTCCAAGTTGTCACAATTTTCTAGTGAAATCAAAGGTTTACATCAACTTGGTCATGTTTTTGGCCTCTCTGGTGTCAGTAACATTTTGTAGATTGCTGGGAAAAAGAGGTGAAAATTAAACTCTGCATTTGAAGATTCATATTTGTTATAGTAAATATTGGGTTTCTATATTTTCAAAATTTTCAAAAATGGGGACACTTATTGTTTCTGGATCATGGCCTGTATCTGAGATATATGTTAAGGGATCAAAGGAATTGAAAGTAGAAACCGTAAATTGGTCTGCTCTTCTGCCCTTTTTTGGATTTTTTTGAATTTGTAAAGTGTACCAGTCTTCATCTGCATTATCAGATGGATCTTCTTCCCTTGTTCTCTTAACACTAACTTTTTTCTTTTCTTTTTGTGCAGGGGGTATTTCAATAGGTCCTTGACAAGTGGTGATAATTTGTTTGCCTTCTGGCATTTTGATAATGGTCTAAGTTTTTTTCCCTGATGTTTGGGCTTTTGCCTACCACATGTACTTGATTGGGTTGGAAATATCACTAATTTGATTTTAAAATCTACTAGACATTTCCTGTTGGCTGGTCTCTAAAAGCTTAACCTATTGTTAAACAATTCCAATTGACAGTTAAATCATGGTTAACGTTACATTTAACACAGGTAAAGGGCAAGGTGAAGTTGTTTATCTCAGATATTAAGTACATATTACAGGATTGACATCTGCAACCAAAGCACTCTTTGTTTATTTGGATAATATCTTCCATATTTTTACATAATAAGTTTAACTCCAAGATGGTATATTACAGTTTATGAAGGTATTTGACTTCTCAAGCTGTCTGTTGAACAAAATACAGTAAAGCTTAAAACAAGCTACAGTAGAGTATAGGAATAGTATTGATTGATTGTCTGGAAAACACAAAGTCACCTTCCACCTTCTTCTGCCTACGGACCCCGACAGACGCTGCTGGCCTCTGCCCGCGTCGCCTCCGCTCCGCGCTCAACTCCACTTGCTGGAGCCGACAGTTATGTAGCGCTATCGCTCCAACGTCTCCAATTGCTATGGTGATCAAAGGAGACAACAAAGCAAAACAGTGGGGCCGGGCAATGTATATAGCTCGCCTTTATAAAGGTGAGTTAGCCAACACCAAAAGCAGCTGAAAGGGGCTGCCTTTTGAGCACTGAGGAGCAATGCCTGCCCAGTTTTCCAAGCCCTCTAAAAGGGGGTTTAAAAAATGCCTCTACACTGATTTCCCTGTCAAAACAGTCCTTGAATTTAAACAGTAGGCAGTACCTGTTAGCAATGCAGAGAGACTAGGAGATGAGCTAAAAAGCTCTCTGGAGCCCACAGTTTTATAGCCCTATCACGCTGACATCACCAGTTGCTATGGTGATCAAAGGAGACGGGGGTCGGGCAATGTATATAGCTCACCTTTATAAAGGAGAGTTAGCCAACACCAAAAGCAGCTGCAAAGGGCTGCCTTTTGAGCACTGAGGAGCAATGCCTGCCCAATTTTCCAAGCCCTCTAAAAGGGGGTTTAAAAAAACGCCTCTACTCTGATTTCCCTGTCAAAACAGTCCTTGAATTTAAACAGTAGGCAGTACCTGTTAGTAATGCAGAGAGACTAGGAAATGATGGGAGCAGAATGACACAAACTCAAATAATTTTTGGAATGTAATTCTTGGGGAACTTCTGTCCCATTGCTGTTTTCTGCCTCATCGTGAAGTCCCAGTGCTAGAGGAAATGGTCCACCCATAACTTGCTGAGAAACTGGATTTGGTAATAAGCAAGGCAGCCTTGAAGGTGTTTGTCTTCCTTGTCATCCTCAGATGCTGCTCTCTGCTAGTTAATCCACTCGGCTAGCTTGGTATCCATGGTGGTGTAAAGTGCACTGTGTGGCCACCAGCATCCAGCTGTCTACGTTTGCCGTTGGATGCACTTGAGCCGGCTTCAGTTAGCATAGTCTTGTGCTGTGTTTTCTTCTCCCTCCACTTCCATATCGGTTTTTCATAGACCTTGAATTCCAAGGCAACAGGTCAGTTGCTTTTATTCTCAGCCTTGTGAGCAGCCATTATTTTATATTCTAGACTGAATGCTTTTCACTTAGCCATGGCAGGATGTAGAAGAGCTGCAAGCTGTCAAAGTTTTGAAGTTAAGTTTTTGTTTTGTCAGTACGGTATTCAACAGCAGAGTAGTAGCAGTGTGCAGATCTGAATTACAGGAGAAATGACAAGCTTTTAAAGGTCAGCTGCTGTCTGCAGTTACGTACTGTAGGTGAAGCGCAATTACTATTAATTAACAGAAGCCATCCTCAATCACAGGCTACCCCTGACTAGAATCCACGGCTGAAAACTAAACACAAACAGAAGCTGTGGCTTCTGATTGGTGAAATACAGCAGATAGAGAAGGTATTGAATGGGGGGGGGGGTCCGTGCAAGGATTACAGCAGGCAGGAGGTGGGAGTATGTCAATTTTACAGTGCTCAAGGTATATATGATGGATGGAAACAATGAGGAAAAAGTCTGTCTGTAGCACTCATGGTTGAACACTGTGTGATCGGTGGGGGGGGAGAGGGGGATGTGAATACTATAAAGTGGGCAGGGGGGCCTACCTGAAGACCTCCTACTGCTGCTGAAACTCTAAATCTGCATCAGGTGCTGCTGACAGGTACATTTTAAATAAACACCACCAAAGCATGGGACAGATATTTTATTTATTGTATTTGTGGGTAGGGAAGAGGTCAACATATAATTGAGGTATATGTTTTATTTCACATAAATTATCTTGGTAATGGAGAGGGTCAACTTATAAGAGAGGGTGAATTATAGGCAATTATATACCCAAAACTAGCTGTATCTTCTGCTCCAAACATATACTACTGTCAATGCTACCTGCTGATACTTTGTATATACTGTGTTATTGTATCTCACTTTATTTGTATTATTACTATTTTCTTGTGTGTTGCATCCCATGTATATTGTCCCTTGTTCACAAACCCAGGCCCACTTCGAAAATGAGCTTGCTCAACGGTGATCGCCTGGTTAAATAAAGACTTTGACTGATTGATTGATATGCACTATGTTTCATGCATTTTGTGTACAAGGAAGAATGCCTTATTTTCTCCAGAAATATATTTAATTTCCGTAGGCATACAACAGTTCTTACAATGTTTTCATTCTCATATGAAATAATAAGACTGATTATTAATTTCTACACAAAAAAATGTGTCTGAATTAAAAAAAAAAGGACAAACTTGTAAAACACATGAAAAGTATCCCATGTTTCTGTTATACTGATCACAGTTAAAGCACCATGGTTACTATTCCCTGTGAGAGATGCTGTACTATGATCTTGATTAAAGAAAAACTGTACATAGTGTTCCAACAGAAAAGTTACAATCAGAGAACGTATGTCCTGCAACTTTTTATTTTAAGGTACGTGACCACATTTGCAAGGGACAGACTGTACATTTGCTGGGATCACACAATGTTCTCCTTTTTCCCTCCCTTCCTCGGTAAGTGTCTCTCTTGCTCTCGCTATACAGCACATATAGTCCATATCAGTATCTGTATGACATGGATGAGCCTTTTCCCCATAGAAGAAGCCATACAAAAATTCATCACATATTTCCCCATAAATGATGGTACGCACGTCCCACATATCCGATCAATTAACCACCAACACCATATTAACACAGTAACACCTGAAGAACACACTGCAAAGCAACCTTTTACAACCTTAACACTTGTAATCACCTTATTAACATGATAATAACACAAGGCAAACACCTTAACACAGGAACAACATGCCCAATTCACATGCCAAAAACATCATTAACTAATCTAACCCTAAACAAAGTAAAAACCTCACAATAACCACAAAAAAAAATCCAACCATCTGAACACCTGCACCTCTCCAAGCTACAGACACCCAGCCCCATTGTTCACAACCACACAGCACCACATAAAATGCTACTTAAAAAGCCCACAGCTTACTTACGCCAAACTGTAAACCCATACACTGTGTTGTCCTTTACACAGCAGCAAATTCAAAGCTCACAGCCTTGGGAAGAAACTGAAGAACCTCAATATGTGTACACTCTGGAAGAGAAGAGAGAGAAAGGAGACATGACAGAGATCTATAAATACCTCAAGGGTTGAATAAGGTATAGGAGGGGAGTATTTTTTTCAAAGGAAAAGATGCATGAGAACACGGGGATGTGCAATGAAGCTGGAATGGGGAAAATTTAGGAGAGATGTGAGGAAGTACTTCACTGAAAGAGTGGTGGATGCCTGAAACAGTCTTCGGTGGTGGTAGGGGCAAAAACAGTGGTGGACTTCAAGCATGCATGGGATAGGCACAGGGAAATCTTAGTTGGGAAGCAAGGAGGAGGAGAGGGAGTCAGAGATCAAGTAGGGCCTGCAGTGACAGTATAGGCAGGGATAAATGGGCAGACTGGATGAGCCAAGCAGTCCTTCTCTGCTATCATGTTTCTAGGTTTCTTAAAAAAAGCAAAAATGATACAAGGTCGCAAAAATACAAACAATCCATTAAACAAACTCAAAAACCCAAACTCTAACCATACTGTTTGCATGCTGTTCTCAGTGATTATTCCAGTGCAGGAGCTAAAGGACCACCCAGGACAACTTCTATGCTTACACTGCAGCTCCTGACATTCACAGTACTCTCATGCACAAAAGCACGCATGCACTTGGTCCCTTGTGAACATGTCTGCAGGCAAGGCAGACCTCACAGATCCCTCAGAGGTGCACCATGCACAACTATCTTTGCGCACTGCTACAAAGCAAAACATTACAACTGCGATTTAAAACACATAACCTGCAAAAATATAATAAAAACACAATGTTAAAGTCAACTGTACTCATAAAATAATACCATCTCAGGGCCAATCAGCTCATAAAGGCCATTCACCTTTTGGGCTCCAGTCTTTATGAACTTATTAGTGTCTTAATGGTATTATTTTCTTGTATACCACACTTTGTCATCATTTACTCTCAATAATTTATCTCTACACCTATGGGCCATGTGCAAAGCAAGCTACAGGTCTGGGGCCATGCCAGCTGGGGCCTCCGTTTCGTGTATACATACACAAAGCCAGCTAGAGTTCTGGGGCCATGCTGACGGTGTAGAGTACCAGTGGGTTATACATAAAGCAATCTGCAGGTCTAGGGACATGCCGATTGGTACACCTGCTTATTTATATACACAAAGCAAGCTACAGAGTCTGGGGTCATGACTGATGGTGTACAGTACCTACGGGCCATTCACAAAGCAAGCCACAGGTCTGGGGACGTGTCCAATGTGCCACCTGCTGTGTGGGTGTGGGTGTGTGTGTGTGTGTGTGTGTGTGTGTGTGTGTGTACGTATATGTATATATTATATAATATACATACACACACACACACACACACACATACACACACAGTCAGAGGTCTGGGGCTATGCCCAATGGTGTGCAGTAGCTGTGGGTTATATAGAAAGCAAGCTACAGTTTTGGGACCATGATCAATTGTGTACAGTACCTGCAGGCCACACACAAAGTAGGATTCAGGGCTGGTGCCGTGTTTGATGGTGCACCTGCTGCAGGCCACATACAAAGCAGGATTCAGGTTTGGTGCCGTGTTTGATGGTGCACCTGCTGCAGGCCTCACACAAAGCAAGCTATGTGGGGCTGCGCCAGACTGTTTCACTGCTTGGGTCATATGCAAAGCAAGCTACAGATCTGGAGCTGTAATCCCCAATAGTGCACCTGCTTTGTATGCATAAGGCACACAGGGCCATAAACAAAGCATGGTACAGGTTCTGGACCATACCCACCTAACAATGTCTTCTCCTTCACCCCATTCCAGTACAAGGAGGTGGAAGACCTTCTCCATCTAGATGTCAACTAAGTTGCTGGTGCTAACTGGATAAGACCCCATTTTCTTAAAGCGGATTTCTAGTACTTAATGGCCCCCATCTTGCACCTATTTAATCTGTCCATCAGATCCTGCACTGTACCTGGTGCATGGAAAATAGCTCGGGTACTCCTGCTATTTAAATCAGGTGACCCTATTGTCCTAAATAACTACCGCCCTATAGACATTCTACTCCTATTCTCTAAACTCAAGAAATTGGTAAGTGCTCAAATAAGGGTCTCTTTTGATAGAAACAACCTGATAAACCAGCCCAATCTGGATTCTGATCAACCCATAGCACTACTTCAGCTCTAGCCTCTGTTACTAATGACTGGCTCCTTGCAATGGATAAGAAACATGTCACAGGGGCTGTCTTCCTGGACCTGAGCAAAGCTTTTGACACTGTCAATCATGCTTTATTCCTCAACACATTAAATTGGCATGGCATCTCTGGCCCAGCTCTGTCATGGTTCAACAGCTAACTGACTGACAGACTCCAACAGGTTAAGGTGGAAGGTGCCCTCTCTCCGCTCCTTCCTCTTAAGAGAGGAGTACCACAAGGCTCGATCCTTGGGCCACTCCTTTTCATGATTTGTATCAACATCATTGGTAATAACTTCAGTAAAGTTAGCCTACACTTTTTTGCAGACGACACCATGATATATACATCCAAACCCTCACTAGCCAAAGTACGCTTGGAGCTCCAGTCCGAATTTGATCTTCTCCAACACAGCCCTGTACAGTCCAAATTGCTACTAAATGCTAAAAAAAGAGAAAAGTGATGTACTTCTAGTCTAATCATCTGCCTGCCATTACAAATGCACTTGAAACCCTGCCCCCATTAAGATTCTTCTCGACGAAAATCTTGAGGTGGTCAAAAAATTCAAATACCTAAGCTGTGAACTACATCAACACCTAACGGTTTCGGCTCATACTGCCTCCCTTGCCAAAAAACTGCGGCAAAGAATTGGCTTCCTTTACAGAACTAAATCCCTCTTCACCACAGAAGCCAGACTTCCGACTGGTCCAAACAACTTTCATCCCTCTAATCGACCTATGCTGATATACTGCATGGCCAATGCACAGACTACCTGCTTCAACAGCTGGACACCCTCTACCATAGGGCGTCACGCTCCATTTCTAATGCCCATCATCTTACTCACCATTGTGATCTTTTTATCTCCTTGGGTTGGTCATCCAACTAGATGTCTCATCAACTCTCTCGCCTAGCTCTACAAAGCTCTCCTATTGAAGCTCCCCCCAATATTTCTACTCTCTTTCAGAGGACTGCCTGCCTTTACCACTTATGCAGCAACTCTTACATTATGTTAGATATTCCAAGTTCCCACTCCTGCTTCGGAGCCATGGCTATAAGTCATGCTCTTCCGGATGCATGGAATAAAGCCCAAGCTAGACTCAGAATTCAAAGTCTAATCCCCCAAATAGCTTCAAAAAAACTAGTTGCTGATAAGCTATGTTACTCCTGTGTTTGCCACTGAGTAAGTGTCGTCGCCTCACCCATTATTCCCTAAGTAAACAACAAACATTCTCTGCTCTACAGCGCCATCCCTTACCCTCTTCCTTACCCAAATTACCCCACCCTTCTCCCTAATCCAGCCCTTTCACCCTCTACCACCTTGACTCTCCACCCTACCCATCTGCAGCCTCACCCACCTACATCTTCCACCGCCAATTGCCCTCCACCCAGTTTGTATTCAATACTGGTCAACCCCCTCTATCTGCATACCTATCATTGCCGCTATATGAGGATCCCTTACAAGACAATTGGCATTGGCAGGGGAATTACGTCCAGAAGGAGGGAGGTGATCCTCCCTCTGTATAATGCCTTGGTCAGGCCGCAGCTCGAGTACTATGTACAGTTCTGGAGACCTCATCTAAAGAAGGACATAGCGCTGCTGGAGAGGGTTCAGAGGAGAGCAACCAGATTGATTCAGGGCATGGAGGGGAGGCCTTACCAGAAGAGACTGAAAGAGCTTGGGCTTTACACACTGGAGGAGAGGAGGGACAGGGGAGACATGACAGAGGTTTTCAAGTATGTAAAAGGAATAACCAGGAGTGGAACCAAGGAGCTGTTTAGGCTAAAGAAGGTGGGAACAACCAGGGGCCATGAGTGGGAAGCTGGAGGGGGGAAATTACAGGGGGAGCGTAGGGAGCATTACTTCACGGAGAGGCTGGTGGAACCGTGGAATGCACTGCCTGGGTGGCTGGTGGAGGAGGGCACAGTGGAGGGCTTCAAGAAGGGGTGGGATAGGTACAAGGGGAAACTGAAAACAAAGAAGACCCTCTCGGGAGCTGGGGGGGGGTGGGAAGGTAAGCAGCCACTAGGTTGCTGGCTTTCGAGCAGACAACAGACCATTTGGTCTATTCTGCTGGCTTTTAGTATGTTAGTATATTATATGCTGCACAGTGTTTACCATGTCTCATCATCCTTTACTTACCACGTCTCATCATCCTTGTTCTGACCTATTTAGATTAGTTACTGTAAATAGTTTCAATTGCTGCACACTGTTTACCAACGTAGAAACACAGACTAGAAATACAGACTTTGACGGCAGATGAGGACCACTTAGCCCACCCAGTCTGCCCATTTCCCTACCTATTGGATAAGCTGCAGATTCTAGTTAACCAACAGCCTACTTCCTCCCACCCACCCCACTATAATTGCCTTATGTCTGTCCCATGCATGTTTGAATTCCCCCACAGTTTTAGACCCCACAACCTCCCCAGGAAGGCGATTCCATGCATCCACCACTCTCTCCGTGAAAAAAATTTCCTCACATTGCCCCTGAGCATTATCAATTATTCTTGTTCTGACATATTTAGATTATTTACTGTAAATAGTTTCAGAATAATCCTTTTTTTTTTAAAATTCTCTTTTTATTAATTTTCAACTGTACATACATCAATTTAAACAGTAACATCTAAACATCGTACATACACTTAATATATCCAACTATGGAATTTATTATGTTACTGGACAAAGGAAGAATATAGAGTAAAGGTACTACAAGGAATCAGAAAAGACTTTAACTGGATAACCAGAATAACTGTCCTCCCCTCCCCCTTCCCCAACCCCCAGTGAGGGCGTCACCACTAAGGGAAGAAATATATTGAGCTATCTCTAGTGGCTAGGTGTCCTTAGGATACTTAATCTAAAACAGCACTCGGGAGTCTAGTAGCATCAGAGTCCCAGGGTGAGGGGTTGTGAGATTTCTACAGAGGAAGAACTAGAGTACTGGAGAGGTCCAGATCTTGGGGACTGCGATCCGCATTTAGGTTCCTTAAATATCTAGGAGTCTCGGTCAGTGAAATACAGAGCATATAGTTTGCCCCATTTCTTCTGAAAGGCCATTGGGGAGGATCTGAGTTAGCAATCAGTTTCTCAACTTTGAAACACTGGGACATTTCTTCCACCCAGTCTAGATATGAGATCTCTAGACTGTCTGTCCAGTGTCGGAGGACCAGTCTCTTGACTGCCATGGCGATAAGTGCTATATGGTACTTCCTTTCTTTGATCCTGATACCCGTGTAGTCACCTATGATACAGGTCTCTAATGTGAGAAGTTTCCTAGACCTAACATAGGATCAATTTGTCATAATAGTCTTCAGAGGAGCCACTTTAGGACAGTGCCAGAAAGATGTGAGGAAGGTCTCCCTGTTCTTCCCGCATCTGAAACATTTCAAAGGAGCAGAAGAGCCAAATTTTGATTTCGAACTAGTGTGAAATACATGTTATTGATTATGAAGTACTGGGTCATCCTATTCCTATCTAGAGTATTGTAGATATACAGGTCTTTCCAGATCTGTCCCCATGGATCTGCAGGGGAGCCTGAGGAGGATACTGCCCAGGCCTTGGAACCAGTTAGAGGGTAGGTGAGCAAGTTTCAGAGATAGGTATACAGCCTAGACACCCGTGGGGAGTTTAACCACGCTGTCCTCAACCTCCTCTAGTAGTGGTTGATAACTGAAGGGATATTGTTACTCGAACTCTTTGTCTACTAGGTGTTTTAAGCGGATATATTTTAAACGGGCCTTAGTAGGAATATTTAGGGCAAGTAGTAGGTCCGTTAATGGGCCCTGTTTACCTTGAACATAAAGGTCCTCCACTGAGAGCTCCTGAATTAGGTGTAGCCATTTAGGGACTAGCGTTTGTCCCGATCTTAATATTAAGGTTACCCATCAGTGGTTGGCCAGGGTCCTTAGTATAGCGGATTCTGGTGGAGGAGAAAAATTGGTTAAGCACCTTGACTGTGACACCTACTGGGGAGTCTTGGATCGCTCGGGAGGAGACAAAGCCACTATAGAAAAGGCTGGAGGGTTTATATTATGGCGGTGATGAGATCCAGATCCAGGTCTAGCCATGTAGGGAGTAAACATCTTTCATATCTCCCAGCCATTTCCCTGCTTTGGTAAGGTGACTAGACCAGTAGTAGTGCTCGAAATTCGGCAATCTGAGGGCCCCATTTCTTTGGGAGACACAGTTTAAGCAAACCGCCTTGGAATTTATGATTCCAAATAAATTTGGTTAAGGTCGAATGAATTTTCTTGAAAAGGACCTTGGTAACCAGATGTCTAGGAGGTTCAGGGATAAAGAAGGAGGGAAGAATGTTCATTTTGATAATGCTGATCCGGGCCCCCACTGGTAATGGCAGTTTCCCCCATCTTTGCAGGTCCGACTTAATTCTTACTAATAAGTCTTCTAGGTTTAGCTTCCTGATTAGGGAAGGGTCTCGTGCCAAGTAAATACCGAGGTATTTCAAGTGAGATGGGATCCACTTCATGCCCAGATGGGAAACGGAAATCGGGGTGAGGTGTACATTAAGTGGGAAAATCTCAGTCTTTGCTAGATTAAGTTTATAATTGGATAGTTCTCCAAATTGTGAAATTATCCTCATTACAACTACTTGAGGGATTCAACCGGGTTAGCTAATTGTAGCAGAATATCATCCATATACTGAAATCTTGATGGTTTGCTTGAGGACAGGGCATCCCTGAATCCCTGGGGCCGTTTAAGACTGACCAATAGTGGGTCCAGATAGAGGTTAAATAAAAGCGGGATAGGGCAGCCTTGTCGGGTTCCAAGTGGAGCAGTATGGGGATGAGAGATCCCATTACAATAAATTTTTGCCGTGGGAGCCTTATATAAAGCTCTGATCCACCTTATGAACTCACTCGGAAAGCGAACCTAGACATGGTATACCATGAATTCCCAGTGCTGCGGTCAAGCGGCTTTCTCGCGTCCCAGTGCCACCAATGCCATAGGAACCTGGGAAGTTTGAGCAGCCCTGAGCACGTGAGAAGCGACCTAATGTGATCCATCACTGATCTCCCTTGCACAAATCCTACCTGCTCAGTACTCAGTAATGAGGTCCATACTTGTTTGATGTGAGAGGCAAGAATCTTGGACAGGATTTTAACATCGCAATTAAGAAGTGAGATTGGCCTGTAATTAGCGGTTTGGGGAGGGTTCAACCGTTTTAGGAATCAATACAATAATGGCCTCCAGCAGGGAAGGATCCAGGGTATCTGCAGTCAGCAGGTAGTTGTATAGGTCTAGAAGGAGGGGAACCAAATCCTGACGGAAGGCCTTGTAAAAATTGGCTGGAAACCCATCCGGGCCAGGAGCTTTATCTGACGGTAAACTTTGAATAGCCTGTTCTACCTCCTCTTGGGAAAGAGGCGAGGAGAGAAAGGCCACCTGATCCTCAAGAGACGAGAGAGTGTCAGTGACTGAAAAATCCTCTAGTCCTGAGTGAAGGAAGGGGTGCATCGGGTTGTATAGGTTTGGTAGTAGTCTTTAAAGATTGTTGCTATATCTCTGGGCTCTGTTTTAATGGTTCCCTCTTGGTCTTCTAGAGCGGGGATCAGCCTAGAGTTCTCCACTTCTTTCAGTTTCAGTGCTAGAAGTCTGCTCAGCTTTTCTCCCTGATCCAGATATCTAGCCTTAGTTTTCAATAAAGCAAACTCCGTTTTCTCTCGGATCAAGCCTTCATATTCATTTTTAAGTTTGTGGAGGTGTTCTAAGCTATTCAGCGAACTAGAGGTGGCCAATAAATTCTCTGCTACCTTAATTTGATTTGAGAGAGACGAGATTCTGAGATCTGGTTCTCTTTCTCCTGGAGAAATCTTGATCAGTTCCCTCTCAAAAGCATTTTAAGGAACACCAGAGGATATCCATTCTGGTCACTGAGCCACAGTTGATTTCTAGATAGTTTTTAATAAAGGATTTAATCTGAATGAGAGAGTGTTCTTCTTTTAGTAGCTGGGTATTGAGTTTCAGACCGTATCACGGAAGTCATAGATTGAGGAGAGAATTAAACCAGACAAGTGCATGGTCTGAAATTACTATGGGCTCAATACCTGCCATGAGGACCTTATTCATGAGGGAGGTGGACATTAGAAAGTAATCTAGAGCGCGACCAGGAATTGTGGAGGGAGAAAAGGTATAGCTTTTGGAGGGTAGAAGGTTCTCCAGGGGTCAACCAGACCCTAGCATGTTACCCATTTCTTTTCAACGCCAATTCGGTGGAAGCAATGGTCTCAGTGAGTCAAAAGTTTAACCAGCTCCTGAGTTGGAGCTACGTTCCAATCCCTCCTAGGATCAAGGGGTGGGTAGAAGGAGCTAATTTTGTCAACTAGCTGCATAATAAAAGCCACATTCCCTTCAACTGGGCCATGGCCAGGCCTAAGACAACAGAGGAATTATAGAGAGGATCAGACGCAATATATATCTACATTCTAAATCTCTGACAACCTTCGTCAGATTGAAGGTATATTTTTCTGTATCATAACAGCCACTCCTCTGACTTCCGTGAGTCACCAACTACGAAAATTTGGGAGAAGCCTCTGGTTACGTAACATATTACTTTCAGCTACTATAATATAGGGTTTCCTGCAGACATAATATGTTGGCCCCCAGAATCGAACAATTAGTTAAAATACGAGCCCTTTTCTTGATATCTCTCATCCCTCTCACATTCCAGCTGATCATTTTGACAATGCTACCAGCCATATTTTAAGACAAAGTGCAACACTCATTGATCCTAGCAACCTCTTTTCAGCCCTATAGTGGTGACACCTCAAGCCCCCCAATGTACCCCAACATTTCTTTGCTGATAAAAATAAGAACTCAAACTAGTAACTTTGATAGGCTGCCCAGCTCTAATATTAAACTTCAAGTCAGGACAATCCACAAAGCTAGGTGGCAGCACTTCCAAACAATTATTATCAATCCTACAATCATTATCCCTCCCCTGCCTCTAACCTTGCCCAATTAACAGTATAAACGCAATTCCAAATATGAACTCTCCAAACATCAGCAGTGTCATGAACATTATCATCCGCCCCTTACAAAACATATATTATTTACATAATCCCACAGATCTGTTGTTTCAACGACAGGCACAGTACTGGTTGCTTCCATGCCTTCCTCCCAGGTACCCCATTTTAACCTTAACAATAAACAGAGCCCCCACAGTCACAAGGCCAGAGACAGTAATCTTCCACATCAGTAATCCAACAGTGAAAAGGTATAGGTCCAAGTGAGGCAACTTACTGGTACCCAATAATCTCCTATTTGGTCGCAAGGCATGGCACAGCTACAGCCCGCCTTAAGTCCCCCGCCCTCCTGTTATAAAGGCACTGCCTCTATGGCCAAGTACATGAGATCGCCCCCTACCACCAGGGGAAAAATAAGGCAGTAAACAGCCTTACCTGGGAGCAGTTTCAGAGTTGTGGTCCCCTCAGTCTAATCCATATAAGCACCAGGAAACAAAGGGAAATCATACGAGGACAGTGCTGTGGACCAGCGGTCCGATCATAAATAGGTCCTCCGGAAACCCCTTACTCCCTACTCGGTTCCTTCTAATACACCGAGACCAGGACCACGAGGAGAGCGAGGCAGGCCGATTAGGCCTGCATGACCTACCACCAACTCCAGCACCACGCGGTCCTCGGAGAAGTCCCCACTGAAAAAACAGAGGCGATCGCACCCCAGGACTACCTGCCACCCAGCAGAGCATAGCGACTCCACAGTAAGAACTTAAAATGGGCAAATCTAGACCAGAGCTTGTAAAAGGGACAGAAAGATAACTGTAAAAGTCACAATTTCAGTTGGTGGATTATTTTGTTGTATTCCATTTCTGATTGGGTCAGTCATTTGGCTGTGAGTCCTTTGAACAGATCAGGTAATAGCTTGGATAGGTCAGTTAGGGCTTCTTCTGGTGTATCATAGGAATGCCAGGTATTTTCAATTTGTACAAGATAACTTTGCAGGGTAGATCATGCGAAAAGGCTTCCCAGCAGCTATCAGTTTAGTTACTACTGGATGGAAGGCAGCGCGTTTCAGACGGACCTCTCTGGGCAGATCCTGGGTAATCCTTAGCTTGGCTCCATTCCATAGAACTGCTTCCAACTGTTTGAGTTTATCTAGAACGTGTTGTCTGTCCAGGTAGCTTAGGAGTTTGATAATCAGGGGTCTGGGGGGAGCGTTTGGGGGAGGTCTGGGTCGAAGAGATCTGTGAGCACGTTCCACATGGTATTGTTGATGGACTGGGGAAGGACCCACGACCTTGTTTAAGAAATGCTGGACAAACTTAATGGTATCTCCCCTTCTTCCAGTTCTGGAAGACCCAAAATCAGGACGTTGTTTCTTCTGCTGCGCCTCCAGGTCTTCGTTTTTAGTTGTAATTTTTGTATTTGCTGCTTAAGCTTGACTATCTCAGGATCTGTTTTCTGTTGCCATCTTTCTACTGACCTTATTCTGGATTCTGAGTCTCCCATCCTTCTTGAAAGGTCGGTGTAATCTTGCCTCAGATTTGATTTCATTGGAGATCTCTTGCAGGGTATCTTTAAGCGGTGATAACTCCTCCAAAAGCGCTCCTCCGTTAAGGTAGTCCTCCTGCAACATTAAGACCTCCGTAGATGAGGTTTGCTAGTTAAAGAAGGGTTGCAGCCAGAGTTTTTCGCTTTTTTTGAGGCTTTTCTGCTAGTAGGTGGGGTGTGCCTGACTCCTGAGGCCTTCATTTCTGCATCTAGCATAGCGGTGTTCCAGCAGGCAGTATACACCTCCACTTTGTTCCAGTGTCGATTCCAGAAGTAGCTGTGATGTTTTAGACAACGTTTGGTGGTGGTTTGGTGGTTTCGGCTTGTCAAAAAATAAAGTTTTAAGAGGGGAGAAACGGGAGCTCCAAAGCAGGCAGCCACTCAGCACCACTGCATCACGTGACCCTAGTTTCAGAATAATCCTGTACCTTGTATACATCTCATTTATTATTTTCTATTCATTGTATAGTGCTTATTTTGCATATGTGCTTCTTTGTTATAACTGCATGTTCAGGACCTCCTTGTAAATAAGCCTGCTCAATGGAGTTTTTCCTGCCAATAAACTTGACGACTTGACTTTATTGAGCTGTTTTTATATCTTTACTGTTTGAGTCTGTATCTTCCTGCCTGTTTTGTCTTTTTACATTGAGCACCCAGAGTGCTCAGAAGAGCACACAAATCAAGTTCTGCCTTCCTTCCCAATTCACAGGAATCTGTGGTAGTGTTTGTTGGTTTTATTAACTGTGTTGCTGGGTTCATGTTTTACGCCAGTGCATTTTATGTGTTACACGTGTTCAGTGTCCTCCTGAGTAATTTTTTGACGGCCACAACAATACTAATCTTTCTGCAAATGTCTGCTGTCACAGCACGTTTCGGTTAGATGGCACTGCTCCTTACTGAGTACTGTATTTCTTACAGTTCCTGGCCCCAAGGGCAAAATAATAAATGCAAGTGGTCTGCATGGATGAGGTTAGTGCTCTTTTACTTCAGAGTACCTCAGTGCAATAGCAGAGGATGTTGTTACTGCTGTGTAGGCGTGGTTTCCTGGACAAAAACATTTCAGGCAAGTTATTTTTTCCTGCTGCAGTAAACTGCAAGTTTGCATTACAAAAGAGAAACAATACTGGTTTGCAGTTTCAGTCCTCACTACTACCGAAAGGTTTATTTCTGACTGTGGATCTGCTAATGATGTGCTACAATAAAAACAGAGTAGGCCCTTATTTCTTCTAAGGCCTGCTACCAGATCCAGTGGCATTACAGCAGGAGCGCATAGGTAAAGTATTGCTGTTGTATGTTTAAGTCAGAGTTATGGAATAGATGGATCTACCCACTGACTATAATTAGCCACTAACAACTCTCACTCCCAAAGAAAACCGCCCTCACGAGATAATGGACTTTCAAAAAAAAGCTTATGTCATATGTGAGGGTGAGAGGGGTTGACCCATGCACCAAAGTATTATTCTGGCTATACAACAAAAGCCCAATATCTCAAAATAGTAAACAGTACGTAAAGTTTAAACAGGAGTTCCCCATCCTCCCCATATCCTCCCATTCAACAAAGTCAGTCACTAGCAGGTTAATTCTCTGGACAGAAGGGACATGCTGCAGGCAAACCAACTAAAGTGAGCGACAGTCTGAGCTAGTGCTCCCCCACTGTAAGTGCCTGCTGTTCCTGTTTTGCCTCCTCAGGAACAGCAGGCACATTCGTAGATCTCCTGTGCTCAGCATGTTTTGGCAGCGTAGGCAGTTAGGTTAGGTGTTTTCTTTTGGTTGATGAAAACAGTTGGGTCTTGTCTAGTAAGTGAGGTAGGTTAAGCAGCAGCATCCCAGCATGGATCCCTGAGGGAACCTTTATTTTGGGGGGGGGGGGATATGAGATGGAGGGAACAACTGGAGAAAAGGGGGACATTTTAGCATTTACAATTAACACTTGCACATTGCTATACTAGATAATGCAGGAAAATAAAAATATAACAAAATTGTATGTAACTTAATACAGATCACAACAGCACCCACCTCCTACATCTCGCCCACTAATATTTTCAGAAGGATATGTTATACTAAACAATGGCTTTTGGGTCTTGCTAGGAATATAGACACTAATGATAAGATAAAAACAATTGGTTATTCAGAAATTACTGCTGCCCAGTTGGCAAAATGACCTTCTAGGTAATATATTAAATAAAATACCTTAAACAAATAATTGTACTGTTTAGATTAAGATGCTGTAGTGTTTTCAAATCATGGCATGAATATTACTGGTAATTGTATTCTCCTGTTTTATGAAAGGTGGGGGCATGCAAAATATCTAATCTAATGTTAAATCTAATAATGATATGAGGACCTACAGGACAGCAAGAAGGCAGTCCTCACAAGCAAATAACGAAAATACTCCCGGCCTAATGAACACGGTGTTGTGTTTTTTACTTTCCTGAATAAGGGAAACTGAAATGTCAAGAACTCTGGGGACAGCTGGAGTAAGCCCCTTAAAGGCATTTTCCCATTTAGCTTACCACAATACTTTCTGCAGATGGGCAAAAAGGAAGACATGTTCCTAGTTTTATACACTGGAATTTTCAGAAGTAGCATTAGCTTTTTCCTTTTTAACAAAGGAGAACATTTCACTAGAATTCTTTTCCTGTGAATCATTCTAATAAATTCAGGCCTGGTCTGGTTTTCGTAACAGCTCATCTACTCGCACAGTTACTCAGCACAGATGTGTTGTGAAATGGTATCTGGGCTGCATAAACATTTACAGCATACAGTTTGGAAATCAAGAGTGCAAAATGTAGGTCTATGAACTGCAAACCTAGAGTACGCAGAATAGTATAGTACAGTAGTGGAAAAGGAAAGGGGCAGGCTCTCAGGGTCTGCAAGCAACATGAAAAATAAGGAAGGTAAGAAAAAATGGGAAGGAATGCAGGTATAGGATCACAAAACAGCAGATGTTCTGGGGCTAGATGGAAGGGGGTCTGCCTACCTAGATGCCAGGAGACTGGGTAATAAAATCAGCAAGCTACAGGCATTGGTGGCAGACACCGAGAAGGACCTTGTAGCCATCACAGAAACTGGGCCACACATAATAATGACTGGGACTTGTCAGTCCGAGGTCACACAATGTTCAAACAGGATAAAGGGAAAGGCGCGCGTGTGTGTAGCCCAATATCTTCTTCAAGACACTCTCGCAGCAGGTTGTAACACACAGGATATCAGCCGCAGGCATCATTTCCTCTGGATGACTTTTCAGCAGTTGACCCTGGGACCTCCCCTTAACATTACCACATGGTGTCTGTATGGCACATATAAAAAGGGGAAGCTCCCAACTACTCCTCAGTTATTTTCAACTGCAACCTGCATGCAACAACTCCTCCTTCAGAGCTCTGCTTTCCAGTTGTCGAAGAAGAGCTCTACCGACACAACGTTCATTCTAAACGGGTTCATCTACTGATGTCTTCAGATCCCTTATTCTGAATGTGTACCTGTGGTCACAGAATTGCTACAGAGGACCTCCACAATGTCTGTTTGGTGCCTTGGTACTGAACACAACACCCGGAATTGTATCCTCTGTAAGCGGTTCAACAAGGCCACCAAACGTCGAAGGCTTCTGCAGTTTTATGAGTTCCTCATGGAGCAGAAGACTGCCCTTCTGGAGCAGCAGCAATGCTCCAAGTCAAACAGGGAGTGTTCGACGAACTCCTTGGGGTCTCACTGCTCTGAGGGTGAGCCCTCCTAGTCGATGGGACAGGGTCCTGGTAAGAAAAATGCCAGCAAAACAGAGCATGTTTCTGCTGCACCGTCGTTGACGATGTCTTCCCCGATCAGTGCCAGAAAGGTAGGTACCGAGAAGGTTGCCACTGTAACATCATCTTCTACAATGTCAACGATTGTTGGTTCCTCTCTTCCCTAGACAGTGGGTTCTGGAGTGAAACTGCAGCTTCTATTGCTGCCTCCCCCCCTCTGGTTTCTAGCCATTATTTATCGATGATGGCTTCTGACCTGTCGATGATCCTCTCATCGACGACTGGCCTTGCCTCAAAGGGCTCTGTGTTAGTACCCTTGTTAATGATCCTGGGGTCCTATACACCCCTCGTTGACAGCTGCTCACCTGATTCCATTGCCTTCTTCAATAACGTCAGTGGTCCCTATTCCTCAGTCCATGCTACCCCGGCTACTTATGCTGGGCAGATCGCCATAACTGATGTCCAGGCTCTAGTAAATATTACCCTGGACCTTACACAGACCTCTCGTCCCCCTAGTGAAGGGTCGGCTCTGGTCTCTGCTCCCTCTAGGCCTTCTTTGGCCTACAGGACAGCCAGCTCTTCCCTGGTCTCCCCAGGTTTTCACCCTCAGGATGTGGACATGGATGATCCTTTCCTGCAGGACTGGGATTTGGCTGACCTGGAGGAGGAGAAAGGTATGGAGCAGGAAGACTTCCCCAGTCCTCCTTGGCCACCTTATCGGTACAGTGTGAACCTCTGGCAATCCTGCTTAGTGGTACAGGTGGTGGCTGAACCTCTGGCAATCCTGTTTAGCCGATCACTGGAAACAGGGGAGGTACGCAAAGACTGGAGGACAGCAGATATAGTCTTCTTATACAAAAGCAGGAACAAAGAGGAAGTGGGGAACTACAGACTAGTCAGTTTCACCTCAGTAGGGGGGGAAGGTCATGGAAGCACTACTGAAGGAGAGACTGGTGGAACATCTGGTTGACAAAGGACCACAAGACCCAAGGCAGCATGGTTTCGCCGGGGGGGGGGGGTCATGCCAGACCAACCTCATCAAATTTTTCGACTGGGTGACAAGGGAGGTGACTCGGGGGAGGGCAGTCGATGTGGCCTATCTGAACTTCAGCAAGGCCTTTGACACTGTCACATAGAAAGCTGTTAAACTGGGGAATATGGGAGTGAGTAGAACAGTAGTACACAGGGTGGGTAATTGGCTCGGCAGCAGGACACAGAGGGTGGTGGTAAATGGCTGTCACTCCACAGAGAGCATGACCAGTGGGGTACCACAGGGATCAGTGCTGGGACTGGTCCTATTCAACGTCTTCATCATTGACATTGCACAGGATCTAAAAGGCAGAATTTCTCTGTTCACTGATGACACAAAGCTCTGTAACAGAGTGGACACACCAGAGTGTGTAGACAGAATAAGGAGGGACCTGCAGAAGCCTGAAAAATGGTCAAGGGTTGGCAGTTGAAATTCAGTGCAAAGAAGTTCAAGATGATACATATGGGGCACAAAAACCCTGGAACAACATATCAGTTGGGGGGTGCAGATATAGCATGCACCAAGCAGGAAGGGGACCTTGGAGTTATCATCTTTGATAACCTCAAGGTAGGAAAACAGTGCAACAAGGCAGCAGGTAAAGCAAATAGGATGCTGGGATGCATAGGCAGGGGCATCACCAGCAGGAAGGAGGAGGTCATAATTCCACTATACAAGACACTAGTGAGGCCCCACCTGGAGTACAGTGTATAGTTCTGGAGACCTTACCTACGTAAGGACACAGACAGGGTAGAGAAGGTTCAGAAGAGGGCAACAAAGATGGTACAGGGATTGCATCACAAGTCCTATGAAGACAAGCTGAATGACTTGCATATGTACTCCTGAAGGAGAGGAGGGAGAGAGGGGATATGAGAGAGACATACCAGTACCTTACAGAGAGGAACAGGGTGCAGGAATACGCCATTTTCCAGTGGAAAAAAAATTTCCAGGGCTAGAGAGCATGGGATGAAGTTGGAGGGAGTGTGATTCGTTGGAGGGAGTGTGATTCAGAGGAAATATGAGGAAGAATTTCTTCACAGAAAGGGTGGTGGACAAGTGAAACACCCTGCCAGAGGAAGTGGTGGGGGGCTGAAACAAACAATCACAGGATTTAAGAATACATGGGATAGACATGAGGGAATTCTGGAGGTCAGGGGTAAGGGGCAACAGACTTCTAGAAAAACGTATAAGGACACTTACAAGCTCAAATGGACAGACTGGGTGGGCCATAGGCTCTTATCTGCTGACAGTGTCTATGTATCTATGTAACCTATCCCTGAACTCCCATGTTCTCTACAAGATGATCCCACATTTCTGGACAGTATGATACACCTCCAGAAAATGTTTGGGTTCCAAAGCACTGCGCAGGATGCTTCAAGAAAGAAGTTGGCACAGTATTTAGATGTAGCGGAATGCCCGACTCTGGCTGTCCCCCCTTTGGTGGATGCCTCGGAAGAGGCTATCTGGGCTGCTTGGAAGCAATCTTTCAAAATTCCCTCTAGTCCTCGTAAGTTTGATAGGATTTATCAGGCCCCAGTGAACCACCCCTACTTCATGTCTCCACCTCAGGCGGACTCTGTGGTGCTCAATGCTGCTCATGATAGGTCCTCTAGACCTCAGCACATGAGTGCTCAACCCCATGATAAGGAATCCAAGAAACTGGATGTAATGGGGAAAGGGTTTATGCCTCAGCTACGGTCTCTCTCTGTATACTTAATTACATGGGACACCTCCTGAAATATCAAGAGGAAATCCTAAAAGCCTCCCAGGCAATGGTCCAGTCCCTCCCTGCGGGTTCTGCCCAGGAGGATCTGATAGCCAAAATGTTTATGGCGGCAGCTGTGTTTGCTGCCACCTGTTCAGGGCCATCTATATTGCCGTTGACACTGTGGCCCGCACGTCCTTGGCAGGTGTTTGTCTCAGAAGTCACGCCTGGCTCAGAGCGTCAGGATTTTCACAGTACGTGCAGCAATCTAGCCTTAAGGCTCTCTTTGAGGGCGATTACCTGATTGGTCCACAGACCCAAGAAATATTAAAGGACTTACAGGACTCGGGTCATACCCTTCAATCAGTCCAGACCCTGTACCATCCAAGAGCAAAACCAGCCTTCAGGGGATCCTCCAGGGGCTGCCCCTACAGGGCACGTCCCAATGCTCAAAGAACACCTGCCAATAAGCAAAAGCCTCAATTGACATTGCCTGGTCCTAGAAATACTCAGAAAATGTCCCATTACATCCCTGCTGCTCCCCAGCAGGGCCAGCCTTTGGCCTGAAGGTCTTCCTCTGGTTGTGGGACCGGAGACCCTTGCCACAGCTGTCGGGGGAAGGTTTTCCCTGCACCTACAAGGGTGGCAAGCCATCTCCTCCAACCTGTAGTTACTGCAATTGATCAAGTTAGGACACACACTGGAGTTCACAGAGATACCCCTTGCTTTGTCACCAAGGGTCTCTCATTAACTTTCAGACCAAGCATTGGTCTTAAGGAAAGAAACTGATGCTTTGCTCGCAAAACGTGCCATTGAACCAGTTCCTCTTTCACAGAAGGGTACATGATCTTACTCCCATTTTTTCCTGGTTCCCAAACGGACGGCATACATATGCCCCATTTTGGATCCAAGGTGTCTCAACCACTGTATCAAATACCAAAAGTTCAGGATGGTGTCTCTCCTGACACTTCTCCCCTTGCTAAACAAGGGAGATTGGCTCTGCTCTCTCGATATGAAGGATGTGTACCTCCATATCCTGATGCACCCTGCTCACAGACGGTTTCTCCATTTTTTTTGTTTTAGGGTCATCATTACCAGTTCAGGGCCCTCCCATTCAGCCTTTCCTCAGGCCTGAGGGTATTCACAAAATGCCTAATGGCAGCCACAGGAGCCATCCGCAGGAGTGGCCTCCATGTTGTTCCCTACCTGAACTGGCTCCTGAAAATGTCACCAAAGGCTGCTGTCCATGCTTTCTCGAACCCTGCAGTTATTCGCCCAGGTGGGGATAGCTGTAAACTATATGAAGTCCAAAATGGACCCAGCACAATGCCTCCCATATATCAAAGCTGTGTTAGACATCTCCTTGGGGATGGCATATTTGCCCATGGCTCGGGCAGACACCCTGATTGCTTTGGCGTGCAGCCTAGAGTCCAGCAGATTGGTCTTGGCATGAGACTACCTGTGCCTCCTGGGACATTTGGCGGCCTTGATTCTGACTGTTCACAATACCAGGTTGAATATGAGGGTCCTTCAGTGGTCTCAAAAATCAATGAGACCAGAAGGAGGACAATTTTGATACCCCAGTCCTGATGTCTTCCCCGGCTCTTCGCACTCTACAATGGTGGAAGTCCAGGGACAACTTAATGCAAAGCATGCCATTTAATTCTCCTGTCCCATGTCTCATTACGACTACAGATGCCTCCTTGACAGAGTGGGGTGCTCATCTACTGCATGTCCGGTCCCAAGGATCCTGGATGCCAGTGGAGGCCAGCCTTCACATCAGTGTCTTAGAGATGAGGGCAGTCCTCCAAGCCTGACAGGTGTTCGAGACTCTCCTTCCCTCAGTTTGCCTTCAGGTGCAATCAGACAATTCTGTGGTAGTTCACTACATAAAAAAAAGCAAGGAGGCAGACATTCATACCCTCTCTGCAGAGAATCGATGAGGGTCTAGTACTGGGTGATCCAGAGAAATTTTCATCTTCTGGCGGTCCACATCCCAGGGGTGTCCAACACCCTGGCAGATGCTCTGAGCAGATCCACTGCACGGGTCCACGAGTGGAAAATCTTACCAGACATCCTAACCAATGTCTTCCACCAATGGGGGCTGACTGGAGTTGAACTTATTTGCCTTTCTGCAAAATTGCCTCTTTACTGCTCTCTCGAGCGAGGTCCAGGAACTGTGTGGTGGGACGAGTCATCTCTTTCCTGGCAGGAAGATTTCTTTATGCCTTCCCGGCCTTTCCTCTCATTCAAAGAGTAGTCCAGGATGGGGTGTCTATGATTCTTATAGCACCGTTCTGGCCAAGATCAATTTGGTTCCCTCTGCTTCTACAGCTCTCGGAACCAGATCTGATACCTCTGCCAGTTTGCTGGGCTCTGCTGTTCCAGGCACAAGGCTCCTTGCTATACGCAGACTTTCACTCCCTCCATCTACACGCCTGACTTCTGAGGACTTGATCCTCTCGTGCTTCAGGGTGTCCTCAAAGGTGGCGGAAGTCCTCCAGGCTACCAGGAAACAGTCTACGTGGTCTTCCTATTCTATGAAGTGTAAACGCTTCTCCATTTGGGTGCCTATGAAGGACTCGGACCTTTATGAGTGTTCCCCTCAGAGCATCTTGGATTATTTGCTCTTCTTGTCGGAAGGTGGCCTGAAATATTCCCCTGTACAGGTTCACCTTTCATCCATTGCCGCATTCCATTTACCTGTGGGCAACAAACCATTGTCCCAGTTACCTTTGATCAGAACCTTCTTAAAAGACATTCTGCACCTTCATCCCCTATCTAGGATCCAGCCCCTGTGTGGGATTTGAATTTTGTGCTTGAAAAATTGACAGAGTCCTTTTGAGCATGCTGAATCCAGCGAGCTCCATTATCTTTCTTGGCAAACTATACTTTTAGTCCTCTTTACATTGGGTAGATGTATTTCAGAGTTGCAGGCATTATTGTGCAAACCTCCCTACCTACAATTTCATATTGATAGGGTGACTTTATGCACCAACCTATAATTTTTGCCAAAGGTTGTTTCTGAATTTACTTTAAATCAGGCTATCCACTTACCAGTGTATTATGCGAAGCCTGTGAATCCAGGGGAATCCCTGCTTCATACTCCCAATGTGCATATAACATTGAGGCGCAACCCACTGATGCGCCCTGGCGTGATATTCAAAGGTGGAAGTTGCACTGCGCAAATCCCGATGCACTGGGGCACACCAGTAATGTATGTGGCGCAAGTTCAGGGGGGTGTGCCCATGCATGTTCAGCACATCCTGATATTCAGTCCGGGATGCGTGGCGCATATGCAGGCACACACCTGCCTTGCGCCGCACAGGGGGGGCGCAAAGATCCACCCATAAAAAGGAGCAAGGCCTGGCCACCCACAGGTGAGCTGCCATACTGCAGGGCGCAACATGGCAGCCATCAGCTGTGGGTGGCCACCCGACCTCCAGAGACAATGTCCGGGCATCGCTGCTCCCCTAACCGATTGCAGGCGTTATAGGTAAATATAGACCCTGGTGGTCCAGTGAACCTGCTCCCCTGCCCAATCGTGGACTGTACAAATAAAATAAATCCCTGGTGGTCCAGTGGACCTGTACCCCTGCCCGATCACGGGCTTAAAGTAAATTAAACAACTCCCTAGTGGTCCAGTGTGGACCCAAACCCCAGCACAATTGCGGGCTTTAGCATACATAACATCCCTGGTGGTCCAGCGGTACCCCCCTCCCCACCTGGCCACTCAGACCTGCCACCCTACCCCCTCCCGGTCAGCAGCTCCCCACCCACAAGCCGCCCGGCCACCCGCCGACTGATGGCTCACATTTCGGGACTGTGTAGTACAGTACAGTCAATAACAGGAGAAAGCAAAGGTACATTACAATGAACGATACAGCTTGGATTCAGAACTTACAGAATAACTCAAAACACAGGTACAAGTTAAAATAACAAGAAAAACACTTTATTGGGAATAAGCAGCCAGAGTTCCTTGTCAGTAGTTCAGAGGGATGGGGATAGCTGGCAGTGGGGTGAAGAAAGGAGTTATGAGAAAGAGGTATGTAATGCGCTGAAGGGTGGGGGAAGAAGTGCAATAAGGTATAGGGAAAAATGGTGGGGTGAGAGGAGACTGAGTGTAAAAGACATGCTAAAGTAAATGGTGGGGTGTGAGGAGGCATGGTCAGGCAGCCTGCATTAGTAATGACTGTTAGAGAAACTTACAGGACTGTGAGTTGGGGAGGGGGGTGGCGGGAGCTGAAGGAGCATGACGCAGACTGATTGCTAAGGCAAGTCATGAGAAGGGACAGAGGGAGGGGGTACCCAAGGCCTGCCTAGTGCTTGCTGGTGGGCAGAGAGAGCAGATGTGGCTGGACTCGGGGGCAGGTGCACTTAGCGAGTGTTATTAGGTTCTGTTTGAGGTCAGTTTTGAATTGTGCCAAACAACTGATGTCCAAGAGGTGCCCAGGGAGTTAATTAATCCGCGGGGGGCCCAGTAGGCAAATGCACATTACCCAAGTGAGGTGCGATGGAAGGGGATAGCCAAGGCCCCTTTAGTCCGCCCTCTGGTGACCAGTAATGAGTTGGCCACCTTGATCAAACTGCCTACACAAGGTGGTGTTTTACCCAATAGAGCCTTCTTCCCTAGGATGCAAGTCTGGAATTGGACCCAGTTTCTTAATGACAGCCAATTTGCACGTCCGTAGTGAGTGCCATGCTCAGCATCCAGGGTGAGTCTGCAGGCTTTGTTGAGCACAGTCCGAACCCTCTTGAGCTCTGTATCTGTTGCTGCCCCATAGACCACAAGTCCATAGCCAATAGTAGATATACTGTAGCTGAACTGTGGACTGAGAGGTGGAGGGCCCCTGGAGAGAGGTGTTGCCTGTCCCTGTACAGGACACCAATCTTGGTACTGACTGTCTTGACCAAAGAGTCAATACGGTGTGCAAATGTGAGGCTATCATCTACTATGACCCCCAGATACTTGAACAAGTGAACTTGTTCCAGCAGCTCACTGCATGAGTTGGAGATGATATGGTGGTGGTGGTGCTTATTTTTGTTGTGGGGGTTGGACATAAGCATGGCCTTGGTCTTCTTGTAGTTTGGTAGCAACTTATGACTACAGAACCAGTCCTCGAGTTTCAAGAAGGAGTTCTGCAGCTCAGATTGTAGGGCAGCCAGAGACGTGCTGTTGCTCAGGAGCACAGCATCATATGCATATAGTAAGAGTTTGGTGTCGCAGGCTGTGGGAAGGTAATTTAAGAAGAGGCTGAAGAGGAGGGGCCCCAGTATTGATCCCTGGGATACCCCTAATGATACCTCTCTTGCACTGGATACTGTTTTCCCAATTTTGACAGACTGATTTCTCCGTAACAGGTAGTCTTGGAACCAGCAAAGGGCACTGGGCGCCAAACCCATGTTTTGCAGTCGGGTCAGTAACACGGGGTGGTTGACTGTATCGAAGGCTTTGGTGAGGTCAATAAAGACAGACCCCACCAGTTTGCCTTCATCCAGGGCCTTATGTGCATAGTTCAAGTAGTCCAGCAGGGCAGTGGTGGTACTGTGATTTTGTCTGAAGCCATGCTGGTTGGGGCATAGTAGATTATACTTATTGAGGTAGTCAATGAGTTGACCAACCACAATCTTTTCAAGTGCCTTGGACAGGGGGAGTGGATCGAGATGGGTCTGTAGTTGGCTACCAGAGACTTGTCGTCTCCTTTATGCACTGACGTAACTAGGGCCTGCTTCCAAACTGCCAGGAATTGGGCCAGGGCCAGGGACTTACTGTACAGCAAGGTAATGGGTACTATAAGAATGTACAGTGTGAGGGATATAAGTTTCATGTCTATCCCGTCACTGCCCAGTCTGGTCTTACCTAGTATTTTCTTGACCATAGTAAGGGCCTCCTTCACTGTCACCCTTTTTAAAGTAGAAGGTCGGGTGAGGACACTCAGTAGATATGTCAGAGTGGTTCAAATCAGGTTGAAAACAGGTAGGTGGTAGCACTGATGTAAGATCGGTGAATGCCTTATTGAAGGCTTCTGCAATAGCTAGAGGGTCCGTAGTGGGAGTGGTATTGAGCAGCTGAGGGTGCTTCTTGTCTTCCTTTCCAAGGATGCTTCTGATGTCATCCCAGAATCTTTCCCATCACCCCAAGAATTGCAAAGCTGGGCCTTATTATAGTTGGCTTTGGCGAGCCAGATTAGCTTGGTGCAGCGGTTCCTGGCTGTTCTGTAGCACTGGTAGTCATGCTTGCTACCTGTGTTTCTGGCCATCTCCCAGAGAATGTCCCTTTCTTTCAGGTGGGAAAGGCGCTCCCCATCAATCCAGCAATTTGCCTGCCTCCAAAATTTTTCTTTTGGTGAGCGGGGCATAGATGTCACAGATGGAGCTAAAGCCCTTAATGAAGTAACTGAGGGCCTGATCAAGGATAGGCACCAGGTCCACTGGAGTTCAGTCATGCAGGGTAAGGGCTGATTTGAGGGCTCCAAGTTTACCCTCCTCAAGACCCTGCTATCAATGAGGATGAGTGGGCTTTTGGTAAATTTATTAGACCACAGGAAGGTGATTGGCGAGTGGTCACTTAGTGTGTCTGGGATCTCAGAGATGTGGGATGGTGAACTTGCTAGGATCCAGTCAAGAAGGGTACTGTTTTGTGTCTTATAGTTCTGCCTGGTGGGGCAGGTGGCAAGTTGTGTCAGGTTGGAGGTGGCTATCAGATCCCTGAAAGGGGCAGCCTCCTTTCCATCCCAATTTATGTTAGAGTCCCCGGTAATGACAAGCTCCATCTCATCTTAAAGGGTGCTGATAATGTCCATAATTGTGGGAAAGCCTGCTGTGGCTTTCTTGGGGGGTAGGTAAGATTGTGGCAAGGATGTGGTACTCTCAGGCAAGAAAAATGGGTGGAGGCGATCTATAGACTACCAGAACAAGGGAAACAGGAGAGATGGGGAGCTCAAGGAAGAGCTGGCAAGGGGAGTAAAGAAGGGGGAAGTGGTGGTTGTGGGTGATCTGAACCTGCCAGATATTGACTGGGGTATTTCAATGGCCAGGTGTACCAGAGGTCAGGCTTTGTTGGATACATTGCAGGATTATCTCCTGGTGCTGCTGATTAAGAAACCCATTAGACAGGTGGCCATTCTCAGTTTGGTGCTCACCAACTCAGAAATGGTGGGTGGAGTGAGGGTAGGGGAGTCGCTGGGGTCCAGCAACCATAATTCCGTTTGATTCACGCTGGCCCTTGGGACCAGAATGCTTATATCAAAAACTGAAGTCCTAGATTTCAGAACAGTAGATTTCAACCAGATGAGGGAGAGACCAGAGTGGACACTAGTATCAGACATGTAGGGGAAAGATGTGGGGGCAATCAAGGGGATCATTCTCGAGGCAACAAATTCATGCATGAGAATTGTTAGAAAATGAAACAGGTACACGAGACCAACATCATTCTCAGAAAGGGTCAGAGAAGCACTGAGGGCCAAGAAAAAAGGCTTCCACCTGGTACAAGGAAAACAGGAGGAGGAGGAATGGAGAGAGTACCAAATAAAAACTAGAAGAAAAGAAGGCCAGTCAGGGAAACAAAGGCAGACACAGAGTTATATACTGTGAAGGGAGTCAAAGGGGGGGAAAAACAATTCTTCAGATATATTAAGGAAAAAAGAAGCAGGGAAGGGTTATTGTTAGGCTGCAAGAGGGGGAGGGTACTAGAGAAAGACGAATAAAAATCAGATGCCCTTAACGATTACTTCTGCTCTGTTTTTACAAGGGGAAGACAGTGGGCTCCTGCCTGAATGCGGCATCAAGCTGGCTGTCAGGGGCATTCCTGAAATGAGCAGCTAGTATTTACAGGAGAAAAGGGCCAGAAGAGGCTTGAAGCCCTAAGGCAGATAAAGCCCCAGGGCCTTGTGGGATGCACCCAAGTGTTTTCAAGGAATTGTCTACATAACAGTCTAACCCCCTAGTTGGGCTATTCCATAGCTCAGTTCAGACAGGGATAGTTCTGAAAGACTGCAGGGCAGCAGGTGTACTCTGGCTATACACATTGGGTGATTGGGGTTGGGGGGGAGAAGGACTGACCAGGGAATTACAGACCTGTCAGCTGTACCTCTGTAGTGGGTTAACTGTTGGAGTCACTAATCAAAAAGAACCTTGTAGATCCTAGAGAGCAATGGTCTACAGGACAGTAAACAACATGGATTTGTGGTAGGGACGTCCTGTCAAAGTAACCCAATAGTTTTCTGTGACTGGGTAACAAAGGTAGCAGATAAGAGCCACACTGTGGATTTACTCTACTTCGTTTTCAGCAAGGCTTTCAACCCAGTGCCACACAAAAAGATTACTGAAGAAGCTGGAGTACCTGGGCTTGGCTAGGGACACAGTCAGAGGGGTAGGAAACTGGTTGAAGGAGAGACAGCAGAGGGCAGTGGTAAACAGGGTCCAATCGGATTTGGAAGGCAGGGAGGTCACGAATGGAGTGCCACAGGGATCTGTCCTGGGTCCTGTCCTCTTCAATATGTTTATCAGTAACACTGGAGAAGGCAACAGGCAAGCTGTCTCTCTTTGTAGATGACACAAAGCTCTGCGGTAGGGCAGATGGCAACGAAGGGATCAGGAAGATGCAGAGGGATCTACAAAGGCTAGAGAGGTGGTCTAAGGTTTCACAGTTGAAATTCAACACCAAATAACACAAGGATATGCACCTGGGGGGCGGGGAGTAAAAAAGAAAACAGGACAGAGTACTGGATGAGAGGGGTTAAACTCAGCACTACAGTAGAGGAAAGGGACCTGGGATTCATCATTATTGACTCCCTCAAACAATCAAGCTAGTGTAACAAGGCCTATAGTAAAGCTAATAGGCTGCTGAGGTGTACTGGAAGGAGTACTGATGTCAGGAAAAAAGAGGTACTACTATCTCTATATAGGTCACTGGTGAGGCCACATCTGGAATACTGTGCTCAGTTATGGAGTCCTCACCTAAGAAAGGACAGGAACAGGCTGGAGACAGGGCAATGCAGGGTGACCAAGATGATTCAGGGCCCACAGTGCAGATTTTATGAAAACTGCCTCAAGGCACTGAACATGTACTCACTGGAGACCAAGCAAGACAGGTGGGATATGATATAAGTTTTCAAGCTCCTGAAGAGAATAAACTAGGCAAACTGCAGGAAACAATTTAGCAGGAGTACAGAGTCAAGAACTGAGGTCACAAGTGGAAACTGGTGGGGGGGGGTTAAGAGGGATGTAAGGAAGTTCTTTTTTATGGAAAGGGTGGCGGAGCTGAAACAGTCTGCCAGAGGAGGAGGATAGGGCCAAGACTGTAAATGCTTTCAAGCATGCCTGGGATAGAGTGAAGGGTTTGGTGGTTATTCAGATCAGCAGCAGCCGGGGGGGGGACCGGGAAGGATAAAACCCTGTATGGACAACAGCTCCCCAGGAAGATAAGGAACCACGGCAGGATAGATGGACCTTTGGTCTCTCTGTACCACTCCACAATGTCAATGGGTACTCTTTAAACATAGGTATATATGCACCCCGACAAAGGGTCACTGGTACAGATACAGCTTTAAAAGAAGTTGTTCCTACAGCTTGGAATGTTATTGTCTTCTATGTTTTGAGGCGGATGGTTACAGTCTTCTGTACCAGTGACAGGGTAGCAGCTCTGAGAGTGAGCTCTCCACAGCAAGTATTATCTTTGCCATTTTTCCTTGCCATTGCCATTTCATATTTATAGTAGAAGCAACACCGCTTCCTCGATGAAGTGGTTCACCATGAAACACTGGAGTTAATTATAAACACGAGTGGAGTCTCTGTTTCTTACTTTCCAACGGAAGGATAGGTCTCAGTAAAGGAGGGGGTGTGTATATGTGGACAAAGATGGGTTAAGTCTGGTTAGCTAGGTGGTATGTTGAGTGGGATTTAGAGCCCGAATTTGCTGTATGAGTTTCTTAGAGGTGGGGCAGGTCCAACTGGTATTAAAATCTCACATGAGATGGAACTCCCATGGAAGGCAAAAAATAAAGACAGAGGACAGAATGGCAAGAATTCAGTCTGAACTGGTACCAGGGTGACCGTAAACATTGCCGATAAATACGGTGAGGGAGAAGGGGAAGGAGAGCTTAAACAGAGTTAGTACATACGAGGAAGGAATGGAGTTTTAAGTACAAGTTCATATCTCAGGTTGAGATTGATGTACATGGCCACACAGCCTCCTCTTTTACCACATTCCTTTCTGTGGACCACAGAACTAGGATAATATAACACCACCGATCCTGGCTGAGAGCCAAGACTTGGTCACTATGATGACCTTCAACTTCGATGGGCTCAACAATGATGGCAGGTGTCAGAAATTACAAAAACAAAATCAACGTCAATTACCATTGGTGATGTCAGTGTCAATGGCGAGAATGCAATCAAAAGTGCAACCACAAGCTGGCCCAGTGGCATGGAGAGCTGAGGCATTGTACCTTGCCTCCTGTCACATCGGTGACCCATGTTCAGTGGGGAACACGAGTTGCCAGGGATCGGCCAATGAGAGGGAGGCTCGAGAGTCCGGAGGGCAGCTCTCCTCTACCAGGGAGGGTAGTTTGGTAGTCACGCCAAATGACTACCCTCCAGATGGAGGCCTGAGGGTAGAATGGATCAGGAACACCAATGAAGGGAGGGTGCCGTGGGATGCTGCAGCATGCATATGCCTCCGTGTGCACATGCCAACATGTTGCACCCCAGCAACGGGTGGGGATGGTGGAAAACACCCTAGATTACAGGATGATGATTGACTCCCTGCAAGCTCTGCACCGGTGGCCAGGCACAACCACAGTCCTGTGGCAGAGGACAACTGTCAAGGTAACCCCCGGAGGAGCCAGGTGATGGAGCTCAGGGGCAGGGGGTCGATCAGATGAAGGCTGCCAGGGTGAGCTAGGAGATAAAGAGAATATAGAAAAAAAAAAACATAACCACAATCTCAATTGGTGATGTAAGGATCAATGTTGCGCTGGAGCCTCTGGGTCTGGGTGACCTGTCAGAGGGTCCCCAAGTATCAAACAGGAGGCTGCCCCAGGGGAAGAACGAACAGCGGAGGCTAAACCAGCAGAAAGCCAAACAGAATCTCAGTCATCCTTGACACTCCTAGCTTGGAATGGACCTCAGTCAGCAATGGAGCAAAATGACAGGAATTGCCTTCCTTGCTAGGGTGACAAGTCAATTCGTCCCGGTCATTGTGCTCTGTGACAACTTGCACCAGGCTATTAGCTCCGGTATCACCTGGCTCCCTACACAATTAGTTCCAGACAGTCCACAGGGGTGAAGAAACTGAAGGGGGAAGGTTGGAGTTGCCCGCTCAAGTGGACAGGCACCCCATGTCAACAACAAAGAGCCAGCAGGCATCTCGACGGGATTCCTCACCCACAGAATCTGGACCAGGTAAAAAAAAAAAAAGGATAGAGGCCAGGGACCGCATGGCATTGCCATCAGTGTCAAACAATGGGCCCAAGGAGGACACTGACAGGGAAGGCAAGAGGAGTCATCGTGAGGACGAGTGGACTGCCATCACCAGGCAAGTGGTCGAAAGCGGCATCGGGGGTGGCACAGAGTGCCACAGTTGATGGGCTATGCCAGCTCCGACAGACCTGTGCTTTGGAAAGCACAAACCAAGCTCCAGCCACTGCAAGGTGATGAGGGAGACACATCAACAATAAGAGGCACCGGTCGCCACTGTCTATGTGCCTGGCCCAGGAGACACCCAGCCATACCCTGTCCACAGGAGGAGCAGGAGGTACAGGAGAGGCTCAGACATCACCATACCTAGCTAGCACCAGCTGGGCCGCAGAGACCCACCCTGGGATCCCCTATTCGGAGAAGCCTAACTGAAAAGACTGGTAGGGGGGAGCTGAAGAATCCAGTCGAAGGAGGAGAGGAGCATCTTCCAAGGCCCTTGAATAACTCTGGTCAAAAGAAGCTTCAGAAGAGAAGCAGCATCTGCTGAAAGCCGAAACCCACCCTGTGGCGAGGAGTCCCTATGATGTAACTGCCGATCAGGGCCGCAGCATAGTGGAGCACCCTGGAGAAAACTTGAAATCTGGTGAGAGAGGCCTGCACCACGCGTGGGGGGTGCAATGACATGGAGTTGGCACCAAAACATTCCAGAACACTGCTTCTAAGCAAGTTTGCCACAGGGTCAGAGTCGATCAACATCAGGAAAGAAATGGAGGGCGAAGTTTCACGCTTATGTAGCAGGGGTCGAAATTAAGTTTTGCAGCCACTAGCCAGCAGGGCTAGTGCCTGGGGAAAATCCACTGGCCCCACAGATATTTCAACTGGCCCAGTTGCTGCACATACTGGAATGTTGCCTTCTCCAGTATAAGCTCACAGGGCTAGTTAAATGAGAATTTCACTAGCCCAAAACAAAATGTATCAGCATTTGGCTAGCAGGCTGGTGCCAATTTCTACCCCTGTGTAGGGACGTCTATGTCAGACATAGTCATGTGCGGCCCCTAGAGGTACTGCTTTGAAAAAGTTTCTGTGTGGTCCTAGCACCTGGTGGTTTGTTTCATAGATGTGGCCTGATGGAAGACACATCCTCAAAGAAAATCTATATTTATGATTTTTTTTTTTTTAATCTTCTTTTTATTATTCATATTTTAACTTGTATACATACAGGTCATCAGTTTTGGTTTTGCACAATACATTTGCATCTGGTCATTTAATACAGGCAGTTTTAAAGAACTTCCAGTCCTCTCAACATCAGGTGTCACAATTATTTCAACAGGTTTGTTGCTCCCACATGGGTTACAGCCTAATTTTGCTTAATTTTAAAAGACCATAAGCCTAATAACTTACATTGGGTAATGAGGTGGTCAGTAGGACATCGAACTATTTACTTTGCATCTTCCCCCCCTTCTTAATTAAGTCATGCAAATCCTTATTCCCAAATTAATTGTCATAAGGGCTCCAGCCACATGGAGGGGAGAGGGACAGGGGAAGCCAGACCCCAAGACCAGCAGTGAAAGGGTAAGGCCCTTGGACTCAGGGCAACTGGGGCATCTCCGGCACCATATTCCTAAGATACAAAAGTGAGGTCCTTTAACATATAATATAGTTGCCATCGTGTCCATCTTACAGAAAAAAGTTCCCCACGCTCGTTTAGATTGTGTGTCATTTTTTCCAGGTTATAAATTTGCCTAGTGATTTCCCACCACTCCCGGATGGACGGGGCTTCTGTTGACAGCCAGTGCTTGGTAATTGCCTTTTTAGCTGCTGTGAGGAGTAGTGAGAGGAGGTACCTGGTATTTGGTCCCCGATAGGGCTTAGGTATTATGAGGAACATGTACATCTCCAGTGTCAGCAGAAATTTTGGGTCGATGAGCTCCTGCAGCTATAACTCAAGCTGTTGTACGTAGTCAGAGAGAGCTGGGCAGTCCCACATAATATGGGTTAGGTTGGCTTCCTGTTCCCCACATCCTCTCCAGCAATCCGCTGTTTTACTCAGCGTATAGTGTTTAGTGATTGAGGGGGATCTAAAGTAACGAATTAGTACCTTCCAGGCATACTCTCGCCACTGGTGTGAGCATGTGACCCTGGAAGCCTGGCCGCAGGCCATCCTCCAGTCTACAATGGTGAGCCGGCAGCCAGATTCCCTGTGCCATTGTGCACGAATATTTTCGGTAAGGACGACCCCTTGTGTGTTCAGGGATTGATGGTAGAGGGAGATCAGATGTTCCTGCCCCTGAACTGTTTAAGTGAGTTTGACATTGTATTAGCGCTGGGTACGTTTCAGGATTTTGTGAAGGTGGTGGAAGGCCCTCTACATAGTGTCGAAGTTGTAGGTATCGGTAGAAGTCTTTGTGAGGCAAATGAAACTTTGCCTGGATTTCTGCATAGGTCCACAGTCTCCCCTGCGTCATTATTTGTGGCAGAAATCTTAACCCGAGAGTTTCCCATGCGCCAAACCCAGAGTCCAAGGCGTTGGGAGGAAAATCTGGGAGTGTCTGTATTGGGGATATTAGCGGTAGGTAGGGTGATAGTCCGAAAGATTTTTTCAAAGAGTTCAAATTTAGAAATTGGGCTGTCAACCAGGGATTAATAATTAGGTGGGTCGAATCTCCTGACGTTTGCCGGTATAGTATCCGAAGGTATTCTGCATCATTAAGAAGCACCTTCTCGGACTTCCGGTGACGTCATGCACTAGGAGACAACTCGGGTTGCGAGGCTCCCTGATAACACCGCTAAACACCTCGATTAAATCCGCGATTTCCAGCAAAAGAGAACTCGATCAACAAAAGAGAGGTGGCACAATGCCCAAGAAGAGAGGCGACTCCGTCCGTGCATCTCCCAAGCTTAAGGATGGCAACAGATCGCCGGAGGAAGATTCAGAGAGCGGCGATTCTGGCTCTACGGCCTCAGACACAGTAAAATGAGGGCCGATCAGATCCCCATTTCAGCCCTACAGAAGCAAATGTCCCAAATGCTGGCTGAAATAAGAGATTTTAGAAGGGAAATGAGGAGCACGGTCACGGCTCTCCGCACCAACATCGGGAAACTTGAAAAGAGACACGAGGACCAGGAAGAGCAGCTGACAGCCACTGACAGTAGAATAGGGGAAGCTGAAAGCGCGATCGTGCAGCTGCATGGCCTACTGAGGGGCCTTCAAGACAGGGCAGAAGACGCCAAAAGCAGGAGTCGCCGAAATAACATCCGGCTGTCGGGACTACCGGAGGGCACAGAGGGAAATGAAAGTATCCCATTCTTACAGAAGATGCTCAGGGAGCTGTTAAACTTACCAACAGAAATCACACTCAAGATGGAGAGGGCCCACAGGACACTAGGCCCCAAGCCAGCACCGGGAGCACGTCCACGTACCCTGCTAATAAAGTTTCTGAGGCACCAGGAGAAAGAAAGGGTCCTGCACACAGCGTGGAAGCAAGGAGAGGTCTACTATGGTCCACACAGGCTTTTTTTTGAAAATGACTTCGCCCCGGCGGTTATGGCACGACGGAAGGCCTATATTCCAGTGATGAGGTCACTTAAAGCGGCAGGAGTGCGCTTTAGAACGCTATACCCAGCAAGAATGGTAATTTATTTTAAAGAGGGGGTCCATACATGTGAAAGCGCAGTGGAAGTGACACTGGAACTTAAAAAGAGGGAAATAGAGCTGAAGCAGCAACAGAGGAGATCGGGAGCAACCCCCGCCGCCAAATTAGCCCAGAAAGTTTGGAATGCAGGACAAAGGGATGCCAGACGCCGACAAGGCTTGGAGGCTATTCAGTCAATTGTTGAGTCCCTGAGAGCAAGATCTAGTGCCACAGTTGCGGAGGGCACTGAAACTCCCAAAAACTTGACTAAACCGCAAGTATACTCTGAAGCTGGACTTAATTAAATGTGGACTGGATAAAATATTATTTATTTAGAGCCCACAGTTATACTAGCCCCTCTGATGGGGCCTTGGCATGTACTGCCAGGGTCTGGGAAGGGGTGGGAGTATGGAAGGTTTGTGTAGGATAGACGAAGTGAATTAAGAGGGGGAGGCTAGGGATGGGGGGGGTAGAGTGGAAGTCTTAGGATGCGCCACACAACGAGAACCATTCGGGAGGCTCTGAGAAGCCATAATGAAATAGGTATGCAATCCGGTGAACACGAGGGCATTGCTACAGAGCGGATTAAAGTGGCTCTGGAGGGGGTTGGGTGGGAGGAGGAAGATGGGGTGAGGTCAGGTGGGACTTAGACATCAGTCTGCATTTAGCCGGGCAGTTAGGTTTGGGGATGAATAGTGCGGGGGGTATCGGTCCGGGGGATCTGAAACAGGCGCGTTAAAAGGGATATTTTATTAAATTTAACTACGGGTTAACTAGAAATGAGGACCAGAGATCAGACCAGAAAAGCCATGGGTGGCAGCTGCTATGTAAATAATAATGAAAACAGCAGCAGGAACATGCTAGCAGCTGTCTAATGAATTAGGACCGGGTGGAGGTTAAGGGGTTGGCGCAGGTGTTAGAAGAAAGGAGGGAGGGAGGAAGAAGGGGTACTGTTTCTCGGCTGATGTAAAGCCACGGAGATGTAAGAAGAGGAGGGGGAAGGAAAAAGGGAGGGGGCCACTAATTCCTTCGGCGGAGGTAAGAAGCATCTTGTAAGTAATAGGGGTGAATTGGGGAAGCGGGTTGGAAGGGGAGGGGGAGATCGTGAGAACCTTTACGATGAACCAGGGGCCGCCTCCCAATCTATCTAAATACCCGACGGAGGGCTGGGATCTGTGGGGCTGGAGAAGAAACTACTGCTGACCTGGTACAATGGGGAGGGACGAGGTGGAGCCCTATCTGATTGTTGGAGGCGAAGAGAAAGCCTGGAGAGGATCGGCATAACCAACCCCTGCAGCGAGTTTGACCGTCTCCGCAATGTGCAATGGAGGGTGGGTGAGTCCCTTCCACTTGTGAGAGGGATAGTTTCATGGGCCAGAACCATGAATGAACATAGCCAGCGGTGCGGACCATGGCGGAGGGGGAATATTCTCCCTCTACCCCTCCTGTGGACTGACCATCACTATCTATGCAGATGCTGGCGGGGAGACTGACTACACAGACAGGTAAAGGTGGCGGGGGCGCAGCTCGGGGACCAAGATCAGAGCCCTCTATCTGAACCCGGGCGGGTGAGGAGGCACTGTGACCACGCGAGTGCCATGGGACTAGGGTCTGTGGCTCTCAATTAAACTGACCGATGAAATCCCTCGCTCCAGACGCACGGCGGTAGTCCCTCTAGTAGTAGTATAGCTTCCAGGGAAGCCTGCAACTCCTGCATGACAGACACCTTTCCTACCAGGCAGGTATCTTGGTACCTGAAGCCCCGAAAAAAGGGCATTTAGGTTGGGTCATACACCCATCCTCAGGTCAGGGCTATGCCCAGACCGGTGGAAGTGCCAGGAATGGTTGAGTTGGCCACGTTGTGCATGGCAAGATAAGCTAGTTACTGTGCTCACTGTTGTTTTGTGTATTGTGTCATGTTGGTGTTGTATTGTTTGTATCGAAGTCACCAAACTCATATTATAGAATACAGTCACAAACTGGGTACATGACCTTGGAGGGCTCCTCCGGTGAGACTGGGAAGGCCGGGCTTAATAGAATACAACAGACATGCAAATGCAGGCACACACATTGAAATTCTTTCCCTTAATATTAGAAGGCTTGGCCTCACCGATTAAGAGATCCAGGGTACTGACCTATATTAGAAGGGCGAGCAGATATTGCCTTCTTACAGGAAACACCATGAATCCGGTAGAACATGCCAAACTAGCCAAACTAAGTAGGGACAGGTATTCCACTCATCCTGCTAAGGATGGAAGGAAGCGTGGTGTGGCCATTATTATGTAACGCACAATCCAATTCAGGTGGAATCACTTGGTCAGACCCGGAGGGTGGGCTAGTGATTGTTCAGGGAAATTAATGGAGTGGGGTGGCGTTAAATGCCTACTTACCACCAGGTATGACAACCTCCAGATTGAGACCTTTGCTAGATAGAGTGGTACAGAAAACCAAAGGCATACTTATTCATGAGAGGATTTTAATCTGACCATGGCCCCTCGGATTACCTCGACCAGTCAGAGACCACGAAGTTAACACCCACCCTAAAGTTTTTAGTAAGTTTGTATCGGAGGGTGGGATGGTGATGTTTGTGGAAACTACACCTTGGCCCAAAGTTTTCCTATTATTCCGGGTACATCGTATGTACTCCCGTATAGACTATACATTCACCCCAAATTGAAAATATAGGCATAGTGCAGGGGACGTCAAACTGGGAGATATCTCCATCTCGAGATCATGCTCCCCTGGCGTCCCTGCTGGGAATGGGGCCTCAGCCTAGGAACACACAGTGGAGATTAAACCCTATCCACCTGCGATCGGGAAAGTTTAGGGAGTTCCTCTCCGATAAAATCAAGGAGACAGTGTCAGATAATCCACCACAAGACTCCACACCCTCAGTACACTGGGACACAATCAAAACGGTCCTCAGAGGACACATTATTAAATACACGACGGAGTTAAGGAGACAGCGGCAAGAACGCAGGAATAAACTGGAGAACACACTTCACTTTCTTCAGTTGGCGCATCAGCAGGGCGATGATTCGGTCCTCCCCCAATTAAAACAGACTAGACGGGATCTGGACCGGTTGGTTCAGGAACAAACCGAAATAGCCCTAACTTTTCTGAGACAAAGATATTACGAGTGAGCCCAGAGCAACAAGGTTGCTACACAAATCGAGAAAGCAAAAAAGGGGCAACTATTACGTCTATTAGACACCCTAATAGAGCCAACAGGTGTCCGAGTTCAGAACACAGTAGAGCATGTTGCAAAGTTCTACAAACTTTCTACACCCCAGAGACTACAGTCTCTGCTGAGCAAATGGTAGAACACCTGAGACGGTCTCTCTCCCGTCCCATCTGAGACACACAGAGAAGACCTAATGAGGCGATCACTGAGCTGGAGGTAGGCAGCAATAGCTAAAGCCAAGTCCTTGAGAGGCCCCGGGTCCCTGGTCAGTGCGGTTCAGAGTTCTACAAGGCGTCAAAAACTAAGATTGTTGCCTCACTTCTTGCAGGTTTCAACTCGGTCCTGCAGGGAATCCCAGTCGTGGTCCTATGCCACTATATCAGTCATACCAAAGCCAGGTAAGAACCCACAAGAGTGTGCCTCATACAGACCGATATCTGTACCAATCAAGACTACAAACCATTCATGAATATAGTAGCACACGTCTAGACAGATTATTACCCTTACTAATGCACAAAGACCAGACGGGGTTCGTTAGATCTAGCACTACTACAGATAGTAAGCGATCCCTATCGTGGTGCAACGAATGCAGGAGAGGGGTGAGCGGTGGCTCTAATTAGTCTTGGACTTGAGAAGGCCTTTGATAGGGTCTCCTGGCCTTACTTGTACCACACTCTAAGCAAATTCGGATTCCCCCCCTTATTCGTTCAAATCCTTCAAAACATATATTCCGCCCCCAAAGCATGTGTCAAGGTAAACTGGCACCACTCAGAGTTCTTTCAACTTGAGAGGGGCACCCGGCAGGGTTGCCCACTATCCCCCCTGCTGTTCGCCATGGTCATCGAACCACTGGCGCAACCTATCAGGGAATCACACCAACTCCGGGGGATCACAATAGGAGACACTGAGCACCGTGTAGCTTTATACGCGGATGATATACTTTATATCTCGAGACCCGACTGCACAGTCCCAGTAGTGAGACAGATACTTGAGGCACACTGCACGGTATCTGGATATAGACTAACTTTACCAAAGCGGGAGATCCTTGCTCTTAACTATAACCGACCCGGACGTCAGGAGAGATTATCCCAGGTAGATGGGACCTGCAAAAACTGAAATACCTTGGTATATATATATATTCCAAAGACCCCAAATATTACAAATATAATTACATACCATTTGTCTCCCAGCTAAAGCAAGACCTACAAGCCTGGGCCACCCTGCCCCTCGGCCTTTCTAGGAGAATAGACCTGATTAGAATGACAGTCCTACCGAGGGCATTGTATTTATTCAAAATATCCCCTTAGTGTCCACTGAAAATGTTTAAAAGATATAAATAGGCTTATCACGAAACTTCATTTGGGCCTCTCGGAGGTCCCGAATCCAACTGAGGATACTCACTTTACCCGCCAAGAAGGAGGTCTAGCTCACCCAGACTTGAGGCTTTATCAACAAGCCACCACACTTACACATATAATGACTAGACAGAGGGACATCTTACACCACATTGGTTGGAGATAGAAAGAACCTTGATCAGTGACCGGGCATACTTCAGATCCTTGTATAGGTAGGGATGGGGTGAGATGGTTTCAGGAGTTCTGATCCCTGGCTGGGAGCGCAGATTAGAAACTGGGCGTAATTAAAAGACACAAACAATTGGGTCATATCAGATACTCATATGCCCGATCTCAAGCCTAACAGACTTTACCCCAACGACTTGGATAACGGTTTCCTTCGCTTGGGAGAAACAAGGTTAAAATATCTAGGTACAGATAATGACCAGAGAATCACCTGGTCATATGCAAAGATCCAGGGAAATTCCGCATTCCACATGGGGACTTTTTTAGGTATCTCTAACTGTGTCACTATATAGAAACCAACCATGAACAATGTGGGACCCTGAGGGGTACCCGGCTTTGATTCATTGTCTGATACAGCTAAATGCTACAAAGCACCAAGAGCACCTTGTCTCACGATACTATCAGGCACTCAATTCCCAAAGGAGCACCCGAACTGAAGGCATTCGCTCCACATGGTCGCAGGAGATGGGACTTCAGATCACTCTGGAGGACTGGAGACAAGCCTGCGTCTTGTCTAGCCGAACAACTAGCTCTCACCAGTGGCGAGAATGTGCCTGGAAAGTCCTAGTTCGATATTTCCAACCCCCAGTGGTCACTCGGCTCTACTCCCTCCACCTACACTCAGTGTTGGAGACAGTCTTGAGGGAAAGATGTGCTACCCTGACTCATGTATTGTGGACATGCCGCGGCCTTATAGGGCTTTCTGGTGCAGCTCAATCCCAATTACGGGTACTGATAGATACACAACTCCCGGCTCACTCTGAAGTATTTTTTATTTCTGGACCTCCCCAGACCGTTAAGAGGTTCCAATACCAGATATCTGTTTACTTTATTAATAGCAGCCGCAAGAAGGCAATCACTAGGCTGTGGTTAACTCAAAAATACCCACAGTCCAAGACTGGTGGGATTTCACATTGCAAATATATAACATGGAAAAAAAATCACACACAATCTGAACGAACAGGGGGAGAAATTTAAGACCAGATGGACACGGTGGCAGATATATTACATGCAGAAGGACCCCACTTTTGTACCCTAAGATAACAGTGTGGGGCGATGAGAGGCGACACATGGTGGCGGGGTAAAGCCAGTTACTTTGTGGATGGTGCCCAGCCTGGCCTTCCGGTCCTCAGGGAGGCGGACACCCTTATGGGAGATACCCTGGATGTTCAGGATTTTGTGATGTGAGGTGCATTTGGTTTATTAGCCATTATGAATTAAGGCCGAAGCAGCAAACTAAAACTGGAAACACACAGGGGTTAACCCTAATGGAAGTCATAACACTAGTAATATTTGACTAATATTTGTAATATCTGACGCATGCTTAAAAGTTAAAATGTTGGTGACTTATGTGTATATAAGTTGAAAACTCAATAAAAAGAATTACAAAAAAGAAGCACCTTCTCCATTTCCATCCAGTGTGGGAGTGCCTTCTTATTTTGTCTAGCCATAATGTTGACCATGGTTACCGCCTGTTGGTAATATTAAATCCGGAAGGGCGAGTCCCCCATCAGCCCGTGTGAGAGATAGTACCCCAAGGTTTACTTGGGCTCTACGCCCTGCCCAGACAAAGTTCCTGATTGCGCGGTTAATTTCTTTGAAGGTTTTTAGGGGAACTGACAGCGAGACATTTTGAAAAAGGTATAGAGCTCTAGGGAGGGTTATCATCCTTATGAGTTCAATTCGTCGTGAGAGACTCAATGGTATGACAGACTACGCCCGAAGGTCCTGCTTTAATTGTGCCATAAATGGAGAGTAGTTGTACTTGTAATAGTCAGACCTCTCCTGAGGTATGTAAATGCCCAAGTATTTTAGTTTTGTCATGTTCCATCTGCCGGGAAGACTGTCTACAGTCCTCCGTGTGGGGGAATAATTAAATGTGAGTATGTCGGTCTTAGGTTAAGTCTATAACCTGACACTATACCGTAGGAGTCTAAGATTCGACGTAACACTGGTATAGATTGTCCTGGATTTTGGAGATATAGGAGTATGTCATCTGCGTATAAAGCAACTCTGTGTTCTGTGTCTCCAAAGTAGACTCCCTGTAATTGTGGCGAGTCTCGGATTTGCTGCGCTAGGGGTTCTATAACTGCTGCAAATAGTAACGGGGATAGTGGGCATCCTTGTCGGGTGCCTCTTCCGAGTTGGAAGTATTCAGAATGGTGCCAATTCACTCTCACACAGGCCCGGGGGGTTGAGTATATATTTTGTAATACTTGAATAAGGGCATAGGGGAAGCCAAATTTGCTCAGGATCGAATATAGGAAAGGCCAGGCCACTCGGTCAAAAGCCTTCTCGGCGTCCAGACTAATCAATACCGCCGGGGTCTCCACTTGGCTCATTTGATTCACAAGGTAGGGAGTGCGTTTGATGTTATCAGTGGTAGTACGAGCCCTAACAAAACCTGTTTGGTCTTTGTGTATTAAAGCAGGTAGGATTTGGTCAATGTGCTTGGCCAATATAGTCATGAACAGTTTATAGTCTTGATTTAATACTGAAATTGGTCGGTATGATGCGCATTCCTGAGGATTCTTCCCTGGCTTGGGAATCACAGAGATAGTTGCATAGGACCAGGATTCCAGGGATAAGTTACCCTCTAATAGAGAGTTAAAAACACTAAAAAGAGTAGGTAGGACCCGAGTCTTTGTAAGTTTATAGAACTCCGCCCCATATCCATCGGGTCCTGGAGCTTTCTGGGATTTGGAATTAGTTATGGCATGGGCTATTTCGGCTGCTGTTATAGGTCTGATAAGAGAGTCTCGACCTTCATCCGTAAGTCTTGGTAGGGCGAGCTTCTCAATATACGATGTTAGATTATCTAAAAAGGGATTGGATTCTGGGGTATATAAATTTCTAAAATATGTCAGAAAGGCTCCGGCAACGTCGTGTGTTTTAGAGAGCGGTTGGCCTTTCATTGGGTGCCGTATGGTAACTATTGTTGCACCTTTCTTCTGTCTGCGGGCTTGGTATGCAAGCATTCGTGTGGCTCGTGGCCCTACTTCGTAAAATCTCTGTTTCAAAAATGCTAGTGCTATTTCGGTTTGTTGTAGCGCGAGTTTGTATAGTGCTTGTTTGGTTTGTTGTATCTGAGAAAGGAGAGCTTCGTCGCCCTGTTGGTGTGCCTGCTGTAGGAAATGAAGAGTTTCTTCAAGATTAGTCCTATGTTCGTCACGCTGTCTCTTCTTTTGTGCCGCATATTTAATTATATGTCCTCTCAGGACTGCTCTTGTTGTGTCCCAATGGACCGAGGGGGAAGTGTCAGAGGCTGGGTTGTCAGGCTTAATCTCAGTTATCTTATCCGATATGAATTCCTTGAATTCTTTGGTCCGTAAATAAAATGGGTTTAGTCTCCATTGAGTGGCTCTGGGTTGGAGGCCCAGTTCCCATTGTGTAATCACAGGCGCATGGTCCGAGACGGAAATATCTCCCAGTTGCGCATCATTTACTTTATGCAGCTTTTCAACTTGTATGCAAGTATAGTCTATGCGGGAGTATGTATTATGAACCGGGGAGTAGTAAGAGTAGTTTCTCGACCGCGGATGTAGTTTCCGCCAAATGTCGCACCATCCGATCTCCGAAACGAACTTATTAAAAAACTTTTGAGTTGTTGTTAGTTTCTGTGGCCTCGCTCTAGAGGAGTCTAGGTTTGGGTCAGCAGTTAAATTAAAGTCTCCGGCCATCAACAGGGTGCCTCTAGTAAACTTCACCACCCTATCCATTAGGGGCCTTAGTTGTGAAACCGTGATGCCAGGTGGGAGGTACACATTAGCAAGAGTGACTTCTTCATTGTTAAGCCTTCCCCGGGTCAGGACCATTCGCCCCTCCGGATCCGACCAAGTTAGTTCTGGATGATATGGTGTATACGGTGAGACAATTATGGCTACCCCTCTGCTTCTACCACCTTTATAGGATGCGTAGAATGCCTGTCCTTTACTCAGCTTAGCTAACTTAGCATGTTCCACTGAGTTCATATGGGTTTCCTGGAGGTAAATAATTTCAGCTTTAGTTCTGCGAAGGTATGCCAATGTCTTTGACCTTTTAATAGGAGAGGCCAGGCCGTTTATGTTTAGAGAGAGCAATTTTAGTTTTGGGGAGTTCATCACATCTGATGGGTGGATCGCTGGTGTGCTGGGTCCCCCGCCCCCCTCATGGGATACCTGGGAAATTTGTATATATTGCTGCAATGACCAGAAGGGGTTCGATGACCTATTCACCAAACCATCAACAATAACGATATAACCATTTACATATACATAGACATACAACATGAAACTAGTAAAGAACCATTTGGCCAACGTAGCCATTAAGACAACATGTGGTACTTTCATAGATCTGGGCAAGCCCTGATCTTTGATAGGAACCATGAGTCCTACCTATGCGGTCCTTTTTTACTTAAGGACCTTAGGCACCAAGGTACCTAGAGGAAAAGGGGTAGTGGAGATTGGTGACTAGAACCGTGAGGCGTTGCCCCCCTGAAGTCAATAATGTGGGAGGGGCATACACTTTAATAGCGTTGTGTAAAGTCCCTCTAGTGTCTTGCATGGGTTTTGACCGACCTCTATAGGGTACTTACTGCTACGAAGGGCCTGGTGGGGTTGCCTACAAGGCCTCCCTGTGCCGCTGGGGTACGCTCCCCAACCTCAACTATTTAATGTGAGATTTCGGGGCATGGATATAATCAGGCATGGAGAATAAAGCCATCCAGACAGGACTCAAAGTTCCTGAAATATGGGTCGACTATTGTCTCCCGCACAGGGTGTGCCGATGCGGCCTGGTTCCAGTTCGAGAGAGTACAGGGTACTCTGAGCAGTGGTGAATCCACGAGACAGATCTGACGGGTTCTTAGTCCAAACCTAGTACCCAGGTTCGGCCCGTACATTGGATGGCAAGGGGCCACATCTCCAGTACATCTTTGTTCCCCATATGGGCTCTATGAAATATAAAGGAACCATCAATTGCACTTCACATCCCATTGCTAGTTCCTTGTCCCATCTCAATCATAAACCCACTATTCTCCATAACGAAAGTTCTTGGACATACTAAGAATCAACCTATTTAAACTGGGAGTCTAATTCCCTCCCCCCTACCATTCCTAATTCCCCTTTGCCACTCTTAAGTCCTCCCCACCCCTGTATCTACGCCCGGTAGTTCTCCCTACTGCTCAGAGGTATCCGATTCCAACAGTTGATGTCATCTCGCTGGACTGCAAGAGAAACACACCTCTGACTCAGAGATTCGGATAGTTTAGGGGTTTACACAGTGCAAAGAACCACCCCCCCCCAATCAGAACTGGAAACGAGTGTCAGCCCAAGCTACCCCCCCCCATCTATCTCCCAGGGGGTCCCCATCCAAACACCCGCCAGTCCAATAGGCAGCCATCACAGTCTGGAGGCCACGGGTGAAAAAGCCAAAATGCGCCGCATGGAGACAATGCACAAGGGGAGAGAAGACGTGCTGCGAGTCTGAGATACCTCTGAGCCCACAGCAGTTGCGAGCTGTCTGAGGTGCGCAGCCTCGCTCCCCCCATCACACCGATAGCTGCAGCATTCAGTCATTATCAAGGGGCTTCTCACGGGCCCACAGAGCAGGGCCTCCACCGGTCCTCCAGACCCCCCATCCCAGCCAATACAGCGGGCAAGCCTCCCGGTCCCCCTCACCTCCTCCCTAACGCCAGACCTTGCGACGAGGAGCCCGCCCACATTCGCCATCCGTCCACCACCGCACTCCAGCATCGTCGAGGATAAGCCCCGCGACGCGCGAACCCCATCAGCAGCCAGCTCAGATTCCGCCCATCCACCCACCAACATGAGCACGGAGATCCACCCCGGCCGCCCAGCCACCACCACCAAGACTCCCCAGAATCTATCTACCACGAGAGTCCTCCCAGGGGGCAACAAGAGGGCACACACCTCCACAAGCGTCGCAGGCCGAAGGCACGCCAGGCTGCCACCACCAATCCACCCTCCTTCCCCCACAAAGCACCCCACCTCCACAAACCCCATGCCTTGACCCCTCCACCTCAGTCACCAAGGAGACTCCGCACGGCACCCCCGTCAGTCACGGATGGAAGCTGACCCCTGTAGTATACGCGACCCCCTCCCGCAGGTTCCCCCTTTTGGATAGATGGTTCCTCGCTCAGGACGTGCTGTACTTCGTACTTGGCTGCCCGCTCCTTTCTCTGGCGATAACAGAAAGCCAGTCCTCCACTCCACTCTAGTTTAATTTTCGGGCCATCCCTCCACATCTGCCAGAGGCCAGCTATCAGCGATCCAGCCTGCTGTAGGGGAAGGGCCAGCTGCAATTTTTCAAACCAGGCAGACGAGCAGCAATCGTGAAGGGGGCTCTTCCCATCAACCGGTACTGAGAAAAGCTACCCAGCCTGAACACATCCAGAGCGAGGGAACCAGTTGTTATAACGCCATTTTACTGAAACCCCCCCTTCCCGAAATCCTTCATCTAATCCCTAGCTTCTGCCCCTAGACAATATAAACTTCAACATTTTGATCAATTCTAGACAATTTTAAGGTATGAAAACAAGTCCTGTGGGGATACCTAGGTGAAACAAATAGGCCCTCTGATAATACTTGCGGTTCAACTCATCAGGTTTCAGATTCCTGGGCATTCAGTCCATGACCTAGCTGCATTTGAGAGCCGGTTTTAAGAGAGCTGACAATGTTCTGCAGGGCCTTGGCACCCTGCCTGCGGCGATTCTCACGCTGTCCTGCAGACCATGCTTTCTGGGCCAATTTTGAAGTAATGGGGACAGTGTCGGTAGTGCGTTGCTGTGAAACATCGATTTTCCTGGATCGTAGTTCTTTTATTGCTGCGGCTGCTGATTCAAATATAGTAGGCCCTTCCACAAAGTAGACAACGAGCTTCGTCGGGTATAGGGACCTGAACCTGATTCCCGCACTTCTGAGAGCCTTCATCACTGGAAAATATAATCTCTGGCGAGTCATAACCTCCGGTGCAAAATCGTTCTCGAAGTAAAGCCTGTGGGTCTTGTAATGAACTTTGCCTTGCTTGCATGCGGTGTGCAGGACGGTTTCCTTCTCCTGGTGCCGGAGAAACTTGAGGAGGATGGTCCGGGGGCGAGCACCTGCAGGAGGTCTAGGTCCCAGTGTGCGGTGGACTCATTCCATTTCCAGAGTAAGGTTGTCAGGCAAGGGAAGGATCTCTTTCAACAAATTTTGCATGTATTGGATAAAATCAGCACTCTCAGCGGCCTCCGGCAGCCCAGACAGCCGAATATTGTTACGGTGGTTTCTGCATTCCGCATCTTCAGCGCGCGCTCTTGTAGGACCTGGATGTGGGTGTGCAACTGAGTGATGGCCCTTTCAGCGTTGTCAACTCTCCTGTCAGTTGCTGTAAGTTGTTCCTCAGCTCCATCTTGCCTTTTCTCCAATTTATTAAAATCAGTTCTTAACGCTGTCACAGTAGATCGCATTTCCTTCCGGAATTCGCGGATTTCTGAAAGCATTTGGGTCATTTGCCTCTGTAAGATCTCATGAGGGATGTGATCGGCCTGTAGGGTGCTGTGGCGGGAGGCCGACGAGATCTGAGAGTCCTCGGTGGCCGGATTCTCGACCGGGATCTATCGCCATCAGGTTGGGCAGTGGGCCCTGTTTTATTAGCCCCTCACTTCTTAGGCATTGTAATACGCTATAGTAATGCAGAACAGTTGTTTTAAAGAGATTTGCCAATGTTGATTTAGTTGTTTTAATAAGACCGAAGGGGAGCCTCGCGTTTGAGCTGCTTATCCGCTCATGACGTCACCGGAAGTCTCCATATTTATGATTCTTAATGGTTGTAAATTAAATACAACTTGCTTGCACTGGGGATCCTGAAAATAGAAAATACCGTCTGTACCCCGAAGGTTTACAGACAGTCTTGGACTAAGGAAAATTACTAAGGGCTCCACCAAGCATATTTATATTATATTAAATTGAAACAATACTGCAGTTTAAAGTTTTCCACAGTACAATTTAGGTGTGTTTTCAGTATCTGTGTGATTTTGGGAGGTTGGCGGAGTCTCACCAGAAAACTTTGACAAGAGCAAAAACCGTTACCAGAATTTTACTAATACTTAAGAAATGTTTGCCCTATGCTGTGTAGTTGAGCACATCGGTACGTTTCACTGGAGTTTTGAAAGGGAACAGTCAGCACCAAGGGCCCCATACACAAGTGTGGGGCTGGTCCCAATTTGCACTTTCTGTGCAAAAATTTTTATTTTATTTTTTTAATTTACCGTTTACTGTAGTATAGTAGATTTATCAGACGTGTTTTGTTTACTTCCAGGCTGACATTTTTTTTACAATCCCAGAATACTCTGCAGCTGATAGAGCAGGACTGCAGAAGTGAAAGATTCAACAGTAGAGCTTTTATAAGTTCACATCAGATGTTTTCCAGTCCCACTGTTCTCCCAGGACGATAGACAATCCTCTGTGACTGTACTTATTCCCGGAAAAAGAAAAGCTGGACTAGCAAACAAAGATCAGAGCTTATATAAAACTCTAACACGCATTGTAGGCTATTACATTTCCCACTGCTGCAGCCCTGCTCTGAAGTCAGCTGCAGGGGATTCTGGGATTTGCAATTAGAGAAAATGTCAGCCTGTAAGTAAGCAACATTAGTATAATACAATCTACTACTACAGTACATAGCAAGTGGAAAAAAAGGGTTTCTGCACACAAATTGCAGTCTGGGAACAGCCCCACACTTGGGTGTGGAGCTCTTGGTGTTGAATGCAAAGCAATTAAGATATTTTGAGCTCCAAGTGTGGAGGTATACAGGCATCAAAGAGATTAAACGTAGCCTTCAGAAAGGTACTGTACGTTAGTGAACCTTAACGTAGGCAGACAAGCACTATCCCAGCAAGCAGAACGGCTCGGGTACTGGCAACGGTCCAAAAAAGGCAATTCAGATGAGTAACACAGAACACAATCACTGCATACTGCTCCTGACAGTTCTCTCAAACATTGTTAATTAACGATAACTCTACTTTTCAACATTCACTGGAGCTGATTAAAAGCTGGAGGCCCTCTCCTTTGATTGATATCTGAATAAAGTATTTTGGCTAACTCAATTAGTAATTGGCAACAATGGTCTACTGAACTTGAAATCTTTTTCACCTTAACAAAAACTATCAGTAATCTTAAGCCCCCCCTTCAGAAATGTATCACATAAGGAAATAGAATTTTGTGAAAATATGGAGATTTAGCAATGACCTAACTGCAGCTTAATACCACAGACTTTCCCCATGGCAAAATCTCAATGGGAAGGTAACGGCCCCTGCCAATGTCCACCCTGTATGCCTGACAATTTTCCAGCCTGATGCAGGACAATAAAAAGCATAACTTAAGTACAGGCCTGTAGTCTGCGCTGCACATCTGATAAATCCTAGAAGCACTTCAAATGTTTGTTTATTCATATGCTCCTCCCCCATCCCATCTCTCATATGTGCTTCTTCCTCCTTTCCCCAAGCTGTTAAATGAAGCCCTTAGCAATCAAACAACAATGTTGGCAAAATCACGTTTATTCCACTGGAACAATCTGTTACAAACAACTTCTTGGAAACGATTACAAAATCTCAACGTTTCTGATGAGAACATCAGAGGCTTGATTAGTTTTACTCAGAACAGATGTTGTGCTCTATTGTTTGTTCAGGATTTGCCATAACACAGCAACACTGGGACCTGTAAAACCAATTTACTAATTATTTTAGGAGTAAAAACTGAGTGCTGGTGCTGCTGGGAGGCTCCCATCCCCTTCCTCCTGCTACCCGCAGCAACGGCCTTGGTTTGGGATATGAAAGGGTGGGGGGGTTGTCAGCTTGGTTAGTAGTGCCACAGAACTCTCAGCCTGGCAGGAATTTAGGATCTTTAAGTGTTTTTAAAGATAATATACTCGGCCTATAAGGTTACTTTTAAATTCCCTTGGCACCAGAAACTCAGTTTAGGTGCCACCACTTGAAATTAAGTCACAAACATTAACTGCTACAGCAGCAAAGCCATTTGAATGGAAGCACCCCACTGACAAAAGATGCTGGTCTTATGCACAGAATGGAAGAAGTTGTTTTGTGGGTATGGCCGCTGGAGCAGTAAGGTACAAAGGGACAGTGGTTGGAGGGTGCTGCCATGATGGGATTATCTGTCCTTCTCTCAACAAACACAGAAACATAGATTTTGTCAGCAGAACAGGATGTTTAGTCTCATCCAGTCTGCCCCTTGTCCCTGCCTATTCCATCACCACTGATCCCTAGTTGGTCATAGGTGTCACTCCCGCCCCCGTTCCCCTATATAATATGCCCCAGTGCCTATCCCATGCATGCATGCCTGAAGTTCCCCACTACCTCCTCTAGCAGACTGTTCAAGTCAACCACCGCCCTTTCCATGAAGTATTTCTGTACATCTCTCTTAAACGTCCCCCTCTTAGCTTAATTGCCTGCCCCTTTTTCTAGTGCCTTCATTTCTCTGAAATAGACCCTCCAATTGCACCTTGTTCACTCCTGTGAGGTACTTGTAGGTTTCAATCATGTCAATCAATTCTTTATTTAATATAGTGCACTTCTCCTTTGTAACTCAGTGCGTTTTTCATAATTAAAAGTCTTAAGACACAAAATTAAACAGCACAGTACAGTACAAAAGGCATATACATTATAGCTATATATCTGTAAAAATATTCAACCTTCCCATAAAAGCCTGTTTAAAAATGTCCACTGTTGGACTCTCACGTGTAACCCCCCTACAAATGGGGGTTCCCGAAAAGTCTTCCTTGAGCTTGCCTAAGTGCTCACTGCCAGGCTGGTGTCCTGCATTTTAGCGGTTTAAATGTGATTGCCAGACAGTGCCTGTATAGCCTCTGTGTACTGTCTCTTTAAGAGCTGCCTGGATTGCAGTCATAAGTTATCTGAGATGGTGCTCTATTGATAGAAATAACTATTTGCTGAAAATCATTTACAGCAATAATGATGCTGTAGTTTGTCTAACCTGCCTTCTTTGCAGCAAGGACTGTTTTGTTTATCTCCACTATCTTGGCCCGGGGCTGCCGAATTGGACCAATCCGTACTGGTGGAACCTAAAATGGAGCTGGACTACAGGAGCCATCTGGAGTCCGAATCTGTAGGAATTGTAGTTTTGAGCTTTTGACACCTTTTTGCACCTGAAGGGGGAGCTCCTGTTGTGACTGACGAATCAGCCAACAGAACCTTTTGGATCTTGGGGAAATTACCAGGCTTGCTGGCAGTTGAGTCAGATCTAATTTGGGAGCTGAAGAAGCAACAGCTCTAAACAGTGTCTGTGGAAAGGCCTGAGTTTTGGCCTGCATGTCTGCCTGCTGCCCCTGAGAGGGAGAGAAGAGAAGAGAATTATTTCAGACTAAATCCGAGTTTGGGAGAACGAAGTAAGCCACTGTTTTGTTTTTGTTTTTTTTTAACCAGGCTCATACCTGAAGAAGACCAAAGATATTGCTGAATGCGATCAGCCTGTCAGGATTTCCAGCTGCTTTTGAATCCCCGGTTTGTGCAGAGACTTTGCGATCTTGACCGGAGAGCGGTTTGCCTGGTACAGTAGAATTTCTTTACATGTAAATGTGCTGTGAGTTGTTAGTGGGTTGTGATTTGGTTCCCCACTGCGTGAACTGTGTTCCGCTTGCTGGAAGCTGTATCCAGCCCAAAACAGACTGTATCCGAATTTGTCTCCATTTGGCCTGGGCCTTGCCACACTGGCCCAGCCGGACTACCCGCTGCACAGAGAAAGCCATCGATGAGACCTGCCCGGGGATCAGCCCCCGCTCCACGCTTGAACAGGAATGACTCCTCGAGGGAATCGTGTAGGCCCTGCTTCTTCTGGCACTCCAGATCAACCACCTGCAGTCTCAATTTCGTCCCACCTGTGTCCAGTCTTGGGTATCTTGAGTAATCATCAGGGTAGCTCCCTGCAACAACAGCCAAATCTAAAAGTGTGTCATCTGATTGTCTTGTTTTCTTTTCATGAACTGAACCCTCCAGCTCCGGATTACAATTAGTGTGTGTGGTGCATGTTGTTTTCTTCCATCACAGGGCCCAAACCAGCTGCAACGTTCCTGGCTAGCCCACCGTTCTCTATCTGGGTACCCAGAGTGTGTGACTGTTTATGGACCCTGAAGTGCATGTATAACAGTTCTGATTGATACAGCCTTTAAGCAAATTAACCAGATTACGACCCTCCCTTGTTTAAGTCCCTTAAAAAAATCAGATCCAACTTTTTTTGCATTTACCCTGACTGTGGTTACAGTTTGTGCAAGAGTACTGTGCTGCTGTTAGTTGCTGTGTATAACCTTGTTTGGGGGTCCCCAGGGTGGGAGCCAGAGGTGACCCTGGTGGTATGCAGTGTGGGTACTTGTGTGGTGTATCAGATGTATTGTGAATGTGATTATTGTGTATTGTTCCAGCCACTAGTAAGGAAAGAGAGTTACAGTGTCCAGGCTTCTTGCCCAGTTAAGCTTGACCACTACCAACCCTCACCTCCAGGTGGAGGCACCCATTTCAGAACTCAGGCCCCTTAACCTGCTACTAGCCAAGCAGGCAGGGGTGGTAGCCCTTGAAATAGGGCCACCTAGGGGTTACGCACGTATATAGCATGGGAGGGAGTTCCACAGGATTGGGGCCATGTAAGAAAATGCACAGGAACCAGATGTTTTTAAATAAATCCTAGGAACCTCCGAAAATCCCATGTTTATGGAGCACAGGGAGTAGAGACAGGTGGGTAGGGAGTCAAGAGGTCTTTAATGTAGCCGGGCCCCTGATCGTGTATGGCACTGTAGGTCAGCAAACCAACCTTGAAGGAGATCCTCCACCTGACCGGCAACCAGTGTAGAGAGCACAGCACAGGTGTGACATGGCACATCCAAGGAAAGTCAGTCAACAACCTGGCCGTCGCATTCTGCACCAGCTGCAGGTAGCATAGATCTCCCTCAGCCCTAGGTACAGGGCACTGCAGTAGTCCAGGCAGGAGGTTACCAAAGCACATGTCAGTGCCAGCAGATCGGTCAGGCGTATCAGGTGTTTCACCCTGGCAATGTTCCTCAGATGGCAAAAGGAGGTTTTGACCATGGCCAACACTTGCGATCTAAATGTCAGGCTACAGTCCAACACAATGCCAAGGCTCCTCACCTGATCTGAGGTAAGCAACTGGGAGTTTCCAAGCCTAAGCCCTGAGGCTTTACCAGCTTGCATCCTCACACTGATGACCAGGTTCCAGCACTAGTACCTCTGTCTTGTCTGGATTCAACCTCAACCAGTTCACCCTCATCCAATCCTGAATCTCGGTCAGGCAGTTGTTAAATTCCGAGAACATCTCCTGCTGCTCGGGTGCAAAGGACATATAGGGCTGAGTGTCATCTGCACAGCAGTGGAAACTTGGCCCATACCGCCTTATAATGTCCCTTAGCAGAAGCAGGTACATTAAGAACAACATGAGGGACAAGAAGGAGCCCTGTGGGACCCCACACAGCAGGGACATGCGTGCTGAAGAAAAAACTCCAGACACCACACGTTGCGACCTGCCGGTGTCCCTCTCTCTCCTCTCTTCCAGGGAGTACATGTTGAATTCCCGCAGCCTTTCTTCGTATGGCTTCTCATGCAACCCCTCACCATTTTGGTTGTCCACCCCCAGTACCGCTTCCACTCTTTCAACGACCTTGTATAGGTGTGGCCTCCAGAACTGGACACAGTACTCCAGGTGGGGTCTCACCAGTGAGCTATACAATGGCAGCATCACCTCCCTTCTCATGTTAGAAATCTCACACCACAAGAAGAAATACAGGTTACTCACCTGTAACAGGAGTTCTAGGAATGGTATATGTTGTTCATCCACACTCATTGGCAGGTATCCTTGCCGCTTTAAATCTTGCCGGAAGGTCTTCAAGCTTGCTCCTCCCACCCACCCGGGTGGTATAACTCTCGGCTCCGCCCCATGACGCCAGATCTGGCCCGCTGGAAGCTCAGGTTGTGCGTCGAAGCCAGGGAGGTCGGGTGGGTGGTGTGGATGAACAACATATACCATTCCTAGAACTCCTGTTACAGGTGAAATATTCTATTCAAAGGACATCGATATGTTGTTCATCCACACACTCAATGGACTCCTAGCAGTTCTCCGGGAGGAGAGGCAAGACAGCAACCCCAATACTTACTTGGGAAAGAGAGAGACTGGAGACCGAGGCCCCAAAACCAGCATCCCAGCGTGACTCAAGGTCGATGTGGTAGTGGGTAATGAAGGTGTTTGCTGACTTCCAGGTAGCAGCCTGCAGATTTCCTGGATAGGGGCGTCCCTGGAAGCAGCCACCGTTGCAGCAGTATGGCGGGTAGAATGAGCTCTTATCCCTCTGGGAGGCTCCATGCCCGCCAACTTATAACAGAGATCTATGCAGGAGGTTACCCACCTGCTTATCGTCCGCTTGGCTGCAGGTCTGCCAGATGCTTGGCTTCAGCGTGAGTGACAAACAGCTGGCGAACCTCTCCCGAATTTCATCCATGCGCTCCTTATAATAGCGGCGCCCTTCTAGGTCAGAGTATGGAGCCTATATTAAACCTCCGAGTGTGATTGGGTAGAACACCGGCAGAGTCAACACCTGGTTAAGGTGAAACTCCGACACCACCTTCGGAAGAATTTGGTGTGAGGCGCAGGACAACTCTGTCCTTGTGGAAGACCAGGTAAGGAGACTCGATGGGCGCCTGGAGCTCTCCCATCCTTCTGGCTGACGTGATAGCCACCAAGAAGGCGGTCTTCCACGACAGGTGAGAGAGCACACCTGTGCATAGGTTCGAATGGCTTGCCCATGAGCTGCCAGTACCAGCAGTAGATCCACGGAGGTGGGGTTCCGCACTGGAGGAAATGTGATCAAGGCCTTTGAAAAGCGCCAGACCACCTTCTCCCTCGCCACCGACTGCTCCGGCCCGCCCGTAAGCAGAGATGGTCGTCTCAGGTGCACCCTTAGGATCGTCGACCCTAAGCCCTTGACTAGAAAGGGACCATAAATAGTCCAAGATGCTTGCAAGGAACAGGAGGAAGGGTCCAAGCCCTTGCCTGACGCAAATGGAAAACCTTTTCCATTTGAAGGCATAACATTTTCTGGTGCGACTCATACAGGACGCCTCAACTACATTGAGGACCTCGTCGGAAAGACCCAAGGCCTGGAACTCTAGCCGGCTCAGGAACCAGGCCGTCAGGTGCAGGGATTGAAGGTCGGATGGAACACCTCCTGATTGACTGAGAGCAGGTCGGGCGGCTGGAAGCTGCCGCGGAGTCCTGGAGCTGAGACTGAGGAGATCTGGTACCAGAACTAGCGAGGCCAGTCTGGGGCTATCAGAATCACCTGCACCTTGTCCCTCCTTCGCCTTGAGAAGCACCTTGTGGATCAAGGGAAATGGGGAAAGGCGTAAAGAGGCCGGGGTCCATTGCCTCGAGAAGGCATCCCCTGCAGCGAGCCCCTGCTGAGGGCGGGCATGGAACAGACTCAGCTCGCGTTCTCCTGAGGCAAACAGGTCCACCTGAGGGTGTGCCCCAAAGGGAGAACAGATGTATACTACCTCCGGCAGGAGAGACCACTGTGGGATGCAGCCCCTATCCGGCTCAGGGCATCGGCCAGGGTGTTGGAGGCTCCTGCCACGTGAATGGCTAGGAGATCCGCCTCAGGCCGCGCGACAGTGACCAAAATCGGAGAGCTTCCTTGCATAGAAGCATGGAGGCGCGTCCGCCTGGCGGTTTAGATAGTACATAGTGGTGGTATTGTCCGTCTGGACTCTGACCACTTGACCCCGGAGGACGAGCAAAGGCGGTGAGAGCTAGGCGGACCGCTCGGAGCTCCAGCAGGTTGATGTGGCATCGGGACTCCCGGAGACCAGAGGCCATGAGCCCGGTGTTCCCCAGATGGGCACCCCCAGCCCATCAGAGAGGTATCGGTGATAGAGACCGTCGGCACAGAGGCGGACGAGCAGGATGCCCTCCTGCAAATGATCTGGAGCGGTCCACCACTGGAGGCGTTCCACATCCCCTGTCACCAACACAAGCTGGTCCAAGGGATCGCAGCGTTGTGACCACTGGCTGCCAGTCCCACTGAAGGGACGCATGTTCCAGCAGGCCCAACGGACCACGCTGGTGCAGGCCGCCATGAGACCCAGGAGGCGCAGAAGTCCCGGGCAGGCGCAATGCCCAACCAGAAATGATCAGACAGGAGGAAAGAACCTCGGCCCTGTCCGCCGGGGAGCACGCTCTGGCTCGAAGACAGTCGAGCTGCCCCGATGAATAGAATCCACCTGCTGGCTCGAGGTTCCGACTTGGCCTCGTTGATAAGGAGGGCCCAGTTGAGAGCAGACCTGGAGGCCAGATCTCTGGACCCTCCGCCTCCTTCCTGGAGGAGCTGCTATCAGCCAGTCGTCCAGGTAAGGGTACACCGGACCCCGGCGCCCGCAGGAATGCTGTCACCACTGCCATGCATTTGGTGAAGACCCTGGGAGCTGGAGACAAGCCGAAGGGCATGGCTGGAACTCGAAGAGGATCCTTCAGCTCGAGCGAAGGAATCTCTGGTGAGACGGACGGATGGGACGTGAAAACAGCGTCCTGCAAGTCCAGAGAGCAGAACCACCGCCCGGCGTTCCAGGATGGTATTATCTGAGCCAGAGTGACCATCCTGAAGGTTCGAGACCTTAGGAACTTGTTTAGGTCGTGTGGGTGAGAATGGGCGCCAGCCCCGTCCGTTGCGGAACCAGGAAGTACCTGGACACAAACCCTGGGTCTGAAGGAGGGTCCACCACCTCTCTTACCACCTCCTTCTGGAGGAGGAGAGCGATGTCGGCTCGGCGAGCCGCCAGTGAGCTGGAGATCCCGAGCCCCGAGGCGCACTCCTGAAGGGTGGTGCCTGCTCGAATTCCAGGCAGGCCTCTTCCACCACCTCAAGACCCACCTGTCCGTGGTAACAGCGGACCAGGCGGAGCGGAAGTGCGGGCCGTCCCCCAGGGGGACCCAGGGGCAGGTGGCAGGAATGGAGCGACACCCCTCAGCCCGTCACTGGGCAGGCTTGGAGGAGGACGGCCAAGGGACCTCCTGGGCCTCTCCTGCCTCCTGTTAGAGGAAGCGGCGGCAGGTTTGGGATGCCAAGGCCGAGCCTGCCTGGCCCTAAGCGTTAGCTGGGCAGGCGCAGGGGCACAGAAGGACGAAGGGCTTAGGCTGTGGTTTGCGGCCTTTGTCCTTCTGATGCGAAAGACCGAGTCAAGGTAGCATTGGACTTCTCGATCCTCTGCAGGTGACCTTCCACCCCAGGGCCGAGAGAGGTCAGTCCCAAAAGGAACATCCGCCAACTTGTGCTGGGTATCCAGTAAAGGTGGATATCCTCAGCCAAGACCCGCAGGCCTTGCATAGCCACTCGGGCATACCCGATCTGGCACATGAGTCCTATATCCAGCAGTCTGGAGCTACTGTTTGGCCATGCCTGCCCTGGTCCCGCACCTGCTTAACCGTAGTCTGCAGATGTGGGAAGATGAGGATGACCTTCATCAGGAGCCAACAGGGCATGAAAAATGTGCCATGAGGGCGGCCGAACTGGCCTGGAGAAGGCCGAGAGGGCCTTAGCGTGAGCTTGCGCCCGACATAGTCCAATTTCTTGGACTCCTTGTCAGGAAAGTTTGTCCACATCCCTGGCGTTGTCGTAGCGCGGAGCTGTCGATGATCAACCCTCAGCGAGGTGTTCAAAACGGACCAAGGAACGGGACGGACGCATATACTTCCTGGCCATCCTGGCGGGCGCAGAGGCAGGAAGCAGAGGCGCCAAAGCTCAATGCCGGACCCACTATGCCCTCGGCCCACGGAAAAGCCTCCCGTCGGGAGAATCCCTCGGTCCAGAAGTCTCCCGTGAGGGATACCTGGCCCGTTTGGAAAGCCGGGTTCGAGCTCCATCCCGGTGGACTCCGAGATGAGCGAAGCATGTCCTAGGAAGGACGGCGGGCTATATCGTCCATTGACTGACCTCCTGAGAGACTCCAAGTCAGTGCGCTGGAGAAGGGAGAATCATCTTCGGACTGGAAGAGTCCTCGAAACTGCCTCTGGCCTGAGCCACCCTTCACCTGCGAGTCGGTCGGGGTGAGGGGTAACTGACAACCGATGGGGTAGACCCTTGGCAGCTGAGAATCTTGGTCGGAGCCCCAATTGGTGGCTGTGGAGGCGGAGGTTCCACGAATCGGTGGAGCTGGTTTTGGCCGAATTACTCGACCTGGGTATGAGCTCCTCGGATAAGCGTGGGGGTTGTGTCGCCCGTTCGGTGACAGCACGTAATGGCGGGGAAGGCAGCCGAGTCGGCTTATTCCCGACAGGAATGTTGCAACATAAGGTCCGTACCGTCGGCGTAATTTACGCCGGCTCCCTCATCGAGGAAGGGCGAGACGAGGCGGCGGCAGCAGCGCATACGGTGCGAGACAGGACCGCCTATGGCGGTGGGAATCGGCTGGACCGCGCAAAGAAGTCGAGACCGAGACCGAGAGTCTGATTTCCGGTCGGTGCGGGGAGGTGTCGGCGGAACCGGCACTCCCCCTTCGGCTCGGATGGTCCATCCGAGGCTCCGAACGGAGGCACAGGCGACCCACGGGATCCTCAACTCCTCCGGGGAAGCGAGAGGAATCTCGGCTGCTAAAGGTGACAGCCCGTCCAATGGGTCGAAAAATCTCGACTTCATCGGTAGGAGTCTCGGTCAACTGACCTGGCAGGGGACACCGTGAGGCCAGTGGCGAAGCCAGTCGATCGACGAAGCCGACGGTCGACGACCGGGAGAGGGACTTTCCGCTCCCAAGAGCGTCGACGGAGGACTTACCCTTGTCCCTCTTTTTGGACCAAGAATAAGGTCCCGCAGACGTAGGTCCTTCTCCTTTAGTGGAGAGGGACAGACAAAGCTCCTTAAAAGAAGCCGTGTAAGAAGAGCCCAGGGAGAGCGGGATAAATGCCGCGGCCGAGGAAGATACGGCCCGAGCCGCCTCCTCTTCGAGGGCGACCATCCGCTCGAGCTGATCCGCCGAGACCGCCGCCGCGGACACCGCCAACCGGGCCTCCTTGGACTTCACCGGAGGGAAACGCTTCTCGGGACGGCCCAGTTGCAATCGGGCAGCACGGTCTTCGAGGACGTAGGCCGAGAAAGATGAGCACAGGTCGCAAGCCTGCGGGTCGTGCTCAAGGCCTAAGCAGTAGACACACATGGAGTGTGGATCCGTCCGAGACATCTTCTGCCCGCATGGGCATCTCCGAAATCCGGAGTCGGTTGTCCTCCGCGAGCGCGAGGATAGAAGACCGAAGTCTTTTGCAAATTTTATTTTTAAATCCGCAAACGGAGAAATAGGAACCAGTCTCAAACGCAGAGCGTTAAGGAGGGAACCTGAGCTTCCAAGCGGTAAGGAAGATCTGGCGTCATGGGGCGGAGCCGAGAGTTATACCACCCGGGTGGGTGGGAGGAGCAAGCTTGAAGACCTTCCGGCAAGATTTAAAGCGGCAAGGATACCTGCCAATGAGTGTGGATGAACAACATATCCATGTCCCTAGAAGCAGAATTTCATTCACAACATAATTACAAACCACAGCATAGCAAATTTAACATTACATTAAAAAATTACGATATGATCTGCTAATCAGGTTGCCACCTAACCATTTTTTTCCAGATGATCCGGTTTTCAGATGCCTTCTCCAGTCTTCCCCATACTCAGCCTGCTAATCAAGGTCAGTAGAGCAATTACGAGCAAAGAAGCTTTTATTTTATTTATTTTTAAATATACCACATTCCCTCTTTCCGCCAACGCGTCACCACACCAGTGTTTTGATTGGCTTCTTCCAGTTGGCTGCAAGCAGAATCGGAGTTGATTCAGACAGCGTCACTGGCTTACACAGACAGCCAATGAGAAGCCTCTGTTTTTGGTGCCACGCAAATCTATCCACGGAGGTTAAGCAGATTGCTCAGGGAGCACAAGGTCAGTTTTCCTTCCCAGCTCATGGTTCTCTTTCTGGACAGACTAGCAGCAGTGAGTGACTGGTAGCCTGGGAGACGTCAAAGCAGAGGACATATGTAAGGGTGGGGGTGGGGTTCAGGAAGAAGTTCGATCCCAGTCTGCCTGTGCTGCTAGACTGACAAGCCAGCCAATGAGCACTGCCATCCTGGCACAAGGATCATAAAAGCTGCCTTTTGGAGTCTGAAGAACAGAACCAGCACAAGAGGACAACAAGCAATATCAGAATTGAGTTAAGACTTACTTAATGTAGCCTTAGACTTTAGTGTATTTCATTTTAAATATTATTACTGAACATGCAGTGTTAATTAAAAATATCAGAGCAGGAGACTGATTTCCATTTGGTATTTTGGTTTTGTCGTCAAAAAATGCACAGCTTTTTTTGTGTGAATGTGACCGCAAAACCTGCATGTAACTTCCTATGAGTGACAAGTTACATCTGAAGGAGTGTAATTGGCAAGAATGGGGGTGTGAATAACTAAAAGAGGTGGGGCTTTGGTAGTCCAGTTTTTGCCTTACTCGGAGGTGGCAACCCTATCTGCTGACCAGCCCTGACTAATCAAAAATACCGTCTAGATTTCGTGGATTTAGAGTTTAAACATTGCTGAAAAATAAAAATACATTTGGCTTTTACTTGTACTGGCACCTAGGCCGAAATTCTGATGTCTAAACAATTTATACCTTAAGACTCACAGGCTGAGCATATTGTACTTAAAACACACAGAATGGGGGGGAGGTTACTGTGGAGCCTGAGCTGAACAGTCACCTGAAACTTCAGCTCTCCAGACTCACCATTTTTACTTTAAAATAACTAACTCCAAGTCAGCAAAATCATCTGATTTAAAACAGATCTGGCAGAGAAAATACTGTAGCACATGATGAGGAAGCCAAAAGGAGGTAAGCAGTCTGGCAAGGTGTGAAAGGATAGAGGGAAAGGAACCGCGGCTGGCCCAAGCACAAGATCGACTCAGCAGAGTGCTCTGGAGGGAGAAAGCTCAGAAAAACTGCTGCAGACACTGAGCCATAAACTACAGCAACTGATGGTTTCTGCCATGGCAATGAATACAAAACTGGATGCCCTTACTGGTAGGATAGGAAATGTGGAAACATCTTTCCAGATGCTTCACAGACACTTGGGACACTCGTAAAAGCATCATGTAGCCATGAGCAAAGGAGTCCGCAGCGTGTCAACGTCAGTCTCAAAATTCTAGAGAACCAGGTGCAGAGCCATAACATTCGAATGATCGGACTCCCAGAGGGGGCTGAGGGAGATCATATGGTAACTTTTCCAGAAGGACTGGCTAAAGGAGCAATTTAGCTCCCAATCAGAAATTCCTAAATTTAGAATTGTGAAGCCTTTTTGTATTTGGCCCAGGGGGAGGCAACAGGAGGACCTGCCCAGAGTTCTCATGATAGTGGTGGGCAGTGAGCAGACCCAGGACTTAATTTTGAACTTAGCAAACAACATGGACCGCTCTCTGTTGAGGGAGCCGTGGTACTTTTATTCCTGGACATCTGCTATGCCACGTAACAACATAAACACTTTAATAGGGACTGGAGTGTCTCGAGGGAGCTGAATATACCCTATTCCATTCAACTCCCTGCTAAATTATGAGTCGTTTAGGACAATAAAGCTACATGTTCACTGATCTTGGTGACTCAGGGAAGTGGGTGACAAAGATGGCATCCTCCAGGCAGACCTTGAGGAACCAGCAAGAGCGACAGGAGGAAGAGTCTTGAACCTGAACAAGGATTAAAAAAAAAAAAAAAAAAAGTTTTCTCCTAAACACACATTAACTGCTGCAAGGGATCTCTCCTGTAGCAACCACCACCGTGGAAAATCTTTTTCTATTTTCATGTTGATGATGCTAATAGTTTAGTGCTGTCTATGTACTGCAGTGTGGTAAGTGCTTTTCTTCTCTTCTTTCATACTTATAGGCAGCTTCTGACTTTGCATCGGACTGCTGAAGGCATGAGAATTTTAATTCTGAAGCCACCATATTCAAATCCGTTGTCACAACCATGCGAACAGTGCATAACAGGTACCACTGAATGACTCAAACCTTTTCATTTTCTTCTTTCATTAAAGAACAACTGTGCCTTTTGTAACACTGTGGAGAGTTATTCAGAAGTTCTGGTAGATGAGGGTTCATTCAAAGGTTATCATATCATAACGAATTTGTAATAGTACATATGTTCGAAGGGTCATGGCACCTATTACTTATTTTAATGGATGCAGAAGGCTTTGAAGGACATTACAGGACTTTTCATCACTTTTTATGGTTTCTGCCACATGCTCTTGGGCCACAGTTCCATAGCTAGTCAACTACATGTTGTGTTAGCTTGCACACATTTTTAGGTAGCCCTCCATGTGGAACGTTTGTATTCAGGGGAAGCGTACCATCCTGTATACTGTTAGACCTTGGTCTATATGGCATATTCTATGTACACTGTTCCTTGAATAATGGTAATGTACTGTGTACATTTTTACTAAAATTAATAAAATATGAGTTAAACACATGCAGAATAAAGACTGATACTGCTCCTTGTATCCATGCACTGCACGCCGTACATTTGCACTTGCTCTTTGTGCTTATGCCTAGCTTGTATACCTCTGCTGGGATGCTCTGTATGACGTGCACAATGTCTCTTTTACTGGTTGGTCTCATTCAGCACATTCCTGAATTTCTTGGTTTGTGTTTTTTGGAAAACTCAATTACATTTTTACAACAAATGTTTCTAAATTCCTGTCAGCTAGATAGTGCTGTGGCAAAGACGGACACAGACCAAGCCACTGACTTGAGTTCATGTCACAAACCCAGGTCGTTACACTGGACTGACAGGAGGAAGATCAAAGCCTCCTAAGAAACATATTCAACATTTTGGGTTCAGGGGTTCTCCCCTGCTTCACTGCCCCCAGGTTAACCACACTGGTGGCAGCACAAGCAAGAAAAGAAAGCCTTCAGAGAGCAAGGCTGAGCACTCGGCAGTGCAGCAGTGTGCCATTCTCTTTATGGCTCCAGACCATTCCAATCGCATCCCCACCCCAACTCCAAACTATGAAGAGGAAGAAGGGTAAAAGAAAAACTCTGATTATACAGCCATCATAGAAACACAGAATGTGTCAGCAGAGAAGGACCAGTAGGCCCATCTAGTCTGCCCAATTTTCCCTGCCTAACACTACAACCCAGGCTCTATTAGGTCACACGGGTCACTCCCTCCTCCCTTACCTCTACTTATTATACCAATCTGCCTATCCTATGCATACTTGAAGCACCCCAATGCCTTAGCCCCCACCACCTCTTCTGCCTGGCTGTTCCCTGCATCCACCATGCTTTCTGTGAAGTATTTCTCCAAACCCCTCTTAACAACCCCCAAGCTTAATGGCATGCCCTCAGGTTCTGGTGCTCCTCCACCCATTTAAGAGACTCCCCTACTGCACCTTGCTGATCCTCTTGAGGCACTTATAGGGCTCAATCATGTCCTCTCTCACTCTCCTCTCCTCTAGGCAGTACATGCTGAACTCCCACCACCTCTCCTCATATGGTTTCTCAAGCAGCCCCTGCACCAATGTTAGTAGTCCTCCTCTGGACCACTTCCACGCTGTCGATGTCCTTGAGGAGGTGCGTCCTCCCGAACTGGAGATAGTACTCCTGGTGAGATCTCACAAGTGAGCGATACAGGAGCAACACCATCTCTTCTCCTGCTACAGATCCTGCTCATCTTGCTTGCTGTCTGTCACACTGCCCTGCCACCTTCAGATCACTAGATATGATCACCCCAAGATCCCTTTCTTGCTTGGTAACTGTTACGTATCCCCCCCCAACCTTATACACAACCCCTGGGATTCCCAGCCCTAAATGCCTGACTCTGCACTTTTTGGCACTGAAACCCCACTGCCACTCCCTCTCCCTAGACCACTCCTCCAGTTTCCCCAGATCTCTCTGCATTCTCTCAGTTCCCTCTTGCGTGTCCTCACACTTGCCGACAGATTTTGTGTCTTCTCCTCCTTCCAGCTGCCAACATTTGTAATACCCTCCCTACAGGTGTTGAAGGGGAGGCCTGATCACACAGTCTGCAAGCTCTGGGAGGACTACTTGGAGAGAGCTGAGGCTCCAAGACAGAGGCTGACCCTCCAGATGGATGGTGACTTGGGTGTCTTACAGCAGACAAATGGACAGTCAAGTACTATATCGAGGGGAAGGCAAAATATATTCCTTAACTCTAAACAAATTAACAGACCAACAAAAGAAAACTCAATATTACTTCATTATTAATGCTGAGAAGCAAAGTTCACCTATGTTAATCTTTTTACACTAAAAAGAAACATAAAACATCTGACATCATGTAAATACTTCCTGGGCTTGCAAAGCAAGCTTAGATCCCAAAAGGTCAGACAATGTGTTCAGAATATTCTGCAAGTGGTTTCAAGACCCAATAAAAATAAAGTTTCAAAGTCGGGGACTTCATCACAATAAAAAAATATAATGTAAAACAAATTATTGCTACATATAAAAATGTAGCCATATTCAGTCTCTTATCTTCTGAACAGTCTGTAATATAGAAACACATGTAGCAATATAAGTAGGCAGGGACTGTAGGGGCCAGATATTCAGAGCTTTGCCCCTGGGATAAGGTAACACTGCCTGGCAGGCAAACTTGGCCTGGAGCACAAAGCAACTAATATCCAAAAGGAATAGTCTGGGGCAAACAGCTTCTGAATATAGCATGGGAATGAGGCTGTGCAAACTGGGCTGTGAGTACAGGGCAAACATAGCCCTGGAATAAGACAGCACTGAATATACTGTAGCAACCAGGAAATGCAAACCACAACATCAACACAGTGCACAGCGACGTGAGGGCAGGTAGAGATGAACTATGCAGCCAACGTGCATGCCAGCAGATGCGTGGACCTAGTACAGCAGCAGGCAGCAGCAGATGTGAAAGAACAGTGATCAAAACTGTATAAATATCCCTGAACCGTTAGCGCAGCTTTAGCGCGGAGCTAAGCTGTTAGCCCGGTGCTAAGATTTGCCATATTCAAAAGTGACATGCAAATGAGCCTACTTAGGTAGTCTCTGGGCAAACAGCTAGATTAGCATCTCATCATTCCCTGATTTGCATGCAGTTTGCCCAGCGTTACTACAGGGTCCCACAGCTCCACCTGTAGGTCAGTCTGGAAGTACAGGGTCTGGCCAGGTCTGGCCGCAGCTCCACCTGTAGGTCAGTCTGACAGTGCATGATGGTTGCTGCAAGCTACATGTATGCAGTACAGCATAGCATCGTGTGCCCCAGGGTAGAACACAGCACAGGCACAGGCGGTGGTGGTGCTGTATGCAACCGTCACACTGTAGGCCATGCAACAGTGCACAGCAGATGCTACAGTAGCAAGGGGGCTGTTAGTGTGAGGGACACAGCAATTCCTATGGTGTGTAGGGCAGTGATGACCACTGCACTGTACAGAGTGACAGGCCCAGCATGCAGGTGATTACTGACGGTGGACAGTACTGTTTCGCCGTTGTGTGCTCCACAGATGCTGCACCTGTGGCATGGGATGCTCACAGTGACATTTGCATGGCCGGCTGTATATGCTGTGGCTTCTGTACAGTTGTGCGGTATGTGGCTGGGGAGGCATGTATGCTCAGACAGGCACTCAGGTGGTGGGGTATTCCCACTACTGGCCCATGTGCACTGCATGATGTGTCCCAGCCATGTGGCTACACCTGAGCTGTGGTGAAGTCTGGCCACCCGTACACCCTCCCCTCAATGGGCGCCATGCCCACAGTGCTGCATGTGTGTGCTGGCATCTGTTGGTCACCACAGACGTATGGTCTGCAGGTGTGTGCTGTATGGCCACACTACCTAGTTTCCCCTGTGGGTCGGATCCCCCCTTACTGTCTGTGCTTGGCTGGGACTGGTGGCAGCTGTTGGCATCATGGTGGTGCCAGCAGTGAGCAGCATGTGTTCTCCATGTCAGGCATTTTCTCAGTATCATGCTCTTATGCTAGGGTCGCGCAAACTACGCTAATCCTGCGCAAACACCACGCTATGCTCCAATGACGTGTAAAGCTGTTTGCCCAGGGTTAAGACCAGCTTTTCCTGGGGGGTAATTTGTTCCACACTAAGGGTCATGCTATGTCGCGCTAAACACCTTAGCGTGGCGCCAGTCGCTGAATATCTCATAGCACCTGTAGTCATGTTCACTTTGGCCCTTGCATATAATTATGGTTTGCTCAGTGCTAATGCACTTTGCCCGCGTTATGTGGCCTTTTGAATATGGCAGTCCCGCGCCAAACAAGCGCAAACTGTTTGCAGACCGTGCAAAGCTTTGAATATCTGACCCCAGGTTTGTTGTGCCCCCAGCACTTCATAAGCAGGGGCGAATAAGTGTACTGAGAAAACGTGCACCAATTTATAGGGATTCTCTACCCAGGGTGTTCTGTGATTCCCTTGCTAAGAGAAAATTGTTCAGACCTAACTTTAAGGATTGTACTCTCTTTATATCCACTGTGTTTGCTGGCTGGATGTTCCAGAGGTTTAGCACCCTGGAAGAAGTAGCACCTCTTAGTGTTACAGCTGAATTTGCCACCACTGAGCTTCAAGGCTTGACTCCCGCATCATGCCGGAGAACACCAGATCAAGCAACGCTGTCTATTTGAGCCTGTCATCTTTCATAATCTTACAAGTTTCATCTCTGATCCATACAAAATAACAAAAACACACTTTAGAAATGCATAAATCAGCTGACCCAGTGACACAGCAGCAGTGCATCTCTGCCATGCATGTGATCCAGGTTCAAGAGCAAACTCTATTCGAAACCTGGGAGTCGAACCAGGCTGGGGTTGCAGCTATGTGGCAGTGCACCTCAGTCAGGGAGGGTTAACATTGAGCTCTGGTGTCACAGCAACCCCTGCATCTAGGCCAGGGAGCTTACGCCTGCCACAGGGATGTGTTGCATGCACACGTGTACAAGGCCACCCAGAAAGTTGCACTCACATCAGGGAAGGTAGGCAGGTGTAAATCAACAGGAAAAAAAAAAAAGAACATGTCCATCGATATGACAGTCTGAGCCCCTGGATTCCAGTGCATCCTACTGCCTGCCAACACTAATCCCCATGGTAAACTGCCTCGGGGAGGCCTTCCCTCTAGGGCACCAGCCACGTAGAGGAACCGTGGGGGGTAGTCAGTGGGGTGCTGGACTTGGGGAGACAGGGGGTTGTCAGGCTTCAGCAGGGTATATCCCTGGGAACAGGGTATATACATGAAAGATGAGCATGGATGGGAGAAAAAGCTAATGTATAAACTACTATGTTATTTCAAGTGCCCCTTTTTTGTAACTATATATTGCCTATAATACTGATTTTTTACTTCAATACTTGTAGAAAAAACAACTGAGAGTGAAACATGAACATCAGTGATCACCGAGAAAATTCATAACTAGACCCAGAGTTTCGGTTTTAGAAAATGGCTAAATGTTGTTGAAAATCTAGAATTCCATTTTTGTTTTGTTTTTCTAAGGTATAACACAAACATTTGGAATTTTACAAACTCAGAAGTCAAGTGAGATTTTTAGCTGCAGACCATCAAAGCCGTCTTATTCCCTAAGACATGGAACATTAAAGGAACAGTAAAATGAAATGTTTTTCTTGTTTTTACATCTCAGACACAGACGCGTACAAACCGACAGATGCGCGCATACACACACACACTCAGACAGGAACACAGTGCCGTCTTTGAAGAACTGTTTATTTAACAGAGGTTGGCTTGCAGTGGTACTAATACTAATAATACAGTACTGTCCATTTTTACTAGGCCTTAAAAAATATTTTTGCATGTGAAAGCAAGGGTCTGAAGAGAAAATCTGGGATGGATACAGTTCTATTTTTAAAGTTCAGATGTGCAGCACTTTCTTCCAAGTTAAAGGAGTAGCCAAGAAATATTTAAATTTTTAATATGTAATTTAATGAATATAGTAATAGCACTTGAGCTGGCAAGAAACCAGCTTTTCCAGATGTTAAAGAGCCCTAGATGTAACAGTGGAAGCACTGAAAAAATCATCATTTTAGATGTGTTTTAGCTGGTATTAGATTTTTTATTTATTTTTGCATTTAGTTTCCCTAATAACTATGCACATTAACATAAAAAGAGGATCACAGGCCATCAGACTTCATCTGCTCTGGCTGTTTGTCTACACCTGATATCAGAATCCAATGCACTGCAATGGATTGTGATGTCTCAAACAAAGGATTATTATGTCAGGTGCAACCGAGCAGCCTGGGCAGATAAAATACAAGTAGCAGGGATCCTCTTTTCATGGTAATGTGCACAACCATTATGACAAAGTGCATGCTAAATACAAAATACTGTATATGAATCATAAGCTGAAATGTATATGAAAAAGAATGGCATTTTACTAACTCCCCCTGTGATGCCAGGGTCTCTTTAGAGTTTGTATTCGCTGTTTATTTTTCATTTTGTTTTCATATAGAATTTTCCTGCATTCCATACAATCCCCTAAGGATATACCCTGTTCAGGTGATGCAGTCAAATGGACAGCAGAGAAGATTTGCTCAGGTTTCTCTCCTTTTCCTCCCTCTCTCTCTTGGCACGAGATGTGCCACTGCAGCACACCTCTGTGGAGGAAAAGCTCCCTGGCCCACCCGCACAGGGTCACCACATACCAAAGCCCACCACCTGTCCCCAGTTAAGAGAGCCTGCCCTCTGGCAGCCTTGCACAACCACGCCTAGCCACCGGTGCGACGACAGTCCGCTCCTGATGTCCGGTCATATGCATGGCAGAGCAATGCGCTGCCACTGCCACAGGGGTGGCCTTGCATTTACTATTTTCTCAGAGGGGGTCGTAATCCTCCCCAGTACATTCACTAAACAGTAAGCGAATCTGCAAGGAAAGGGACAGGGGTCACCATGCAACTGGCCCACAAGGCCATGCATAGAGCTTGCTGACCCTGTCACTCTGGTCGCAGCATCTAACAATCCACTTGCCTGTTTGAACTAAAACAGGTAGGTGGGTAAGGGGGCGGGGGCGGTCAAAAGCTGCAACCAGAAGTATGAGACCAGCTGCTGGTCTGCACTTCCCACAGCACAGGGCGAGGAAACACTGGAAGGCAGGGACCTGCCCAGTGGGGTGATAAAAATCACCATTCCACTTCCCCAGAAGTGGGCATGAAGGCAAGGAGTGAGGAAAGGGGGATATGACATACTTCCGGAAACCTCCACAGATTTGTAGCGTAGCATGCTACCATGCCTCTAGTATTATGCCATGCTGCATGTTAGCAGATGCAAACTCGATTTGTGCAAGTTTACTTTGGGAATGTCAGTCACACAGTGACCCGAGCGCCAGTCTGTACAGCTCAAAAGGGTAGTGGCACACAGGGCTGAGTTTGCCCCCTGTTCAGTACTCCCACCCTTTGCAACAGCTTAATTTCGAAGCTAGATGAAATGACATGGTTTGACACATTAATATTTCACCTCGAAGTAGAAACTGCACAGCACAAGTAAAACAATTTATTTAAACTTTCTGTTCCCAATCCAAATTTGGCACGCCCCTAAATTAGTAAGTTCTGCACAGATACAAAATGTAGATACTTTCATACACTTCTGTGCTTAAAGTAATAAGAAAATAACAATTATGACCAATGGCATCTACTGCAATATTGACTGGGTTTACATCTGGTGGTGTGCCTGATCCAAGGACCATTTTATACAACTCTTTGTGGCGACCACTTTGCGTCTTTTGCTATGCACAGATGTACGCCGGTCCCCACAAGACCCAGTCACATGTCAGTGTCACCTAGCATTAGAGAATGGTGGAAAACATTCTAAAAGGTGGTAATGGCATGTGGCAAGGGAAGAAGATCTGGTGGGTGACACAGATCAGCAAGTGACCATTAACGTACCAGATAGCAAGGGAGAACTGCACTATGGAGGGCTCAACTGGACACCAGGGACTACAAGCAGGCTGAGGAGCAGGAAGGGGCCACTAGACCTCAAGGGATAGAAGGAGGACCACGATAAGAAGTACATTTCAGCTGCCCAGAAGCAAACCTAAAAGAAAGGGTTTATTGGATGGGGGGGAGGCTATGGCAGTAGCATCCTTCCCACAGTGCAATGTGCAACTGGCCTTGATGACGTGAGCATTCCTCCATGGCCAGCACATGTCGGATGTAAATGGTTAGAAACCTTGGTTGTGATCATTTAACATCTGTTGAACTTCATGTGCATTGTGACTTAATCACTGAGAAGAGCCTCCCCCATGCTCTGAAACTGCACCATCATCAACTGTGACTATGTAGGTGCTGCGGAAGTTTTACACATCAGCAGAAAAATACTTCAGATCTGCTGATTATGGGCTAGCCGATGTGCTCACTGAATTGCAAACCGCATAAAGATGATAATTTTGTGGTCAGTTATAAACAGCCCACTCAGAAGCAGTAGTTCCTGCAGTTGGATGGCACTCCAGTATGCTTTTTTCATAGCAGATCAGTGGTCACCCACCTTTCTAAATTACAACATGACCCTTTTACACACTCACACTCGCACTCACTCCTGTGTAGTACTATCAAGAGAAGCTAGCCAGCTCAGTTTCTACCTTTGGAATTAAAAGTATTGGTGATGCGCACATCCTAAGTTCAAAAGTGGCAAATACTCTGCTTTAAGTACGGCAGTTAAATATGTCTATTCTGCAATTACGTTGATGTTTACAGAGATGGTAATCCCTAAATGTCTGAATCCAAATCTGCTCTAAAGGAAAAATGATTAACCAAACAAATCATAATTTATTTTTTGCACTACAAATAAATCCATCACTGAAACTTTGCCACCACCCACCCCAATACAGGCCAATTCACTTACTTTACCGCATGCAAATATTAACTCAGTTTCTGGGGCTGTATGAAGTTGTAGGACCCCGACCACAAACAGCAAATGTGACTGCCCATCGTTCCTGTGATCAATATTTTCTAGCCAATCCTTCCGTCTCCCTGTGTATCATGTAAGCATTAATGCCTGACGAAGGAGGCTACTACTGGGGAATTAATGCATGGTTGGGGGGGGGGGGGGCTTCTGGCACGAGGCTTTCATCGAGTGCCTACAACCACCCAACCATGTATTAATTCCCCAGTAAAAGCAGACTCCAGAGGGGATTAATGCATTTGTAACATGGGAATACTTGTGTTGTTGTTTCAGTTTTTACAGTTCTGTTTTGCTATGGTTAAATCCCACTTATAACGCCATCTGGAAATATATAGAGTTTGTATTGAATGATTTGTTTGATATAAATTCTATATTGCTTGCACCCCTTATGTTCCCTTCGGAATTTAAGTCTTTTACCTTTGGTACAGGGGATGCCCTCTGCATCTGGTACAAGATACAAAATTCTCCCACCCTGTCCCTGATTTTCTATTTTGTGTGACTTTCACGGTCTGAACAGAACTTTTTACCAACCCAAGTAGATCTTGAGTTTCAACAACGGCATCGACAGGGCCTATCTTCTATTTATCAGTTTTTAGACTCTCACTGGATTGTCCCATTTGCCCATATTCAGACTACCTATCAACTTTCCCACCAAGACCATTTTCAGTATATACAAGTCCATACTTTTTTGATGCGGAAGGGCCTTCCTTGGAATGCCCTCCCTAATCCGGTTCCTCCACTTTTAAAATTACTAATAGATGCTATAAAGGGAGTAAATTATCCACAATTGATAGGGATGGCATATAAGGCTCTGAGGGATTTCTGGCCAGAGACTACCCACTCAGTTCTTCGAGCTTGGCATGAAGAGCTCTCAGTAGAAATTTTATTTATTTATTTTAGTCATTTCAACATAACCTTTGAGCAAAATGCTCTTTTTCAAAGGTTCTACGTCTTGACAGGAGGACAAAACAGAAAGGTAGTTACAGAGTATGGGTGCACAAGTACAGAGACAAAAAATACAAGAAATAACAGCAACTGGTCTATTTACAATTGTAAGCTATCTCATATAGAGGTACAACACATTGCAATTGGTACTGCCCAAGGTACATGGTGAGTGATGTGGGTTTAAGAAACTAATTTAGCATAAGGTAAAGCAGCCAGGGGAGGCACTGTCGTTATTTCATGTAAAGTCTGGTGGGGAGAGACTCAACATAGGCTTTCACACCCTGTATGTCGAGGTAGCCAAGAGGAGGCTTTGTCGTCAGTTCTAGTCAAGGGGTGGCAGGGATTTTCTGTACAGGACTGACCTAGTAGGAACATACTAGAGAGCAATGCGAGGAAGGACCGTACACAGAATAAGCTGGGGGAAGACAGGTGCTTTGAGACAATCACATTTGTGCAGGGTCAGTTGCAGGGATGGGACTTAAAAACAGAGTGCAGAGTTAAGGACAGTAGGTAGAAGGCTCATTGACAGGCTGTGGCTATGGAAGGCTCAAGTTCGAGGGCTGGCAAGTAGTAGGAGGAAGCAGGAGTTTCAACTCAAGGTTACTGGGCAGTAGGGTAAGAAATCGGAGAATGCAACCCAGGAGCGGCTGACTCCAAGCTACCGGGTGACAGAAATTCCTTATGAGAAATGGTTGGAAGCTATTACCCCCTTGATGACAATCTCACATGTTCCTATTTGGATGATAATTTATTTGGAACTGTTGAATACGCTACTTCAATACCCTAGATAAACCTATTAAATATCTACCACTGTCTAATGGGGCCTGCTGGCGTCACTGCAGTGAGTTATGGGCCAATTCAGTTCCTGCTTTTTGGAGCTGTCCGGCCCTTTCCTCATATTGGAAGGATATAAACTCTGCCTTGGCACAGTTATTTAATGTGGAATTGAAGCTTTCTCTTCAATTGGTTCATTTATATGTGTTAGATGGTGGCAGCATCCCTCAAAAGAAAAACATGTTATAAATATACTGAGTGGCTGCAAAAAAGGCCATCAGTCACCTTTGGTGCACTCAAACTCCCCGTTACCCCACTGGCATAATTTAGTTAATGAAATTTATTATCTGGAATGGAGTACTGCACTTTATCTGGGCCAACTTCCCCGATTTGAGCTGACCTGGAGGCCCTGGGTGTTTTATATATCCCAAATAGACCCGGCATTTGTCCCTTAAATTCAATTTTCAGAGTGACCCTTGGGACTGCTCCCCCCTCATCTACGGATGTCCCCATTTCTTCTTTTTCTGGCATATTAATGGTTGCTAAGACTGCAGACTGTTATGAAGAATAATTTTTGTGCATATGGATTTATTATTTTAATGTTATTGCAAATGCAATACTTAATTCTGTGAATGAATAAATAAGAGGTAGGCTGGCTCCATGGTGCCGAGTGAAGGGATTTGCTTGGCATGTTGGTGACCTTGGTTAGATGCCAGAGCCCAGGTACCAAGAGCAGGAACTGTCAGGAAGGGTTCAGTGTCATTGGCCCTTCCTCCGGTAGGAGGTCAAGCCTGGCACCCATGGGCGGATTGCGCGATGTGATGCCTCAAACACGTCCCCGCCCAGGGTCGCCTTGCTCACGCATGGCAGAGAACTGTTGTGGGCAGGGCAGAAAACTGTAAAAAGTGGGCTCCCCACCCAGCCAGATGACAAGTGCAGGCTTTCACCTCCACAGGCCCCAGAGACAGTCCAGCCAACTCCGCAGCACCCCAGGATATGCAGTTAGCTTGTAAGGCTCTTCCCCCTCAGAAGAGAGGGACCCTCCTGATGAAGGGATATGTTGGGTACCTGGTGGGGTGGCTGCAGATGGAATTCAGTGGCGGACTGCAAGGGTCAAGTGGGGGCCAAGAAACCTAGGCACTCCGAAGGAGTGGTCGGACAGGGGCAGCTCCATATGACCATCTTCATTTTACAACTGAGGCAATGTTTGCCTTAATAGCTCCATCAAATAAAATTAATGGAAATTTCCAACTTTTTATCTGCTTATAGGCTTTACAGCCTGTTACCTCAAGGCTGCAGCAGTCATTCCCTGCATATACTTTAATTATTCTTTCAGTCCATTTAAGAAGGGATCACGCATTTCACCAAATGGCCACTCGATCCCTTCCACTTGCCTGTCCAGCCCCTCCCTCGCACTAAGATGTCTTATGATGCCAACCAGGGAAAGTGTTGGGATGTGTTTCATTCCATTGTAGTCAATATGGGGCATTTTAAAAACATTTTATTATATGTTAAAGCAATGTTTTATATATATATGAAAGTCACTGCTCAACTGACAGAAACGCTATTAGTTGAGCGGTGGTTGTCATTTATACAAAATATTTCTTTACTATAAAATAAAATGTTTTTAAGATGCCCACTATAGTATACAGTTGGGCATATCCCTGCATGCTCCCTGGTTAGATGTCATAAAATGTCTGGCACAGGGACAAGGACAGAAAACAGGGAAGTGGATCAGGTGGCCATTGGTTCAGCGAGATATATAATCCTTTCCCTTCTTAAATGGGAAGAGTTAAAAATTAAAGTTTAGGGGGGGAATGACTGTCACAGCCATAAGGTAACAAGCCATAAGATCGAACAGGAAGATCTTCGAAATTCACTTTAAATTAATGCATACATTCTCTGCAACCCCCACTGCCCAAAAACTGGTGTTGCCAAGGTGTAAAACCTCTTAAACTGCATGGTATCTTTAGCATTACTTTTAAAAAGATGAGTGTCGACTATACATTGCATTTATTAAAAAAAAAATGTAAGTTGTCACGTCCAGTCTGTACTAACATATCCATTAACTATTAAAAAAAAAAAAAAAAACTTTTAATGAGAATTTTCTTTTTAACTTTTTATTTATAGTGTTTCATGAAACATAGCATGTACTATATTCATTGAATACACACAAGCATACAAAAAACCTACAGCTTAGATAGACAATGTACAGGTTAAACATCACCGTCCAGTTACTGCAGGAATAAATTGTCCATTCTTCCAACTGAACTGCCAGATAAATTCCAGGAGTAAAAGTCTAACAAGATAATAGCGTAGGAAAGTCCACTCTCACCTATTCTACTGCATGCAGGATATGCGCTAAAATTTCTTGCCCTTTGCAGGATAGAAGTAAAAAGGGGGAGGGGGAGGTTGGTATCCCCAAATTGAAACCAATACAGAAGACTAAATATACAGTCTGAGCTCAATTAAGCTAACATTTCACCCCTACCACTATAGTATAGTACATACTAGATGGCTGGTAGGCATGTAAGCATCAATGCCAGACGAAGGAGGCTTCTACTGGGGAATTAATGCATGGTTCGGGGCTGCGCACGAGGCTTTCGTCAACGCCTACAACCACCCAACCATGTATTAATTTCCCAGTAGAAGCAGACTACAGAGGATACTAATGAGTTTGTAACATGGGAAAACTTACTTTGGCCGTTGTTGCTGTTCCGTTTTTCACAGTTCTGTTTGCTGGAACTGTTCGGCTTTCTGTCGGCGCGGTGAGATCCTGCGTCTTCGCCGCACTGTGTATTCTGTTTGTTGCTGTGTCAGCTAGTGGTGCTAGAGCTTGACCTGGTGATTAATAGTTGGAGCAGGCATTACTGGGGAATTAATCACCGCTCCAACTTTGGCCATGTGTTGTATTTGGTCCAATGAAATTACTTTATTTGCAGTTTCTGTTTGATGCCATGTTACAGATTTCAATAGTGCACTAATTGAGTGGAGCTACTCACTCCATAAATGAAGTGGTCTCAAAACTGGGTAAAAATTATGTATGCATACAACAGCTAACGTGATATTATTAGAGCTAATCCAACATGGTACAAACACTTAACATAAGATCCACCTTTATGAGCTTTGATAATGTAAAAGTAAAAATGAAGTCCAAAGGGATCTAATTATCAAACAGTACCCTGGGAAGGCAGGGCAAACACAGCAACGCATTCCCCTTATTCAATATTCAGTCATTAGGGTAGAGTTCCAGCTCAGCTACCTCTTTCGTCTCCACAGAAATCTAATTGGCCTTGAGCAGTTTAGCCACAAACGTTGCTGCAGCATCAGGATCTGTAAATATGCGAGTCTTACCCCCATGCCACACTTGCAAACAAGCCGGAAACAGGAGTTGTGCAGAGATGCTCTTCTCAAGGAGAGACTTCTTACTCTCTTGCAGAGCTTTTTTTTCCTGGTCTGGGTTTGGGAAGAGATATCTGGGGAAAAAAGCAATTTTTGTTACCTTCCCAAATCAGCTCTCCCCTCTGCCAAACTGCTTGTAATAAGGGAATTTGAGCCTCTGGGCTTGAAAGTGTCACTATTGTGGTGAGGAGACATTCTCTGTCGGTAGTCCGTGGCCGAGCTCTCATAGGGATGGCAAAGGTCTTTACCACGAAGATACCAGAATTCTCGGGTAACAAGTTCAAGACCAAGAAAATTAAATCAGGTTACTGCTGCCACAATCTCAGATTTCCTAGACAGCCTGGGAGGGAAGACAACTATACAGACATTCATCTGTCAGTGTGCATTTTCCAAAGCCTCAACTTCAGCACAGAGAAAATGAAAGTCCTGCACAAAGGCCGCATTCTTCTCCCGCTGCCACTGACGGTTGAGGTGCTGGACGCTACACCTCGTACCACACCAATGACCTGGGTTCAGAAATGGATTCGGGCCTCCCAGGGGTTGGCAGGGGAGAGGGAGGACTTAGCGTCTCATGACTGCTCTCTTCCCTCTGGGGCGGGTGGGGTGAACCGTATCGCTCTGCAGCTGCAACTGGCAGAGGTCAGATGCACTACAGGTTGTTTGCACAATCTAGGGTAGAGCGGCAGGCATCCCCATGGCTGTGCACTGATGCCACTACACATCCGGCTCCAAAAAGGGAAGAAAATGGCAGAAATTGAATTGTGGGGCGATCGTGGCGGCTGATGACCGTGCCCTGCGCCCCCAGACATGAGGCGTATCCTCTGGGTGTCTTAGCTCCAGGTCCCCATGGGGTTAATCCTGCTATACTGGACGGCCTGTGGGGAAGGGTGGATTTATGCCAGCCAGACCTGGTCCAGAGGGTGCCGCGGCTGATGATCGCGCTGGACTGCTCCACATGGAGTAGAAAATAGAGATGAGATTAAAAAATTAAAAAAAAAGTTAGCTGCCATTGTTTACATTGATATGGTATAGATGTTCTATCTTTTTAGAATGTGAGGGCACTGTTACTGATAGAACTCTTATTAGTTTTTGTATTGCCAAGATACAAGTTTGTTTGTTTGTTCACGTCAACATGCAGTGATTTACCTCACCAAATGGCTGTGTAGAGTCCACCAATCACAGTGCAGGATTTCTCAGTCCCTGCATGTACAGTACAGTGCTTTGCATCAAAAAGTACATTTCACTAGGCTGGGCATGCTGGCTACCCGGGTTTTCACCCTGAACCTGAGACGACTGGAGCAGATGCTCTCCTCCCCAGGAGGGAGGCAATGGTTCGTACCGTTCCTAGAGCAGCTCCTAGTTGTAGGCCGGAAGAGACATGCTTGATGGCACTGGTGACCACACCGTGCTGTGCATCTCTCCCAGAATACCTTGATGTATGGGTGTGATGTGAGAAGGTGGAAGGAAGGAAGGAAAGAGAGAAAATGGGAAAAGGCCCACCTCTGGTGCACTGGAAGATGGTCCAATGTGTACCCCCCTCCCCCCACATAACCCAAATGCCCAGCACACAATCTTTGCCCCCCCCCCCATGTCACACCTGTCATCTACAGTGCTTCCTCCCTGGTGGTAATAAGGGGCTCCCCCTGCAGGGAAAAGCCAGCCCAGAGGGGGTGTTGGAGAATCTTGGGAATTCTAAGTGACTGCGGTACTGGCTGAGTCCAGCAGGCAGAGGGAAGCATGTGTGGGACCCAAAGGAGAAGGGGACCAAGGAGGCACGGGAAGTAGTAAAAAAAAAAATAAATAAATAAATATATATACACACACACACACACACACACACACACACACACACATATATATATTTTGGCAAGTTTGTAAAACTAATTTTATTCTTACATGCAGCTCCACCTAATTGCAGGTACTCGCTGAAAACGTCACTTAATGGAATCTTTATTTTTTTTTCAGGTTTTTCTGCTGATGTTCAGAGGTTGACTACCCTTTGCCTGCACACCCATGCACCACAAACGTGCCCTGTTGGAAGATTTGTTCAATAAAAGGCTGAAGACTCATCTGTTCTACCTGGCCTTTCCAGAGCAATCTTTCAGATTGAGTCCTGGAGTCACTTCTTTATTTACTTGCTCTGTTATTTATTCTGTTTTAGCAATATTTTTATTTGAGTTGCTGCGGTTATTCGCTGCCTTTGTTGCTGTATGTTTTACTTGTAAAGTGCCATGAGCCCTTGGAATGGTCACGGTTTAAAGTCACCTTATCTTGCGATACCCAGTAATGTTGCTGTTCTCCATGATTATCCTTCATAAGGAACCGATTCAACTTCAGTTTTAATGATTCAGCACTCCCCGATTGAACTGCTTAATTCAGGCACTTGTTCCATGTTTACCACACTCTCAGTGAATAAAAGCTTATTCATAATACCCCTAACTCTATCCCTCCATGTATTTGATCTGTTTAGTAGAAAATTTCCAAAACAGATAACACAGCATAGGGTGAACAAAGCAAGCTGAGCAACATTTTCCGTACTAACCACATCCAATCCTTTTAAAATGTCAGAAACTGAAATCATGAGCCGGTTCACTAGATTCAGACAATCAGTGGAGGATGGCATCTGTCTCTCTTCCGCACAGTTAAGGAAGAGATTTACTCTGCCACAGTACACAGACTTTTTTCATATCCTCCAAGTTAGACATTATGTTAGCAGGTGATAATGTAATTTTGTTGACTAGGAACGGACTACATTTGGAGGATGTATTTTATTGAGCTGTGGTTCTTATTACCAACTCTTGCTTGCAGCCAAAGAAAATAATACAGACCTTCGGAGCCAGTTAGAGACCAAGGCTGAAATGAAGTTCACAAATAAGGAATGGTCAGATTTGTGGGAGTAAGGACAGAAGGCTTCATTTTCCCCAATCAAACAGGAGTTAGAGTTGAAAGATATGTTTTTCACACATCCACAGTAACGACATACTTTTCAGAGGAAACTTCAGAAAGGTAAGCAGCAAAGTACACATTACAGTGCAACCCGCTTATAACGGACATGCTGGTGACAGGCAACCCTGTCCATTATGTCAGTTGTCTATTAAAACTTATTGCAGTATTGCCTGCATTTCAGAGTCTGACCTCTATGTCTTATTGTGCTAGTGTGCAACTGTAATCACGGGCGTGGTTGTGTACTGCTATGTAAACACTCAGTTTATACTTTTTTATACAGTTCTGGATTTTCTTACTTATGCTTGTTGATCATAGGGATGAAAGGGTTGTGAGGGTTGAGAGTACTTTTTTTTCTTGCTTGTGTGACTCGTGTGATACGTGTCTGACCGCTGCGGGTTTACATCAACAGCATTATTCTTTCTTCAGGTAAGCTGTTATGGAAATTTTCCATGTAATATATTGCTCCCACATTCACTCTGTCGCAGCCAGATTCTCCCATTTGGGCTCGATGTCTGCCCTTTGCTCTACTGCCCTCCTAAGAGTAAGGAGCACATTCTTGACATCCTGGGTTGTCACAGTCTCCTGTTCTGTCTCGGTTCCACCTTCAGCATCCTGTTCCCCAAACTCCTGCTCATCCATGCCCACATCTGCCCTGCTCCTGATTTGGCTGAGTACCTGCTTGATGTCATCAGTTTCCCCCCGGCACAGTGTCAGAAAAAAACCTGCCTTAGCAAAGCAACAGAACTGTTTCCTGCATTACAGCATGCCACACTTGTGCCATAAGGCTGACTGCATCGAGAAGTGAAATCTTCTTGAAACAGACTGCTTCTGTGAACTCAGTTGAGGAGTCAAGCATCTCCAGAACCCTGCTCCACACAGCACAGACATAGTGATGTTTGAATTTATAGATTATCCCTTGATCCAAAGGCTGAACCAGGCAGGCTGCATGGGGTGGGGAAGGTGGAGAAACACCAACTTTATGTTCTTGAGGCCAGGGATGTTTGGGTGCCATGCAAAGTTGTCTAGGATGAGGGCACTCTCACGGTGCAATCAGTAAAGAGACTGCATGTCATCCATGCAGTGTGATTAGCCCTACACTGAACCAGTAAATGCTGAACACCCCCTAAAACATCTTAGCTGCTGTGATTTGCCGACATCGAGAAGCTGTAGTTTTGCCTGTTCCAGCCACACTGCAACAGCGCAAGATAGATAGCCGCTCTCTGGCTTTTTTATGTCCTTGTGGGATTTCCGATTTTAATGACAAGGTGCTCTGGCGACCCATAAATGAAAAAAAAAAAGTTTCACCATAGCTGTACATGTTATGTGCAATAAAACCTTCCAACAGTGATGGAAGGACTTCCTTTACCCACTGCTGTGTGCTAGAGCTGTCAGCATTTTGCTTCTCATCAAAGGCTTTCTTGAAATCAACGTTGTTTCTCGTTTTCCATCAGTGCAGCCAGCCCTATGAAGGTGAGAAGTCTTCACCCATGACAGCAGCAAATTTGACAGCTGTTTGCAAAAGCAGGGTGCCACCGAACACAGCATCCCGGCCCCTGGCATTTACAAACCAGTGGAGTATGGCACCCTTAGTAAAAGTTTATTTAAGTGCCTCATCTCGGAGGCTCTGGGCACTGTACAGAAAGGCAAAAGAAAATAAATAATGTCTAACAGTACAAATGACAGCGATCACGGGCACCGCAAACAAAATAAAATCCTTAATAAAACAGTTTAGCAGCCAGATAATTCTTAAACTCATAAATAGTTCTCAAAAGTTTCCCTAAAACAGATGCGCCTTCAGATCCCACTTAAAAGCCTCCATGATGGGGCCTCCCTTAAAGGTCTTGGAAGCGAGTTCTGTAGGGCTGGGCCTGCCACCTCAAATGAACAATCTCCAGAGGTCTTCAGCCTGGCCCCTAGGAACCGCTAGGAGGCCTTCAATGGAGGAATGGAGCAAGCGCCCAGGGCAGACAGGAGGTCACTCAAGTAGCCAGGGCCCGAGCCACATAGGGCCTTGTAGGTGAGCAAGCCCACCTTGAAGGTGATTCTTCTTCTCACCAGCAGCCAGTGCAGATCACGCAGGACTGGGATCACATGACAAGATCTCGGAAGGCCCATTAGCAACCTAGCCGCTGCATTCTGCACTAGCTGTAGGTGACGGAGAATCCCTCCACTGACCCCATGGTATAAAGCATTACAGTAGTCGAGCCTAGATGTTACAATGGCATGAACCAATGAGTGCAGGTCGCCAGGCAGAATTAAGGCTTTGATCTGGGCAACATTCCTTGACATCCCCCTCCTTGCCATCACGTTTTCTTTCTAACTCGTGGTTTGAGTTTTGCTGCCACTCCTGGAGCAGTCTGTCCTTACTTTTGAGCAGGTTGGAGAGTGTGGATTTAGGTAAACAAAATCAAGTGTGAGCTCCCTAACAGTGATCCAGGGCATCTTCTCTATCTCAGGATTTTAATTTTCTTAGCATATGTACAAGCTGTCTGCTTGCTGGAAACAGCACACAGCATTGACAACAAGGCTGACATTCTCTGTCTGCTGTCAGGTTACCGCAGGTGAGAGAAGTAGGCAATTACAGCCACTTTACAGGGCAAAGCATGAACAGCTGATAGCCTAGAAAGCTCAGACAGCCCTGCCACATCATCACTGAAAGATCACAGAGAAAGCACTAACAGGTTGATTAAAGTGGTGCGAGAAAGGGTGGAAATCATTGCCAGAGGTAAGAAAAATATGTCCGCTATACAGGGGGTGCTTAGTTTGCTATAACTGAATGTTTGGCACTAGCAGTATAGTATTTGGCTTTTGGCAAGACAGACTTGTCTGCTATAAGCAGATGTCCATTGTGAGTGTGTCTGGTGTAACTGGGTAGGACTGTACCATATTTTTGGTCAGGTCTTCATATCCAGTCATATTGGCAAGCTATTCATCAGAAATTATAAAAGCTACGGGACTGGGACATCCCATTTTGGTTCCACAACATAGTGATGGATATGTCATTGCCACAGTTGGGGGGTGGGTAGAAAACAGAGGGCTTTTCACTCTTTTTTGTCAAACAGGGTTGAAAGGGATTACCACATGTTGGCTCTCGAGAGCAGTTACAACAATACGTATCTAATTTAGAAAGATCAGTAAAGACACGCAGCAGATAGACAGAATTGCAGCTGATCTCCATCTCCAAAAGGAGAGATCTGTCAACACTTGGGGAAATCGAGACAAAAATGTTTCTGACATGGGCAATTAAATAGTAATGGGAAAGAACTACAAAAGAACCCCAGAGCAAATTCCCTGAGGCATGGGTTATCCCGGAGGATATTGGCCATCAGCCAAGTTTTAAAGGAAACACAATTGCATATACCCCAATAATGCAAAGCATCATGGGAAACATATGCAAATCCCCATGAGAGAATTTGGACTGGCTCTTCTTTAAGCAGAACTGCATGGTGCCAGAAGGCCTCACAGTGCATTCAGCAAAGGCTAAGAACAGCAGACACATACATGTGTTACACCCTCATGTGGACTCATCAGTGTGCCATATCTGTGTCTTAGTAATAGGGTTGCACTAACCTCACCGCCACTTAACAGTGCTGGTAAAGGGGGAGGGGGGATCCTAGAAAATGGTTTAATGAATGCTGGCAAGCTGGACAGGAAGGAAGGCAGCTGAGGTGAAAGGGTGAAGTCTGGAGGGGGCTGCTGGGGAAGATTTGGGGTAAGACTCCTGAGTGCGGCGGACAAGGAGGGTCTAGGTTTGAGGAAATGCATGACATTGTATTAAGAGAAACTTTCAGGGCTGCAAGCAACAGTTGATAAAGTTGCTAAGTTTTAGATACCACCTCTGTATGGAGGGTTGAGGAAGTCGATGATTATGCTGTACTTTTGCACTTCTATCAGTCATGTGCATAGGATAATATGATCCATTATGTACAAATGTCTATTTTTTTAGCTTCTGTTAAACAGGTAAACACTAGACAGTCAAGTGCCTATTTTCAAGTATGACATTGTATTTTATGAAACTGTTTGATCGCTCGAATAAAACTGAGTTTAATCACATCACCTCTCAGCCTTCTCCCCCCCCCCCAAGGAAAACATAGTTAATCTAACCAAACTTTCCTCATAACCCGCTGACTAACCTTTCCATTCTGTAATCATTTCAGTTGCTCTCCACTTCCCTCTTGATTACTGCAATCTCCTTTTTACATTGCCACGACCAGAAGAATACTACACAGTACGCCCACTGTGGCCTTACCAGTGCCCTATAAAGAGGCAGAACTGCTTCACTTTCACAGCATGTTATGCCTTTTTTAATGCAGGCCAGGATCTGAACCGCCTTATCAACTGCATCAACACACTGCAGTGACAGCTTCAGCACATTACGGGTGATGGGTGTCAAAGCTTGATACAACAGACTGCCATTGTACTTTACTCTCACATAGGACTACATGGAGATTTTTTTGTGTCAATATTTCCCTGGCTATAAAACAATGGATTACAGGTACACTGTCAACTCTTCTTCCATCATATTATTTCTAGTAAAAACCTGCATTTTATGATTCTTTACTTTCTGTAAAATTCATCAATGTTGCTGGTCGTTTTATCTGCTTCCTTGCTTGGTATAATGGAAATACATGGTAACAGTGTTATTATACCCAATCTTGTTTTGGTTCCAATCCTTAATCTACTCATACTGCATACTTTTTGACAATTAGAAGCACCCCAAACAGTGAAGCCACTCATGATGCAATAGTAACCAGTAACTGCATCTCGAGTATCTGGACTGTGTTAAAGGTGTTGACAAGTCCAGGAAAGATGTTGGGGGAACTGGTCAAGAACTATTTAGACATACGTTTTTGTGTGCTAACACCAGTATGGTAGGCAGTCTGTTTTTCACTTTTAAAATGGACACAGAATCAAAGTACCAGCTAATCAGCAACTTCTACAGAATGCAAGCAATCATAAAATGTGTTTTTTTTTTTTTAAACTAGGGACAGTTTGAGGCCTCAGGGGTTTGACAGTGTCCCTTAATCTAGTGCAATGTTAATCACAAAATTTGACAGTAGCTGTCATTATTACTACTTTTTGCAAATGATTTAGTCTCAGGGTTACTTTCATAACTAGTGTGCCTCTAATTCGGAATTGATGTGTAATGACAGGCAAAGAATGTCTGTGCTTACTGTCACAAGGCATGACTTCAGGTACAGAGGATACACACATTTAACAACTTATTTACCCAGGACAGCCCAGTTGAGATGCAGTATCTCCTTCTCAGAGGGGCCTTGCTTCTACGTATTTCTGCAGCTGGTCAGACTGGAGTAGTGAGAGCTTTAAGTAACTTTCTCAAGGTCACACAAGGAGTATTTGGCACTGGTGTGGTTTGAACCTGTCCTTTCCTGGATTCCAAGCTGGTGTTCTAACCACTAGAACACACTGCCTCGTACATACTGATGGGAAGTGCAGTTCTCTTTCACTGACACACTGGCAGAGTACTATAGGGTCATAACATGTTTGTTCTGTGCTGCTATGCCTGTTGGAGCTGAATAAAGAACAGAGAATCTAATATGTAAATTTCAGGGATGGAGCAGAGTTATTAAAGCAATGAGGCATGGCAGGGCACCAATCACTGTGGTATTTAGGCACACCTCATGTGGTGCTAAATCTATGAGAACTGGGCAAATCCTGCAACAAATGCAGAGTAAATTCCAGGATGCCCAGGGTTCCTGATGGGGGACAGTTCAGTTCTAAGCCTTCCCATAGTGATGAAGTCAGCCGACCAAAACACTAACCACAAATTGAGCAGGAAATGCTAAAAGGCATTCCATAATGTGAATTGGGATTCAGTGAAATCCCTGTGGAGGGAAGGATTTTCAACACTGGTGGAAAAAAAAAAAATTAAGATAACTGTAGGGTGATGATGGGTATGTTGAGCTGGCTAAGTGACGATGCAGGCCCTCTGCTGGAAGCAGCCATTCAAACCGGATTCTCCATGGTCCACTGCCAGAGAAAGATCATAGGGGGAGGGGGAAGGGTGGCCATCTGTTTTAGATCTGAGCTGAACTTGGTTGTGCACCCAGTTGGAGTACCTCAAAGCGTGAATGCATGGTTGTGAATGTGGGTCCTGGTGTAGGCTGTAGGACCCACCTGGAGTTCCGGTCTCTGGAGCACAAGGGTGAGTTCCTTTAGGAAATCATGGACTTTGTTGCATACAGGGCATTGGCATCAACTAGATGACTTTTTCTGGGTGACTTCAATGACTGGGTAAACGACAAACTCCCACACTTTCCCGGGTGATGGAGTCCATGGGCATTGCACAAGTAGTTACGTCTGACTCACCATCATGGTCATGCCTTGGATTTGGTGTTTTCTCTGGGGCTTGAGGTGGAGGGTCCCAAGATTGATCCAGTCAGTTGGTCAGACCATTGCACGATGAAGGTGTCCTTCAGGGTCCCCCTTGTGGTTCACCACTGGTGGAAAAGGTCCAGTACTGCCCTTTAAGAGGACTTGAGATAGCAGCATGTGCTGTGGGGTCAGGGGACAAGGCTGTGACCTATAACAGGGTTATCACGGCAGCCTTTGATTGTGAGACACCTGTGTATGCCCCCTTGTTTCACACTGTTGCTCACCATGGTACAATGGTGAGCTTAGGGAGGTGATAGCAAGGGGGACAGGTTGGAGCATTATTGGATGAGATCCAGGGTTGAGAAGGACAGACTGGCTTTGAGTATTCACTATGGTGAATACTAGAAGGCAAACACCCAGAAAAAGGCAGGTTTTCTGTCTAGGGTGACTGCTGCCTAGAAGAATCGACCAGCTCAAATCTTCCGGACTGTACATCGGTTACTTCACACGACCCGTCTGGAGTCAATGAGAGTATTTTCATTTACTAAAATGTGGGGAGTTTGCTTGATTCTTTTCCAAAGGGTGTCAAATGAGAAAGTGATAAATGAAAAGTGTCAAATGAAAAGAGCACCACGACGAGAAGGAATGCGATGAAGCTGGTGGGGGTGGGGGAGTTTTAAGAGGATGTGAGGAAGTACTACTTCACTGTGAGAGTGGTGGATGCCTGGAACAGACAGCCAATGGAAGTGGTGGAGTCAAAAACAGTAGAGGGCTTCAAGCATGCATGGAATTGACACAGGGTAATATTAGTAAATCTGCAGGGAGGAAGAAGGGTCACTGGAGACCAGTTAGGAGTCTGCGGAGACAGACTAGTCAGGACCATCTGGGTAGACTGGCTGGGCCAAGCGGTCCTTTTCTACTGAAAAATTCTATATTTTTATGTTTCCTCCATCTCACCGACTGGGCTGTGGCAAATCAGGGGAGCTGAGCCAGTACACCACAGATGCAGTCAACTGTCCTGGGAAGAGTTTAGACCACTGATGGTGAAGGAGGTGACTGGGGTGATCTTGGAGCTGCAACCAACTTGCTGTGAACTGGATCATGCCTCAACACAGTTACTAGTAGACTGTGTCAGACATCTGGGCCCTGTGTTCGGAGGGACTGCCCAGTGCTCCCTGATGGAGGTTTTTTTTTTTTTTTCTCAGTTGCACTGTAGGATGCATTGGTAAGGCCCCTCTTGCAAAAGAAACCTTTGGACTTGGACAACCCAACAAATCATCAATAAGTCTCTAACCTGCCCTTTTGGACAAGATTACTGAGAAAGTGGTTGCATCACAGCTTGACTCACACTGCTTAACCTTTGACATCTATGAGCCTCTCCTGTCTCGGATCAGGGCTAAGCATAGTACGGAGACTGCACTGGTCAAGGTGCATAATGACCTTCTCAGAATAAGAGATAGAGGGGAACAGTCAATTCTTATCCTCTTAGATTTCTCCTCAGCTTTTGACACTGTAAACCTTGTGTTGTTTTTGGATTAGCTGAGGGAATATGTTGGTCTCACTGGCCTAGTCATCTGCTGGTTTGAGTTCTACCTCAAGGATGTAACACACAGAGTTGTCCTGGGGAATTTCTCCTCACCCCCATGTCTCTTCCCTGTAGTGTTCTCCATGGCTCAATCCTTTCGTTAATGTTGTTTGCAGTGTACAAGTTATCCCTGGGAGGGTCCGTTGGACAGTATGGTCTGGGTTTTGACTGTTATGCAGATGATACCCAGCTGTACGTCTTATGCACCCAGGACATGTGGTGTACTGAAAGTGCTTAATAAGTGCTTGGCTGAAATCCAGGAATGGATGTCATCATATTGGTTGAGGCTCAACCCTGACACTACTGAGGTGTTGATGGTCGAAATGGATAGTAGGGGGAAGGGGGAGGGTGGCGACTGCTGAGCACGAGACTGGGCTTTAGCTCTGCTCGTCAAGGTTTGTGGTTGCCACCAAAGTGAGAAATTTGGGGGTCATTCTGAGTGAAAGGCTGACATGAGGGGGCACACATGCCGGCTGTTGTCCAGAGTGGTTTTATCATCCAAGAAACATCAGCCGGATTAGAGTCCTTATTCTCCCCCCCCCCCCCACGTGACCCTGATGCACACGTTCATGACATCTTGGCTCAACTACTGTAATGCTCTGTACTGCCGGGTCAGTGGAGGTATGCTATGGTGCCTGCAGTTGGTACAAAATGCAACTGTTAGGCTGCTGACAAGCTTTTCATGGCTGAGTCATGTTTCCCCAGTGCTGCCTGAACTGTAATGACTGCCAGTTAAGTGGTGTATCTCCTTTAAGGTTGGTTTACTAACTTACAATGCCCTACACAGGTAGAGTCCTGGTTACCTGTTAAATTTCCTGCATCCTGGTCTTATCTGTATTGAGGTCCAGGCTGAAAACCTCAGGCGACTGGGCATTCGAGGTGATGAGTCCAGCCTTATGGAATTTGTTCCCAAAGGGCCCTCAGAGAGGCCCCTCAGGTGGAGACCTTTAAGAGGGGTCTGAAGACCTTTTTATTCAGTGAAGCTTCCTAGAATTGATTAATCATCCTCTTTGGGTCCCTCCTAGGTGAGTTTTCTGAGTTTTTATAGATACTAATGTGTTTAAGTTACTAATTTACGATATTTAAATGTTCATTTACTGATTGTAATGTCTGCACTTTTTGTAAAGCATCCTGGGCCTCCGAGGAATAGCACTGCTAGAAATAAAACTAAGTACTACTATTGCTATAACCCTGGGTTCCGCTGAACTGGCTGGGTTCTTCACTAGATTTGATCTCCAGAGGTGGCCTGTCCCACCCCAGATGGGTCCCAAAATGGTGTGTAATCCATGGAAGGCTGGAGAAAAGACCCACAGAAGGTGGGGGAGTCGGGCTAAAGGTGCTTAGGTTCGGGGTGGAGAAAAACAGTAAATAAAAAAAATAATTATAACCTGTGCTACTTTTTCACAACAGTGTCTTAATAAATCATCTGGGAACAGGACCATAAACTGTTGCAGAAAAAGTACTGATTTTCAAAATATCATTTTAAATTTTTAAACTCATTTTATAAAACATAGCTCCGCCCCTTGCTTGCTCTAAAGTCAAGTCCCTTCACTCTACAAAGTGTGGGAGCCAAAATGATTCAGCTGTGGGGAACAGAAATAAGTATTCCCAAATGTTGCTAGTCTTTTGGAAACTACAGTTAAATATGCAGATTGAACCAGGAAGGAAAGGTACACAATGCTCCAAGTTTAAAAAAAATAAACAGCTGAGGCCCACAGTATCTAACAAGACTGTCAGCCGTTTCCGAATGATAAAAAAAAAGCCTAAAAATAACCTTTTGCTACTCAAAATTGCAACACCACTTATCAGCTAAAAACAGCCCACTCAGTCACTTTCCTGCATATGCAGGTACACTGGTTACCAATTACATTTGCAATGGCATTCATTTATGTTTGCTGCATAAGAAATGAAACCTCACAGAGTTATTCAGCCAACAGAAGTTAAAAGCTATCCTACCTGTAGATACCAAGCTCCAGAAGGTGAAGAAAAACACTTGTGCGAACTGATTCGCAAACATTTTGGCAGCACTTGTTCTTTCCTTGTAGATATTCTAGACCAATTTCACTTTGGTTATTGGTATTTTCTTGCAGATGACTCTCTTTAGAAATGAAGAAACTTCTTTCTGCGTAGAACTTCAGTACTTTTGAAGTTTTCTATGAAGTACAGATAAGAAAATTCTACTTAAGGTGCATTATCCATGAGGCAATTTCATATGAAATTCAAGCATGAAAATTATACCTAAGGTATTATCAGTAATGTGATTTCAACAGCCCCTTCAAAATTGGGGACAATCCTTCAGCACTGTCATTAAAGTAATGTTGGCTAATGGCCATGACCTCAAAAACTACAACGCAAGGTACATTTACAGTCCAGTTACGTTAGAATAAGCTATGTCTGTTAAACCTACTGAACAGATGTTTGTTCTCCAGTCCAAAAGTCAGGGGGACAGCAAGAAGACACATGCATTAGGTCACTTTATAAATTGGGTAACAACAGTACAAAACATGATTTGTAGTTTAAAGTCAATACATTTTCTCATTTTTACATTTCTTTTGTAGGACCCATTTTATAAGCATGTTAGGACACCTCAGGGATGTGTAATTAGGGTACATAATTGTGCTTTGCTCTTGTGTGTTTAAAGGCACTCTGCACAAGCACCTTGTGCCTAACAACACACTCAAACCATGCAATTATTCCCCCATACTTAAACACCCTTATTGCTTACATAAAGCCAAACCAAAGATCAGGCAGGGTGCTCTGGATAAGAGGGGCAGCACCCTAGAAACATTAGAAACCAGAACCAGAAAAACTGAGGCGTGCCAAATCAGAGAAAACAAATAACAAAAGTGTTTGCGGCAAAAGGTGAAGTTTATTGGTACAACAGCCGCACAGCACAAATCTCCTGCACTTCGAACCTCTTGTAGGTTCTTCCTTAGGGGGCCAATGAACTCCCCGCTTTTTGCAGCACACACTTTTACTGTTTCCTCTGATTTTGCACACTCCAGTTTTCCTGGTTCTACTTACATGCAGCACTGAACAGTGCCAACACAGGTGCCATACTGCTGCACAAAACCAATAAAAATAGTTTAATTTTACAAACGAGATCATTTGGCAGATTAGTAAACAATGAAGAAACACCTGCAGTCACAATACAGAAAATTACCTTAACATTGTATAATACAAAAGTTGTGAAGCGCTTCAGTTAATTAGTATTTTTTGGTGTACTGGTCAATCCTTTCCACATAGTTTAACAAACAGTCTCTATCACAGGGAGTGAGAAATTTAGGGCCAAAAACATTCCTCTAGTAGGGCCAATGACTTTCTGTTTTCAATGCAAGCTAGTAAAAATCAGAAACATAGGTTACTCACCTGTAACAGTAGTTCTAGGAGTGGTATATGTTGTTCATCCACACTTCTTGGCATATCCTTTCCCTTTAAGAGTCTTGCCGGAAGGTCTAAAAGCTGGCTCATCCCACCCACCTATGTGGTATAACCCTCTGCTCCACTCCTTGATGCCAGATCTTGCCCGCTGGAAGCAGTGGTGTGCGTCAAAGCTGGGGAAGTCTGGTGGGTCAGTGTGGATGAACAACATATACCAATCCTAGAACTACTGTTACAGGTGAGTAATCTGTGTTTCTAGGAATGTGGATATGTTCTATCCACACTTCTAGCAGTTCTCCGGGAGGAGGGAGGCAAGGCGCACACACCCTACTTAGGGAACAGAAACTGGAGAACTGAGGCCCCAAAACCAGCATCCTGGCATGACTCTAGGTCAATGTGGCAATGGGAAATGAAGGTGTTTGCTGACTTCCAGGTAGCAACCCAGCAGATTTCCTGGATAGGGACATCCCTAGAAGCAGCCACCGACGCAGCGGTATGGCAGGTGGAATGAGCCCTAAGTCCTACGGGAGGCTCCCTACCCACCAACCTATAGCAGAGATCAATGCAGGATGTGATCCACCTGCCAATCACCCGCTTGGCTGCAGGTCTGTCAGGTGCGGCTTCAGCGTAGGTGACAAACAGCTGGAGAACCTCTCCCTGAACTCCGGCCATGCGCTCTTTATAATAAGAGAGTGCTCGTCTCAGATCCAAAGTATGGAGCCTGTACTCGGCCTCAGAAGTGTGATTGGTGTAACACATCGGCAGAGTCATCAACTGGTTCAGGTGAAACTCTGACACATCCTTCAGAAGGAACTTCGGGTTGGGGCACAGGACAACCTTGTCCCTGTGGAAGGCCAGACAGGGAGACTCAGAGAGCACCTGGAGTTCCCCAATCCTTCTGGCTGACATGATAGCCACCAGGAAGTGGTCTTCCATGACAGGTGTGACATCTCACTCCTGTGCATTGGTTTAAATGGCTTGCCCATCAGCTTTGCCAGTACCAGCAGTAGATGCCATGGTGGTGGTTCACGCACCAGAGGGGAAATATGGTCGAGGCCTTTGAAGAAACGCCAGACCACCTTCTCCTGTGCCACCGTCTACTGACTGACCCGCGCCCAGTAAGCAGAGATAGCTGCCAGGTGCAACCTGAGGGTCGTAGACCGCAGATCCCCTTTGGAGAGAGAGAGTGCAACCAAAGGTAGTCAAGAATGCTAGTCACCGGACAGGACAAAGGGTCCAGGCCCTTGCCCTGACACTAAATGGAGAATCTCTTCCACTTGAAATCATAGCACTTCCTGGTCGATTCCTTCCCAGATGCCTCAACTACAGTGAGAGACCCAAAGCCTGGAACTCTAGCCACTCAGGAACCAGGCTGTCAGGTGCAAGGACTGAAGGTCCGGGTGGAGGACCTTCCCCCGACTGACTGAGAGCAAGTCCGGGTGTGCTGGAAGACGTCTCAGGAGCCTGATGCTGAGGCTGAGGAGACTGGAGTACCAAAACTGGCGGGGCCCATCAGGAGCCACCAGGATCACCTGTGCCTTGTATCTCATTACCTTGAGGAGCACCTTGTGGATCAAGGGAAGTGGAGGGAAGGCATAAAAGAGGCCTGGGGTCCACAGCCTCAAGAAGGCATCCCCCTGCAGTGAGCCCTGCTGAGGAGGTTGGGCACAAAAAAGCCTCAGCTTTGCATTCTCCCTGGAGGTGAAAAGGTCCACCTGAGGGGTGCCCACTGGGAGAACAGGCTGTGTACTACCTCTGGATGGAGAGACCATTCATGGGACACCTTGCCCACATGGCTGAGGGCATCTACCAGCTGATTTGAGGCTTCTGCCACATGAATGGCTAGGAGATCCACCTCCAGTTGGCTCACAAGGGTCCAAATGCGGAGAGCTTCCCTGCACAGGGGCCGGCAGTGCGTGCCACCCCGTTTGTTGAGACAGTACATGGTTGTGGTGTTTTCCGTCTGGACCTGAACCACTAGACCCCAAAGGAGTGAAGTGAATGCAGTCAGCACCAGCAGGTTGATGTGGCATCGGGATTCCTCAGGGATCCAGAGCCCGTGGACACTGTGGTCCCCCATGTGGGCACCCCAGCCCATAAGAGGGGCATCGGTCATTAAGATGACTGTCCGCTCGGGATGGACAAATGGGATCCCTTCCTGCAGATGTTCTGGGATGGTCCACCTTTGGAGAGCATCCCACATCCTCTGAGTTACAGTGACCAGCTGGACGAAATTACCTAGTCACAGAGCCCACTGGCTGGCCAGCTCCCACTGAAGGGGGTGCATATGCCACTGGGCCCATAGGACCATGCAGGTGCAGGCCACCATGTAGCCCAGAAGCCGCAAGAAGTCCCGGGCAGGGCACAAGTACCCAATGAGAAATGATCAGGCAAAGGAGGACAGAACCTCTATCCTGTCTGTCGGGAGCCGGGTTCTGGCTCGGCAAGAGTCGAGCTCTGCCTTAATTAAGTAAATCACCTGCAAAGGCACAAGTTCCGACTTGGCCTCATTGACTAGGAGGCCAAGGTCGATGCAGGTCTGAAGGGCCAGACCCCTGGACCTCTCCACCTCCTGTTTGGAGGGACCTGCTATGAGCCAATCGTCCAGATAGGGGTACACCCTGACCCCTCAACGCCAAAGATGGTCCGCCACCACTGCAGTGCACTTTGGTGAAGACCCTGGAGGCCGATAACAGGCTGAACAGCATGACTTGGAAGTAATTGAGGGTTCCCTCCGCTTGGAGGTGAAGGTACCTTTGGTGTGACAGATTGACTGGGACATGGAAGAACTCATCCTGCAGATCCAGGGAGTAAAACCACATGTTCTGCTCAAGAGATGGTATGATCTGAGAGAGAGTTACTATCCTGAAGGTGTGACACCTGAGAAACTTGTTCAGGGCTGTGCAGATCTAGAATAGGGCACCAGCCCCCCCATCCGTTTCGGGACCAGGAAGTACCTGAGAACTAACCCTGGGTTGACAAGGGGATCCACGACTCTGACCATGACCTCCTTGCAGAGGAGCTGGGAGATGTCATCTCAAAGAGCCAAACGAGTGTCCATGGATACCTTCTCCTCCCGTGGGGTGCGGGCTTGGCTTGGTGGGTACTGCTCGAATTCCAGGGGCAGACCCTGGCCGACTACTTCCAATACCCACATGTCTGTTTTAACAGTGGACCAGACAGAAAAAAAGTGGCAGAGCTGGCCCCCCCATGGGAGAACCCAGAGTAGGTGTGACAGGCATGAGGTGGTTACCCCCATGCCCATCACTGAGCAGGCTTGGAGGAGGAGGATGATCCGGCCACGGGACCACTGGGACCCTTCCCTCCGGGCTTACAGAGCACTGAAGCCCCTGACTTGGACCGAGGGCACCAAGACTGAGCCTGCTGCTGCTGCTACTGCCCCAATTGGTACTGGGGCTGCTTGGCCACAGGGGCAGAAGGCCAAAAGGCCTTACGCTTCTGCTTCTTGGAACCCTGAGATTCTTTCTGGGCGGAGGCAATGGAGTCCAAGATGAATTGGACTTCTTGATGCGCTGGAGGTGACCATCAACTCCTGGACCAAACAGGTTGGTGCACAAGAAGGGAACGTCCGCCAGTTTGTACTGGGTGTCTGCTGTAAAGGTCAAGACCCTAAGCCAGGCCCTGCAGTGCACGGCAAATGCGGCTGACTCCGAACAGGCACAGGAATCCCCAATGTCCAGAGCCGTCTGGAGCTCCTGTTTTGCCACAGCCCGACTCTGATCCTGAACCTGCCTGACCGTAGCCTGCAGGTCTGTGGGAAGATAAGGAAGCACTTCATCTAGAGAGCCCAGGAGGGCATGGGAGAAGTGTGCCATGATGACAGCCAAGCTCGCCTGATGGAAACTGAGCGAAGAGGCAGCATAGACTTTTCTGGCACAGTGGTCCAGTTTTTTTGGGCTCTTTGTCTGGAGGTCTATCAGTGTCTCCTGAATTGTCTGAGCACCGAACACAGATTCAGTCATCAATCCCTCAGCTGAGGGGTGCTTTGTGAACCTAGAAAGGGTGCCGATGGGAACTGCATACTTGCAGGCCATCCGGGCAGATAGCGTGGGGCAGGAAGCAGGGTGCTGCCAAAGCTCCAAACTGGAGCTGTTTGAAAATACAGCACCATACTAAGCATATGGAGGTGCCCCAGCTCCTCCCTACCTGACACGTCATCCTGGGGACAGCTGCGGGTGCTTGTGGGCGTGCTGGAGAGGGAGTTTGCTGCTAAAATGCCAGCGGGGAGGGCGCAGGATCAACCAGATACTTCTTCAAATAAGATAACAAGCAAGTGCAATATTATGTTCTACTTTTGCAACTGCTAATCGGGCCCCACTGCACATGGAGGGGGGAGGTGGGGCCAGACAGGATGTGGACATTTACTTTTAGGCAGAAAGTGCTTGTTCAAAACACAAATACTGTTAACAGTAACTAGAATACCTAGCTACGTTGGCTAGCCTGATTTCAAGTCCCAAGTAAAACCCCGCTGAACTACAGATGGTTGTGCACTGTAATAATGTGGTTCAGTTGATTTAGGCTAAAATAAATATGTGGTGCTTTATATCACCTTTTGCTACCATCAAAACTGTACAGCAACACTTCCTACAGCTGAGAGTTGATTGGTGTTTTTTTCCTGGCAGGATATTCTAAAATTACTGTTAGTCTACAGCTGCTAAGAGTCAGTAATAGAGCCTTTGTTCCAGCAGTTCTGAAAAGTCACAAAACCCTTCCCCAAGGATTAACATAAATATTGTTTGATTTTTTTTTTTTTATATACAGAATTAGATTTAAACTTTTTTTTTTCATGCATATATAAATTCCAGCACTACAGCAAATACAAAATAAAAACAGTTTGCATTTTAGACGGTATTATAACGTTTTGGGTATGTCAAATGTTGGACCTTTAACTGCATCTTTGATTTTAAGTTTTCGGCTCATATGGTGGTTCATTCTGAACAGAATACACTGAAGCGAGTACTGTCCAGGGGTCAGAGTCTAGAACACTGAAACATGAGATCTCGGTACAAATTCCACCGCAGTCACTTACTGTGTGACCTTGGGCAAGTTAATTAACTCCCCCTTTTCTTCAGCTACAAAATAGTCTAGAAGAACAACACTGGAAATAATATGCTGCACCTCAGTTGGCCTATCCCCAAGAGAAAACACAACAGAAATCAAAAAACTGTGTTTCTACACAATTTATTGTTTCTATGGTGTTTACACCCTTCCCTCGCTAAATTTGGGATGTTAGGGTGCCAATTCTCATTCCAGAATGTCCAAGGAGGGCTCATATAATCTGAAAGTCACCGATTATCAGCCATTTTCCATCCTTACTGAGGCTGCTAATGCTTAAAATGGCAGTATTGCTAAATATCTATTTACAGCACAGCTGCATGACTTCTGTATTTAATCATTTTATCTACATATGTTTCCAATAAGTTCAAGAGTCAGGCAAAATGGAATGCAGTACTGAAAAGCAAGAGCAGCACTGCACTATTTACAACAGTTCCTGACACAAGGCTGTAGTCATGTTGCCATGAGTGACTCAAACTCTGATTCATACAAGTAGTAAAGCTTACATAAGGTCACAAACCATTCAACAGTACCTTTCCCTTGCCATACATTTTTGAGTTGCAGCCTGCAGGTGGCCCCATAAGATGTTCAGCTATTACAGCAACTGACTAAGCCCCAACCCTCTGTTGCACAATATTCTATTTATCAAGCGAGAGCCTAAAGTAAGTGCATACTTGGAATTCATGGGTAAATGAGAAAAATAACTTTCCTGAACTCTACCTAGTCAATGGAACGTGTACCTTTTTGATGTTTTTCCATGAGATTAGATTCCAAGGACAACAGCAACTAAACTTATTTGACAGATTTATAAAAAACAAAACCAAAAAAAAAATAGCAATTCAATGCACTTGGTGGGCAAATTGAGAGAAATCTCTTTTTTTCCAACTGCATTGACCAAACACAAGTAAATGTAAACAAGAATAGCATTTTAAAGGCAGAAACAGCTTTTTCTCTATATGAGTGGCATTCAAGCAGTATAAGGAAGTGCAGAGGGAGGAAGACAGGGAGGCATACCAAGCGAAGCAAAAGGAAGCAGACAAGGCAGTTAAGAGAGCAAAAGTTCTGACAGAACAAAGGTTTGCCAAAGATGTCACTAGAAGGGATAAGACTGTACTCAGGTACATGAGCAAGAAGAGGAAAACAAGGGGAGGGCTTTAGAATGGCAGAAGGGGGGAAGCCGCACAGAAGGGGACCAAGAAAGCAACAGACATCTTAAACAGGTATGTATGTTGAGACAGCGAATGTGCGCAGAGTGTGGAAGTGCCTTGCTCCAAACTTGTAAACATACTGTTGTACAGCTGAGACAGAACTGCCCACCTCTGTAAAAGGTATAACCTAAGAATGCACATAACCTTCAGTAGCTCATTTTCCTCTTGTTTATTTGCTGTGCAAAAACATGCAACCCATAAAGTACCAATGTCCAGTCTTACACATTGTACTTCAAGGTGCTGACCAAAATGGCAGACATGCTGCCAACTGGCCTAACATTTTGTTCTGCCCCCAGAACTTCATCAAAGGTTACCTGGACCACTCACAGATGGACTTAAGTCATTAATGACGTCAACCATGAAATTTCACCGGTCCAGGAAGTACCACAGATTAAAGTGAAATAAAGCGAAATAAATGACAGTGAAATAAAAGTGCAGACAATGCAACAGGTGCAGTTTAAACCTGTAAACTGAATCATGGTTTTCCCATCACAAAACTTATTTTAAACTACAAGAAAACTAAAGTGATGGTGTTTGCCAACCCACAAAACAAACAAAGACTCTCCCCTATATATCCTTAGCTGTCGTCTTGAACCTCTGGAACAAGTACATAGCTTCAAATACCTCGGCATCACCCTCAACTCCACCCTCTTATTCCACGAGCACATTAACCTGGTCTGTAAGGCAGTAAACACCAGGACTGTCCTTCTCTTCAGACACAGGTCATGCCTGCCAACTGATGCCCTTCATTTGGCTGTGACCAGTTCAGTCCTATCCACAGTCAACTATGGAATTGTAATCTATGGCTCCGCTGCTGACACAGCTTTAAGCAGAATTAAGGTCACCTTGAACAAAGCGTGTCAGCTTGTGATTGGTTATGATCGCTTCACACACTCCTGCAACCTGTATAAACAAGCTAAATGGCTAAACTTCAAAGGAAGGCTTCGCCACCATGCCACCCTATTAGCTAAAAAGATAGCCTCTGGTCTCTCTCCTCCTACTGCCAATTATCTTCTAACTCCTTCCCCAATTACTCGGGCTACCCGAAGCTCCTCTAAAGCCAGCTTCCTTATCCCGTTCTGTAGGACTTCCATGGGTCAGAGAGCTTTCATGTACAGAGCCCCTCTCTGGCTGAATGGCCTGCCCTCTGATGTTTCCTCTGTAAGTAAATTAGGCCCCTTCAAATCCATACTATGGCAGCATATCCTTGACTCCTGCTGCTGTGATTTGTTACAAACCCTCCCATCTCTGCTCCCTCCCCTTCCCTCCGACTATATTGACAATGTCACTTCCGACTGCCCTAATTCTATTTCTTCCCCTCTTTTCTTCATTCCTCTCCCCTTCCCTTCTTTGACCCCTCCCTTTTCTCCTGTCTTATATCATGTCCCACATACCCTCCCTCTCCAGCCTGCCTGTCCTACCCTTCCTTGTGCTTGCACTGTAATGCTTGTTCAATTTACCTTGCTACATTGTATATAATCTGTATCGTTATTATACTTTGTATATTGTTTTTTGTTACACTGTATTTTCTTTGATTCCATCTGACGTGGAGCCTTTGTAAAGGAGTCTGACTCAAAGGTTTGTAATTCTGAAACTTAAATAAATACATAAATAAAACGTTTTACTGCATGTAAAAAGCAGTCACACTACAAGCATGTAAACATACACTAACTCTGCTCTGTTCTCATTTAGATAATTCCTGAAGAAGACCCAAGCTAAAAACATTGATTTTAACTCTAGTTTCTATTTTTAGTGTGCATTTAATATTATCATTTTGTTTTGTAAACACACACTGGGTACTTGATACAACAGAGATCTTGTAGTTAATACCAAAAAAACAAACTCTAAAACCATGCCATCTTGGGGCCCGACTTTTGATGAAGAGTATGTACAGTTTAAAAACATCAAACTCCTACTTATTATGACAGCAACATAATCACCCCACTTGACAATTTGTGCCCAGTTACTTTATAATTGCTTCAAACCAAAAACGAAAGAAACCCCAAACTTCCTACCATATTACAAATAGAATAATAGATAGGTTCTGGTGTATTACAAGTCTGTAAAGCCTTTCTGATGGCAAGGAGAGTAGAGAACGTGTGTGTGTAGATACAGTTCACTCCTGCAGTGTGATTCTAACCGTCACTCATAACAATACTCATTGGGACTAACTAAAGACAATGTACCTGTGTGGCAGCCCAATGGTTATAAATCCACTCAAATAAACAGCTACATCTTAAATAGCATTATTCAATACAAAGAAATACAAATCAGCAACAAATCCATAACAAATACTGTACCCGTCCAAGCTGGCAAACACTGCAGTCCTGTTATTCATCAGGTGGACAGACAACTGTCTGGTGATGTCCACAAATGAGCTGAACTCATCCACAGTCCTAGACAGAATAAAGGACAATCTTTCCTGGACCACACTTGTCTCTGCTGCAGCGAGTTCCCGATCAGATATTATGTAAGCATTAAGCCACGATGAAGGTGGCATCTAATGGGGAATTAATGCATGGTTGGGAGGGTTGTAGCCATAGGCCAAAGGCCGGGTGCCTACAACGGCCCAACCATGCATTAACTCCCCATTAGATGCCACCTTCGGAGTGGCTTAATGCACTTGTAACATGGCACATGCAAGGTTAGGATTTTTCAAGTAATGGTTAATTTATAAGTACACAAAGATGAGGGAAGGCACTACTTGTACTTCACAAACCATGTTTACTTTACTCATTTTCACACACTTTGTACATCTGCAGACATGCGCGTGCACGTTGCACAGTAGACATGCATTGTGTCTGACATACAAAGTGTACATTAATGTCTAGAACTGACAAAAACATTAACATTTGATAGTTGTCATTGATGGTTCGCATTTTTTGCCGTCCGTTTCTACAGTGTACTCTTCTATGTCAGTAGTGCATTGTGGGGCTAAACACATATTTCTATAACAACATATTCTTTTAGCACTGTGATCATTTGTTTTATAGTTCTTATGCTGACTGCTTTACTTTACTGCCATAGCTGCACTGAGTGCTATATATAAGTAAATAATTAGCGGCACCTCGCTGCACACCGACACTGATCGCTCCAGTAACGGAATTCCCCGAGGCACACGCAAGCTCCTGTGAGTTAGAAAGAGCTGTTCAAGGTAAAGCGCCACCTATTGGCAACTGTTAAGCGGTTTACTAACCGCGCTCCCAACAACATCATACAACTTGGACACGGCATTATTGAAGTTGTTGCGGGCCTTACTAGGGGATTATTGCCATGTCCAAGTTGTATCATGTGGTCACTTTCAGCCAATTGGTTTGTTCGTTTTCACAGTGATTCATTTTGCCATATTACAAAGTGACACAGTAACACCACTATAGTTAGAGTTGAGTAGGCTGTTTAATGTGAACTCCCTAACTTTGCACCTTAAAGGTCTCTTGATTCATCAAGTTTTGTTCCAGCTGGATGTGTGGATTCCAAGATTCAAGTAGTGCATTTTTAGGAAAAAAATTAGTTTTTTTGCCATCACCTACAGCCCAGACGGTTTGGAATGTTGGTCTGAAATTTTCAGGGTACAAAGGGCTTGCTATAACTAACAAACTCTGGCCAGAGCTGATAGGGCTGTGACGAGCTGCCAAGTGAGTAAAGTTACATGTGTGCATAGAAATTATTGAACGCACGGGTGTAACTTGGCCATTTTTTTTGAGGTGTTGCACCACATTTTCAACATGGCCTTTTTCAGATCCCTCCTCATGACCAGTGTCAGTGTCATTCTGTTCACTTGTCCCGAAAGGTGATTTCGCAGTGCAACTGCGCCATTTTGTGCCACAGGTGTGAAAACACGTTTCGGGCAGGATGTGATAAGTGACAGCTGTACTGTTAAAAAGGAGATGTGCAAAAATGGCAATGTTGAAAATGTGGAGTGAAAATATTAAAAAAATTGGCAAAGCTAGGAGCGTGCACAGAAACTGTGCAACACACGCTCGTAACGCAGTCATTTTGTGGAATGTTTTCACCAAATTTGCAACATGGGCTGTTTGGGACTCCACCTCATGAATAGTGCCACTGTCATTTTGTGAATCGGTCCCAAAAGGTGATTCCGCACAGTGACCACAAAAATCACCTTTCGGGACCAAGTAACGAAATGATAGTGAAGGTTTTCATGAGGTGGGGCCCAAAGATCTCAATTTTTTTTTTTTTTTAATACATTCTTTTTCATGCTAGTCACAGCCTGCGGAGCCTCCCTCGGGCATCCTGCCTGGTTCTGCCCCATCTGAGGTCCTCTCGGCCCTAAGCCTCCTCTCTCCCCACCTCCTCCCACAGCCAGTACCCCCAACATAACCCTTCCGGGGTGGGGCCACCCCCACCTCTTTGGGCACTCTTCAAAGTCAGACCCTGGCTGTGGGTGAGGGCCCGGGTGGAGGATATGAGAGGCCGGGCGAGACAGATCCGGCAGTGGGCATGGTAGTCAGGTGCCGTCGCCTACCCCGCAGAGCCGGGTGTTTCCATTTTCTGGTCCCCTTGCGTCCCCCCCTTGTATGGGCACCCCTGATGCCATGCGCACGGCAACACTGCCGGTGTCAGCCATGCTACTTGTGCTGTCTGCGTACTGCAGCACCCTCGATCTCCACCGGGAGCCACTGGTTCGCTGGAGAATCCCTGACCCCTCCCCGGGAGAGGACAGCTGTCCATCAGACGCTCAATCCTCTCCCTCCTCTGCCGACCCCCATCGGCCCAAGCTCATTCCTGAACTCGGGTCGTAGGCATAGCACGAGGTGTGGCATCCAGCGCCTCAACCCTCAGTGCCACCGGGCTGGCTTCCAAGAACCCCATGATGAAAATCTGGAGCCAAAATTCCAAAATATGGCTGATTTAGCAACATAAGATGACCCCCTTGAATGGCATTATAGCTTGCTTACTTTTGATTCTTCAGGTCACAGTTCTGCTTTGAAGAGTGCAGACCTGTCCTGGTCCTTAGAAGATGACAGCACCGACCTCCGGAGGTTAGCATGGAGTAAGGGGGATAAGGGGAGGTGGATGCTCAGTGGGAGGGTAGGGATGAGGGAGGGGGACTGGGGCGATGAGTAGGGACCATTTTTTTTCTACAGAAAAAAAAAAAAAACCACGTCAGAGGGACCGTTTTCTTTATTTACAGGGAATTTAAAAAAAAAAAAAAAGAGAGAGAGACATTTAAGCACACTGGGGTGGGCTCCCAGTGTGCCACAGGAGTGTTGGGGGGCCATGTCAGGGGACCTAAAAAAAAAAAAAAAAAAAAGAGACATTTAGGTACACTGGGGTGGGCTCCCAGTGTGCCACATGAGTGGGGGGGGGGCACGTCGGGGGGCCGGTTTCTTTATTTACAGGACACAGGGGAAAAAAAAAAAACAGACATTTAGGCACACTGAGGTGGACTCCCAGAGTGCCACATGAGTGTGGGGGTGTGGGTACATGATGCCACACAGGGATTGGGCACCCCGATTGCAGGCAGTGGGGAAAAATATATTTGGGCACACTGGGGTGGGCTCCCAGTGTGCCACATGAGTGAGGGGGCTACATAATGCAGACACAAGATTGGAGACCCCGATGTTGGTACATAGACAGGAATGGAGGGAGCAGGGTGGACAGCAGCAGTGGGAGGTTGCGAGATGGTTTTCTTTGTTGCCGGTGCTGGCGGCAGTGACACAACTGTGCATGCGCGGCACTCGCGCATGCGCAGTTGCAGTGAATGGCATGTTGCCATTCACAACATGATGGTGGCAGCAGAACTGCGCATGCACTTGAGTCGCACATGTGCAGTTCATGCCCCGGAATGCGGAAGTAACAGCCAAAATAGTGTGGCTGTTATTCCGTAGTGGACGATCATGGTAGAGGGTTTCAAGCTCCTTTGGGCTTTTGGAAGGATACTTCCAAAATGTCAATGGAAGGTTCCACGATCGGCCATTTTTAGAGCTACTCAGCAAACCCAAAACAGCTGTAGGCTCCGCCCACAGCCCTAAAAAATAGCCAGCACTCAAAAAGGTCAGTGAAAATACATATTTTACTGTGCTTAAAATATAAAGGGCTTGCCCCAGAATAGTGCCTTCCATTGGTTTGGTGAAAAAATATTAAGCCATTCCCAAGTTATAAGGATTTGGGAATTTTGTTCTGACCATAAGCTCTGTAGGGTCTTTTGGACAGACATTTGATACCCTGCTGAGCATGCTCAGAACTGAAATTGCGTGAATAAAGCTACAACAAATTGTGTTGGCAACATGTGACAAGACGTACTTCTTTACCTTTAAAGAATGTATCACTATGAGGCACTGGTTGGGAGCTGTACTTTGTGCTTCCGACTGGAGGTTACTGACTGGGGAGTGTGAGCGTTAGGGTCGACAACCCCAACGAAGACCTAACCACTGATTTGCCAAGACTCCAGAGACCCAAAACCCTAATGTTTTTTCCTTTTGCTGCTTGAGGGGGTGAGGGTAGGGAGTTAGGGTTGGAAACCATAACACCATATTTCCCTACTTTTGTGGCATTAAGTTACCCTAACTGGTGCATTAATGAAGTTTTTTGCAAAGAATATTAATTATATTCAGTATCTCCTCCATTTCTGATTAGGCTGGTTGTGCGATCTGTCCCCTGAGTTTCTTTTGTCATCCTCTTCTTGTCTTCTTTTTCCACCATATCCTTTCTGGTAGTCCAGTCTGAAACTGAAATTCATTACAGACTTCATGATGATGGAATGCATACCCACTGGGCAGTATGAGAAGTTCCCCTTCACCACCCTCTGCATCCTGTCTTTAAGGAAGGACTCAAACCAGCTGATGACAGTGCTGGTGAGTCCACAGTACTCCCTTAGGCACTCCAACAACAACCCATGGTCCACTGTGTCAAATGCAGAGAAGACATCAAGTAAAATGAGAACTGACCATTCTCCTCTTGCCCTGAAGTCATTATGCACCCTGACCAATGCAGTCTTCTTATCTGGCCTAAACCTAAAGCCCAACTGGAGAGGTTCACAGATGTAAAAGATAATTAAATGTGCCTGGAACTGCAGGGTACCTATCTTCTCAATACCCTTTCCCAGAAAGGGAAGGTTAGAAACAAGTATAAAATTCACTAAGCAGGCTGGGTCCAGAGATGGTTTCTTCAGGAAGCGCCTCACTAGCACATCTTTCTAAGCGCTCAGCAAGGACCCCTCCAAGAGGGAGCACCAGACTATCTCAGTGAACACTGGACCCAGCAACACCACACAACTCACTAGAAGGCGTGCAAGGCTCGAGTCCAGTTCACACAAAGCATGCCACAGCTCTGAGATCACTCCATGAACCTCCTCCACTGATACCCACCTAAACAATCTCCCAGACAGGACAAGTGCTGCTACGGACAACCAGCTCTCCTCTGCTGGGCTGCTACAGCCCAGCTGGGGTAATCCCAGACATGATAGAAGACACTGTGTCAAAGAAGACCTGAGTGGACTCTTCGCATCTGGTGGATGAACTTGCTCTTTCCTGATACAGACAGGCAGGATGATGTAACCTGTCTAGTCTGTAAGAACTGAACCAGTCTGTTCCTCACTGTATCCATCTCCCTGGACAGGAATGTTGCCTTCTTATAGGAGACTGCTCTTTGATACTCACCGTAGTGAGTCTTCAAAAGCCACCATGTCCTTGTTCATCTTTGCCCTCTGCTTTCTCTAGAAGACCAAAAATCCACACATTGTGGTGGTTCCTCACTCTTCTAGTTTGTCGCATAGAGCTTGAATTGCATTTCTGCCACTTTAAGTCTCTGTTCAATTGGCCCCGACCAGTCTTCCAAGCAGCCTACATGATCTTCAGCTTCCCTGAGCTAAAAGCTTCTCCTAGCTGTTAAACTTTCATCATGAGGCTGCCCATAAAACTTTTTATTTCCAGGTTCTCTCTCAGAATCTGCCCACTCTCAGTTTCTGGGCAGGCCACAGCCATCTTGGATTCGAGATTCACCTCACTAGTCAGCGAAAGTGCCAGCTTGTGCTGTTTCTGTATGGTGCTTTCAGTCGCCAACTCAGGATCCATCATTTGTGTACAGTGTGGTATTGATTTCAGCTGATATTTCTCCTCTGGATAGCTCAGGTAAGGAGGACTCAAAGACTAGATTTGCCTATGGTGGAGTTGCACAGCTGAGCAGCTTTCATCTTGAGCACATCATGTTGTATGGTTTTAAAATCTTGCACATATGTAAATCACTTTAAAAATAGGTGAAAATGTGACTTGTTTCCCCTATTTTAAAGTTGGACACACACAAAAAAAAAACCCCATAAAAAAAGACAATGTGCTTGGTAAGACACGACAAAGAAAACAAATAAATAACAGCTGAGATCACAACCCAAAAGTAAGTTTTTCTTCTTCGATTTGTGAGTTACTTGGGTAATTACAAAAGAGCTAAGTCCTATATGAACAAAATGTTTAAAGCCTCAAAACACAAAAACAGTCGAGAACATGACTTAAAAAAAACGAAAAAAAAAAACAAACACAAAGCCTGCATTTTGCACTGCAATTAAATTTATATATGAATAAAATACTATGAAAGTTACAACTTGTCCTTGTGCGCCCTGTGTAAAGAAACTCAAGTCCTGCTTCATGCAGGGCCTTTTCGGAAGTTATGACTATACGTTCTCAAAAAGTATGAACATTCTTTGCAAAAAACTATGTGACTGCACAAGCCACAAAAGGAGGAAAATGTGGTGTTAGGATTTATCTCAGTGCTAACACCCACCCCACCCCACTCCCCCAAACACAATCCTCGGGACCCAAAGCCAAGCTACAGGTCCTGGACCTGTACTCCATGGATATGCTGCGTTAAGCCGCAGGTCAGGAGTCCTGTGCAAAGAAAGTTACGACTGATCCTGTGGGCCCGACATGAAACAGAAGACTTGTGGGGTATGACTCTGCATCTGTAGGATAAAGTAGCACACCCATGGGGCACAGCCATGGACCTGTATTTTGGTCTTGGATCGCAAGGGTAGGGTCCAGGAGAGGGGGTGGGCCTTAAGGTTGAACAACCCCAATGCCCCATTTGCTTTGTAACCCTTATGTAGACATTAAGGCAGCTTTCTGCAATGAACACATGTATAATATATACTTCTAAACAAAACTGTAAGTAAGACAGGCTGATATCCATCTTAACTAAGGCACTGCTTGTCCCATTTTTGACATTCATTGTAAAGCCTTTCAGACACTTGAATGAAAGGTACTTTATAAAAACTAAACTCCACTGTAATTTCTGAAGCACTGCCAACAGAGCTCTAAAAACATCAGTCTTGGTTTTCGAATGCTGTCAGTGCCTCAAGAGAAGCAGCGATGTTTGCAAACTGTTTTCTGTACTGTGTCCTGCTGATGTGATCTTCCATCACTGCTCGCATTTCAAGCAATCAAGTTATCACAAGTATGATATCTAGCTTTTTAAGGTTTGTTCAGTCATGCGTGCCTAAAGAATACACCTACTTCACTCTCTTTGTGTGAATGTTTCCATAGTTTCCGTTTCTTATGCAGTGAATCAGAACTGCACTAATATCAAAATACATTTAAAAGGCCAACATCAGATTACGTTCAGCTAATAGCAACTGAATGCTCGCTGTCCCTGTTTAGAATAGTGGTGCCCAGAAATTTAGTTTTAACTGGGGTGAGGGGAGAAAGATAGGCCCATGAAAGAACCAGAAGCCATACAAAATAAACAAGAGTAGGCAACAGGACTACAAACAAAAACATTATGTGAAGCAAAGCCTGTTTGGGGCACAAGTACGTGTAGGGGGTTGCTGCAATCAGGGGCATCATGCCATAAATTTTTTTTTTGGGGGCACACAATTAAAACGTGATCACAGGAAGGCAGGAATGAAATATGGCCCATCCTCTGCACAAAATGAAGTACTTAGATGGGAACTCGGGGTACATCTCCCTCCCAACTCTATGGGCAGAGCAGTCTCGGCTGTAATTTTGCATAGTGCCACCTTTGTCAAATTCAATACAAATCATGTATGGATTTTAAATGACAGGAATTTGACAGCACATAAAGGGACACACTTTCAAAAGAGTTGTCCCATTCCATGCCTATGACTAAAAGTTTTTTGAAAATAAAGCTCAACGAGTCATCCAATCACTACTTCTTTACATCTTAAAGGATACGGTTAAAGGGACACTGTTGACTCCCCTAAGGCCTCAAATTGTTCTTAGTTTGCAAAACACATTTTATGATTGCTTACATTTTGCAGAATCTGCTAATATAGCTGGTTCTTTCGTAATGGCTACTTTTTTTTTGTTTTGTTTTTTAGAGTCACTGACACCATTTGGACAACTATGAAAAAAATGCAATATTAGATACAGAGCAGCTTATATTCCATTTTTTTACCATGTAATTTTAACATTTGTTTCTTTATTACTAAGGTCCTTTTTCATGAAAACAGAACCTCTACCTATCTGTTTTGGATGCTAATCTAAATCAGAAATACTTCTGTTTGACATCACAGTCTAGTGCTGTGGAGACAATTATGATGTCATAAGCAGGGGACTATGATGACAGATGTGGACAAGCAGCCAGAGAAGACAATGTCTAGGGGATCATTTTTAAAGAAAAAGGGGAAAAGAATTACAGAATATATATAAAACATAAACTGAATTGTTTACATCTTACATTTTTCAAAGTTTTCCAGGCAGCATCAGGGGCTCTTTAATAAAAGGGACAACTGTCTGTCTAACATACTGGTGTTATTATCACACAAAAAAGTGCTCATTTTTAATCCTTTATCATTTCCCATTGTATTATTTCTGAAACCTGGGGACAATCTAACATAGACTAGCCACTCATGCTGTATGTAGGTGAGGATACTACTGAATCATGAGTGGCTGGACTGTCTGCAGCATTCCTAAATGTCCAGAAATTGTGCAGTAAGAGAACAAGGACTGTAAACAAAACAAGCTTTTGCAGGATTTCGGCAAGTGCACTTCTTCAGCTGTACTAAGAGAAAGGAAGTGATCAAGCAGAAATGAGCTATCATAAAATGTGTTTTTTTTTCCTGACATATTTTTTTCCTCCTCAGACCATAGACTTGGACCTCCTTCTGCTACCACCCATGCGAGCTACCCACCCTACCGAAACTCAGTTACAGCTGCTCTTTGGCCCCCCCAACCCACCTGCAACACACTTCTGTGCTGCCCCACCCGGACTACTTCACGGGGCTGGGTACACCTTCAGCTCCTTTGGCATTTCTTCTAGCAGACAGCTGGCCACCCGAGGTGGAGGTAGGTGAGGGGATTCTCCCAGGAGCACTGCAACTTGAGCCTGATGTGGGTATGGGCCGCCAGTGGTGCGTCATCCTTCCAGTGCTGTGCACAATATTTCTTAGTTCTCTCCGCCCCCACCACCAGGAGTGCATAACGCAATTGCTGCCTGGGAGGCCTAACACAGCCAATCTGCAGGCACTCGCCAAAGGTCTCACTCTCCATCACAATTCCTCTGAACCAGCACCTGTGGTCACCCAGATGGTGGTAATGCAGCAGGAAGTGATAGCCCCCTACCCCCAAGAAGGACAGCATCCACTGGGATGCTCAATTCTTGTCCCCCAGCCGACCCTCCAACAGCCCATACTTGTTCCCAAACCAGGTCGCCAGCATTGTGAGCAGTAGCGCCACTTTTTTTTTTTTTTTTTTATTACAAGAAAATGAGGACAAATGGGCTCACAGCTTTTCTTTACTGTTCACAAGTCCTGCTCTTTATATTTCATAATAGAATACCAACGTATGTGGCATTTATATATATGGCACCCATCTTGAAAAAGTAGTCCGCTACTTTAGAATAGCAAAATATGCTTGGGCACCTATTTATCTTAAGCTTGTAGTAAATATAAATGACCTATTATCAATTCTATATAATAATGTGCATGAGTGATGTCAACTCAAACTGCATTCCAAGGAATCAGGGCTAGGCAGCAGGGTGTGTAGTGCACAAAAACAGGTACAGATCAAAATTAGAATGGTGGGGTTTCTTCTATAGAAAAAAGTAACAGAATTTTGGATGCATAGTGAGTACCAAATGCCTGTTCTTCTAGGGTTCAGGAATGAGCCTGGGTTCAGTAGAATTGGGTGGACTGTGACTGGGGGTGCTCCAGCAGCAGCACTTACTAGCTGTGAGACGAGATGCTGCCTTAGTCGCGCCCACAGTGACCCCTGTGGCACACAAAGAAGACAAACCACACAAAAGCATTAACTGTTGCCTACTTGGGGTAGTGTGGAGGCACAAGCGTACACACCACACCAGTCGTAGGAAGAGAATAAACATGAACATGCCATTCATCCAAATGCACACTGGGGCTACAAATACCTCCACCATAAGGATGGCTGCAAACGCAGGCCCGATCCGGTTGACCCCTCCATGCCACAGCTGGAGCTGGTGATGGTCCCAACCAGATAAGATATGCTGCGGAGTGGGGGGCAAGTCACAGAGAACAAAAAGATACAACGTTCGGGTTTGGGCCAAGAAACCAACAGTGATAGCCTGAACACTGACTAACGAGCCCACAAAAGGCTGGATTAAAAGAAAAAGAAAAATGACACTGGCACATGATAATGCAGTACAAAGATGGACTTTTGTATGAAACACTTGTGTTACTAACATACTAATTGTCAGCCAATTAGGCCTTATGGTCTATTAAGTCTGCTCGTGCCTTAGAACCCTGGGTGGGTACCAAAGCCACCCCACCCCCCCATATCCCATTTCCGTTGCTCCTGCCCTCCCTTCCAGCTCCCCCGGGGCAAGCCAATCTCTGCTTCATCCCCTTTCTGTACCTGTCCCACCCTCTCTTGAATCCCTCCACCGCAGAAGCCAGAACCAGCTCACTGGGCAGCGCATTCCACAGTTCTACCACCCTCTAAGTGTAATACCTTCTCCTCTTTCTCCCCCATCATTCCTCCTTCCAGCTTCAAACTATGCGCTCTGGTGATACCTCCTACTTTTATCCTAAAGATCCCCTCCTGATTTACCTTATTGATTCCCTTGAGGTAAGACCTCAATCATGTCCCCACCGGTCCCTCTTCTCCTCTAACGAGAACAGACCGAGCTCCTCTAATCTCTCCTCATACGCCAACTCCCCTAGACCCCAAATCATTTTGGATGCTCTCCTCTGAACCCTTTCCAGGAGCTGGATGTCCCTCCTCAAATGCGGTCTCCAATACTGCACACAGTACTCAAGGTGTGGTCTAACCAGACCATTGTACAGTGGCAGAATCACTTCCCTGCACTTTGAGGTAATCCCCTCTGCTATGCAGCCCAGCATCCTGTTTGCCTTTACTGCCGCCCTCCTACACTGCTCCAAGTTATTCATGCTGGCATCCACCCAGAAACCCAGGTCTTTTCCCCCCATTCTGTGGCCTCCCAACTCCTTCCCTCCCAGGGTGTACTCATGTTTGAGGTTCCCGCACCCTAGATGTAACACCTTGCATTTAGAGGAGTTACATTCTAATTTCCATGTACGAGCCCACCTATCCAGGGTCTCCAGGTCCCTTTGCAGGGCCAACCTCCCCTCCTCCCCCTCAACCACCGCACCCAGCTTGGAGCTGTCCGCAAAGAGACTCATTTCACTCCTTATACCCTCCAATCCCTAGGCACCCATCCCATCTCAAGCGACATATTGAAGAGATCCAAAGGTGCTGCCAATACTTCCGCCAATTCCCACAGAACTCTCGGATGTATGCCATCCAGCCCTGGAGATTTTTCTTTTTTTTTTTTTTTTTTTTTTTTTTAGGGCTTTTAGGGCTTTCCATGCTCGTCCAATGGGAATATTATCATCGGTCCCTCCCCCATTAGCCGCACCATCCTGTTGTGAGACCCCTGAGGTACCTCTTCCTTCCTCTCTTTCCTTATCTGTTCCTTCGACAATCCTACCCACTGCCCCGTCCAACTCCATTGGCTCCTGCTTACTAGATTTCCCAGCTCTCTCCCTAGTGATCACAGAGGCAAAGTACTCATTTAATACCTCCGCCTCATCCCTCGGTTCCTCCACCTACCCCCCATTTGTTCTCAATCTGACGATCTGGCCCCTGTTTTTTCTCTGCTCTCCAATATACCTAAAGAACACTTTTTCCCCACCCCATATCCCCTTCGCCAGCCTCTGCTCTTTTCTGGACATCGCCCCCTCACCACCCTGGTAACCTGCCTGGATGCAAGACAGTAAGTTTCCTTGTCCCTAGCCCCTCTCACCCTTTTTGTATACTTTGTAGGCAGCTTTCTTCTCCCTTACCGCCTCCTGAACCTCCTTGGACCACCAGCATGGTTTACGTGACCTCGTCCCCTTCCGCTTTACCTTTGCACAGATCCTAACGGCCTCCTGAAGTCCTCGTTTTATTACCTCCCACCTCTCTTCTACATCAGTTACGTGAGGGAGTAGTGCAAATATTTGGCTCAAGTTGGGGTTTGTGCTAGGAACTGGTACAAAATGCCAAATATAGTGCAAACATTTCCAAAAAATGTCCAGGTCTACAAAATGGCCAATTTTCTATTTTTCAGTTTTCATGAAAACCTGTGGGCCCTACTTCAGCTAATCAAATAATAAGATCAGAGTACTCCAATTACTTTGCTGGCTGCAAGGTCGCCATGGGGAGTGAAGCTGGTCTACCTCCACAGTTTCTGCCACATGCAAATGGAGAACACTTCACAAGCTTGAAGAAAAGGCCAACTTTTTAGCACCCAGCAGTCCACACTAGAGGATGAGCAGAAGGCTCCCAACATGAGATAGATATAAACTGCCCAACATCTCTGAGGAAGTTTATAATAGGCTGAAGCAACGTAAACTGCAGCAGTTACTAAATTTCAAGCTATTTCATGAGGCAAAAGATTTTTCCTTAAACTGCTAACATTTAGAGACATCAGCTCTGTTTATATAGTAATATGTTCTTCACTTCCTGCACTTCTAAGTTTCTTCCTTCCCAGCCATTCAGTTGGACTAAACCATCAAGACAACAACTATCTAATGTCAGGTATGGAACCAATTTATCAAACAGCTATGAAGAAACCAGCCAACTTGCAACGTCGGTGACACAGGCCGAAGAACAAGGCCAAGACACTGGAGGGCCAGTGAAGTTAAGAAGACTTAAGCATCCTAAAGAATGCCCACCTCTCTCTGGGATGGGAGGGTGTCTAATCCCACCATGAGATCACCACCTGGGGTACCAAAGGTGGAGCTGTAATGGACTGTCTGGGGTGGGTGATAGGTTGGCTATCTCCCCGCATGTCCGTCACATGTGCCCTGGAGCACATTACATCAACATAGATGTAGCTGCTGAAAAAGTCAATGAATTCTTCAATGACCTGTCTTCTTATAAGACAGGGAATGATAATCACACATACGATGGGAATGTTAATGTTGTTTATAATCTTTCATCCAAAGTCAAATTCACACTTGATTTGGTTTTGAGTTACTTAGACCAACTGAATCCACACTCATTGAATGGACTGGATGGATAATAAAAATAGCTTAGAATAGCATTGTTTTCCCTCTCACTAAGCTGTTACATTTTTCATTGTGCCATGGAGTTTATCCCACAAAATGGAAAAAAGCCACCATTCATCCTATACACAAATCAGGTTTTAAACAGATGGGCCTATAGTTAGAGACTATTTCTTTGCTGGCTTCCATGTCAAAACTTTGTGAACAAATGGTTGAATTTCTGTCAAATTATGACCTGTTGACTCGTACAGCATGGCTCCCCGGGCCTTACATAGTACTGAGACTTGTCTTGGTGATGTTCACGAACTATATCCATCAGGCCATAGAGTCTTGGAATACGGCGGCCTCTGTGTTCATGAACCTTACACAAAGACATTCAATCTAGCTGACCATAGCGTACTTCTTCAGTCATTATCATATTGCAGTTTTTCAGACAATGTAATCAAATGGTTTGGAGATTATCTCTCTGGGCGTGAACATAGAACAATTTATTAGGCACACCGTTCTAGTTTCCTTAAAGTTAATTGTGGTGTTCCGCAGGTTCCATATTGGGACCTATACTTTTTTCCTCTCTTTTTAAATGACCTGCCATCAGCCTGTCCTTCCTTAGAAATGCTTTTATATGCTGACAATGCAGTCATTTTTAGCAGTGGTAGTGATATGGGGGCCTTAAACGATACTCTCCAAAAAGAGTTCGAGAACTTGCAACATTGGTTTATTGCCAGAGGGACTGTCTTTAACCTTAAGAAAACTAAAGCTATGGTTTTCAGTAGAGCCAAAAAAAAAAACTGTAATTGGCAAACTCCAGTTAAAGAGTTCTCGGCAGAAAACCCATTGAAACAGTGAACCAATTCAGATATCTGGGAGTTACTTTTGACAGTGCTATGACTTTTGAACCCCATATTGAATATATGAAGAAAAACATACACCAACACCTGAACTCTTTATATAGGGTCCAAAATAATCTTTTACTTGAAACCCATGCCCTTATGGCTAAGAGTTTGTTGTTGTCTGTTTTAGATTATGGATCAATAATTTACTCGGGTACAGGGAATGGGGTCCTAAATAGGATAAATGTTGTTTACAGTGCAATCTGTCGCTTCACAACTGGTCTTCCATTCAAATCACAACACTGTTTATTATATCAAGCAGCTCAGTTACCCTCTTTGGAAGACTGAGTAAAGACAAAATCTTGATCTTTTTTCAAAGTCATTTTGGGCAAAGTTCCTTACTCCATAGGAAAACTTTTCACTTTACAGGACAAAACTCGCTGTACTAGATCTCAGGAATCAATTCAGTTTCATGTCCCTTTTCATAAGACTAGCTTTGGGCAAAGAGTCTGATTATGTTGGTCCAAGCACATACAACTGAGCACCACAATTACTTAAGTTTCTTCAATTAGTACCGTTTTTAGAAAACATCTGTTAAACATTTTAGAGGCACAATCTTCATGTTGTTGTAAATCATTTTATTACTTAAAATACATAATGTAAAAAACAGTGTATCTGTAAATGCTGGTCGCACTTGAAAAAGGGTAATTTTTGCTCAATGTGCCTTTCCAGGATAAACAACCAAATTAAATAAAATGAAAACTGGCAGACTTGATGGACCCTTCGTGTCCTTCTGCTGTCATTTTCAGTCTTTCCATGAAATAAAATGATATTCTGGGCAAAACAGAGCAAGAGCAAAATGGCCAGATAACAGGATGATGTGCACTGGCACACTCTGACCCTACACCACTGACTAGGTTCTCCCCAAGGCATCCAGTCTTTGGAGGAGATAGCCTGTGCCCCAATAGCCCTGCCTTAGAGGGGATCCACCAGAGCCTCCTGGGAGACCCAGAGATGGTGACAGTGAGACTGGGAGGTAGCTGGCACTGGAAGCACTGATTTGGGGGGTCCTGGCCTATGGGAGCATAAAAACACAACAATACATATACACAGAAGTATAATCCCCCGCCTTCCCACTTTGGTAGTATTCTGGCCATCACAGAGCCAGTATGTCATTACCATCTCAGTCACAACCAGGTAATTGGTCTTCATACTGCTGTTTTTGCAAACATTTACCTGTGACTACTGTTGTTTGCACATTCTATATTTTGTACATAGTCTTCTATATTGCCAAGGTTTCATTTACTTTGTCCTGCTGCTTTGCATGTGTCGATTTGTGACTACTGTTGCACATTCTGGGCTGGATATTCAAACTGCATCATTCTGAGGCGCAAGCCCTTGCGCTGCGCAAAATAGTTGCGCAGGGGTGTGGCCAGGGCGATATTCAAAGGAGTTGCACTATTGAGCAACTCCTTTGAATATCACCCCCCTGCCACAACCACTGTACGTAAGCGCCAGTGGAACTTGTGCCACCACAAGTTGTCGAGTGGAGCATTCCAACTTTAACGGTGGCGCCAAGTACCATTGCGCCATCGCGCCAAAATCACGATATTCAAAAGGTGACATGCAAATGGGGCCATAATTCATGCAAGGCGGGGGGGCCATTTGCATCTGATTATGGCCCCATTTGCATGCCATTAGCATGTAGGTGCGCCGATCCCCGAGGACTTGCGCCTGGCGCCCTGCCAGGCAGCAGCCGTCGGGGACCAACACACCCTGCAGCCCAATCGCAGGCAGCAATGTGGCTCCCCCACCTCCTCCCGTACATATCCCTGGTGGTCCAGTGGACTGAAATGCCCGATCGTGACGGTATGTTTAAAACTCCCCCCTCCCGTTCACATCCCTGGTGGTCAGTGGACGAAATGCCCGATCAGGGGCAGAAATGTGGAACCCCGGAACATCACCCTTGTGCCCGATCACGGGCAGAAAGTAGCGGAACCCCCACGAACATCACCCTTGTGCCCGATCGCAGGCAGAAATAAGTTGAACCCCCACTCGAACATCACCTTGTGCCCGATCGCGGGCAGTAAGTAAGTGAACCCCATTGGCTCCTGCTCTGCACCAATGGTGCAGCCACCGGGCAGTCAGTCGTGGTGGCCCGAGTGACAGGCGGGTGGGATGCCGGCTGCGGGGGAAGCGGGTGGTGGGGCTTGGGCGGGTGGGTGGGTGGGGGGACACTAGCCACCAGGGAGATGTTTTGGGGGTTCAATTTACCTACTGCCCGCGATCGGGCATTTGGTCCACTGGACCACCAGGAGATGTTCAGGGTGGGGGTGTTCAATTTACTTACTGCCCGATCAGGCACAAGGGTGATGTTCGGGGTGGGGGTTCCGTTACTTTCTGCCCGCGATCGCGCACAAGGGTGATATTCGGGGGTTCTGTTTACTTTCTGCCCAGCGATCGGGCATTTCGGTCCACTGGACCACCAGGGATGTGAGCGGGGGGTTTAAACATACACGCCCGCGATCGAGCATTCGGTCCACTGGACCACCAGGGATGAGCAGGGAGGGCGGAAACCACATTGATGCCCATAATCGGGCTGGTGGGGGAAGTACACTATGCCCTTGATCGGGCTGCGGGGGCACAGGGACTGAGTTGGGGCCAGCCACAGGTGGCAGCTGCTGTGTTGCGCCCTGCAATGCAGCAGCTCACCTGTGGGTGGCCTCTTAACCTTTTTGGGCTCAAAGTCCTGCAGGCGCAGGTAGGTTGCGCCTGCACAACTCTGCACAGCCCGGCTGAATATCGGCTGTGCAGTTTATGCATGGTTCCTCCCCCTCCAGTTGAGCATGCATTCATTTGCATTGCGCTGTTGCTCAGCCTGTTTTCAGTGGCGCAACTGCCTCCTGCTGAATATCGCAGAATGGTGCAATTTAGGACTTGAGCATGCGCAACCCTGTTGCGCATGGCGTAACCCTATTGAATATCTGGCCCTCTATATTTTGAGCATCATTTATCTTCATCAGGACATAGCAGGAAACAAGTTGTTGCAGCTCAGTGTGCCTTTCTTGGCCATCTCCCCCCTCCCACCGCTGTTGTCGTTCAGGGGTATAGCTTGTGGACAGGGATATAAGTAGTTCAGGCTAAAGCCGTCATATTAGGTGACGGCCAATATGTTTCTTCACAGCCCCACCCCGAGATCCACCCTCCTCCCGTGGCATGATTAATACCTCCGTGGGCATCATGCAAGTATGGTGTGCTCCTAAGGAAGGAGAAAGCTTCCTGGCCAACCCATTGGGGGGGGGGGGTCACTGTGTGATAGAACACACCACCACCCTCCCACCCCCCACCGGCAGAGATGCACTGCCTCTTGGAAGCTGCGTACAGCTTGACCTGCCTCCTGACCAATGACCCGAGTCCACTCCGGCACTTAGGGTGCCTGCACAACAGACCATCAGACCACTGGAGCCTCTGGCCACCTTTTTTAAATGAAGTAAATAAATTCAGGCAAACAGACAGAGAGTAGGGTTTCAGCCCCCACAAAAGGGAGCTGCCTTCCCTCCCCCAATAAGACTGGATGTGGATTACCCCTATTCATCCCTGCTAGCTCCAAAGACTTCCATTTAGCTATGTATCCCCTACTCAACCAACATAGTGAAGTCCTGAGTTGTGCTGCTCTGTAATATAGTTTAAAATTAGGTAGGGCCAAACTTCCCTTCTCCTTTGGGATCTGTAGGACCGACAACCTAATTCTCGGCCTCTGTCTACCCCATATAAAGCATGAAATTCTTCTATTGAGAACTCCATACATGGAGTCTGGGATCTGAACCAGAAGAGTCTGTGCTAAATATAAAAACCTAGGGAGAACCACCATTTTTATGGTTGAATCCTTTGCAGTAATGAAATGGAAATACCCTGCCACTTTTCCAAAGCTTTTATTAAACTGTCCATCACTGGGGAATAATTAAGCTCATATAATTGCCCGGGGGCCCATGCCAATCTGCACCCCTAAATATTTTAGGTGTTTCAGGTTCCACCTAAATGGGAACTGGACTTTAATCTCTTCGGATGGTTCAAAATTGGATTGCAAGACCTCTGTTTTATTGGGGTTAACTTTGTACCCTGCCATCTGCCTGAATTCCTCTAAGATTTCCCAAAGCCTCGGTAAAGCTTGGTTTGGGTCCCTCAAATATATCAGCAGATCATCTGCGTACAAGGCCAGTTTGTGTTCTTCTCACCCAATCTCAATCCCTCTTACCCCCCCCCCCATCCTGCCTGAGCATTCCCACCAGCGGCTCCAGGTACAGAGTGAAAAGAAGGGGTAATGGGTGCACCCCTGCCTCATGCCTCTCCTAAAGGGGAAAGGCTCAGAAATCCTGCCATTGATTTTAATGTATGCTCTGGGTTTATTGTAAATATTATTGATTACTTTTATAAATGCCTCTGAGAATCCAAGCTTCTTTAATGTCAGACCCAGGAAGTGCCAGGCTACTCAGTCAAAGGCCTTTTCAGCATCCAAACTAAGTCAGAAGGGAGGACCCCGACCGGGCAGCCTGGTATAAAATATGTAATGTTCTCCTAATATTATCCTGGATCTGACAGCCCGGTATGAAGCCCGTCTGATGAAAATCTACAAGAGAAGGCAAAATCAATTCCAATCTTCGGGTCAATATTTTAGTATACATTTTATAATCTATATAAAGGACCAAAATTAGTCTATGTGAAGAGCATTGAGTTATGTCCTTCCCTGGCTTCGGAATACTGGAGATGACTGCATAATTCCATGTGTCTGGATAATGCTCTCCTAGTTGTGCCTCTCTTCAGGCTGCCAAAAGTGGACCCTCCATCTCTTTTTTTTAAATATTTAAAGAACTCGCCAGTGTAGCAATCTGGCCCCAAAGCTTTACTTGATTTCAACTCCCTGACTGCTTGTTCTAACTCTAGCTGGGTGATCGGTTGGCCCAGCTGGGCCTTGGCCCCTGGGTTCAATGTAGATAAAGCTATCTTGGAAAGATATGCCTCTATCTGTGCATTAGTTGTCAGGAATTCTGGTGTATAAGGCTTTTGGTAATCAGTCTTAAAACTGGCTAAAATCTGGTCCGGGGAGTGCACCATCCTACCCGACTCTACCTCTCTAATCTGGGTGACCATAGCCCTCAATCTCTGTTGTCGCAAGCGATGTGCCAACAGTCTGGCTGACCTCAAACCCACCTCCCCATATTTCTGGCGGAGGCACTGAAGGGCACACACTGTTTTGACGTCTATCTGCTTTTGTGTAACCCCCTTGTTACCCGGGGTTACTAGAATCCCCAAAAGACCTAGTGGTAGGCAGGGAAGGCAGCTTGTGAAACTCCAGTTAAATGGGTTTCACACTGTCTCACTCTGTTCACATGGTACACACAAAACCATGACTGGGACGTAAACATAGCAGGATACACTATCTACAGGAGGGACAGGGAGGGTAAAAGAGGAGGAGGAGTAGCTCTTTACATAAGGGAAGGAATAAAGCAACAGAACAAAAGGGTAAACAGGGAGGAGAAGAAGCACTGTGGGTAAATTTGGAGACAGGCAATGGCACCACAATCCACAGGGTTAGTATACAGACCCCTCTCAGGGGAGGAAATGGACAAGGAAATGATAGAAAGTATACTAGAATGGCAGAAAAAGGGAGATATTGCTGATGGGTGATCTGAATATGCCAAATGTTAACTGGTGCAGTTGCAGCTGCCACTTCAAGAGTGGAGTTATTCTAGATGCCCTACAGGGCATGCCTTAGACAACTAGTATTGGAGCCCACTCAAGAGGAGCAATATTAGACTTGCTTCTCTCAAATGGAGATGGAGAGAGGATCACAGATGTAGAAGTGGGTAGCCATCTGGGAACTAGCGACCATCGAACAGTATGGTTCACAATAAACACAGCAATAGAGTCAAGCCATACAAAGACAAAAATACTGGACTTTGGAGGCTGACTTTGCCAAAATGGATGAGTGCCTAAGGAATGCATAGCAAATGGGCAGGAAGGAGGGGTGGAAGAACATAGGGAATAATAAAAACTGCCATCACAGAGGTAACAAGCCTTTGTGTGAAGCAAATAAACAAAACAAAACGATGTAAGAAACCACTATGGTTCTCAAAGGAAGTGGCAGTGAAGGTTCAAGAGAAAAAGAAAGCATTCAGGAAGTACAAGGAATCACAGAAGGAGCAGGACAGAGAACTGTATCAGTTAAAGCAAAAGGAGGCTGGGAAGCCAGTCAGAACAGCAAAGGCCCAAACCGAGGAAAAGATAGCCAACTCAGTTAAGAAGGGGGATAAAACCTTTTATAGGTACATCAGGGAGAGAAGGAAGACCAAGGGAGGGATAGTGAGGCAATAAAGGGAGGAAGAGGTGGGCAGAGGAGACTGTGAAAAGGCAGAGATACTAAACAAATATTTTTGCTCAGTATTTACAAATGAAGAGGGGAGGTGCATAAAACAAACAGTAGCAACACTCTGGATACAGAAGTTGATACCAGCCATTTACAGAAGAAAGGGTTCTGAAAGAACTCTTAAACTGAAGGTGGAAAAGCAATGGGGCCTGATGAGTTCATCCCAGAATTCTAAAAGAACTAAGGTAGAACTAGTGACACCACTGACTACCCTTTTAACAAATCATGGGAGGATGGGGTGGTACCAAGGACTGGAGGAGGGCAGATGTGATTCCCTTCACAAAAGTGGGAGCAAGGCAGAAGCAGAAAACTACAGACCTGTTAGTTTAACCTCAGTGATGGGAAAATGATGGAATCACTTCTGAAGGAAAGAACTGTTGAGTATCTAGAGGCCAGAGGGCACAGGGCACAGGACCCTAGGCAGCATGGATTCTCAGCGGAAGGTCATGCCAGACAGAATCTGATAGATTTCTTTGACTGGGTGACCAAAGTAGTAGATCAGGGAGGGGCTGTGGACATGGCCTACCTAGACTTTAGCAAGGCATTTGACACAGTCCCCACACAAAAGATTAATATACAAGTTAGCCAGCCTGGGAGTGGGTCCCAAGATGACAGCCTGGGTAAAGAATTGGCTGGAGAATAGGACACAGAGAGTAATAGTAAATGGAGTCCACTCAGAAGAAAAGGAGGTTACTAGTGGGGTACCACAGGGTTCAGTGTTAGGACCGGTCCTCTCAATGTCTTTATAAGCAACATTGCAGAAGGACTGGAAGGAAAAGTATGTCTCTTTGCAGATGACACAAAGATTCTGCAACAGAGTTGATGCACAGGGTGGGGTGGAAAGGATGAGAAGGGACTTGACAAGGTTAGAGAAATGGTCAAATGTATGGCAGCTTAGATTCAATGCTAAGAAGTACAGATAATGCACTGGGAAACAAAAACCCAGGGGAAGAGTACACAATGGGGGGTGAGATACTAACAACAACAAAAATGGAAAGGGACCTGGGGTAGTCATATCAGATGACCTAAAGGTGGGCAAGCAATGTGAGAGGGCAGCAAGGAGGGCTGGGGGCATACTGGGATGCATGGGGAGGCATCACCAGTAGAAAACAGGAAGTTATTATCCCTCTGTACAGACAGCTGGTGAGACCCCATCTGGAGTACTGTGTGCAGTTCTGGAGACCCAATCTCTGCAAAGACATAAACAGGATGGAAGCTGTCCAGAGGAGGGCAACTAAAATGGTGCAGGGTCTGCACCGGAAGACATATGAAGAGAGACGAAAGGAGCTTAATATGTATAGCCTCGAGGAAAGGAGGGAGAGGGGGGACATGATAGAAACGTTCAAGTACCTCAACGGAATCAACAAAGTCCAAGAGGGTAGCATCTTTCAAAAAAAGAGGTGTGCAAGAACAAGAGGGCACAATTTGAAGATAGAGGCGGCTCAGAGGTAATTTAAGGAAGTATTTTTTCACAGAGAGGGTTGTGGATGCATGGAACGGCCTTCCGGAGGAGGTTGTGGAGTCAAAATCAGTGGTGGAATTCAAGCATGCATGGGATAGTCATAAGGCAATTCTAGGGGGTGGGGGTAGGAAGAAGTAGGCTGCTGGTTAACTAGGATCTGCAGCTTATCCAGTACGTAGGGAAGTGGGCAGACTGGGTGGGCCAAGCGGTCCTTATCTGCCGTCAAATTCTATGTTTCTATGTTTCTCAGTCTCAGCTGAGACTGAGGGATGACATCACCAATAGAACTTTCGCAGCTGCATGAGCCACATTGGATTCTGCAGCAAAGGGAGTTAGACAGAACGTTGGGAGTTTTGAAATGTGTCTTCAGTTTGTCTTCAGTGAGTGTGTGTGAAGTAGGGAGCTTGCTGTTAAAGCAGCTCAGTGAAGGCTCTAGGAGCCTCAGCCCTGTCAGAGGGCTACTTTTAAGTAATAGGGTGTGTCTCTCCACCTTAAAGAGAGACACAGAAGATTACTGAAGTGGTGGAGACCACTGTTTTCGGCTCTCAGTGCCCCCTTCCTCTGGGGGGGGGTGAGAAGGTTTCCCTGCAGATTCCTGAGGCAATCCCCTAGTTCTGCTTGTGAAGGAAAAGCTGCCAGTTCGTTCCAGTATTTATTTGGGAGTAAAGAAGATTTGTGAGTCGCCTGTGGGGCACCTGCAATGTGAGGGTGCGTGTCTGCTCTGGCTAAAAGGGCCTATGTTTTCACCCTGGGACTTGTGTGACAATGTAGGGATTGAACTACTAAATATTGGGAAGCCTAGAGTAATGGGCTAAGCAAAGTAAAAGTAGGTTCAAGTCCAGAGTTTGTTGGGATGCAAATAATATGTAGAGGTGATGTGACAGACGTCTACCCTTAATCTACATTTGAAAGTTCAGTAAAGGAATTGTTCAGTTTCCAGAGAAATGGCCGGGTATGGGCTGTGGGAGCTGGAGGTGGGTGCCCCCATCTTTAGTGACCAGGTCCACCTCTACAGATTTCTTCTGTGGTTTTCTACTTTGCCTCAGGCACTTGGCCAGTGATGGGGGAAGTACCCAGACGTGGGATTGTAAGGAAAATTCTCTCTAGGAGTCATAGACTCTAGTGTGGTTTGGGGAGCCATGACAGGATAATTGGTTCATTCTTCCAATGGACCGTGAACAGGATAATTGGTTCATTCTTCCAATGGACCGCGGATCAAGTGGCCGGCGGGGGAGCTGGGCCAGTGGGGAAAACCCAAGAGTGTACAAGTCGGGCTGTGTACCCAAAGCTGCGTGCAAGTCCGGGCTGTATGCCTGGCGGGTTTAGAGCCTGAGGGCTGGAAATAGTGATAAAGTGTTCTGTTGTCTCTAATCTGCATTACCAGGAAATGTAGCCCCTTGGGGGTCCGTCTATGCTTTGTTTGTTCAGCTAGGATGTGAATAAAAGCCACACTGAAGAATCCCATTCCTGGTTCTGGACATTACAGTTATTGCTTCCTGTGTTCGGATTTACTTGGGTACCCCTGTCCAGAGTAGCCAAACCTAGGTCCCCCTGTGCCGAGTAACCTCATCCTCCCCGAACCCAGTCCCCACCAGATACTGCTGTCAGCATCAACAGCATGTCACCTGTCGTTTTGCTAAAAAAGGCACGGGTGAGGGGTTACATTTGGATTTGCTGTTTCAAGTTTAAGATTTTGTTCCAGGCTCTAGCGTCCCCCCAACATGCAAGTCTTGCGTCCCTTAATTGACCATAGAGTGAGTCCATCTTGCTCACTTGTTTTTTCCTAAAATAAGCTGCAAATTTAATGACTTCCCCCCTCATAACTGCTTTCACAGTGTCCCAAAGGATGACCCCTGAAATCTCTGGATTGTCATTTTCCCCCAGGATCTGTCCCAACCTAGCCCTGGCCATATCTGTGAACTCTAAGATTTAGGAAATAATTATTAAATTTCCATGAGGATTGGCCCCTTGTGGTTTTCCACTGTAATTTCAGGGAGAGTTGTGCATGATCCGAAAGGTCCGAAGAAGTATGTGTACAATTTACTATCTGGAACCTCTGCTCCTCTGACAATAAAAAATAATCTATCCAGGCATAGGAACCATGCGGGGGGAATAATATGTATACTCTCTCTGACTTGCATGTTCTGTGCGCCAAACATCCACCCATTTGGCACTCCCCAAGTAGCGCCTGATCACTTTACCAGTGGATGTGGGTTTAAAGGATCTAGATTTGGATGTGTCGATATTTTCCCAAATCTGATTGAGATCCCCTCCCACCACTAATGTCCCCTTATGGTACTCCGAGATCTTATGGAGCAGACCTCTCACCGGTGATACTGTGGCCCCTGGGGGAATATATAATGATGCTAGGGTAATATAGGAACTTTTTATAAGGCCCGAAATTATTGCTAAGCGACCTTCTGGGTCAATGTATTGATCTTCGAGTTTAAAAGGGGACCACCTTGGAACCAAGATTGCAGTTCCCCTTCTCTTCCCACTGCTATGTGTGGAGGCTACCACCTGTACAAAGCCAAATCTACCCAGCTTCCTATGTTCGGCCTTGCTCAAGTGCATCTCCTGCAGGAGAATAAAGGAAGATGACTGCCTTCTCAATGAGGAGAGGACCTTCTAACATTTGACAGGGTTGTTTAACCCATTCACACTATGGGACAGTATTTTTAAAATGCCCTCATCATCCATCTGCCCATTGGAGTAGAATGCCATACTGGATTACATTTTCAGTAAACAAAAGCTGAAGCGCCCTCGGCCCTCCTAATACATACTTCCAACCCCTGTTCTCTCTCCACCCCACCCTCTCCCTCAGTCCAATTCATTCAGTTATTGATGTGCCCTCACAACAAACATATCTTACACAACATACATCTACAACAGTAAAAAACAGATTTTGTAACTGTAACTTTACTGCCCAGCAGGGTGGCTCAGCAAACTTGGCCTCCTTCTCAGGCAGTGAACTATGTCCAATTTGACCTCCAAGTATAGGTAACCACATTAGGCTACCCCTAGGTACCTGGGAAGAAATAAGTTTTTATTATTAAGCAAAATGCAAAATAAAAAACAATCAAATATTTCCTACTATGAACAATTAAAAGAAAATAATCAAAACAGTTATTTTTCTGAAGTTCAGTACTCCAAACTGGAGTGTTGCCACAGAGTGGTACCAGCAGAGCAACAGGACCACTATCCTCTGTGCACTATGCCTATCTGCCTAGCATTTCATGTTGTAAACTTTTATAGCCAGAAGATGTGGACATCACAGATGACTGGATCCACCCCCTATGGTTAATACAAAGGAATAAACCTACTCTAATACAAATGAGTGGGGCATCACCAGAGATGAAAATTAGAATTTGATAGTACTGCAAGAGGCATCTCAAGAAACATAATAAAACAAATCAGAAAACAGACACATTCCCAACTGAATATGTAATGGTCACTTAATTAAAGCCCCTCCTAGAGATTCCAACCTCATTCTCACCCCAAGGACCATATAAGCACTAGAGGGCAACTGGTCCTGAAGGAGCGATAATGAGGAATGCACTAAACCTTTTAGGTAACTAGACCAAAATGAACTTCTTAATGCAACCTAAGGTAGAAACTATCATCAATTACATTTTTCAAATATTCAGCAGAGTATGTGTATTTATTTTACCGAAAGGAAATGTACCGTATCTTTTCTGGTTCCCAAATATAAATCCGGGCATTTCAGATATTATAGGCTAAACAACTTATTACGGGGTGCTTAGCAAACACGCTAGACCTGATTCTTAAAACGCAATTACTGTTAAACCTGAATGTTCCACATAAAAGGTATTACTCCTAGCACTTAGTTCATTTTTCAGCCCTTACGAGTCCTAACTTTACTTTATTTGACGTTAACTGCTCGAGGCAAGCGCAAGGTATATTTCTTTGCGACAGGCTCGAGACAGCTTGTAGCTGCACTCACAGAGTGCAGTGAGTGTGGACTGCCATGGGCATTTCCCTAAGCCTACAATGCATTTGCCATGCGAAAGACTAGACGGCTACAACACTTTCCTTTCTTGTCACCGGGAGTTGCCACTACGGAGGGTCTGCCAGCAAGGAACCCGATACTCTCTACCAGAGGAGAGCTCTCAGTTTTCTGGTAAGCTAGTACAATAACAGCAAGAAGGGCAAATGTAAAGATGGCATGTTACGCGAACTAATAACAGGGGGCGGGGGGGTGCAGGGGTGTTATTTTCTATAAGCTGACCAGAGGACTATTCTGTACTAAAATTGCAGTCTTTCATACAGAAGACAGCTCAGGGAAGGAAGACAATGCATCTCTTTATGCCTGATACAAAAACATACTGGCATTTCAAAGTATTTTATAGCGTTATCTATAATGCTTCAGGGTTTTATTTAACTCCAAAAATTGATTAACGTGCTGCTCATAAAAGTGCTAAAACATTGTGAAAATGCATAGCACTTGCCTCACTGTGTTTAACAAACATAACACTTCTAGAAAACCTATATAAATACGTTCTGTACAGTTAGCATTGTCCCAAGAAAAAAAACCTGCTAATTAATTATTTAAAACCCTGTGCTTCCTACTGCAGCTGCAGTCTCAAAACACCCACACCTTCTGGACACAGAGGAAAATTAGTGGGGCAGAATAGGAGAGGATACCGCGATAGAAGGCCAACCTTATCATGATAGAAAGGTGAATTTTTGTCAAGAGAGACCAGCATAGAGACAGAAAGGTACTACTGCAGTAGCTTTTGAATTTTAGGAAATGGGGAAAAGTATAGAGAAAATGTCCAGAGGAAAATTAGTGAGGGAAGGGATTCCTTATATCACAGTTGCGGTCTTGCAGATACGTGTAAAACATGAATTTTTTGTATAATCTAATTAAGTGCTTCTGCTTTTCTTGTAGGCAATAAAACCTGGAGATTAGAGTCCAGAATTTTAAACCTTAAGACCCAACAAACACAGGTTTGAATCCCATAACTGCCACTTGCTTGCTGTGTGGCCCTGAAAAAGTCACTTACCCTCCCTGTGCTCAGTTCTTGCGATAATTACTGGTTAAGTATCTGTACAGCCCAAAAACCAGCTCATAGTCCGTTATATACGCATGCCTACAAAATGGAGCAACAAACAGCTAGAGCCTATCAATGAAAAAACATTTCCCCTGAACTGTGCTGCTGTTCTGGGTTGACTAGCTAGGCAGCAGAACAGCATGGCAAACCTCACTTCTGTCCATATTTAAAACCAGCCAATTACAAATAGAATAAATGATAGATAAGTGTGTATTACAAGGCAGTAATACTATGGAGAGGTTTTGGGGACTTGGAACCTCGACAGCAAAGCTCAAGAGGTTCCCAAAGTCCCGAAAACCTCGAGATGGGATGACTGCCTTTTAAACACACTTATCTATTTATTATTTTTTGTAATATATTTATATATGCCTTAATAATACCATATTTGCCCTTCGGAAAATGTTCTTGCATGTTCCATGTATTGTCAAGTCTGAAACCATGTATTATCAGTCTGAAACCATGTATTATGGCATTGGCATTCATGTATTACAAGAAAATGTTCCAATGGACCAAGATGGTGTTATTAAAGGCTTATCTATATATTACAAAAAAATAAATCATGGAGAATATGGTAACAGTTTTGCACTTTCTTGGCAAGTGATGCCTGGATAAACCACTTGTGACTTGCTCTCGTGGTTTAAGTAGCATCACTCACCTCAGGTACAGTATATTACAAAAAATAAATAAATAAATACACATCACATGCCACTCTCCATGTATCATTCCATATCTTTTCTACTGTGCTGTGCCCCCTAACCTTTCTGTGTACATCTAAGGGCTGCTGCAAACTCTCCATGGATGATAAAGTGCTTTGTGATGCAGCACATGTAAAAGGTGTGATATAAAACCAAATTCTGCTTTTACTAGTACTGTATGTAATTGCAACTCCACTGTTTTACAGATTCCAGTCTTTGCCATTTGGTCACTGCAATTGCTCCTTATCTACTGCTTTTCACAACAGAAGACAGTTGTGCCCATTTCTAGAACATCTTTTTCTTTAAAGTGATTTTCCAGTATCCAGGAATTTTTTTTTAATAATGTAGACTATTGAGACACAGTTCTACTTTTTTCATTCATTTTTTTGCATGTATTCCCCCAATTTGGTATTTCCGAGGACATTTGCATGAAAACAGATCACTATGCCTTAGACGTCACCTGCTCCATCAGATAGTTCCTATTCTAAAGCCCAAATCCACTGGTTGTAGAAGCTAATAATTTGCGCAGCAGCAGCCTATGATGTCATAATCAGAGGATTAGGACTTCAGTGGAGGGACCAGCAGGAAGAGGAGATGGTGTCTGGAGGAAAATGGTACTGTTTTTATGTAAATGTCATCTGCAATACAAGACCGAAGGGGATAAACACTGGAAGTGAATTAAAATTACCAACTGAACTGTGTCAAACACTGTATTTTAAAACTTTTTCTGAATACTGGAAAATCTTTTTAAAGCCACTGGGGTTGGCACTGATGTTGCTATACAACTGTACGATCTTGGTGGAAGCCTGGCCCCCACTCCACACACACAGTCACAGAATCTCAGATCTCGATCAATACATCTATCAAAACGGAACTACTTATTTTTTTTCTTTCGTTTCTGCAGCATCCAGTACTGACACAGGTCATGTTCTTGACTGTCATGACATGTTGCTTTATGCCAATGACATGAGAAGGTCACCCCACTGAACTCACTGGAGCCAATGATGTTTCTGCTGCAACATGTGGCAACCTGTAGAAATCTGGTGCATATCACTACTATAAGGGCTGCCATTTCTCCTTCTCAACTCCCCACCCCCACCCCCAACCCCCAACTCTAACCTGATTTAACATAAGTTGGACACAAATGCAAAGAAAATGCATTCTAAAAATATTTAAGGTAAATGGAATGCATTTATTAGACTCCACTGTACTGGTCCCCCTTCTCGTCAAATGACTTTTGATCCCAAAGCTTCACAATGAGTTTTTCCCTGACAGTTCAATGTATAGCACTTCTTTCAATCCCCAGCTACATCTTTAGTTTGATCGTTTTAATGTAACTCTCCCTCCACTGTGACAAAGTGCCTGACTTAACATCTGGGTTCATTTGTAAGTACGTGTGTTGGGGTGACAAGACAACACTCAAACCAGTTTCGAACTGGGTCTAGTACAGTGGTGGGATTGGGAAAGTTCCTCCAAATCCCACAGTGCAGCACAAAAGTAAAGACAGAGAATTAGTAGTCAGTTCTGGCTGACAGTATTTCTGCAACCTTCTGTGTGTTTTTACACAGACAAAAGTTCCATAATTATTTCACACACTTGGCAGTTTTCAATCCTGTTTCCAGCAAAACCATTTAAATATTCTTGTTTGTTCCTCCCACTCTTGTGATAATATGAAAAGCACTGAATCACCAACAAACTTTACGTTTAACATGCATCACAATCCCAATACCAGTTAGTTGGCTGTTTGGGGGCAGTCAGACAGAGCCCAAGTACCATGCACGGGGAACAAAAGTCAACAACACTTGCAACCTTGCACCATCAAAGCAGGACCACCTAGTTTATTGTTTCAATGATCTTTCAACAGACTAGTCACTGACTGCGTGTCTCGCATGCATTGATCAAGTCTTGATTACCAGGCACTGAGCCAGGTCACACTGCCAAGGGGCGAAGCGTAGCACCTAGGAGAGTGAAAATCCTTCAGGAAGGATGAACAACATCCACTGCAGCTTGACAGCCCCACAGTAACCCAGTGTAAAGGGGGCAAATGAGGCAGAATTTCCATTATTTGGTATCCCCCCCCTCACATAGCAGGGAGCAAATATGGCTTGCTCCCAGCATCAAGCTACTGTAACACCTCATCAAGATGAACATTGCTAGAGATCATCTCACTAACCCCCAACTACTTGGACCTGGGGTTCCCTGATGCACCCCAACATGGCCAGTGAAAAGACATGATCCTGGTACTGGCTGATGCAAGATTTCAGACTAAGCAGGGGTTTATTTAACTCTAAAAATTGATTAGCGTTTTTGCTCATAAAAGTTCTAAAACACTGTGAAAATGCATAGCACTTGCCTCACTGCGTTTAACAAATATAATACTTCTAGAAAACCTATATAAATGCTTTCTATACAGTTAGTACTGCCCCAAGAAAAAAAACTGCTAATCAATTATTTAAAACTCTGCTAGGGGTAAAAGTCACTAAGGGATAAGGGATACTTGTATCACATGAAAACAACTCTCAGCTTGAAATCTCTATGCTACACCAAAACAAAAGCATTGGCTTCACTCATTATTACATGATGTCTCCGGACAAACGTTTTGCATAAATATTGTGGCAGAGGCTAATGCTTTCACAGCAGGGAATTATAAATACAAACAAGGGGCCAGACGACTTTCAACAAGTCTGGAAGCAGTGTGGGCCACATATCTGCACACAGAACAGACAAAATTGCATTCTGTCTCAAATAATGTGTACAACGCATTTGTAATGGCGGGGTGCTTTGCATGCACTCACAAAACCTGGCCAACTATGGGTTTGTGAGTGTAAAAAGAGCACCCTCTAACCTTGGCTACACTAGGCACATAAATGGTAGTGAGGTGTTCATGTCTAACCATTTTAAAAAAGCAGACTGCTATTTCTGGACATGTTCCTGATTTAATCTCAAAGTTTCCTTGGTCCCTCCTAAAAATTGTAGTTTCATCATTTGAGATTAAAAACTGCATGCAAAAAATAACGTCAAACAATAAAGTTACAGAGAAGTTCCCTTTCAGAAGATATGTTCTTTACACTTAGACAATTACTCTACCAGCTTTCTAAGTTAGTAGTACTACTAGCAGTTTATTTATTAACCACCCAGCTCAGGGGCTCTGAGTGCCGTACCTCATAAAAATCATAATAAATTAAATTTAAAGACTTAAAATGTACAAATTAGTCAGTAAATAGCTAAAAAAAAAAAAAAAAAGTTAAACCAGTGGGGCTATTTCAAGTCAAAAGCTTGACTGAACAGGTAGGTCTTTGGGCCCATCTTAAAGGGCTCAACCGAGGGAGCCTCCCTCAGACATCTGGGAAGCGACTTCCACAGGGCTGGACCAGCCACTTTAAAAGTGCAGTCCCCTGATGTCTTTAGCCTAGCCCTGGAAACCACTAGGAGGCTCACCCCAGAGGAACCAAGAGGGCAAGCTGGACAGTAAGGGGACAGGAGCTCACTCAGATAACCAAGGCCCAGCCCACACAGGGGTTTGTAAGTCAGCAAACTGCCTTGAAGGAGATCTGCCACTTCATCGGCAACCAATGCAGGTTATGCAGGACTAGGGTCACATGACATTACCTCCAGAGGCCTGTCAGTAACATGGCCACTGCATTCTGCACCTGCTGCAGGCGGTGTAGGACCCTCTTCCACTAACCAGAGATATAAAGCATTACAGCAGTCGAGTCTGAAAGTCACAAAGACATGTGCAAGTGAGGGCAGGCTTTTGGTGGGATCAAGCTTTTAATGCGAAAGATGTTCTAAAGATGGTAAAAGCCATTCCGGACTATGGAAGACACCTGGGACTCAGGTGTCAAGTGATTTATCCAGAATAATGATCAGATTCTTCACCTTAGTGGAAGCCACCAGACTAGAGTAACCAAGCACCAGGCCAGGCCTCCCTGCTAAGGTCCCCGTACCCTGCGTCGACCAGGCTCAAATCACCAATACCTCTACCTTGTCCATGCTGAGTTGCAGCCAGCTGGAGGACATCCAGTCCTGGATCTCAGCCAGGCATAAATTCAGCATATCAACAGCACCAGGCGTCCCAGGAACAAATGACAAATACAGCTGGGTAACTTCTGTATAGCAGGGACAACACAGTCTATAACATCTGATAATACTGTCCAAGGGCAGCATGCACACTATGAACAACATAGGTGAGAGTATCGTGCCTTGTGGCATGCCACAGAGCAGGGGCTTCAGGAGTAAAGAAAAATTCTCTATCACCACCTTCTGTGTCCTGCTACTAAGGAAGGACTCAAACCAGCTAATGACCCTACCAGCGAGTCCACAATACTCCCTAAGCTGACGCAATCACCACCACCTATGGTCCACAGTGTCAAATGCTGATGACAGATCAAGTAGGATGAGAACTGACCATTCCCACAATCTCTGGCCCTGTTGAGGTCATTATCCACCCTGACCAATGCAGTCTCCATACTATACCTAGATCTAAATCTGGACTGGAGTGGCTCATAGATGTTGAAGACCATAAGGTGGACCTCAAGCTGCAGAGCTACTATCTTCTCAGTAACCTTTCCTAAAAAGGGAAAGTAAGAAATGGGTCTTAAACTTGCCAAGCAGTCTGGGACCATTGATGTTTTTTCAGAAGGGACCTCACCAGCGCACCTTTGAATGTGCTTGGAAAGGACCCCTCCAAAAGGAGCATGGGACTATCATGGCAAACACTCGGCCCAGAAATCTCACACAGCTCACTATGAGGTGGGTCAGGCCCGAATCCAGTTCACAATAAGTGGACTGCAGCTTCAAAAATCACCTCACGTACTTCTTCAACGGTTACCAGCCCAAACTTGCCACAGACAAGAGGAGTGCTCCTTGTGACAACCTGCTCCCCCGTTAGGCCATGACAGCCCAGTTGGGTTATCCCAAAAGTAATGATGGCAGAGGCAACAGCTCCATTACTGGCTACCACTGCCTCCTCTGATCCAGTTCCACATGCAGACATCACACTCAAGAGGTCCAATGCCACCTGGAGTCCTACTGGGGACAACCCCTTTAAAGGGCGGCAGTGGACCATCTACACTGGGGTGGACAACAGGTGGCCCCTGAATGAGAACTTACTGTGCAGTGATCCGTCCAACTGACCGGATCAATATCGAGGTTTTTAATCCTGAGCCCCAGTGAGACTACTTGGTCCAAGGCACGGCCGTGTTGATGGGTCACAGAAGTAACCACTTGTGTGAGGCCCAGTGATGATACCATCAACTGGAGGAAATCTTAACCAAATTGCAAGAGTCTGTCATCAACTCAGACACTGAAGTCACTCAGAACCATCCATCTGGGCAACTGCAGTACTGTCTTGACAACGAAATCCACAATTTCCTGCAGGAAGTCCCTCTCACAGGAGGCCGGTACACAAGAAAGATCCTGCAATGTGCACTTGGACTCCCACATACAGCCACGCATTAAAATGACAAAGTAGCTTCCACTGGGTGCACTGTGAAGTTTCAGCCAGTTCAAAAACAGAGCCCCCCTTCCCCATAATCCCTCTGCAGGCAGTGAACCACAGAGAATCCAGCTGGGACCGATGGCTCCAAAACTGTTCCTAAATGTGTCACCCAGCCAGGTTTCTGTAATGCAAGCCAGACTGACCATAGAAATCAAATCTGATAAAACAATGGACTTGTTTCCCCATCAATATCGCACTGTTCAACACTGCCCGCAGGGGATGAGGGGAGACTGCTGGCCTTCAGACTACCTTCCCACTCTGTCTGGTGGAAACCCCGGGTATGGGAACAAACCATTTCTGGCATCTCCCTGGGTCCCATCTCACCCCAGGGTGTCTCCTGGTCCTCACCAACCTAACAGTGCCCCATCCCCATTGGATCCTCAGCTGCTTACCATCCTGCCTCCTCACAATGCCCACCTCCCTGCAGCATCTACATGCCACCGTGGTGGTGGGGGGGGGGGACATCAAATGGGCAGACGTCTAGCTGTTGCTGTCTCTAACTCTCCCCTGCTCATACACGATGACAAAGCTCCCCGAGAGGCTGCATCCAACCCGCTACCTCCTCTATATATTGTCCTATCCACCTCTCCGTCTGTCTCAGCTAGACTTGTTGCTGTATAGTTTATTCTAAACCCATTTGTACTTGTTACCTGTATTGTAACCATTTTGATGAATCATGTTCTTCCAAATCCTGTGCACTGTTATCTTGTATATGCTTGTTAGTACTGTTTTGTCCTCTCTGTGATGAGGTACCTTTGTAAATGCGCCTCTGGCTCAAAAGGTTGTAAACTGATGTTTAAATAAATAAGTAAATAAATTTAGGACAGGGAATAACTAAATCTGAGGGGCCACAGACCAATACATTATCGCAGTGGTCACACAGCCACCACCCAAAAACACCCACCATTAAAATACCCCCCCCAAAGAAAAGTGTCCACACTGCAGTACAGTCCTCCCACAACCCTACTTTGCCACTAAAACATTCACCACCCACAATCATACTAAATCTGATATAAGTACCTATTCATCCATACCAAACATACTAATCTGAACTATATTCTTACGTATTCTCTTCCAACTCCCAACCCTCCAAATAAAGCCACTAAGAATAGATAAGATTAAACTAAAAATTAAAAATGAGAATAATCTAGCAATTTTAGGCAGTGCAGCAATGTCAGTCTTCCTATATGTCCCTTATAAAATATTTGTAAGTGAAATCAAGTCTCTGCTCCAATCAGAGAAAGTCCAAACAAGTCTCTGTTTCGAGAAACAGCTTGCTCGCTCTCTCACACTGCTCTCTCACTGCTGCTGGCAAGTACAGTGCAAAGTTCCCAAGAAACAACCAGAAATAAAGAAAGCAACAGGTACTCTCACCACATGCAGTACTTTTTAGTGGTATCAAAGGAGAAAAGTTCCAGTCCCGAAAGCAGTCCACAGTAACTCCGGCTGTCCCACACTCCGAGCACGGCAAGGGGGGAGTGGATCCACTGGGCACAAACTCAATTTCCTGCTGTCTCCAATATGCCAATGGCAGCTACACAAACACCTACACTTTGTTCTGCTGCAGTTCAATGGCAGATTCATCACAAACCTGTCAGGTCCCTGTACTAAATGCCCCGAGCTTCTCCAACCTTCAATCATACCTGCCCAAGTACTCCTTACTCCTCTGCTCTAGCCAGTCCCAGGACTCTGTTGCAAATGGGATTCAACAGTCTTGTAGCTGGGATAATGAAACCCACAGCCGGCTTGGTTCTCCAACTCACTTTGACTCCAGCTATCCAGCACTCAAAGAACGCTGAACTCACCACCACCACCACAGAACGCAAGTCCCCAGAGAAATCTGACTGCCCATGAGTTCTTTAACAAGTGTGCCAATTTACACAGATGAAGGCATGCTGCTCTGCATGAACACTAGAGTCCTCTCTATAAACAATACAGCCCGACTCCTAATAGGTACCTCACTAAAACTCTGTCTAGCACTCAGTCCCTGCTCCTAAGTAGGATGCTACTACCACTCGATGACTAGTTTAAAAACAACAGAACTTAATACCAATTCTAGTTTAAAAGTTTGACAATTCTACACTATGCTGCCACAAATCAAGGTACCTTTCAGCACAAAAACGGTAATAAAACTTTGAAGCTCACATCAGGGAACTCCAACTGATGCCTAGCCCAACCTGGCAGTTGATATTACTATGTTAAAATGATGTCCCAAATTTTAGTTACCCATCCCCGATTCTTTTGAATCTTGTCCAATATCTTTTTATATTAGAGGGTGGAGAAGTGTGCCTCCAACTCAGTTTTGGTAGTTTCAATCTGCATAAAAACAAGCCAGTATTTTTGACACAAAAATCAAATGACTGCAACCAACGAATCTCTGTAAATAGCAAATCTGAACTCTTGTGACTGGGCAAAATATGCAAGAGAAACTCTGCAAGGTGCAGTTTATGAAAAATCTGACCAGTCAGTAAAGGGACTGGTAAAATCTTGAACGGATTTGGAATTGAACTGCACTCAGAACCAAAATGGGCCTGAAATGGGGATAGCCCTAGAAGCAGACCACTGGAACAAGCCAGAATGCATCAAGCGAAATGGTTGTGATCCATTCCTGGTAATTCAGACCCTCCATGCACCTGGCATGCAGTCTGCTCCAGACCTCAATGCACTTGGAACTGGAATGCAATCAGTTTGTTGCAGAACCCCATGTCAGTGTGCAATGGAGGTCCAGAACCAGAATGGTTCTGGCACCATTCCGCTTGCTGCATTCTGTCATGGACTCAGGACTGGGTGCATTCCTGGGAATTCTATTTGTAAAGGAAACATACTAGTTTTGAGTCTATATCTAGAGCACATAGGTTCTAGTATAACGCAAGCTTAAAATGATGTTGTTAATATATTTTGGCAGTCTTGTTTATTAAGGCATTTAACATCTTACACCACCAGTAAAAGGCTTGCTGAGAACAGGATTCGTGGGGAAACTGAAAGGGGCTGTAGATGACAGTTTATTTCCTCCAGGAAAACAATATGGCAAAAACACCGTATTTCAGTGACAGTATTATAACTAACAGAAACAGCAATAACAGCGTGTCGCATAACATGCCTTTCTGTTGGAAAAATGCATATCAAGTATGGTTTTCAAAATTTACAAGGGCGGCATGCAAAAAAAGCTCCTTAATAATTTAAGCATGATGGCCCTAATTGTAGAACTACAAAAATATCAAGAGATACCCATAATACTTCTAAAATAGTTCCACTTAATACAGATGTTGCCATTCTGTTTGCTGTGCATTACGGAACAGAATCACGCTTTAGCCTACCGGCGGTTTCACATTAAGTACTTTCCAAAAACAAGTTGCGTGCAATATGCAACGACTTACAAGTGCATGCTGCAACGGCTGCAGCCCACGGCTGGGAAAGTTATTTATTGAAAATACAGGGGCTGCCCAAAAGGGCTCGCTGAGCGGAACATCAGCTCACGCGTGCATGCCGGGGGAAACTGTTAAGACTACTAAACTACAGTCCAGATAAGACAATATAGCTGCAACAATAGCAACACACAGTAAAAAAGCTGCTCATAGACCAGGTAACAGCCCCAGTCTGCAAGCAACCCATGCTGCTCTGCTGCTGCCCTACGTCGCGAGTCAAGATACACTTCAGGAACAACATATCGGACTTATTATTACCCCTCTCGCTTCGTTTCCTTAAGTTGTATACACAATGAAAGTCCAGCAAATATTACAAACATGCAAACACCCCTCATTCCCGGTTGTAAAGTGCTGTACCCTACTGCCTCGTGTAACACAAACTGCAGCTCAACGCCACGGCACTTACATACCTCTTAGGCTCCTGTCAGATAGATACTCCGCGAAACGTGAGCCGAAAACAGCAGCAACTTTATCTTTTGAGCTATTCTTTGCAGCACGCAGTGTCCTCCTTTCCGTTAATGAAGTTTGCAAATAGCTATCAATGAGTCGGTGGAGTTCAGCGTCTAAATAATTCCCCCGATTTAGTTTACTGACTACAAACCACAACACTCTGCTTCTATCTTCGATACGTAATCTCCGCTTCCACGGTTTTACTTATTCTGAGTAGGCTGGCTGGAATGGGGTGGTAGTGATTTTTTTTTGGGGGGCTGCTGTGGGAGGTCTATGCTAAATTCTGTCAATCACTAATTCTGGAAATTCTATTGGGGAAGAGACAGAGCGTGCGAGAGGAGGGCGGGATCAGAAGTCGGTAAGTCACGGACAAGAAATACGTGCTTCAATGAAAGTGTCAGAACAACTACTTCGTAGTTCGTAGTGCAGGCGTAAGCAGCAATCCACTAGGAATCAAATATATACACCTTTCATCTCAGAAGAAATATTCTTGACAGCAGCTACGAAGTGTCATTATTATGATCAGTGTTACAGGATTTTATTTTTTTATAATTTTGGTCTCCCACCAAACATACATACGATTTTCCCTGTATTAATTTCCATTGTTTGTCTTTAGTGACCTGTATTGTACGAAATTAATTGATATATAATTGTTTTTTATGTAAAAATAAAATCTAATAAAAAAGTAAAACAAATAATGGGGTTTGATGGCGATGGAGTTTCACTGCTTCCCCAGGTTTTATTTAAGCAGTAATGCTGGACAGAGTGTGTG